>OY740721.1:1717069-2317069 GCA_963513945.1 Hydrotaea diabolus
TTCGTAAGCTAGGCTAGGCACAACTTCAGATTTAAAAATTCAGACAAGTATCAGCTTTTGAAAATATTGAACTTTTGCAAAGTTATTGCGAAAAAACGCTAAAAAAATAATAAACGAGTTTATATTTTACGTTTTTAAAGTTAGCGATTATTGTCATGTGGCGGAAAATTTGTGCTTTGAAAATCTTGAATTTTCGCAAAGTTTACGTTTTCAAAAATAGCGATTTTTTCATGTGGCGGAAAAACTGTGCTAGGCTAGCATCTAAAACTTGTGCTAAGTTGAGCTAGCCTAGTACAATTTTTCCGCTACATGACAAAACTTGCTTACTTTGAAAACGTAAAATAAAAACGCGTTTTTAACCTTTTAAGCATTTTTTCGAAATAACTTTGCGAAAATACAAGATTTTCAAAATCTGAAATTTTTACTAAGTTGTGCTAGCCTAGTACAATTTTTCCGCCACATGACAAAATTCGCTAACTTTGAAAACTTAAAAAAAGGGAGTTTTTCCTCTATTAGAATTTTTCCAATAACTTTGCGAAAATTGATTGAAATTGATTTTCAAAATCTGAAACATGTGCTAAGCTATGCTAGCCTAGCACAGTTTTACCGCCACATGACAAAATCGCTATCTTTGAAAACGTAAAATATAAACTCATTTTTACTTTCTTAGCTTTTTTTGCAATAACTTTGCGAAAATTAAAGATTTTCAAAATCTTAAACTTGTGCTAAGTTGTGCTTGCCTAGCAGAATTTAAGATTTTCCAAATCTGAAACTTGTCTGAAATTTTAAATCTGAAGTTGTGTTAGCCTAGCACAATTTTTCCGCCACATGACGAAAATCGCTAACTTTAAACAGGTAAAATATAAATGCGTTTTTTACTTTTTTAGCGTTTTTCGCAATAACTTTGCGAAAATTGAAGATTTTCAAAATCTGAAACTTGTGGTAAGTTGTGACAGCCTAGCAGAACATGACAAAAATAGCTAACTTTGAAAACGTAAAATATAACTCGTTTTTTACTTTTTTTTTTAGCGTTTTTCGCATTAATTTTGCGAAAGTTCAAGATTTTTAAAATCTGATACTTGTCTGAAATTTAAAATCTGAGGCTGTGCCAGCCTAGCACAGTTTTTCCGCCACATGGCGAAAATCGCTAACTATATAAACGTATAATATAAACGCGTTTTTTACTTTTTTAGCGTTTTTTTCCAATAACTTTGCGAAAATTCAAGATTTTCAAAATCTGAAACTTGTGCAAAGTTGTGCTAGCCTAGCACAGTTTTTCCGCCACATTACAAAAATCGCTTACTTTGAAAACGTAATATATAAACTCGTTTATTACTTTTTTAGCGTTTTTTCGCAATAACTTTGCGAAAGTTCCAGATTTTCAAAAGCTGATACTTGTCTGAAATTTTAAATCTGAAGTTGTGCCTAGCCTAGCTAACGGAAATCGCTAACTTTGAATGCTTAAAAAATAATTCAGTTTTTTTCGCAATAACTTTGCGAAAATTTAAGATTTTCAAAATCTGAAACTTGTGCTAAGTTGCTTTAGCCTAGCACAATTTTCCGCCACATGACAAAACTCTATTTTACAAATAAATTCTTTTTTACTTTCTTAGCGTTTTATGCAATAATCGCTAAGTTTGCGATTTTTGTCATGTGGCGGAAAAACTGTGCTAGGCTAGTTTTAGAGTTTGAAAATCTTGAATTTTTGCAAAGTACATCGAAAAAAACGCTAAAAAACAAAAAACCGAATTATTTTTTAAGTTTTCAAAGTTAGCGATTTTCAAAGATAGTTAGTTTAATTTTACGTTTTCAAAGATAGCGATTTTGTCATGTGGCGGAAAAAATGTGCTTGGCTAGCATAGACTAGAACATGTTTCAGATTTTGAAAATCAATTTCAATCAATTCTCGCAAAGTTATTGGAAAAAATGTTAAATAAGATAAAACGCGTTTTTTTAAGTTTTCTAAGTTAGCGAATTTTGTCATGTGGCGTAAAAATTTTACTAGGCTAGTACAACTTAGCACAAGTTTCAGATTTTTGCAAAGTTATTTCGAAAAACGCTAAAAAAGTTAAAAACGCGTTTTTATTTTACGTTTTCAAAGTTAGCGCAAAAAACGCAAAAGAAAGTAAAAAAACGAGCTTATATTTTACGTTTTCAAAGTTAGCTATTTTTATATATATATATATATATATATATATATATATATATATATATATATATATATATATATATATATATATATATATATATATATATATATATATATATATATATATATATATATATATATATATATATATATATATATATATATATATATATAAGCTTAGCACAAGTTTCAGATTTTGAAAATCTTAAATTTTCGCAAAGTTATTGCGAAAAAATGCTAAAAAAAAGAAAAAATGCGTTTTTTGAAGTTTTCAAAGTTAGCGAATTTTGTCATGTGGCAGAAAATTGTACTTGGCTAGCACAACTTAGTAAAAGTTTCAGATTTTGAAAATCTTGTATTTTCGCAAAGTTATTGCGAAAAAACGCTAAAAAAGTTAAAAGCGCGTTTTTATTTTACGTTTTCAAAGTAAGCGAGTTTTGTCATGTAGCGGAATAATTGTACTAGGCTAGCTCAACTTAGCACAAGTTTTAGATTTGGAAAATCTTCAATTTTCGCAAAGTTATTTCGAAAAAACGCATTTATATTTCGTAACGACGTCGTTTTTGTCAACATTAGATAAACTATTGTTCTATTATTTTATTATATTATTCCATTTTTATTATATTTTGTTGTTTTGGATCTCATTCTGTTTACCTTTAAGAATTTATTTAGTATTTTACGAATTTAGGTACAAAGAAAATGAATTAAAAATTGAGTATTATAAAACAAACGTAAACATATAATACACGTAGTAGTGGGAGCGTGTTAACAGGCCTCAGAAATGCAAGTTCAAATTTAACGGAAATTCGGGCCTTGAACGTGAATCATAGATCGCCGTGCAGCCAACATCTACATACCAAAACGGTCAGGCGGGAATGTGAATGTATTGGTGTGTGTGTGGGAAACGCAACAGGGTATAAAAAGAGCGTGGGCGGAAGAGTTCGAGACAGTTTGTCATTGGACGGCGACAGGTAAGAGTGACACTAGGTAGAGGTAGTTAGTGCAAGCGCAAGGGTTTTATCAAGAGAAAGTCTGGTCTTCCCTCTTCTCTTCGGAAATTCTCCTTGTAGTAGTATAGGTTGAGAGGGGTAGAAATAGGCTGGCCTTCCCGATCTCTATTTCCCCTGCTGTAGTAAAGTTGTTTATTGTGGGCGCTGCTGGATGGAATAGAGATAGCTTGGCCTTCCCGATATCTAACGTCACATCACTGCTGCCACAGAAGCAAACGCGTTCATAGCTTTCGGGTTTCGAAAGGAGACTGTTTGGTCTGCCCAGTCCATCTTTTCGGCCCTTTGGGTAAGTACAGCGACGCCGCCGTTCTCCAGTGAAGCCGCCGATTTACAGCGCCGCCGCCGCCGTTCAGTGGCGCCGCCGATTTACAGTGTAGCCATCGCTCCCCATAGTGCCAAAATTCCTGGGAGACTGATTGGCCTAGCACAGTTTTTCCGCCACATGACAAAAATCGCTTACTTTAAAAACGTAAAATATAAACGCGTGTTTTTACATTTTTAGCGTTTTTTCACAATAACTTTGCGAAAATTAAAGATTTTCAAAATCTGAAACTTGTGGTAAGTTGTGCTAGCCTAGCAGAAGTTTTTCGCCACATGACGAAAATCGCTAACTTTAAAAACGTAAGATATAAACGAGTTTCTTACTTTTTTTTAGCGTTTTTCGCAATTACTTTGCGAAAAATAAAGATTTTCAACATCTGAAACTTGTGTTAAGTTGTGCTAACCAAGCTGAATTTTTCCGCCACAGCGTTTTTTCGAAATAACTTTGCGAAAATTCAAGATTTTCAAAATCTAAAACTTGTGCTAAGTTGTGCTAGCCTAGTACCTTTTTTTTTGCTACATCACAAAAATCGCTTACTTTGAAAACGTAAAATAAAAAAGCGTTTTTAACTTTTTTTTAGCGTTTTTTCGCAATAACTTTGCGAAAATACAAGATTTTCAAAATCTGAAACTTGTACTAAGTTGTGCTAGCCTAGAACAATTTTTCCGCCACATGACAAAATTCGCTAACTGTGAAAATTTAAAAAAAAGCGTTTTTTTCTTTTTTTTGCATTTTTCGCAATAACTTTGCGAAAATTAAAGATTTTCAAAATCTGAATCTTGTGCTAAGCTGTGCTAGCGTAGCACAGTTTTTTCCGCCACATGACAAAATCGCTATCTTTGAAAACGTAAAATATAAACGAGTTTTTTTTTTATTTTTTTAACGTTTTTTGCAAGAACTTTGCGAAAATTCAAGATTTTCTAAATCTAAATTTGTGCTAAGTTGTGCTAGCCTAGCACAGTAGTTCCGCCACATGACAAAAATCGCTAACTTTGAAAACGTAAAATATAAATGCGATTTTTACTTTTTTTATCGTTTTTTGCAAAAACTTTGCGAAAATTAAAGTTTTTCAAAATCTTAACATGACGAAAATCGCTAACTATAAAAACGTAAAATATAAACCCGTTTTTTACTTTTTTAGCGTTTTTTGCAATAACTTTGCGAAAATTCAAGATTTTCGCTAACTTTGAAAGTGGCTAACTTTGAAAACTTAAAAAATAATTCGGTTTTTTACTTTTTTAGCGTTTTTTTCGAATTACTTTGCAAAAATTCATGATTTTCAAACTCTAAACCCAGCCTAGCTCAATTTTTCCGCCTCATGGCGTAAATCGCTAACTTTGAAACCAAATAACCGCAATAACTTTGCGAAACTTCACGATTTTCGAAATCTTAATCTTAATCTAAGTTGAGCTAGCCTAGTACAATTTTTCAGTTACATGACAAAATTCGCTAACTTTGAAAACGTAGAATAAAAACGAGCTTTAAACTTTTTTTTTTAGCGTTTTTTCGCAATAACTTTGCAAAAATCTGAAACATGTGCTAAGTTGTGCTAGCCAAGTACAATTTTTACGCAACATGACAAAATTCGCTAACTTTGAAAACTTAAAAAAATCGTTTTTTTTTAGCAATTTTTATAATAACTTTGCGAAAATTGAAGATTTCAATATCTGAAACTTGTGCTGAGCTATGCTAGCCTAGCACAGTTTTTCCGCCACATGACAAAATCGCTATCTTTGAAAACGTAAGTATAAACTTCTTTTTACTTTTTTAGCGTTTTTTGCAATAAGTTTGCGAAAATTCAAGATTGTCAAAATCTGAAACTTCTGCTAAGTTGTTTTAGCCTAGCGCAGTTTTTCCGGCACATAACAAAAATCGCTAACTTTGAAAACTTAAAATATAAACGCTTTTTTTACTTTTTTTTAGCGTCTTGCAATAACTTTGCGAAAATTCAAGATTTTCAAAATCTAAATTTGTACTAAGTTGTGCTAGCTTAGCACGATTTTTCCGCCACATGACAAAAATTGCTTACCTTGAAAACCTAAAATATAAATGCGTTTTTTTACTTTTTTAGCGTTTTTTCGCAATAACTTTGTGAAAATTCAAGATTTTCAAAATCTGAAACTTGGGCTAAGTTGTGCTAGCCTAGTACAATTTTTCCGCCACATGACAAAATTCGCTTACTTTGAAAACTTAAAAAAACGCGTTTTTTCTTTTTTTTTTAGCATTTTTTCGCAATAACTTTGCAAAAATTCAAGATTTTCAAAATCTGAAACTTTTTAAATCTTTTAAATCTGAAGTTGTGCTAGTCTAGCACAATTTTTCCGCCACATGACAAAAATCGATAACTTTTAAAACGTAAAATATAAATGCGTTTTTTCGCAATAACTTTGCGAAAATTTAAGATTTTCAAAATCTAAAACTTGTGCTAAGTTGAGCTAGCCTAGTACAATTTTTCCGCTACACGACAAAAATCGCTAACTTTGAAAACGTAAAATAAAAACGCGTTTTTAACTTTTTTAGCGTTTTTTTCGCAATTGCTTTGCAATAATACAAGATTTTCAAAATCTGAAACTTGTACTTAGTTGTGCTAGCCTAGAAGGATTTTACCGCCACATGACAAAATTCGCTAACTTTGAAAACTTAAAAACATGTTTTTTTAGCGTTTTTTTGCAATAACTTTACGAAAATTAAAGATTTTCAAAATCTAAATTTTTGCTGAGTTGTGCTAGCCTAGCACGATTTTTCCGCCACATGACAAAAATTGCTTACCTTGAAAACCTAAAATATAAATGCGTTTTTTCGCAATAACTTTCAAGATTTTCAAAATCTAAAACTTGTGCTAAGTTGACCTAGCCTAGTACAATTTTTCAGTTACATGACAAATTTCGCTTTCTTTGAAATCGTAGAATAACAACGCGTTTTTAACTTTTTTAGCGTTTTTTCGCAATAACTTTGCAAAAATCTGAAACATGTGCTAAGTTGTGCTAGCCTAGCACAATTTTTCCTCCACATGACGAAAATCGCTAACTTAGAAAACGTAAAATATAAACGCGTTTTTTACTTTTTTTTTTTTTTGCAATAAATTTGCGAAAATTCAAATTTTCGCTAACTTTGAAAATCGCTCACTTTGAAAACTTAAAAAAAATTCGGTTTTTTACTTTTTTTTTAGCGTTTTTTCCGAATTACTTTGAAAAATTCATGATTTTCAAACTCTAAAACTAGCCTAGCACAGTTTTTCCGCCACATGACAAAAATCGCTAACTTAGAAAACGTAAAATAAAAACGCGTTTTTAACTTTTTTAGCGTTTTTTCGCAATAACTTTGCGAAAACCTGAAACTTGTGCTAAGTTGTGCTAGCCTGGTACAATTTATCCGCCACATGATTCAAATCGCTAACTTTGAAAACAAAAATATAAACGCGTTTTTTACTTTTTTAGCGTTTTTTGCAACAACTTTGCAAAAATTTCAGATTTTTAAAATCTAAAACTTGTGCTTAGTTGTGCTAGCTTAGCAGAATTTTTTCACCACATGACAAAATTCGCTTACTTTAAAAACTTAAAAAACGCATTTTTTCTTTTTTTTAGCATTTTTTCGCAACAACTTTGCAAAAATTGAAGATTTTCATAATCTGAAACTTGTACTAAATTGTGCTAGCCTAGAAGAATTTTTCCGCCACATGACAAAAATCGCTAACTTTGAACACGTTAAATTATAAACGCGTTTTTTTAGCGTTTTTTCGCAATAACTTTGCGTAAATTCAAGATTTTCAAAATCTGAAACTTGTCTGAAATTTGAAATGACGAAAATCGCTAACTTTAAAAACGTAAAATATATTTATTTATTTATTTATTAATAGATTCATTTGTAATTAAAATTACAAAAAAATCTTTTTGAAAGAGTTTTAGCGACAATGGCCTTAAACTTTAGGGTTTTAATGATAAATTATAAATTTCATTTCTACTGTTTTAATTAGACTTTATGTACATATACTTATATAATGTACATATGTACATATACTTATATAATTTCAAGGTACATTTTCAATCTTACGTAGTCTAAATATATGTAAGTGTGGGTACTGTGTACCTTAGACTACCATTAGACTTTATGTACATATACTTATATAATACAATATTTTTTTTATAACAGATTTAGCTTAATCAAGATACATTTCATTTTTGTTTTATTTTTTTTTAACCAAAAATTCAACTTAGAAAATTTCAAGGTACATTTTTAATCTTACGTAGTCTAAATATATGTAAGTGTGGGTACTGTGTACTTTAGACTACCATTAGACTTTATGTACATATACTTATATAATACAATATTTTTTTATAACAGATTTAGCTTAATCAATATACATTTCATTTTTGTTTTATTTTTTTTTTAACCAAAAATTCAACTTAGAAAATTTCAAGGTACATTTTTAATCTTACGTAGTCTAAATATATGTAAGTGTGGGTACTGTGTACTTCAGTTATATTAAATTGTATGCATTGCTTCTTTTCAGAAACGTTATAATTTTTTCTAAATTATATTCATTTGGTAGTGAAAGAGCTTCTATCGGGTTTGAATTTGGAAATAATTGTGTACGGATGATGGAAAAGTGGGGACATGATATGAGTAGGTGGATAAGTGTGTAGTGTTCATTGTTAATACAGTTGCAGGGGGATTTACCTGTAGTCGTAATATGTGTCCGTTCGTCAATCTAGTATGCCCAACCGGAGTCGGGTTATTCTCGTAATGTCTTGTCTGGTATATTTGCTAGATTTAGGGAGCTGTAGTATTGTTGTTTTGTATCGGTTCATAGCGCGGTAACCGTCAGATGAAGAGATAATGAGGTGTAGGTTGGTGTCATAGGTTGTCTTTAAAAGACAGTTTACATCTCTAATATTATAATTCATTGTGGTTTTAATGGTCGTTTCAATTACATTTTTTGCGCCTTTATCGGCAAAGTCGTTTCCCGTTATGGAAGTGTAACCGGGGATCCAGACTAAAATTATATTTCTATGTGGGTCAAATAAACTTTATCTGATCTAGGTGGTGTAATAATTTTCGTTGTTTAAATTGGCAATATCCTTTACAGCTGAAAGGGAATCACTACAAATCGCAAATTTTCCTTCTTCACTTTTGATTATTTAACAGCTTCGTAGATTGCAATTAATTCCGCTGAGAAATTTGATGAGTATGATGGTAAGATTGAGGTTCTAAGTTCTCTAGTTTCATTCACGATGCTGTATCCTACTATGTGGTCGGACTTGGACCCACCTGTAAAAATAAATTTATGGTATTTGTATCTAAAGTTCCTTATGGTATCTGAACAATGTTTGAAATTGCGCTGGATTAGTGTTATTTTTCGTAAATTGTGCCATGCTCACATTTATACATTTCTCGTCAAAGTCCCATCGGTGTTGTGCAGAAGTTAAATCCTGAGATAGACTGGTAACATCTAGGTCTAGTTCCCTACATTGTTTGATTACTCTATATAGTGCAGACGTAAGTTTCGGTCCATTTGTATTACTTACAATTTCTTTAACAGTGTAACCCAGAGTCGAATTACTGTTGTTAAGAAGGCATTTGAATAGCCATGCTGTTGATAATTCAATTTGTTTGTCTATTGGTATTATATTACTTTCAAAAAGCAAGTTATTTATAGGGGTGGATCTAAAAGCCCCGAGGGATAATCTGATGGCGGCATTTATTATAGTTTTGATTTTTGATATTAAGTATTTTGGAGCCTGCCCGAAAAAAGGTAGGCAATAATTAATTTTAGATAAAATAAAAGATTTTGTTATAGATATCAATGTAATTACATGGCAGTTAAATTTATACCAACTTAAGAATTTAATAATGTTAAGGTTTTTAGATAAAGTTTTTGTTAAGTTTCTTATATGGGAGGGCCAGAAGTATTTATTGTTAAAATATAGGCCAAGTATTTTAAGATCCTTGACTTCTTCTAGTGAATAATCGTTTGTTGTTATTGAGGAATACAGTTAAATTTTCTGCAAAAATTAATATATTTACATTTAGTTGATGAAAGAATCGCACCGGAGTATAAACTCCAGTTTTTGATGTTGGTGAACAGTGTAAAAACATCTATAGATGAATTTTTGAACGATTGGATTTTATCAGAATGCTGATATCATCAGCGTATGCGGTGAAGTGTATATGTTTGTGTAGGGAAATGATTGTACATAGTTTGTTATATGCAATCAGGAATACAATTACCGATAGCGGTGAACCTTGCGGTACGCCGTTACTTAATGGTAATGTTGAAGAGTAATAGTTACCATTTTTTACCATTATTTTCCTATTTGTCATGAAGTTTATCACGTACCTTGTGATTTTTGGACGAATTTTCCATTCCGTCATTTGGTCAATAATTGCGTGCATTCCTATTCGGTGGTATGCCTTTTCAAAATCGAGGGAAATAAGAGTAAGGTGTTTTCTCTGGGAAATGGTGTCAGCAATCTGATGGTCTACATAAAGTAGAGCATCAGTTGTTGATTTCCCTTTCTTGAATCCATACTGGTGACTATTGAGTAGTTTGTTTTTCATAACAAACCACCATATTCTATTAGCTACAATTTTGTCTAGGACTTTACCCAAACATGAATTAAGTGAAATTGGTCTGAAGATTGGTCGAAGAGTTTTTTCGTATCCGGGTTTCCCTATGGGTATAACAAGACTATTCTTAAATTGCTGTGGGACGTAGTTATTAAGAATGTTGTTATATAACTTTAAAATGCGCTTTTTCAGTGAATTTGGCAGCTGTTTGATCATTGGGTAGTTGATTCTATCAAGACCCGGTGATTTTCCCTTTAGTTTATGTAGTGTTGGTGTCAGTTCGATAAATTTGATTTCGGTTTCAATTGATAATGCAGAGCGACATGTCGTTGGAGTTGTTTGGAATGTTACAATTTTGTTTTTGGATGTTTGAAATACGGTTGAGAAGTTGTCGTCAGAGGATTTGTCCGACCAAAATTTACTAAGTATATTAGCTATTTCTTCACCATTCGTTGTGAAGCTGAGATTGGAATCATCTTTTGCTAGGGAGAATATGTTTAGTCAGTTTTTGTATCCTGTTAACCGTTTGATGTTTCTCCAAATTGTTTCCGTATTTGTGGTTGGATTTATTGAGGAGGTAAAGTTCGACTGGATTTTAATTTTGATCTTTTGACTTCCCTTTTTAATATAGCATTTGCTTTTTTATAAATTACAAGATTCTCAGTACTAATATTTTTTCTAAACTTATACCAGGCTTTGTTTATCTCAATTTTAAGCTTTTGTAAATAACTATTCCACCAGGGTACTGTATTTTTTCGGGTGCCTTGTAATGTTACTGGAATTGAATTGTTTGCAGCTTGATGTATGATTTTGCAAATGTTTGCGGCCTCTCTGTTAATGTTACGGAAAGTACTCCTTTCAGTATTTCTTTTAGGCAATTTCCTCGGTATTGAGGCCAATTTGCTTTAGCAATGTTATATTTGGGTCTTTGATACCTACATGTAACTTCGGTATTCAGAAACAGACTAGTAATGATTGATTGGTCACTATTATATAAATTTTTTTCGGTTTTCCACTTGCAAGATGTAGCAATAATTGGCGAACAAAAGGTCAAATCTATGTGGGTAAAAGATTTGAAAGTGCTTAAATGTGTTGGCGACCCGTCGTTTAACAGAACAAACTGTGAATTATCAATATAATTTGCCAAAAGATTCCCTCTACTGTTGTTAGATGGTAATCCCCAATAATTGTGCCATCCGTTAAATCTTCAGTTATTATTGTTGGGATTCTAGAGGAAGAAAATGCCCGGGTAAGCTCTGCATTATTTAGTGTTTGTTGTGGGCTTATATACGCGGAAATGATATTGAATTTTATAGTGGCTTTCAATTCAAAGCACAAGTTATCAAAGTCATCTGAGGTTACTATATGTTCCATGGATTTATGTATTAAAAGTGCTACGCCACCTTACCGACTAGAAGATGTATTCTTGGAGTAGAGTAAAAAGCTTATGGGTATAGGAATATTTTTTGTTGGGAATGTAAGTGGGTTTCTTGGAGGGAAATTACTTTAGGATTATATCTTTTAATTAGAAGTAACAGATCATTATAATTATTTATATAACCTTTTGAATTCCACTGAATAATATTAAACATTATAATGTTGGAATGGACTTGCTTGTAAATTATAAGTAGGTAGAACGAGTGACTTATAAAATACTAGTCAATACAGTATCAAAAATTGGGAAAAATACTGTTTTTATTTTTTGATTCGTTTTGTTGGTTGTTGTGTAGCAGACTTCTTCACTTTATGTTTGTTTCTAGTTGAAGTATTTCTTGGAAGAATTGTCCCTGTTTTAGTACTTTTTTATTTGCTCTGCTCCATTCTCGGATATTTATACATCTGGCATTGCATTTGAGTAGTCAACAGCCTCTCGTTGAGTGGAATTCTCTAATTGAGTATCGATGTTATGATTTCTGTTTGAGTATATTTTTCTTTCGTCTACAGTAGTTTCTGTTTGTTTTACAGAGTTTGGTTCTTGTGTTACGAACATGTAAAATGAGGTGGGGTGTCGTTGTTTGTATACTGAGAGAGCTTTTTTCCTAATTACCTTTTCTACTGAGATAATCATTTGTATATCTTTCTCCTTTAGGAAAATTGGGCATTTTTTGTCGAATGCTGAGTGATCACAATTAGCATATTTGTTCTCCTCGCAATTTATACATGCTTTTTTTGTAGACATTGTTCTTGTTCTTCATCATCGACGTGATAGTCTTCTGAGCAGTTTGGGCAAATTTTAGCATTTCTGCATATTTTTGCTATATGTCCGTACCTCATGCATTGATTACATCTTAGGGGAAGGGGGATATATTGACGGATTGCCGAGTACCCAATACGTATGTCAGCGGGGAGAGAAGTAGAGGAGAAGGTGAGAATAACCAAACCGGTTTCTTCAAGTTCATTATTGACTCTTTTTTTGATTTTTTCTACTTTATATACATTTTGTTCTTTTAATTCTTCCAAAATTTCTTCTTCTGGTATGTGTCGCAATTCGTTGGAGTATATAATACCTTTTCCGAAATTTAAACTTTTATGAAGAGACACCTTAACTTCGATTCTTGGAGACAATTTTTTCAGTTCAATAAGATTGCCTGTTTGTTGAAAACTGTTAGTTTGTACCAACAAAGTACCATTTCTCAGTTTCTTACATTCCTCAACATCTCCGCCGCAAACTTCATCTATCACGTGTTTTATCAGAAAGGTGAAACGTTTGCCAAGGAATCGGAATTATTGACTCTTTGTATTATTACAAATTTTGGATCGTTGTTTATTGTTTTTGGAGTTACTGTACTCTCCACTGTTGTTTTATATGTATTGTTCATTTCTTTTAGTTTCCACTCTCTTTCGTTGCGTGTTTGCAACCGTCTTGTACGAGATGTCAAAGTGTACTGAACGTAAAATATAATCGCTAACTTTGAAAACGTAAAATAAAAACACGTTTTTTTTACTTTTTTAGCGTTTTTTTGCAATAACTTTGCGAAAATTCAAGATTTTCAAAATCTAAAACTTGTGCTAAGTTGTGCTAGCCAAGTACAATTTTTCCGCCATATGACAAAATTCGCTTACTTTGAAAACTTAAGAAAAACGCGTTTTTTCTTTTTTAGCAGTTTTTTTCGCAATAACTTTCCAGTAATACAAGATTTTCA
Source organism: Hydrotaea diabolus (assembly GCA_963513945.1). NCBI lineage: Eukaryota > Metazoa > Arthropoda > Insecta > Diptera > Muscidae > Hydrotaea > Hydrotaea diabolus. Next base: position 1,730,261 of record OY740721.1, read on the forward strand.
AAATCTGAAACTTGTGTTAAGTTGTGCTAGCCTAGTAAAATTTTAACGCCACATGACAAAATTCGCTAACTTTGAAAACTTAAAAAATGTGTTTTTTTTAGCGTTTTTTCGCAATATCTTTGCGAAAATTAAAGATTTTCAAAATCTAAATATGTGCTAAGTTGTGCTAGCCTAGCACAGTTGTTGCACCACATGAAAAAAATCTTTTACTTTAAAAACGTAAAATATAAAATCGTTTTTTACTTTTTTTTTAGCCTTTTTTGCAATCACTTTGCAAAAATTCAAGATTTTCAAAATCTAAAACTTGTCTGAAATTTGAAATCTGAAGTTGTGCTAGCTAGCACAATTTTTCCGCCACATGACAAAAATTGCTTACTTTAAAAACGTAAAATAAAAACGCGTTTTTAACTTTTTTAGCGTTTTTTCGAAACAACTTTGCGAAAATCTGAAACTTGTGCAAAGTTGTGCTAGCCTAGTACAATTTTGCCGCCACATGACAAAATTCGCTTACTTTGAAAACTTAAAAAAACACGTTTTTTCTTTTTTTAGCATTTTTTCGCAATAACTTTGCGAAAATTGAAGATTTTCAAAATCTGAAACTTGTGCTAAGCTGTGCTAGCATAGCACAGTTTTTCCGCCACATGACAAAAATCGCTATCTTTGAAAACGTAAAATGTAAACGCATTTTTTACTTTTTTAGCAGTTTTCGCAATAACTTTGAGAAAATTCAGGATTTTCGCTAACTTTGAAAATCGCTAACTTTGAGAACTTAAAAAACAATTCGGTTTTATACTATTTTTTAGTGTTTTTTCGAATAACTTTGCTAAAATTCGCAATTTTCAAAATCTGAAACTTGTGCTAAGTTGTGCTAGCCTAGCACAGCTCTTTCGCCACATGACAAAAATCGCTAACTTTGAAAACGTAAAATATAAACGTTTTTTTTAGCGTTTTTTCGCAATAACTTTGCGAAAATTCAAGATTTTCAAAATCTGAAACTTGTCTGACATTTGAAATCTGAGTTGTGCTAGCCTAGCCGAATTTTTCCGCCACATGACGAAAATCGCTTACTTGGAAAACGTAATATATAAACGCGATTTTTACTTTTTAAGCGTTTTTTTCCTATAACTTTGCGAAAATTCAAGATTTTAAAAATCTGAAACTTGTGCAAAGTTGTGCTAGCCTAGCACAATTTTTCCGCCACATGACGAAAATCGTTAACTTAGAAAACGTAAAATATAAGCGCGTTTTTTACTTTTTTAGCGTATTTTTTTGCAATAACTTTGCGAAAATTCAAGATTTTCGCTAACTTTGAAAATTTAAACAATAATTCGGTTTTTTACTTTTTATCGTTTTTTTCAACAAAAATATAAACGCGTTTTTTACTTTTTTAGCGTTTTTTGCAACAACTTTGCGAAAATTTCAGATTTTCAAAATCTAAAACTTGTGCTAAGTTGTGCTAGCCTAGCAGAATTTTTTCGCCACGTGACAATATTCGCTTACTTAAAAAACTTAAAAAACGCATTTTTTCTTTTTTAGCATTTTTTCGCAATAACTTTGCAAAAATTGAAGATTCTCAAAATCTAAAACTTGTGCTAAGTTGTGCTAGGCTAGCACAGTTTTTCCGCCACATGACAAAAATCGATTACTTTGAAAACGTAAAATATAACTCGATTTTTAGCGTTTTCGCAATAACTGCGAAAGTTCAAGATTTTTAAAATCTGATATTTTTCTGAAATTTGAAATCTGAAGTTGTGCTAGGCTATAGCACAATTTCTCCGCCACATGACGAAAATCGCTAACTCTAAAAACGTAAAATATAAACGGGTTTTATTACTTTTTTAGCGTTTTTTCCAATAACTTTGCAAAAATTCAAGATTTTTAAAATCTGAAACTTGTGCTAAGTTGTTTTAGCCTAGCACAGTTTTTCCGCCACATGACAAAAATCGCTAACTTTGAAAACGTAAAATATAAACTCGTTTTTTTTACTTTTTTAGCGTTTTTTTGCATTAACTTTGCGAAAATTCAAGATTTTCAAAATCTAAATTTGTGCTAAGTTGTGCTAGCCTAGCACAGTTGTTCATTACAAAAATCGCTAACTTTGACAACGTAAAATATAAACTCGTTTTTTACTTTTTTAGCATATTTTCGCAATAACTTTGCGAAAATTGAAGATTTTCAAAATCTGAAACTTGTGCTAAGTTGTGCTAGCCTAGCAGAATTTTTCAGCCGCATGACGAAAATCGCTTACTTTGAAAACGTAATATATATACGCGTTTTTTACTTTTTATGAGTTTTTTCGCAATAACTTTGCGAAAGTTTAAGATTTTCAAAATCTGAAACTTGTGCTAAGCTGTGCTAGGCTAGCACAGTTTTTCCGCCAATGACAAAATCGCTATCTTTGCAAACGCAAAATATAAACGCGTTTTTTTTATTTTTTAGCGTTTTTTGCAATAACTTTGCGAAAATTCAAGATTTTCAAAATCTGAAGCTTGTGCTAAGTTGTGCTGGCCTAGTTAAATTTTTCCGACACATGACAAAATTCGCTTACTTTAAAAACTTAAGAAAACGCGTTTTTTCTTTCTTAGCATTTTTTCGCAATAACTTTGCGAAAATTCAAGATTTTCAAAATCTGAAACTTGTGCAAAGTTGTGCTAGCCTAGCACAGTTTTTCCACCACATGACAAAAATCGCTAACTTTAAAAACGTAAAATATAAACTCGTTTTTTTACATTTTTAGCGTTTTTTAAAATAACTTTGCGAAAATTAAAGATTTTCAATATCTGAATCTGAAGTTTCGTCGTCGCCACATGACGAAAATCGCTAACTTTAAAAACGTAAAATATAAACGCGTTATTTACTTTTTTAGCGTTTTTCGCAATAACTTTGCGAAAATTAAAGATTTTCAAAATCTGAAACTTGTAGTAAGTTGTGCTGCCTAGCCGAATTTTTCCGCCATAGCGTTTTTTGGAAATAACTTTGCGAAAATTCAAGATTTTCAAAATCTGAAATTTGTGCTAAGTTGTGCTAGCCTAGTACAGTTTTTCCGCCACATGACAAAAATCGCTAACTTTGAAAACGTACAATATAAACTCGTTTATTACTTTTTTTTAGCGTTTTTTCGCAACAACTTAGCCCAAGTTTCAGATTTTGAAAATCTTGAATTTTCACAAAGTTATTTCCAAAAAACGCTATGGCGGAATGAAAATCTTTAATTTTCGCAAAGTTATTGCGAAAAACGCTAAAAAAGTAAATAACGCGTTTATATTTTACGTTTTTAAAGTTAGCGATTATTGCAAAAAAACGCTAAAAAATTAAAAAAGAGTTTATATTTGACGTTTTCAAATATAGCGCTTTTGTCATGTGGCGGAAAAACTGTGCTAGGCTAGCTCAACTTAGCACAAGATTCAGATTTTGAAAATCTATAATTTTTGCAAAATTATTGGAAAAAATGATAAAAAAAAAGAAAAAACGCGTTTTTTAAGTTTTCAAAGTTAGCGAATTTTGTCATGTGGCGTAAAAATTGTACTAGGCTAACACAACTTAGCATAAGTTTCAGATTTTGAAAATCTTCAATTTTCGCAAAGTTATATCGAAAAAATGCTAAAAAAGAAAACACGTGTTTTTTAAGTTTTCAAAGTTAGTGAATTTTGTCATGTAGCGGAAAAATTGAACTAGGCTAGCTCAACTATGCAAAAGATTTAGATTTTGAAAATCTTGAAGTTTCGCAAAGTTATTGCGGTTATTAGGGTTTCAAAGTTAGCGATTTTTGTCATGTGGCGGAAAAACTGTGCTAGGCTAAAACAACTTAGCAGAAGTTTCAAATTTTGAAAATCGGGAATTTTCGCAAAGTTGTTGCGAAAAAAAGCTAAAAGAGTAAAAAACGAGTTTTATTTTACGTTTTCAAATCGATTTTTGTCATGTGGCGAAAAACCTGTGCTAGGCTAAAACAACTTAGCGGAAGTTTCAGATTTCGAAAATCTTGAATTTTCGCAAACTTATTGCAAAAAAAAACGCAAAATAAGTATAAAACTTAATTATTTTTTTTTGCTTTTAAAGTTAGCGCTTTTCGTAAGCTAGGCCAGGCACAACTTTAGATTTAAAATTTCAGACAAGTATCAGCTTTTGAAAATCTTGAACTTTCGCAAAGTTATTGCGAAAAAACGCTAAAAAAATTAAAAACTCCTTTTTATTTTACGTTTTCAAAGTTAGCGATTTTTGTCATGTAGCGGAAAAATTGAACTAGGCTAGCTCAACTATGCAAAAGATTTAGATTTTGAAAATCTTGAAGTTTCGCAAAGTTATTGCGGTTATTAGGGTTTCAAAGTTAGCGATTTTTGTCATGTGGCGGAAAAATTGTGCTTGGCTAGCACAACTTCACGTTTTCAAATTTCGGACAAGTTTTAGATTTTAAAAATCTTGAATTTTCGCAAAGTTATTGCGAAAAACGCTAAAAAATAAAAAAAAACGAGTTTATATTTTACGTTTTCAAAGTTAGCGATTTTTGTCATGTGGCGGATCAACTGTGCTAGGCTAGAAAAACTTAGCACGAGTTTCAGATTATGAAAATCTTTAATTATCGCAAAGTTATTGCGAAAAAATGCTAAAAAAACGCGTTTTTTTATGTTTTAAAAGTAAGCGACTTTTGTCATGCGGCGGAAAAATTAAGCTAGCACTGCTTCAGATTTCAAATTTCAGACAAGTTTTAGATTTTGAAAATCTTGAATTTTCGCAAAGTTATTGCAAAAAACACTAAAAAAAAGTGAAAAAAGGCGTTTATATTTTACGTTTTCAAAGTAAGCGATTTTTGTCATGTGGCGGTAAAACTGTGCTAGACGATTTTAAAGCTAGCGATTTTTTCATGTCGTAGAAAAACTGTGCTAGGCAAGCAGAACTTTGCACAGGTTTCAGATTTTGAACATCTTGAATTTTCGCAAAGTTATTGCGAAAAAATGCTAAAAAAGAAAAAAACGCGTTTTCTTAAGTCTTTAAAGTAAGCGAGTTTTGTCATATGGCGAAAAAATTTTACTAGGCTAGCACAACATAGCACAAGCTTCAGATTTTGAAAATCTTTAATTTTCGCAAAGTTATTTTGAAAAAACGCTAAAAATATAAAAAACGCGTTTATATTTTACGTTTTTAAAGTTAGCGATTTTTGTCATGTGGCGGAAAAATTTTGCTAGGCTAGCACAACTTAGCACAAGCTTCAGATTTTGAAAATCTTGAATTTTCGCAAAGTTGTTGCAAAAATCGCTTAAAAATAAAAAAGCGTTTATATTTTACTTTTGCTAAGATGCGATTTTGTCATTAGCGGAAAAACTGTGCTAGGCTAGCACAGCTTAGCACAAGTTTCAAATATTGAAAATCTTCAATTTTCGCAAAGTTATTTAAAAAAACGCGAAAAAGGTAAAAAAAAACTCGTTTATATTTTACGTTTTTATAGTTAGCGGTTTTCGTCATGTAGCGGAAAGATTGTGCTAGGTTAGGCACAACTTCAGATTTCAAATTTCAGACAAGTATCTGATTTTTAAAATATTGAACTTTCGAAAAGCTATTGCGAAAAACGCTAAAAAAAAGTAAAAACGAATTTATATATTACGTTTTCAAAGTTAGCGACTTTTATCATGTGGCGGAACAACTGTGCTAGGCTAGCACAACTTAGCACAAATTTAGATTTTGAAAATCTTGAATTTTCACAAAGTTATTGCAAAAAAACCTAAAAATAAAAAACGCGTTTATATTTTACGTTTTCAAAGCTAGCGATTTTATTATGTGGAGGAAAAACTGTGATAGGCTAGCACAGCTTAGCACAAGTTTCAGATTTAGAAAATCTTCAATTTTCACAAAAAAGAAAGAAAAAACGCGTTTTTTTAAGTTTTCACAGTTAGCGAATTTTGTCATGTTTCGGAAAAATTGTTCTAGGCTAGCACAACTTAGTTTAAGTCTCAGATTTTGAAAATCTTGTATTTTCGCAAAGTTATTGCGAAAAAACGCTAAAAAAGTTAAAAACGCGTTTTTATTTTACGTTTTCAATGTAAGCGATTTTTGTAATGTAGCAAAAAAATTGTACTAGGCTAGCTCAACTAAGCACAAGTTTTAGATTTTGAAAATCTTTAATTTTCGTAAAGTTATTGTGAAAAAACGCTAAAAATGTAAAAAACGCGTTTATATTTTACGTTTTTAAAGTTAGCGATTTTTGTCATGTGGCGGAACAACTGTGCTAGGCTAGCACAAATTTAGATTTTGAAATTTTGAATTTTCGCAAAGTTATTGCAAAAAAACACGCTAAAAAAGTATAAAACCAAATTGTTTTTTAAGTTTTCAAAGTTAGCGATTTTTGTCATATGGCGGAAAAATTGTGCTAGGCTAGGCACAACTTCAGATTTAAAATTTCATACAAGTATCTGTATTTGAAAACTTGAACTTTTGCAAAGTTATTGCGAAAAAAACGCTAAAAAACGAGTTCATATTTTACGTTTTCAAAGTTAGCGATTTTTGTCATGTGTCGGAAAAACTAGGCTAGCACAACTAAGCACAAGTTTCAGATTTTGAAAATCTTGAATTTTCGCAAAGTTATTGCGAAAAAACTCTTAATAAGTAAAAAACTCGTTTATATTATACGTTTTCAAAGTAAGCTAGCACAACTAAGCACAAGTTTCAGATTTTGAAAATCGCGAATTTTCGCAAAGTTATTCGAAAAACGCTAAAAAAAAGTATAAAACCGAATTGTTTTTTAAGTTTTCAAAGTTAGCGATTTTCAAAGTTAGCGAAAATCTTGAATTTTCGCAAAGTTATTGCAAAAACTGCTAATAAAGTAAAAAATGCGTTTATATTTTACGTTTTCAAAAGTAGCGATTTTTGTCATGCGGTTGAAAATTTCTGCTAGGCTGGCACAACTTACCACAAGTTTTAGATTTTGAAAATCTGCAATTTTCGCAAAGTTATTGCGAAAAAATGCTTAAAAAAAGAAAAAAACGCGTTTTTTAAGTTTTCAAAGTAAGTGAATTTTGTCATGTGGCGGAAAAAATGTACTAAGCTAGCACAACTAAGCACAAGTTTCAGATTTTGAAAATATTGAATTTTCGCAAAGTTATTGCGAAAAAACGGTTAAAAAAGTAAAAAACGAGTTTATATTTTACGTTTTCAAAGTAAGCGGTTTTTGTCACATGGCGGAACAACTGTGCTAGGCTAGCAAATTTAGATTTTGTAAATCTTGAATTTTCGCAAAGTTATTGCAAAAAAACGCTAAAAAAGTAAAAAAAAAAAACGAGTTTATATTTTACGTTTTCAAAGATAGCGATTTTTCATGTGGAGGAAAAACTGTGCTAGGCTAGCACAGCTTAGCACAAGTTTCAGATTTTGAAAGTCTTCAATTTTCGCAAAGTTATTGCGAAAAAATGCTAAAAAAAAAAGTAAAAACGCGTTTATATATTACGTTTTTAAAGTATAAGATTTTTGTCATGTGGCGGAAAAATTCCGCTAGGCTAGCACAACTTAGCACAAGTTTCAGATTTTGAAAATCTTGTATTATTGCAAAGTAATTGCGAAAAAAACGCTAACAAAATTAAAAACGCGTTTTTATTTTACGTTTTCAAAGTTAGCGATTTTTGTCATGTAGCGGAAAAATTGTACTAGGCTAGCTCAGCTTAGCACAAGTTTTAGATTTTGAAAATCTTAAATTTTTGCAAAGTTATTGCGAAAAAACGCATTTATATTTTACGTTTTAAAAGTTATCGATTTTTGTCATGTGCCGAAAAATTGTGCTAGGCTAGCGCAACTTCAGATTTAAAATTTCAGACAAGTTTTAGATATTGAAAATCTTGAATTTTTACAAAGTTATTGCAAAAAACACTAAAAAAGGTAAAAAACGCGTTGATATTTTCCGTTTTCAAAGTTAGCGATTTTTGTCATGTGGCGGAAAAATTGTGGTAGGCTAGCACAACTTCAGATTTCAAATTTCAGACAAGTTTCAGATTATGAAAATCTTGAATTTACGCAAATTTATTGCGAAAATCGCTAAAAAAAAGTAAAAAGCGAGTTATATTTTAAGTTTTCAAAGTTAGCGATTTTTGTCATGTGGCGGAAAAACTGTGCTAGGCTAGTTGTAGAGTTTGAAAATCATGAATTTTTGCAAGGTAATTCGAAAAAAACGCTAAAAAAGTAAAAAAAAAACCGAATTATTTTTAAAGTTTTCAAAGTTAGCGATTTTCAAAGTTAGCGAAAATTTGAATTTTCGCAGTTATTGCAAAAAAAACGCTAAAAAAAATAAAAAACGCGTTTATATTTTACGTTTTCTAAATTAGCGATTTTCGTCATGTGGCGGAAAAATTGTGCTAGGCTTGCACAACTTAGCGCAAGTTAAAATTTTTAAAATCTTGAATTTTCGCAAAGTTATTGCGAGAAAACGCTAAAACAGTAAAAAACTAGTTTATATTTTACATTTTTAAAGTTAGCGATTTTTGTCATGTGGCGGAACAACTGTGCTAGGCTAGCACAACTTAGCACAAATTTAGATTTCGAAAATCTTGAATTTTCGCAAAGTTATTGCAAAACACTAAAAAAAGTATTAACGCTAAAAAGTTGTTATGTGGCGGAAAAACTGTGCTAGGCTAAAACAACGTAGCAGAAGTTTCAGATTCTGAAAATCTTGAATTTTCGCAAACTTTTTGCAAAAAACGCTAAAAAAGTAAAAAAGAGTTTATATTTTACATTTTCAAAGATAGCGATTTTGTCATGTGGTGGAAAAACTGTGCTAGGCTAGCACAGCTCAGCACATGTTTCAGATTTTAAAATATTCAATTTTCGCAAAGTTATTGGAAAAATTGCTAAAAAAAAAAGAAAAAACGCGTTATTTTAAGTTTTCAAAGTTAGCGAATTTTGTCATGTTGCGTAAAAATTGTACTAGGCTAGCACAACTTAGCACAAGTTTCAGATTTTTGCAAAGTTATTGCGAAAAAACGTTAAAAAAGTTAAAAACGCGTTGTTATTCTACGTTTTCAAAGTTTGCGAATTTTGTCATGTAACTGAAAAATTGTACTAGGCTAGCTCAACTTAGCACAAGATTTATATTTCGAAAATCTTGAAGTTTCAAACAGTTATTGCGGTTACTAGGTTTCAAAGTTAGCGATTTATGTCATGAGGCGGAAAAATTGAGCTAGGCTGGTTTTAGAGTTTGAAAATCATGAATTTTTGCAAAGTAATTCGAAAAAAACGCTAAAAAAGTAAAAAAACGAATTATTTTTTAAGTTTTCAAAGTTAGCGATTTTCAAAGTTAGCGAGAATTTGAATTTTTGCAGTTATTGAAAAAAAAACGCTAAAAAAGTAAAAAAAACGCGTTTATATTTTACGTTTTTAGAGTTAGCGATTTTCGTCATGTGGCGGAAAAATTGTGCTATAGCCTAGTACAACTTCAGATTTCAAATTTCAGAAAAGTATCAGATTTTAAAAATCTTGAACTTTCGCAAAGTTATTGCGAAAAACGCTAAAAAAGTAAAAAACGAGTTATATTTTACGTTTTCAAAGTTTGCGATTTTTGTCATGTTCTGCAAGGCTGTCACAACTTACCACAAGTTTCAGATTTAGAAAATATTAAATTTTCGCAAACTTATTGCAAAAAAAAACGCTAAAAAAGTATAAAACTGAATTATTTTTTAAGCTTTCAAAGTAAGCAATTTTCGTTAGCTAGGCTAGACACAGCTTCGGAATTAAATTTCAGGCAAGTATCGGCTTTTGAAAATCTTGAACTTTCGCAAAGTTATTGCGAAAAAACGCTAAAAAGGTAATAAACGATTTTATATTTTACGTTTTCAAAGTTAGCTATTTTTGTCATGTGGCGGAAAAATTCTGCTAGGCTAGCACAACTTCGCACAAGTTTCAGATTTTGAAAATCTTCAATTTTTGCGAAAAACTGCTAAAAAAAAGAAAAAATGTGTTTATAAGTTTTTAAAGTAAGCGAATTTTGTCATGTTCCGAAAAAATTCTGCTAGGCTAGCACAACTTAGCACAAGTTTATATTTTACGTTTTCAAAGTAATCGATTTTTGTCAAGTGGCGGAAAAACTGTGCTAGGCTAGCACAACTTAGCACAAGTTTTAGATTTTGAAAATCTCCAATTTTTGCTAAAAAAAAAGAAAAAATGCGTTTATATTTTTGTTTTCAAAGTTAGCGATTTGTATCATGTGGCGGATAAATTGTACCAGGCTAGCACAACTTAGCACAAGTTTCAGATTTTCGCAAAGTTGTTGCGAAAAAACGCTAAAACAGTAAAAAACGAGTTTATATTTTACAATTTCAAAATTAGCGATTTTTGTCATGTAGCGGAACAACTGTGCTAGACTAGCACAACTTAGCACAAATTAAGATTTTGAAAATCTTGAATTTTCGCAAAGTTATTGCAAAAAAACTGTAAAAAAAAAAAAAACGAGTTTATATTTTACGTTTTCAAAGATAGCGATTTTGTCATGTGGCGGAAAAACTGTGCTAGGCTAGCACAGTTTAGCAAAAGTTTCAGATTTTGAAAATCTTCAATTTTCGCAAAGTTATTGAAAAAAAGTTAGCGAATTTTGTCATGTGGCGGAAAAATTGTACTAGTCTAGCTCAACTTTGCACAAGTTTCAGATTTTCGCAAAGTTGTTGCGAAAAAACGCTAAAAAAAGTTAAAAACGCGTTTTTATTTTACGTTTTCAAAGTAAGCAATTTTTGTCATGCGGCGGAAAAATTGTGCTAGCTAGCACAACTTCAGATTTCAAATTTCAGACAAGTTTTAGATTTTGAAAATCTTGAATTTTCGCAAAGTGATTGCGAAAAAACGCTAAAAAACGCGTTTATATTTTACGTTTTCAAAGTTAGCGATTTTTGAAAATCGCGAATTTTCGCAAAGTTATTCGAAAAACGCTAAAAAAAAAGTATAAAACCGAATTGTTTTTTAAGTTTTCAAAGTTAGCGATTTTCAAAGTTAGCGAAAATCTTGAATTTTCGCAAAGTTATTGCGAAAACTGCTAAAAAAAACTAAAAATGCGTTTATATTTTACGTTTTCAAAAGTACCGATTTTTGTCATGCGGTGGAAAATTTCTGCTAGGCTGGCACAATCTTGAATTTTCGCAAAGTTATTGGAAAAAATGGCTAAAAAAGTAAAAAAAAAAAAAACGAGTTTATATTTTACGTTTTCAAAGATAGCGATTTTGTCATGTGGAGGAAAAACTGTGCTAGGCTAGCACAGCTTAGCACAAGTTTCAGATTTTGAAAATCTTCAATTTTCGCAAAGTTATAGCGAAAAAATGCTAAAAAAGAAAAAACGTGTTTTTTTATGTTTTCAAAGTTAGTGAATTTTGTCATGTAGCGGAAAAATTATACTAGGCTAGCTCAACTTAGCACAAGTTAGTAAGTTTAGATTTTGAAAATCTTAAATTTTTGCAAACTTAATGCGAAAAAACGCATTTATATTTTACGTTTTAAAAGTTATCGATTTTTGTCGTGTGCCGAAAAATTGTGCTAGGCTAGCACAACTTCAGATTTAAAATTTCAGACAAGTTTTAGATTTTGAAAATCTTGAATTTTCACAAAGTTATTGCAAAAAACACTAAAAAATGTAAAAAACGCGTTGATATTTTACGTTTTCAAAGTTAGCGATTTTTGTCATGTGGCGGAAAAATTGTGGTAGGCTAGCACAACTTCAGATTTCAAATTTCAGACAAGTTTCAGATTTTTAAAATCTTGAATTTACGCAAATTTATTGCGAAAATCGCTAAAAAAAAAAAGTAAAAACCCGAGTTATACTTTAAGTTTTCAAAGTTAGCGATTTTCGTAATGTGGCGGAAAAACTGTGCTAGGCTAAAACAACTTAGCAGAAGTTTCAGATTTTGAAAATCTTAAATTTTCGCAAACTTATTGCAAAAAACGCTAAAAAAAAGTAAAAAGGGTTTATATTTTACGATTTCAAAGATAGCGATTTTGTCATGTGGTGGAAAAACTGTGCTAGGCAGCACAGCTCAGCACAAGTTTCAGATTTTGAAATCTTCAATTTTCGCAAAGTTATTGGAAAAATTGCTAAAAAAAAAAGAAAAAATGCGTTATTTTAAATTTTCAAAGTTAGCGAATTTTGTCATGTTGCGTAAAAATTATATTAGGCAAACACAACTTAGCACAAGTTTCAGATTTTTGCAAAGTTATTGCGAAAAAACGCTAAAAAAGTTAAAAACGCGTTGTTATTCTACAAGTTAGCGAATTTTGTCACGTAACTGAAAAATTGTACTAGGCTAGCTCAACTTAGCAAAAGATTTAGATTTCGAAAATCCTGAAGTTTCGAAAAGTTATTGCGGTTATTAGGTTTCAAAGTTAGCGATTTATGTCATGAGGCGGAAAAATTGAGCTAGGCTAGTTTTAGAGTTTAAAAATCATGAATTTTTGCAAAATAATTCGAAAAAAAACTCTAAAAAGTAAAATAATGAATTATTTTTTAAGTTTTCAAAGTTAGCGATTTTCAAAGATAGCGAAAATTTGAATTTTCGCAGTTATTGCAAAAAAACGCTAAATAAAAGTAAAAAAAACGCGATTATATTTTACGTTTTCTACGTTAGCGATTTTCGTCATGTGGCGGAAAAATTGTGCTAGGCTAGCACGACTTAGCGCAAGTTAAAGTTTTTAAAATCTTGAATTTTCGCAAAGTTATTGCGAGAAAACGCTAAAACAGTAAAAAAACGAGTTTATATTTTACAATTTCAAAGTAAGCGATTTTTGTCATGTGACGGAACAACTGTGCTAGGCTAGCACAACTGACCACAAATATAGATTTTGAAAATCTTGAATTTTCGCAAAGTTATTGCAAAACGCTAAAAAAAAGTAAAAAACGCGTTTAGATTTTAAGTTTTCAAAGTTAGCGATTTTTGTCATGTGGCGGAAAAAATGTGCTAGGCTAAAACAACTTAGCAGAAGTTTAAGATTTGGAAAATTTTGAATTTTCGCAAACTTATTGCAAAAAAACGCTAAAAAAGTATAAAACTGTATTATTTTTTAAGCTTTCAAAGTTAGCAATTTTCGTTAGCTAGGCTATGCACAACTTCAGATTTTAAATTTCAGACAAGTATCAGCTTTTGAAAATCTTGAACTTTCGCAAAGTTATTGCGAAAAAAACGCTAAAAAAGTAACAAACGATTTTATATTTTACGTTTTCAAAGTTAGCGGTTTTTGTCATGTGGCGGAAAAACTGTGCTAGGCTAGCACAAGTTTCAGATTTTAAAAATCTTAAATTTTCGCAAAGTTATTGGAAAAAACGCTAAAAATTAATAAAACCCGTTTATATTTTACGTTTTTAGAGTTAGCGATTTTCGTCATGTGGCGGAAAAATTGTGCTATAGCCTAGTAAAACTTCAGATTTCAAATTTCAGAAAAGTATCAGATTTTAAAAATCTTGAACTTTCGCAAAGTTATTGCGAAAAACGCTAAAAAAGTAAAAAACGATTTATATTTTACGTTTTCAAAGTTAGCTATTTTTTTCATGTTCTGCAAGGCTGTCACAACTTACCACAAGTTTCAGATTTAGAAAATCTTAAATTTTCGCAAACTTATTGCAAAAAAAACGCTAAAAAAGTATAAAACTGAATTATTTTTTAAGCTTTCAAAGTTAGCAATTTTCGTTAGCTAGGCTAGGCACAGCTTCAGAATTAAATTTCAGGCAAGTATCGGCTTTTGAAAATCTTGAACTTTCGCAAAGTTATTGCGAAAAAAAGCCAAAAAGGTAATAAACGAGTTTATATTTTACGTTTTCAAAGTTAGCGATTTTTTCATGTGGCGGAAAAATTCTGCTAGGCTAGCACAACTTTGCACAAGTTTCAGATTTTCGCAAAGTTGTCGCGAAAAAACGCTAAAAAAGTTAAAAACTCGTTTTTATTTTACGTTTTCAAAGTAAGCAATTTTTGTCATGTGGCGGAAAAATTGTGCTAGCTAGCACAACTTCAGATTTCAAATTTCAGACTAGTTTTAGATTTTGAAAATCTTGAATTTTCGCAAAGTGATTGCAAAAAACGCTAAAAAAAAGTAAAAAGCGGTTTTATATTTTACGTTTTTAAAGTAAAAGATTTTTGTCATGTGGTGCAACAACTGTGCTAAGCTAGCACAACTTATCACAAATTTAGATTTTGAAAATCTTCAATTTTCGCAAAGTTATTGCGAAAAACGCTAAAAAGTTAAAAACGCGTTTTTGTTTTACGTTTTCAAAGTTAGTGATTTTTTTCATGTGGCGGAAAAATTGTGATAGGCTTGCACAACTTCAGGTTTAAAATTTCAGACAAGTTTTAGATTTTGAAAATCTTGAATTTTTACAAAGTTATTGCAAAAACACTAAAAAAGGCAAAAAACTCGTTTATATTTTACGTTTTCAAAGCAAGCGATTTTTGTCATGTGGCGGAAAAATTGTGCTTGGCTAGCTCAACTTTAGATTTCAAATTTCAGACAAGTTTCAGATTATGAAAATCTTGAATTTTCGTAAAGTTATAGCGAAAATCGCTAAAAAAGTAAAAACCGAGTTATATTTTCCGTTTTCAAAGTTAGCGATTTTTGTCATATGGCGGAAAAATTCTGCTAGGCTAGCACAACTTAGCACAAGTCTCAGGTTTTGAAAATCTTCATTTTTTTTAATTTTTAAAGTAAGCGAATTTTGTCATGTGGTGAAAAAAATTCTGCTAAGCTAGCACAACTTATCACAAGTTTTAGATTTTATAAATCTAAAATTTTTGCAAAGTTGTTGCAAAAAACGCTAAAAAAGTAAAAAACGCGTTTATATTTTTGTTTTCACAGTTAGCGATTTGAATCATGTGGCGGATAAATTGTACCAGGCTAGCACAACTTAGCACAAGTTTTAGATTTTCGCAAAGTTATTGCGAAAAAACGCTAAAAAAGTTACAAACGCGTTTTTATTTTACGTTTTCTAAGTTAGCTATTTTTGTCATGTGGCGGAAAAACTGTGCTAGGCTAGCACAACTTTGCACAAGTTTCAGATTTTGAAAATCTTAAATTTTTGCTAAGTTATTGGAAAAAACGCTAAAAAAGTAAAAAACGCGTTTATATTTTACGTTTTTAAAGTAAGCGATTTTCGTAATGTGGCGGAAAAATTGTGCTAGGCTAGCACAACTTCAGATTTCAAATTTCAGACAAGTATCAGATTTTAAAAATCTTGAACTTTCGAAAAGTTATTGCGAAAAACGCTAAAAAAGTAAAAAACGAGTTATATTTTACGTTTTCAAAGTTAGCGATTTTTGTCATGTTCTTCTAGGCTGTCACAAGTTACCACAAGTTTCAGATTTTGAAAATCTTGAATTTTGTTATTGAAGTAATTGAAGTTATTGGAAAAAACGCTCAAAAAGTAAAAAACACATTTATATTTTAGCTTTTTAAAGTTAGCGATTTTCGTCATTGTGCTAGGCTAGCACAACTTCAGATTTTAAATTTCAGACAAGTTTCAGATTTTGAAAATCTTAAATTCTGCTAGGCAAGCACAACTTAGCACAAGTTTCAGATTTTGAAAATCTATAATTTTCGCAAAGTTATTGCGAAAAACGCTAAAAAAAGTAAAAAACGCATTTATATATTACGTTTTCAAAGTTAGCAATTTTTGTCATGTGACCGATAAACTGTGCTAGGCTAGCACAAGTTTCCGATTTGGAAAATCTTGAATTTTCGCAAAGTTATTACAAAGAAAGGCTAAGAAAGTAAAAAACTCGTTTATATTTTACGTTTTCAAAGTTAGCGATTTTGTCAGCTTAGCACAAGTTTCAGATTTTGAAAATCTTCAATTTTCGCAAAGTTATAGCGAAAAAATGCTAAAAAAGAAAAAACGTGTTTTTTTATGTTTTCAAAGTTAGTGAATTTTGTCATGTAGCGGAAAAATTATACTAGGCTAGCTCAACTTAGCACAAGTTAGTAAGTTTAGATTTTGAAAATCTTAAATTTTTGCAAACTTAATGCGAAAAAACGCATTTATATTTTACGTTTTAAAAGTTATCGATTTTTGTCGTGTGCCGAAAAATTGTGCTAGGCTAGCACAACTTCAGATTTAAAATTTCAGACAAGTTTTAGATTTTGAAAATCTTGAATTTTCACAAAGTTATTGCAAAAAACACTAAAAAATGTAAAAAACGCGTTGATATTTTACGTTTTCAAAGTTAGCGATTTTTGTCATGTGGCGGAAAAATTGTGGTAGGCTAGCACAACTTCAGATTTCAAATTTCAGACAAGTTTCAGATTTTTAAAATCTTGAATTTACGCAAATTTATTGCGAAAATCGCTAAAAAAAAAAGTAAAAACCCGAGTTATACTTTAAGTTTTCAAAGTTAGCGATTTTCGTAATGTGGCGGAAAAACTGTGCTAGGCTAAAACAACTTAGCAGAAGTTTCAGATTTTGAAAATCTTAAATTTTCGCAAACTTATTGCAAAAAACGCTAAAAAAAAAGTAAAAAGGGTTTATATTTTACGATTTCAAAGATAGCGATTTTGTCATGTGGTGGAAAAACTGTGCTAGGCAGCACAGCTCAGAGCAAGTTTCAGATTTTGAAATCTTCAATTTTCGCAAAGTTATTGGAAAAATTGCTAAAAAAAAAAAGAAAAAATGCGTTATTTTAAATTTTCAAAGTTAGCGAATTTTGTCATGTTGCGTAAAAATTATATTAGGCAAACACAACTTAGCACAAGTTTCAGATTTTTGCAAAGTTATTGCGAAAAAACGCTAAAAAAGTTAAAAACGCGTTGTTATTCTACAAGTTAGCGAATTTTGTCATGTAACTGAAAAATTGTACTAGGCTAGCTCAACTTAGCAAAAGATTTAGATTTCGAAAATCCTGAAGTTTCGAAAAGTTATTGCGGTTATTAGGTTTCAAAGTTAGCGATTTATGTCATGAGGCGGAAAAATTGAGCTAGGCTAGTTTTAGAGTTTAAAAATCATGAATTTTTGCAAAATAATTCGAAAAAAAACCCTAAAAAGTAAAATAATGAATTATTTTTTAAGTTTTCAAAGTTAGCGATTTTCAAATATAGCGAAAATTTGAATTTTCGCAGTTATTGCAAAAAAACGCTAAAAAAAAGTAAAAAAAACGCGATTATATTTTACGTTTTCTAAGTTAGCGATTTTCGTCATGTGGCGGAAAAATTGTGCTAGGCTAGCACGACTTAGCGCAAGTTAAAGTTTTTAAAATCTTGAATTTTCGCAAAGTTATTGCGAGAAAACGCTAAAACAGTAAAAAAACGAGTTTATATTTTACAATTTCAAAGTAAGCGATTTTTGTCATGTGACGGAACAACTGTGCTAGGCTAGCACAACTGACCACAAATATAGATTTTGAAAATCTTGAATTTTCGCAAAGTTATTGCAAAACGCTAAAAAAAAGTAAAAAACGCGTTTAGATTTTAAGTTTTCAAAGTTAGCGATTTTTGTCAGGTGGCGGAAAAATGTGCTAGGCTAAAACAACTTAGCAGAAGTTTAAGATTTGGAAAATTTTGAATTTTCGCAAACTTATTGCAAAAAAACGCTAAAAAAGTATAAAACTGTATTATTTTTTAAGCTTTCAAAGTTAGCAATTTTCGTTAGCTAGGCTATGCACAACTTCAGATTTTAAATTTCAGACAAGTATCAGCTTTTGAAAATCTTGAACTTTCGCAAAGTTATTGCGAAAAAAACGCTAAAAAAGTAACAAACGATTTTATATTTTACGTTTTCAAAGTTAGCGATTTTTGTCATGTGGCGGAAAAACTGTGCTAGGCTAGCACAAGTTTCAGATTTTAAAAATCTTGAATTTTCGCAAAGTTATTGGAAAAAACGCTAAAAATTAATAAAACCCGTTTATATTTTACGTTTTTAGAGTTAGCGATTTTCGTCATGTGGCGGAAAAATTGTGCTATAGCCTAGTAAAACTTCAGATTTCAAATTTCAGAAAAGTATCAGATTTTAAAAATCTTGAACTTTCGCAAAGTTATTGCGAAAAACGCTAAAAAAAGTAAAAAACGATTTATATTTTACGTTTTCAAAGTTAGCGATTTTTGTCATGTTCTGCAAGGCTGTCACAACTTACCACAAGTTTCAGATTTAGAAAATCTTAAATTTTCGCAAACTTATTGCAAAAAAAACGCTAAAAAGTATAAAACTGAATTATTTTTTAAGCTTTCAAAGTTAGCAATTTTCGTTAGCTAGGCTAGGCACAGCTTCAGAATTAAATTTCAGGCAAGTATCGGCTTTTGAAAATCTTGAACTTTCGCAAAGTTATTGCGAAAAAACGCCAAAAAGGTAATAAACGAGTTTATATTTTACGTTTTCAAAGTTAGCGATTTTTTCATGTGGCGGAAAAATTCTGCTAGGCTAGCACAACTTTGCACAAGTTTCAGATTTTCGCAAAGTTGTTGCGAAAAAACGCAAAAAAAGTTAAAAACTCGTTTTTATTTTACGTTTTCAAAGTAAGCAATTTTTGTCATGTGGCGGAAAAATTGTGCTAGCTAGCACAACTTCAGATTTCAAATTTCAGACTAGTTTTAGATTTTGAAAATCTTGAATTTTCGCAAAGTGATTGCAAAAAACGCTAAAAAAAAGTAAAAAGCGGTTTTATATTTTACGTTTTTAAAGTAAAAGATTTTTGTCATGTGGTGCAACAACTGTGCTAAGCTAGCACAACTTATCACAAATTTAGATTTTGAAAATCTTCAATTTTCGCAAAGTTATTGCGAAAAAACGCTAAAAAGTTAAAAACGCGTTTTTATTTTACGTTTTCAAAGTTAGTGATTTTTTTCATGTGGCGGAAAAATTGTGATAGGCTAGCACAACTTCAGGTTTAAAATTTCAGACAAGTTTTAGATTTTGAAAATCTTGAATTTTTACAAAGTTATTGCAAAAACACTAAAAAAGGCAAAAAACTCGTTTATATTTTACGTTTTCAAAGCAAGCGATTTTTGTCATGTGGCGGAAAAATTGTGCTTGGCTAGCACAACTTCAGATTTCAAATTTCAGACAAGTTTCAGATTATGAAAATCTTGAATTTTCGTAAAGTTATAGCGAAAATCGCTAAAAAAGTAAAAACCGAGTTATATTTTACGTTTTCAAAGTTAGCGATTTTTGTCATATGGCGGAAAAATTCTGCTAGGCTAGCACAACTTAGCACAAGTCTCAGGTTTTGAAAATCTTCATTTTTTTTAATTTTTAAAGTAAGCGAATTTTGTCATGTGGTGAAAAAAATTCTGCTAAGCTAGCACAACTTATCACAAGTTTTAGATTTTATAAATCTAAAATTTTTGCAAAGTTGTTGCAAAAAACGCTAAAAAAGTAAAAAACGCGTTTATATTTTTGTTTTCACAGTTAGCGATTTGAATCATGTGGCGGATAAATTGTACCAGGCTAGCACAACTTAGCACAAGTTTTAGATTTTCGCAAAGTTATTGCGAAAAAACGCTAAAAAAGTTACAAACGCGTTTTTATTTTACGTTTTCTAAGTTAGCTATTTTTGTCATGTGGCGGAAAAACTGTGCTAGGCTAGCACAACTTTGCACAAGTTTCAGATTTTGAAAATCTTAAATTTTTGCTAAGTTATTGGAAAAAACGCTAAAAAAGTAAAAAACGCGTTTATATTTTACGTTTTTAAAGTAAGCGATTTTCGTAATGTGGCGGAAAAATTGTGCTAGGCTAGCACAACTTCAGATTTCAAATTTCAGACAAGTATCAGATTTTAAAAATCTTGAACTTTCGAAAAGTTATTGCGAAAAACGCTAAAAAAGTAAAAAACGAGTTATATTTTACGTTTTCAAAGTTAGCGATTTTTGTCATGTTCTTCTAGGCTGTCACAAGTTACCACAAGTTTCAGATTTTGAAAATCTTGAATTTTGTTATTGAAGTAATTGAAGTTATTGGAAAAAACGCTCAAAAAGTAAAAAACACATTTATATTTTAGCTTTTTAAAGTTAGCGATTTTCGTCATTGTGCTAGGCTAGCACAACTTCAGATTTTAAATTTCAGACAAGTTTCAGATTTTGAAAATCTTAAATTCTGCTAGGCAAGCACAACTTAGCACAACTTTCAGATTTTGAAAATCTATAATTTTCGCAAAGTTATTGCAAAAAACGCTAAAAAAAAAGTAAAAAACGCATTTATATATTACGTTTTCAAAGTTAGCAATTTTTGTCATGTGACCGATAAACTGTGCTAGGCTAGCACAAGTTTCCGATTTGGAAAATCTTGAATTTTCGCAAAGTTATTACAAAGAAAGGCTAAGAAAGTAAAAAACTCGTTTATATTTTACGTTTTCAAAGTTAGCGATTTTGTCATGTAGCGGAAAAATTTTGCTAGGCTAGTTTTAGAGTTTGAAAATCGTGAATTTTTGCAAAGTAATTCGAAAATCTTGAATTTCGCAAAGTTATTGCAAAAAAGCGCTAAAAAAGTAAAAAAACGTTTTCTAAGTTAGAGATTTTCGTCAAGTGGCGAAAAATTGTGCTAGGCTAGCTCAATTTAGCACAAGTTTTAAATTTTGATAATCTTGAATTTTCGCAAAGTTATTGCGAAAAACGCATTCATATTTTAGGTTTTCAAAGTTAGCGATTTTTGTCATGTGGCGGAAAAATTTTGAAAATCTTGAATAATTGCAAAGTTATTGCGAAAAAAACGCTAAAAAAAAGTAAAAATCGAGTGCATATTTTACGTTTTCACAGTTAGCGATTTTTTGTCATGAGGCGAAAAAACTGTGCTAGTCTAGCACAGCCTAGCGCAAGTTTCAGATTTTGAAAATCTTCAATTTTCGCAAAGTTATTGCGAAAAAATGCTAAAAAAGAAAAAACGCGTTTTTTTAAGTTTTCAAAGTTAGCGAATTTTGTCATGTGGCGGAAAAATTGTAATTGGCTAGCACAACTTTACACAAGTCAGAATTTCGCAAAGTTATTGCGAAAAAACGCTAAAAAAAAGTTAAAAACGCGTATTTATTTTACGTTTTCAAAGTTAGCGTTTTAGATTTTGAAAATCTTGAATTTTCACAAAGTTATTGCGAAAAAACGCATTTATATTTAATGTTTTCAAAGTTATCAATTTTTGTCATGTGGCGTAAAAACTGTGCTAAGCTAGCACAAATTAGCACAACTTTCAATTTTGAAAATCTTCAATTTTCGGAAAGTTATTGCAAAAAAACGCTAAAATAAGCGTTTTTTAAGTTTTCAAAGTTAGCGAATTTTGTCATGTGGTGGAAAAATTGTACTTGGCTAGCTCAACTTAGCACAAGTTTTAGATTTTGACAATCTTGAATTTTGCAAATTATTTCAAAAAAGCGCTAAAAAAGTAAAAAACGTTTTCTAAGTTAGAGATTTTCGTCAAGTGGCGAAAAAATTGTGCTAGGCTAGCTCAATTTAGCACAAGTTTTAAATTTTGATAATCTTGAATTTTCGCAAAGTTATTGCGAAAAACGCAATCATATTTTTGGTTTTAAAAGTTAGCGATTTTTGTCATGTGGCGGAAAAATTTTAAAAATCTTAAATTTTCGCAAAGTTATTGCGAACAAACGCATTTATATTTTACGTTTTCAAAGTTATCGAGATTTGTCATGTGGCGGAAAAATTTTGCTAGGCTAGCACAACTTTAGATTTGAAATTTCAGACAAGTTTTAAATTTTGAAAATCTTGAATTTTCACAAAGTCATTGCAAAAAACACAAAAAAAAGTAAAAAACGCGTTTATATTTTACGTTTTCAAAGTTAGCGATTTTTGTCATGTGGCGGAAAAACTGTGTTCAGCTAAAACAACTTAGCACAAGTTGCAGATTTGGAAAATCTTGAATTTTCGCAAAGTTATTGCGAAAAACGCTAAAAAAAGTAAAAAACTTGTTTATATTTTACGTTTTTAAAGTTAGCGATTTTCGTCATGTGGCGGAAAACTGCTGCTTGGCTAGCACAACTTAGCACAAGTTGCAGATTTGGAAAATCTTGAATTTTCGCAAAGTTATTGCGAAAAACGCTAAAAAAAGTAAAAAACTCGTTTATATTTTACGTTTTTAAAGTTAACGATATTCGTCATGTGGCGGAAAACTGCTGCTAGGCTAGCACAACTTAGCACAAGTTTTAGATTTTAGAAATCTTGATTTTTTGCAAAGTTGTTGCAAAAAACGCTAAAAAAGTAAAAAAACGCGTTTATATTTATGTTTTCAAAGTTAGCGATTTGTATCATGTGGCGGAAAAACTGCGCACGAAAATACAACTCACTCTTGCCACCTCTAAAGAGACTCTTTTTACAACACACACGTTGTATAAGAAATCTATTGATGGCTCTCGATATGGAGTTTCTTTAGAGGTGGCAAGAGTGAGTTGTATTTTCGTGGGCAATTGTGTGAAGAAAACTTAAAAAGTAAGGTTTACAACAGTAGTTCTCATTCGTTTGGGGCGAGACTGGCCTTATAGAGTTCGGTTTTAATTTCCACAATTGCAGCAAGGCATTCTGAAGAGGGTTGTCACGGACCCGAAATCATGATAAAAGTAGTGTGCAGCCACGAAAATCAATGTCACTTTGCCATTTTGTTAAAAAATTGTCTTCTATTTAAATATAGAAGCAAGAGGTCTTGAACCGGTTTAACCCCTGTTCAATGTGTAAAAGCAACAGACCGAAATAATACAAACGAGCTAAACATACGTACATGCACGGCACGGCACACAAGTTGACATAGTCAACTAAACTCTTTTTACAACACACACACACGTTGTAAAAAAATCTATTGATGGCTCTCGATGTGGAGTCTCTTTAGAGGTGGCAAGAGTGAGTTGTATTTTCATGGGCAATTGTGTGAAGAAAACTTGAAAAGTAAGGTTTACAACAGTAGTTCTCATTCGTTTGGGGAGAGCCTGGCCTTATAGAGTTCGGTTTTACTTTCAACAATTGCAGCAAGGCTTTCTGAAGAGGGTTGTCACGGACCCAAAATCGTTATAAATGTAGTGTGCAGCCACGAAAATCAACGTCACTTTGCCATTTTGTTAAAAACTTGTCTTCTATTTAAATATAGAAGCAAGAGGTCTTGAACCGGTTTAATCCCTGTTCAATGTGTAAAAGCAACAGACCGAAATAATACAAACGAGCTAAACATACGTATTATAAAAGTAGTGTGAAGCCACGAAAATCAACGTCACTTTGCCATTTTGTTAAAAACTTGTCTTCTATTTAAATATAGAAGCAAGAGGTCTTGAGCCGGATTAACCCCTGTTCAATGTTTTTTAAAATCTTGAATTTTCGCAAAGTTATTGCAAAAAACTCTAAAAAAGTAAAAAAAGAGTTTATATTTTACGTTTTCAAAGATAGCGATTTTGACATGTGGCGGAAAAACTGTGCTAGGCTAGCACAACTTAGCACAAATTTAGATTTTGAAAATCTTGAATATCGCAAAGTTATTGGCAAAAATGCTAAAAAAGAAACAACGGGTTTGTTTAAGTTTATAAAGTTAGCGAATTTTGTCATGTTGCGTAAAAATTGTACTAGGCTAGCACAACTTAGCACAAGTTTCAGATTTTTGCAAAGTTATTGCGAAAAAACGCTAAAAAGTCAAAAATCAGTTTTTATTTTACGTTTTCAAAGTTAGCGATTTTTGTCATGTAGCGGAAAAATTGTACTAGGCTAGGACATCTTAGCTCAAGATTTAGATTTTGAAAATCTTGAAGTTACAAAGTTAGCGATTTTTGTCATGTGGCGGAAAAATTGTGCTAGGCTAGCACAACTTCAGATTTAAAATTTCAGACAAGTTTTAGATTTTGAAAATCTTGAATTTTCGAAAAGTTATTGCAAAAAACGCTAAAAAAAAGTAAAAACGCGTTTATATTTTACGTTTTCAAAGTTAGCGATTTTTGTCATGTGGCGGAAAAACTGTGCTAGGTTAAACAACTTAGCAAAAGTTTCAGATTTTAAAAATCTTGAATTTTCACAAACTTATTGCAAATAAACGCTAAAATATGATAAAACTGAATAATTTTTTAAGCTTTCAAAGTTAGTGATTTTCGTTAGCTAGGCTAGGCACAAGTTCAGATTTAAAATTTCAGACAAGTAGCAGCTTTCGAAAGTCTTGAACTTTCGCAAAGTTATTGCGAAAAGACGCAAAATCTTCAATTTTCGCTAAGAAAAAAGAAAAGAAAAAACGCGTTTTTTTAGTTTTCAAAGTAAACGAATTTTGTCATGTGGCAGAAAAATTGTACCAGGCTAGCACAACTTAGCATAAGTTTCAGATTTTCGCCAAGTTATTGCGAAAAAACGCTAAAAAAGTTAAAAACGCGTTTTTATTTTACGTTTTCTACGTTAGCGATTTTTGTCATGTGGCGGAAAAACTTTGCAAGGCTAGTTTTAGAGTTTGAAAATCGTGAATTTTTGCAAAGTAATTTGAAAAAAACGCTTAAAAATAAAAAACCGAATTATTTTTTAAGTTTTTAAAGTTAGCGATTTTCAAAGTTAGCGAAAATCTTGAATTTTCGCAAAGTTATTGCAAAAAACGATAAAAAAAAGTACAAAACGCGTTTATATTTTCACGTTTTCTAAGTTAGCAATTTTTATCATGTGGCGGAACAACTGTGCTAGGATAGCACAACTTCGCACAAATTTAGATTTTGAAAATCTTGAATTTTCGCAAAGTTATTGCAAAAACCGCTAAAAAAGAAAAAAAGAGTTTATATTTTACGTTTTCAAAGATAGAGATTTTGTCATGTGACGCAAAATCTTCAATTTTCGCTAAGTTATTGTGAACAAATGCTAAAAAAAAGAAAAAACTCTTTTTTTAGTTTTCAAAGTAAACGAATTTTGTCATGTGGCAGATAAATTGTACCAGGCTAGCACAACTTAGCACAAGTTTCAGATTTTCGCAAAGTTATTGCGAAAAAACGCTAAAAAAGTTAAAAACGCGTTTTTATTTTACGTTTTCTACGTTAGCGATTTTTGTCATGTGGCGGAAAAACTGTGCTAGGCTAGTTTTAGAGTTTGAAAATCGTGAATTTTTGCAAAGTAATTCGAAAAAAACGCTTAAAAATAAAAAACCGAATTATTTTTTAAGTTTTCAAAGTTAGCGATTTTCAAAGTTAGCGAAAATCTTGAATTTTCGCAAAGTTATTGCAAAAAACGATAAAAAAGTAAAAAACGCGTTTATATTTTACGTCTTTAAAGTTAGCGATTTTCGTCATGTGGCGGAAAACTGCTGCTAGGCTAGCACAACTTCGCACAAATTTAGATTTTGAAAATCTTGAATTTTCGCAAAGTTATTGCGAAAAACGCTAAAAAAGTAAAAAACTCGTTTATATTTTACGTTTTTAAAGTTAGCGATTTTCGTCATGTGGCGGAAAACTGCTGCTAGGCTAGCACAACTTAGCACAAGTTTTAGATTTTAGAAATCTTGATTTTTTGCAAAGTTGTTGCAAAAAACGCTAAAAAATTAAAAAACGCGTTTATATTTTTGTTTTCTAAGTTAGCGATTTGTATCATGTGGCGGAAAAACTGCGCACGAAAATACAACTCACTCTTGCCACCTCTAAAGAGACTCTTTTTACAACACACACGTTGTATATGAAATCTATTGATGGCTCTCGATATGGAGTTTCTTTAGAGGTGGCAAGAGTGAGTTGTATTTTCGTGGGCAATTATGTGAAGAAAACTTAAAAAGTAGGTTTATAACAGTAGTTCTCATTCGTTTGGGGAGAGCCTGGCCTTATAGAGTTCGGTTTTACTTTCAACAATTGCAGCAAGGCTTTCTGAAGAGGGTTGTCACGGACCCAAAATCGTTATAAAAGTAGTGTGCAGCCACGAAAATCAACGTCACTTTGCCATTTTGTTAAAAACTTGTCTTCTATTTAAATATAGAAGCAAGAGGTCTTGAGCAGGTTTAACCCCTGTTCAATTTTTTTTAAAATCTTGAATTTTCGCAAAGTTATTCCAAAAAACTCTAAAAAAGTAAAAAAGAGTTTATATTTTACGTTTTCAAAGATAGCGATTTTGACATGTGGCGGAAAAACTGTGCTAGGCTAGCACAACTTAGCACAAATTTAGATTTTGAAAATCTTGAATTTTCGACAAGTTATTGGCAAAAATGATAAAAAAGAAACAACGGGTTTGTTTAAGTTTATAAAGTAAACGAATTTTGTCATGTTGCGTAAAGATTGTACCAGGCTAGCACAACTTAGCACAAGTTTCAGATTTTTGCAAAGTTATTGCGAAAAAACGCTAAAAAAGTCAAAAATCAGTTTTTATTTTACGTTTTCAATGTTAGCGATTTTTGTCATGTAGCGGAAAAATTGTACTAGTCTAGGTCATCTTAGCTCAAGATTTAGATTTTGAAAATCTTGAAGTTTCAAAGTTAGCGATTTTTGTCATGTGGCGGAAAAATTGTGCTAGGCTAGCACAACTTCAGATTTAAAATTTCAGACAAGTTTTAGATTTTGAAAATCTTGAATTTTCGCAAAGTTATTGCAAAAAACGCTAAAAAAAATAAAAAACGCGTTTATATTTTACGTTTTCAAAGTTAGCGATTTTTGTCATGTGGCGGAAAAACTGTGCTTGGCTAAACAACTTAGCAGAAGTTTCAGATTTTGAAAATCTTGAATTTTCGCAAACTTATTGCAAAAAAACGCTAAAATAGTATAAAACTGAATAATTTTTTAAGCTTTCAAAGTTAGTGATTTTCGTTAGCTAGGCTAGGCACAACTTCAGATTTAAAATTTCAGACAAGTAGCAGCTTTCGAAAGTCTTGAACTTTCGCAAAGTTATTACGAAAAGACGCAAAATCTTCAATTTTCGCTAAGAAAAAAGAAAAGAAAAAACGCGTTTTTTTAGTTTTCAAAGTAAACGAATTTTGTCATGTGGCAGAAAAATTGTACCAGGCTAGCACAACTTAGCATAAGTTTCAGATTTTCGCCAAGTTATTGCGAAAAAACGCTAAAAAAGTTAAAAACGCGTTTTTATTTTACGTTTTCTACGTTAGCGATTTTTGTCATGTGGCGGAAAAACTTTGCAAGGCTAGTTTTAGAGTTTGAAAATCGTGAATTTTTGCAAAGTAATTTGAAAAAAACGCTTAAAAATAAAAAACCGAATTATTTTTTAAGTTTTTAAAGTTAGCGATTTTCAAAGTTAGCGAAAATCTTGAATTTTCGCAAAGTTATTGCAAAAAACGATAAAAAAAAGTACAAAACGCGTTTATATTTTCACGTTTTCTAAGTTAGCAATTTTTATCATGTGGCGGAACAACTGTGCTAGGATAGCACAACTTCGCACAAATTTAGATTTTGAAAATCTTGAATTTTCGCAAAGTTATTGCAAAAACCGCTAAAAAAGAAAAAAAGAGTTTATATTTTACGTTTTCAAAGATAGAGATTTTGTCATGTGACGCAAAATCTTCAATTTTCGCTAAGTTATTGTGAACAAATGCTAAAAAAAAGAAAAAACTCTTTTTTTAGTTTTCAAAGTAAACGAATTTTGTCATGTGGCAGATAAATTGTACCAGGCTAGCACAACTTAGCACAAGTTTCAGATTTTCGCAAAGTTATTGCGAAAAAACGCTAAAAAAGTTAAAAACGCGTTTTTATTTTACGTTTTCTACGTTAGCGATTTTTGTCATGTGGCGGAAAAACTGTGCTAGGCTAGTTTTAGAGTTTGAAAATCGTGAATTTTTGCAAAGTAATTCGAAAAAAACGCTTAAAAATAAAAAACCGAATTATTTTTTAAGTTTTCAAAGTTAGCGATTTTCAAAGTTAGCGAAAATCTTGAATTTTCGCAAAGTTATTGCAAAAAACGATAAAAAAGTAAAAAACGCGTTTATATTTTACGTCTTTAAAGTTAGCGATTTTCGTCATGTGGCGGAAAACTGCTGCTAGGCTAGCACAACTTCGCACAAATTTAGATTTTGAAAATCTTGAATTTTCGCAAAGTTATTGCGAAAAACGCTAAAAAAGTAAAAAACTCGTTTATATTTTACGTTTTTAAAGTTAGCGATTTTCGTCATGTGGCGGAAAACTGCTGCTAGGCTAGCACAACTTAGCACAAGTTTTAGATTTTAGAAATCTTGATTTTTTGCAAAGTTGTTGCAAAAAACGCTAAAAAATTAAAAAACGCGTTTATATTTTTGTTTTCTAAGTTAGCGATTTGTATCATGTGGCGGAAAAACTGCGCACGAAAATACAACTCACTCTTGCCACCTCTAAAGAGACTCTTTTTACAACACACACGTTGTATATGAAATCTATTGATGGCTCTCGATATGGAGTTTCTTTAGAGGTGGCAAGAGTGAGTTGTATTTTCGTGGGCAATTATGTGAAGAAAACTTAAAAAGTAGGTTTATAACAGTAGTTCTCATTCGTTTGGGGAGAGCCTGGCCTTATAGAGTTCGGTTTTACTTTCAACAATTGCAGCAAGGCTTTCTGAAGAGGGTTGTCACGGACCCAAAATCGTTATAAAAGTAGTGTGCAGCCACGAAAATCAACGTCACTTTGCCATTTTGTTAAAAACTTGTCTTCTATTTAAATATAGAAGCAAGAGGTCTTGAGCAGGTTTAACCCCTGTTCAATTTTTTTTAAAATCTTGAATTTTCGCAAAGTTATTCCAAAAAACTCTAAAAAAGTAAAAAAGAGTTTATATTTTACGTTTTCAAAGATAGCGATTTTGACATGTGGCGGAAAAACTGTGCTAGGCTAGCACAACTTAGCACAAATTTAGATTTTGAAAATCTTGAATTTTCGCAAAGTTATTGGCAAAAATGCTAAAAAAGAAACAACGGGTTTGTTTAAGTTTATAAAGTAAGCGAATTTTGTCATGTTGCGTAAAGATTGTACCAGGCTAGCACAACTTAGCACAAGTTTCAGATTTTTGCAAAGTTATTGCGAAAAAACGCTAAAAAAGTCAAAAATCAGTTTTTATTTTACGTTTTCAATGTTATCGATTTTTGTCATGTAGCGGAAAAATTGTACTAGTCTAGGTCATCTTAGCTCAAGATTTAGATTTTGAAAATCTTGAAGTTTCAAAGTTAGCGATTTTTGTCATGTGGCGGAAAAATTGTGCTAGGCTAGCACAACTTCAGATTTAAAATTTCAGACAAGTTTTAGATTTTGAAAATCTTGAATTTTCGCAAAGTTATTGCAAAAAACGCTAAAAAAAATAAAAAACGCGTTTATATTTTACGTTTTCAAAGTTAGCGATTTTTGTCATGTGGCGGAAAAACTGTGCTTGGCTAAACAACTTAGCAGAAGTTTCAGATTTTGAAAATCTTGAATTTTCGCAAACTTATTGCAAAAAAACGCTAAAATAGTATAAAACTGAATAATTTTTTAAGCTTTCAAAGTTAGTGATTTTCGTTAGCTAGGCTAGGCACAACTTCAGATTTAAAATTTCAGACAAGTAGCAGCTTTCGAAAGTCTTGAACTTTCGCAAAGTTATTACGAAAAGACGCAAAATCTTCAATTTTCGCTAAGTTATTGTGAACAAATGCTAAAAAAAAAGAAAAAACGCGTTTTTTTAGTTTTCAAAGTAAACGAATTTTGTCATGTGGCAGAAAAATTGTACCAGGCTAGCACAACTTAGCATAAGTTTCAGATTTTCGCAAAGTTATTGCGAAAAAACGCTAAAAAAGTTAAAAACGCGTTTTTATTTTACGTTTTCTATGTTAGCGATTTTTGTCATGTGGCGGAAAAACTGTGCTAGCCTAGTTTTAGAGTTTGAAAATCGTGAATTATTGCAAAGTAATTCGAAAAAAACGCTTAAAAATAAAAAACCGAATTATTTTTTAAGTTTTCAAAGTTAGCGAAAATCTTGAATTTTCGCAAAGTTATTGCAAAAAACGATAAAAAAAAAAGTAAAAAACAATTTTAGCAATTTTTGTCATGTGGCGGAACAACTGTGCTAGGCTAGCACAACTTCGCACAAATTTAGATTTTGAAAATCTTGAATTTTCGCAAAGTTATTGCAAAAAACGCTAAAAAAGTAAAAAAGAGTTTATATTTTACGTTTGCAAAGATAGCGATTTTGTCATGTGACGCGAAATCTTCAATTTTCGCTAAGTTATTGTGAACAAATACTAAAAAAAAGAAAAAACGCTTTTTTTAGTTTTCAAAGTAAACGAATTTTGTCATGTGGCAGAAAAATTGTACCAGGCTAGCACAACTTAGCACAAGTTTCAGATTTTCGCAAAGTTATTGCGAAAAAACGCTAAAAAAAAAGTCAAAAATCAGTTTTTATTTTACGTTTTCAAAGTTAGCGATTTTTGTCATGTAGCGGAAAAATTGTACTACGCTAGCACATCTTAGCTCAAGATTTAGATTTTGAAAATCTTGAAGTTTCAAAGTAAGCGATTTTTGTCATGTGGCGAAAAAATTGTGCTAGGCTAGCACAACTTCAGATTTAAAATTTCAGACAAGTTTTAGATTTTGAAAATCTTGAATTTTCAAAGTTATTGCAAAAAACGCTAAAAAAAATAAAAAACGAGTTTATATTTTACGTTTTCAAAGTTAGCGATTTTTGTCATGTGGCGGAAAAACTGTGCTAGGCTAAACAACTTTGCACTAGTTTCAGATTTTGAAAATCTTGAATTTTCGCAAAGTTATTGCAAAAAACGCTAAAAAAAATAAAAAACGCGTTTTTATTTTACGTTTTCTACGTTAGCGATTTTTGTCATGTGGCGGAAAAACTGTGCTAGGCTAGTTTTAGAGTTTGAATATCGGGAATTTTTGCAAAGTAGTTCGAAAAAAACGCTTAAAAATAAAAAACCGAATTATTTTTTAAGTTTTCAAAGTTAGCGATTTTCAAAGTTAGCGAAAATCTTGAATTTTCGCAAAGTTATTGCAAAAAACGCTAAAAAAAGTAAAAAACGCGTTTATATTTTCTCGTTTTCTAAGTTAGCGATTTTTGTCATGTGGCGGAAAAACTGTGCTAGGCTAAAACAACTTAGCACTAGTTTCAGATTTTGAAAATCTTGAATTTTCGCAAAGTTATTGCGAAAAAAACGCTAAAAAAGTATAAAACTGAATTATTTTTTAAGCTTTCAAAGTAAGCGATTTTCGTTAGCTAGGCTAGGCACAACTTCAGATTTAAAATTTCAGACAAGTATCAGCTTTTGAAAATCTTGTACTTTTGCAAAGTTATTGCGAAACAACGCTAAAAAAGTAATAAACGAGTTTATATTTTACGTTTTCAAAGTTAGTGATTTTTGTAATGTGGCGGAAGAACTGTGCTAGGCTAGCACAACTTTGCACTAGTTTCAGATTTTGAAAATCTTGAATTTTCGCAAAGTTATTGAAAAAAAAACGCTAAAAAAGTAAAAAAACGCATTTATATTTTACGTTTTTATAGTTAGCGATTTTCGTCATGTGGCGGAAAAACTGTGCTTGGCTATCATAACTTCAGATTTTAAATTTCAGACAAGTATCAGATTTTAAAAATCTTGAACTTCCGTTAAATTAATGAGAAAAACGCTGAAAAAAAGTAAAAAAACGAGTTATATTTTACGTTTTCAAAGTTAGCTATTTTGGTCATGTTCCGCTAGGCTGTTACAACTTACCACAAGTTTCAGATTTTGAAAATCTGCGAAAAACGCTAAAAAAAGTAAAAAAAAGCATTTATTTTTTACCTGTTTAAAGTTTGCGATTTTCGTGATGTGGCGGAAAAATTGTGTTAGGCTATCACAACTTCAGATTTCAAATTTCAGAAAAGTTTCAGATTTTGAAAATCTTAAATTTTGCTAGGCAAGCACAACTTGGCACAAGTTTAAGATTTTGAAAATCTTTAATTTTCGCAAACTTATTGCGAAAAACGCTAAAAAAGTAAAAATCGCATTTATATTTTACGTTTTCAAAGTTAGCGATTTATGTCATGTGGCGGAAAAACTGTGCTAGGCTAGCACAACTTTGCACAAGTTTCAGATTTTGAAAATCTTGAATTTTCGCAAAGTTATTGCGAAAAAATGCTAAAATATATTTTACGTTTTCAAAGTTAGCAATTTTTTCATGTGGCGGAACTACTGTGCTAGGCTAGCACAACTTAGCACAAATTTAGATTAAGAAAATCTTGAATTTTCGCAAAGTTATTGAAAAACGCTAAAAAAGTTAAAAACGAGTTTTTATTTTACGTTTTCAAAGTAAGCGAGTTTTGTCGTGTAGCGGAAAAATTGTACTAGGCTAGCTCAACTAAGCACAAGTTGTAGATTTTGAAAATCTTCAATTTTCGCAAAGTTATTTCGAAAAACGCATTATATTTCGTAACGACAAAAGTCGATTCCCTCGTTTTTGTCAACATAAGATAGACTATTGTTCTATTATTTTATTATATTATTCCATTTTTTATTATTAATCCATTTTATTATATTTTGTTGTTTTGGATCTCATTCTGTTTACCTTTAAGAATTTATTTAGTATTTTACGAATTAAGGTACAAAGAAAATGAATTAAAAATTGAGTATTATAAAAAATACGTACACATATGATACATGTAGTAGTGGGAGCGTGTAAACAGGCCCCAGAAATTCAAATTCAAATTTAACGGACGGGCCTTGAACGTGAATTATATGATCGCAGTGCAGCCAACATCTACATACCAAAACGGTCAGGCGGGAATGTGAAGGTATTGGTGTGTGTGTGGCAACCGCAACAGGGTATAAAAAGAGCATGGGCGGACGAGTTCGAGACAGTTGGTCATTGGACGGCGACAGGTAAGAGTGACAGTAGTTAGAGGTAGTTAGTGCATGCGCAAGGGTTTTAACAAGAGAAAGTCTGGTCTTCCCTCTTCTCTTTGGAATTTCTCCTTGTAGTAGTATAGGTTGAGAGGGGAAGAAATAGGCTGGCCTTCCCGATCTCTATTTCCCCTGCTGTAGTAAAGTTGTTTGTTGTGGGCGCTGCTGGATGGAATAGAGATAGCTTGGCCTTCACAATCTCTAACGTCACATCCCCGCTGCCACAAGAGCAAACGCGTTCATAGCTTTCGGGCTTCGAAAGGAGACTGTTTGGTCTGCCCAGTCCATCTTTTCGGCCCTTTGGGTTAGTACAGCGACGCCGCCGCCGTTCCCCAGTGACGCCGCCGTGCTCCAGTGAAGCCATCGCTCCCCATAGAGCCAAAATCCCTGAGAGACTGATTGGTCTTCCTTTTCTCTCAGCCGTCATCGCGTGTCACCTATTCGTCCAATAGTTTGTAGTGTTTATGTCAGAAATAAGTGATTAAATAAAAGATTTTAGTTATATGAGTCCTACCACACCTCTCTCTTTCTCAGTCCAAAAGAAATAGTTTGTAACGACCTTGGGCCTGGCTGAGTCTGCCCCAGCATAAGCGGAAACACGTCGTTACAATGGCGCCCGAGCAGGGACAGTAAAAAAACTGCTCCTAACTAGAGAAACAGAGAAAAGTGTGAAAAATCCTCAGAATCAAAAAAAATAAAACAAAAATATATATATATTAAAAAACGAAAATCTTGCGATTATCGTGGGCACATGCGCTTAAGCAGGAAGATCTCGCAGCATATTTAAGAAAATTTGGTCTAGAGACTACAGAAAAGTGGAGGAACATCGCAAGAGATTTGCTAAATTTTTAGGTGGAGAGCATGATCCAGAAAGACTTGAGAGGTTACTAGAGGTACAAACGAAGCATGATACCCAAAATTTAGTACCATCACCGAACAGGCAGCCGTCTACACTTTCCGGAAACCCCAAATTACGTGTACCGTCTCTTGAGGATCATCATAATGGTGGAAACTCACCAGTAACAGGAAAGCCACCTCAGGTGGAGCGGCCGATTCAAAAAAAGTCACAAACCCACTTGTAATCGAAAACTACATTCTACTAGTGGAACTGGTTAGAAAATGGAGCCTCAAGTATGTAGGTGGGCAAGATCCCTTCGGCTTCGTAGAACGCATAGATGAGTTGGCAGAAATGTATGACGTGGTGCTGGACCAACTACCTCGGATAATGCCTGAGTTCTTTCGAGAGCGTGCATTAATTTGGTACCGCAACAATAACCAGCACTGATAATACTGGTCCAATTTTAAAACGGATTTCTTTACTTTTTTCTTGCCATCGAGATATTTCGAAAAATTAGAGGATAAGATACGTAAAAGAGTACAATGTCCAAAGGAAAGTTTTAAGTATTATGTGCTGGCCCTGCAACACCTGATGCACTATTCAGAATTGTCAGAGTCACAGAAATTGGAACGAATTTTCCGAAATGCACAACCAGATTACCAGTGGTTTATTAGTCGGAGAGATTTTGCTTCTCTATCCGAACTGATAGCGTAGGCAGATGAACTAGAAAGCATCCCCACGACATCTTATCAAAGCCGAGCGGAAAACCATCGATCTAATACTAGCAATCACCGTGGCAACGGGCCACCCCGAAATAATTGCTATCGCGGAGAATCCGAGGAAGCCAGGAACCTATGGACAAGTCTTCGAATTATCGCTTCCTAGGGCAACCCTCGAAAAACATTCAGAATCAGACATCGCTACAAGGAGAGGAATCACGACTGACCGCTATGACCATTATTCTCCTGAAGAACAAATTGGTGACGGCAACGATCGACAGTGGTACCACCAGGAATTGCATTAAAGCCGAATTTGTCAAAAAAATTAAAATAAACCCATATAACCTGCGTGACAACATTGATATCACATTAGCCGACGGATCGAAGGTGTCTGTTTCAAAAGCAGTACAAATTGTCATCTTTGGTAATACCAACACAAAATGTACTTTCCTAGTTATGACAAACTCTAATAAAGATATTCTCCTGGGATTAGACTTCTTAAGGTCATTCCAAACTAAGATTCAATGCGCTGGGCTTACTTTCCATTGTTCTCCGGAAGATGCCAGTAGCAGCACCTGCCGAAATATTACTGGAACAACTCAGCGTGAAGATCCTAGAACAAAAGAGGTGAGTGAAAATTTTTTCGATCATATCTCTAACACTGTAGATATTTTTCCCGGCCCATATACTATTATAAAACATACACCTGATGAGCAAAACACATTTCTTGAAGAGGAGTTGCCAAAATTCAGAGATTTAAGTGGTTTATCAAATATCGCTGAACATAAAATCGTTATGCTAGACAAACGGCCGATAAAACTTCGTTACGCCAGCAGGCCATCATTAATGCGGAAGTGAACAATTTAATTGCACGAGGATGTATAGAACCATCAAATAGCCCATATAGTTTTCCGATCACTCTTGTCAAGAAGAAAAACTGGGATTGGAGGACGTGTATAGATTTTCGACAGCTAAACCGACGATCGGTACTTGATGCCTTCCCATTGCCACGGATCGATACAATTTTAAATAGGCTAGAGCCTGTAAGCCCTGGTACATCAATCTCCACACCATTTAAAGTGGTTCATGAGGGGGTCCACGTCATTCTTTCTGAGACACCAGAACTGCGAAGGTTGTTGAAGAGTCGATGAAAAACTAGCGCCAGAAACGGGCGAAGTTTAATAAAGAAGTTGGAGAAAAACGGTTCCAAATCATTAATAACAAGGACTGCAGTGTGTTCATCAAGGCACTACCCCCACGCATATAACTGGAACGGGAGGGGTAATGTAACGACAAAAGTCGATTCCCTCGTTTCTGTCAACATTAGATAAACTATTGTTCTATTATTTTATTATATTATTCCATTTTTATTATATTTTGTTGTTTTGGATCTCATTCTGTTTACCTTTAAGAATTTATTTAGTATTTTACGAATTTAGGTACAAAGAAAATGAATTAAAAATTAAGTATTATAAAAAATACGTGTACATATGATACATGTAGTAGTGGGAGCGTGTAAACAGGCCCCAGAAATTCAAATTTAACGGAAATTCGGGCCTTGAACGTGAATCATATGATCGCATTGCAGCCAACATCTACATACTAAAACGGTCAGGCGGGAATGTGAAGGTATTGGTGTGTGTGTGTGTGTGTGAAACGCAACAGGGTATAAAAAGCGGATGAGTTCGAGACAGTTGGTCATTGGACGGCGACAGGTAAGAGTGACAGTAGCTTGAGGTAGTTAGTGCATGCGCAAGGGTTTTAACAAGAGAAAGTCTAGTCTTCCCTCTTCTCTGCTGCAGTAAAGTTGTTTGCTGTGGGTGCTGTTGGATGGAATAGAGATAGCTTTGCCTTCCCGATCTCTAACGTCACATCCCCGCTGCCACAGAAGCAAACGAGTTCATAGCTTTCGGGCTTCGAAAGGAGACTGTTTGGTCTGCCCAGTTCATATTTTCGGCCCCTGGGTTTGTGTTAGCGTCGCCACCTTACGCCGTCATTCTCCAGTGACGCCGCCGATTTCTAGTAACGCCGCTGTTATCCAGTGACGCCGCCGCCGATTTACAGTGACGCCGCCGCCGTTCTCCAGTGACGCCGCTGCTGTTACAGTGATGGCGCCAATCTTTAGGGACGCCGCCGATCTACAGTGACGTCGCCGTAGTTCTCCAGTGACGCCGCCGATCGACAACGACGCCGCCGCCGTGCTCCAGTGAAGCCATCGCTCCCCATAGAGCCAAAATCCCTGAGAGACTGATTGGTCTTCCCTGTCTCTCAGCCGTCATCGCGTGTCACCTATTCGTCCAATAGTTTGTAGTGTTTATGTCAGAAATAAGTGATTAACTAAAAGATTATAGTTATATGAGTCCTACCACACCTCTCTCTTTCTCAGTCTAAAATAAACAGTTTGTAACGACCTTGGGCCTGGCTGAGTCTGCCCCAGCATTAGTGGAAACACGTCGTTACAAATTTACGATTTCAAAGTTATCGATTTTTGTCAGACAGATTTTTTTTAGATTTTGAAAATCTTGAATTTTTGCAGTTATTGCAGAAAACACTAAAAAAATTTAAAAAACCCGTTTTTATTTTACGTTTTCAAAGTTAGCGATGTTTGTCATGTGGCGTAAAAACTGTGCTAAGCTAGCACAACTTAGCACAACTTTCGATTTTGAAAATCTTCAATTTTCGCAAAGTTATTGCAAAAAAACGCTAAAATAAGCTTTTTTTAAGTTTTCAAAGTTAGCGAATTTTGCCATGTGGCGGAAAAAATGTACTAGGCTAGCTCAACTTAGCACAAGTTTTAGATTTTGATAATCTTGAATTTTCGCAAAGTTATTGCGAAAAACGCAATCATATTTTAGGTTTTAAAAGTTAGCGATTTTTGTCATGTGGCGGAAAAATTTTGAAAATCTTAAATTTTCGCAAAGTTATTGCGAAAAAACGCATTTATATTTTACGTTTTCAAAGTTATCGAGAATTGTCATGTGGCGGAAAAATTATGCTAGGCTAGCACAACTTTAGATTTGAAATTTTAGACAAGTTTTAAATTTTGAAAATCTTGAATTTTCACAAAGTCATTGCAAAAAACACAAAAAAAAGTAAAAACGCGTTTATATTTTACGTTTTCAAAGTTAGCGATTTGTATCATGTGGCGGAAAAACTGCGCACGAAAATACAACTCACTCTTGCCACCTCTAAAGAGACTCTTTTTACAACACACACGTTGTATAAGAAATCTATCGATGGCTCTCGATATGGAGTTTCTTTAGAGGTGGCAAGAGTGAGTTGTATTTTCGTGGGCAATTGTGTGAAGAAAACTTAAAAAGTAAGGTTTACAACAGTAGTTCTCATTCGTTTGGGGAGAGACTGGCCTTATAGAGTTCGGTTTTACTTTCCACAATTGCAGCAAGGCTTTCTGAAGAGGGTTGTCACGGACCCGAAATCATGATAAAAGTAGTGTGAAGCCACGAAAATCAATGTCACTTTGCCATTTTGTTAAAAACTTGTCTTCTATTTAAATATAGAAGCAAGAGGTCTTGAACCGGTTTAACCCCTGTTCAATGTGTAAAAGCAACAGACCGAAATAATACAAATGAGCTAAACATACGTACATGCACGGCACGGCACACAAGTTGACATAGTCAACTAAACTCTTTTTAAAACACACACACGTTGTAAAAGAAATCTATTGATGGCTCTCGATGTGGAGTCTCTTTAGGGGTGGCAAGAGTGAGTTGTATTTTCGTGGGCAATTGTGTGAAGAAAACTTGAAAAGTAAGGTTTAACAACTGTAGTTCTCATTCGTTTGGGGAGAGCCTGGCCTTATAGAGTTCGGTTTTACTTTCAACAATTGCAGCAAGGCTTTCTGAAGAGGGTTGTCACGGACCCAAAATCGTTATAAAAGTAGTGTGCAGCAACGAAAATCAACGTCACTTTGCCATTTTGTTAAAAACTTGTCTTCTATTTAAATATAGAAGCAACAGGTCTTGAGCCGGTTTAACCCCTGTTCAATGTTTTTTAAAATCTTGAATTTTCGCAAAGTACTTGCGAAAAAACGCTAAATAAAAGTAAAAAAAAAGTTTATATTTTACAATTTCAAAGTAAGCGATTTTTGTCATGTGGCGGAACAACTGTGCTAGGTTAGCACACCTTAGCACAAATTTAGACTTTGAAAATCTTGAATTTTCGCAAAGTTATTGCAAAAAACGCTAAAAAAGTAAAAAAGAGTTTATATTTTACGTTTTCAAAGATAGCGATTTTGACATGTGGCGGAAAAACTGTGCTAGGCTAGCACAACTTAGCACAAATTTAGATTTTGAAAATCTTGAATTTTCGCAAAGTTATTGGCAAAAATGCTAAAAAAGAAACAACGCGTTTGTTTAAGTTTATAAAGTTAGCGAGTTTTGTCATGTTGCGTAAAAATTGTACTAGGCTAGCACAACTTAGCACAAGTTTCAGATTTTTGCAAAGTTATTGCGAAAAAACGCTAAAAAAGTCAAAAATCAGTTTTTATTTTACGTTTTCAAAGTTAGCGATTTTTGTCATGTAGCGGAAAAATTGTACTAGGCTAGCACATCTTAGCTCAAGATTTAGATTTTGAAAATCTTGAAGTTTCAAAGTTAGCGATTTTTGTCATGTGGCGGAAAATTTTGCTAGGCTAGCACAACTTCAGATTTAAAATTTCAGACAAGTTTTAGACTTTGAAAATCTTAAATTTTCGCAAAGTTATTGCAAAAAACGCTAAAAAAAAGTAAAAAACGCGTTTATATTTTACGTTTTCAAAGTTAGCGATTTTTGTCATGTGGCGGAAAAACTGTGCTAGGCTAAACAACTTAGCAGAAGTTTCAGTTTTGAAAATCTTGAATTTTCGCAAACTTATTGCAAAAAAACGCTAAAATAGTATAAAACTGAATAATTTTTTAAGCTTTCAAAGTTAGTGATTTTCGTTAGCTAGGCTAGGCACAACTTCAGATTTAAAATTTCAGACAAGTAGCAGCTTTCGAAAGTCTTGAACTTTCGCAAAGTTATTGCGAAAAGACGCAAAGTCTTCAATTTTCGCAAGTTATTGTGAACAAATGCTAAAAAAAGAAAAAACGCGTTTTTTTTAGTTTTCAAAGTAAACGAATTTTGTCATGTGGCAGAAAAATTGTACCAGGCTAGCACA
Source organism: Hydrotaea diabolus (assembly GCA_963513945.1). Lineage (NCBI taxonomy): Eukaryota > Metazoa > Arthropoda > Insecta > Diptera > Muscidae > Hydrotaea > Hydrotaea diabolus. The sequence continues at coordinate 1,769,629 of OY740721.1, forward strand.
ACTTAGCACAAGTTTCAGATTTCGCAACTGTGCTAGGCTAGCACAACTTCGCACAAATTTATATTTTGAAAATCTTGAATTTTGTCAAAGTTATTGCAAAAAACGCTAAAAAGTAAAAAAGAGTTTATATTTTACGTTTTCAAAGATAGCGATTTTGTCATGTGGCGGAAAAACTGTGCTATGTCACTTATTTCTGACATAAACACTACAAACTATTGGACGAATAGGTGACACGCGATGACGGCTGAGAGAAAGGGAAGACCAATCAGTCTCTTAGGGATTTTGGCTCTATGGGGAGCGATGGCTTCATTGGAGCACGGCGGCGTCACTGGGGAACGGCGGCTGCGTCACTGCAAATCGGCGGCGTCACTGGAGAACGACGGCGAAGTCACTGTAAATCGGCGTCGTCACTGGAGAACGGCGGAGACGCTGTACTTACCCAAAGGGCCGAAAAGATGGACTGGGCAGACCAAAGAGTCTCCTTTCGAAGCCCGAAAGCTATGGACGCGTTTGCTTTTTGGCACTGGGGATGTGACGTTAGATATTGGGAAGGCCAAGCTATCTCTATTCCATCTAGCAGCGCCTAGAACAAACAACTTTACTACAGCAGGGGAAATAGAGATCGGGAAGGACAGCCTATTTCTATACTACTACAAGGAGAATTTCCAAAGAGAAGAGGGAAGACCAGACTTTCTCTTGTTAAAACCCTTGCGCAACTACCTCTAGCTAGTGTCACTGTTACCTGTCGCCGTCCAATGACCAACTGTCGCGGACTCTTCCGCCCACGCTCTTTTTATACCCTGTTGCGTTTCCCCACACACACACACACCAATACCTTCACATTCCCGCCTTACCGTTTTAGTAATTAGATGTTGGCTGCACTGCGATCATATGATTCACGTTCAAGGCCCGAATTTCCGTTAAATTTTAATTTGATACTACATGTATCATATGTATACGTTTTTTTATAATACTCAATTTTTAATTCATTTTCTTTGTACCTAAATTCGTAAAATACTAAATAAATTCTTAAAGGTAAACAGAATGAGATCCAAAACAACAAAATATAATAAAAATGGAATAATATGATAAAATAATAGAACAATAGTTTATCTAATGTTGACAAAAACGAGGGAATCGACTTTTGTCGTTACGAAATATAAATGCGTTTTTGCGAAAATTCAAGATTTTCAAAATCTAAAACTTGTGCTAAGCTGAGCTAGGCTAGTACAATTTATGCGATACATGACAAAACTCGCTTATTTTGAAAACGTTAAATAAAAACGCGTTTTTAACTTTGTTAGCGTTTTTTCGCAATAACTTTGCGAATATACAAGATTTTCAAAATCTGAAACTTTTACTAAGTTGTGCTAGCCTAGTGTTTGGGACTCTCTGACTTTCATTTATGTTCTATTTTCTTTTGGTATATTCGTTTGCCTTCAATAACTAGTTTTAGTACTTATTTACAACAACACACCTTATGAACATTCTTGAAGAATAGCGGATCCCGAAAAAAGGCAGTGAACAGTGATAATATATGAAATCTATGATAATGATCATTGTAACTCAATAAATATCATTATGTGTGCGCTGCGACGTTACAATACTATACACTTTAATTTTAAGTCAGTCTTCTCCAATTTTTGTACAGCACGGTTACAAATTAAGCAGTCGTAAACCAATGGAAGTATTAATATAAAATATTAATTGAATAATAAAAGTAATTGTTTTATTTGCAAATCTCGCACCCTTCGCATCCTGAGGACATTGAAAAAGCTCATTGTCCTCTCCATACAGATCCTTCGAACCGGATATACAGTAAAAACTACACATAAAATTTGGTAAAACTGGCTTTGTCAAAAGTGTCTATTGATTCCGAAATGTCTGACTGTGGCACCCCTCCACCATGTGACAATTATGTTCGCATTAGGGTTATGAGACGAGAGCAGCTTGAAAAGAGTCTGCTGTCATGCACTAACCAACTATCGGATCTTGATAGATTGACTCTGCCACAATTGGAAGTAAAATTATCAATGATTGATCGTCAATTTGAAACGTTGAATCAATTACAATCGGAACTCGAGCAACTAGACGAATCGCAGTTTGAAGAAAACCATCGCGAATTATTTAATAATGCGTACTTCGAAGTAAAATCTCGGATAGTAGGGCGGATTTCGTTACTTCGAATGGGTTCAAAAGACACTCTACTGTCCAACACCCATGTAGTTTCTCATGGAACTGCTCTTGTAAGAAACACGTTTCTTTCTAAACTCCATTTAAGTAAATTTAGCGGTCAGCATACAGATTGGCTCGAATTTTTCAACATGTTCACCTTTCTGGTTCGCAACGATAAGGATTTGTCAGCAATCGCGAAATTTCAGTACTTGCGCTCATGTCTAACTGACAATGCTGCCCGGTTAATTCAATCTCTTGAAATAACACCAGATAATTACTTAAAGGCTATACATCTATTAACGGCGAGATATGATAACAAGCGAAGCATATTCCAGTCTCACATCAATGATATATTCGCCGTACAGAAGATCTTTAAACCCACTGTGTCTTCCCTTCTTGATTTTATCGACACCATTAGTTCCAATATACGGGCCATGCAGTCTGTAGCCACTTCCGAACAAATCGCAGAAGGAATCATCTTACACCTCATCGTATCGAAACTTTATAGCGAAACTCAAATCAAATGGGAAGAAGAAGTCGCGTCGCAGTGGGACAAACATAAATCATCTACCGAACTTCAGTTACCCACATGGGATAACCTTTCATCGTTTTTGGAGCGACGTTGTAAAACTTTGGGAATCATCGAAAACACTTGTTATCAACCACAGAAAATATCTTCACGTCAGAGTAACTTAACGTCGCAAAATCGATCACGTTCATCTTTCTCGAAAAATCATTCTTATCAAGTTTCATTTGTCGTAGCTGAGAATCAATGGTCAAAGTGCCATCTTTGCAACAGCAGTCCAGCTCACAGCGCATTTAAATGTTCTATTTTTGTAAACCTAAGTGTTTCAGACATATTCAATATCATTACATCAAAAAAACTATGCCTAAACTGTCTTTCAGCAAATCATATCGCTAGCAAGTGTCCATCTATTAATAAATGCCAGAATTGTCGATCAAACCACCACACTATGTTTCATAAAGACCGACCGCTCCCAAATAGCGCTGCTTCGGATTCCCCAGTAGTCGAATATTCGCAAGAGCTCACAAATGACAATCAATCAGCAGGTTCATTAAAGGTTTCTCAGCCAAAAAGTGAGGTATTACTTGGGACAGCTCGTGTTGATTTGTACAGTTCAATGGGCATTTCAGTTATAGGCAGAGCACTTCTAGACTCTGCTTCCCAACTAAACTTTATCACCGAACGTATGGCACATCACCTTAGGCTACGTCGCAAAAGGGTTAATTTTGAAATCAATGGCGTTGGGGAAACTTCTACCAACGCGCACCAAATTCTTCAATAGTCATCAAGTCACTCGCCAATGGATTCTCAACAGAACTTAATGTTGTCATCATACCTTCAATAACATCGTATCAACCGCGTTTGAAATTAAACGCAGCCAATTGGAGCATTCCTCAAAATATACCCCTTGCTGACAACAAATTTTATGATCCAGGTCCCATTGACCTACTTATTGGGGCAGAATTATTTTACAGCTTGCTTCTTGTCGGCCAAATCAAATTGCACAACGCACCAATTCTACAAAAAACCAAACTAGGCTGGATTGTAGCAGGGACTGTTAATTCATCATCGTCACCACCATCATCAAATGTTGATACTGCACTATCATCACATATCGTAACTCAACAGCCGTCCACCAAATATCGCTGCTTTGCTGTATCTTCGACACAATCATCGTTGGAAACAATGTTACAAAATTTTTGGAATTTGGAACACTATGCACAACCTTGTACCAAAATGTCTTCTGAAGAGGAATATTTCGAAAAATATTTCAGTGAAACAACAAAAAGATGTCCAAAATCCAACAAATACATTGTAAGATTGCCTTTAAAAGATAATCCTTTGAAGTTGGGAAAATCCTATGAGATTGCTCGAAAAAGACTTTCCTTTCTTGAGAACAAAATCGCTCGCAACAAACCATTGGAGTCTGATTACACCGCATTCATGGATGAATATATTTCCCTGAAACACATGGACGTAGTAAAACCAAATGATGTCGATCGGCGCTATTTTATTCCACATCATTGCGTTATAAAGCCAGACAGTTCCACCACTCGTTTACGTGTTGTGTTTGAAGCCTCATGCAAAACTACAAATGGAAATTCACTTAACGATATATTGTGCGTCGGGCCTACGATTCAAAATGACATTTTTAACATACTAAGCCGATTTAGATTTCACAAGTACGTATTGGTTGCCGACATAACTAAGATGTATCGGCTAGTGATAGTTGATGAACGTGATGCACGATGGCAATCAATAGTTTGGAGAAATAAAAACAGCAATTCAGTATCTATATATCAATTACAAACAGTTACTTATGGCACTAGTAGTGCTCCATACCTAGCAACAAAATGTTTAAACCAGCTTGCCGCAGATGAAAATCTTCGTTATCCAATCGATTCTGTAGTAGTAGAAAATGATTTTTACGTTGACAACATGATGACATGCGCAGAGACTATTTCGGAGCTCCACGAGATAAAACATCAAGTAACGAACTTCTTCAATCTGGAGGGTTTCCTTTGCGGAAATTTGCATCGAATTGTACCACAGTCATCGAAGACGTTCCAAATGAAGATAGGGAAGAAATTATAAATGTCTCTAACTTACAATACATCAAAACGTTAGGATTGCGGTGGTCGCCATCACAAGACGTGTACAGCTTTGACTATCACAAGCAGTCAAGTTCCAAGAAAACTACAAAAAGGGAAATACCTTCGCATATGGCCTCGTTTTTTGACCCTTTAGAATTAATAAATCCAATTGTAGTTAAATGCAAAATGTTAATGCAGTGTCTATGGTCCCTGAAACTAAACTGGGACGAGAGTGTATCCCAAGATGTCTTCACAGAATGGAATCACATCAAAGAACAACTTGAACGAATCAGCAGCATAAAAATCAACAGGTTTGTCGCTTTTAACTATACAACTCAAATTCATGCCTTTTCAGATGCTAGTACAAAGGCTTACGGCGCCTGTATTTACGCTGTGACATGTTCTGAAGAAGGCCACTCATCCATGTCATTGTGCTCTAAATCGAGGGTAGCACCGTTAAAGCAGCTCAGCCTACCCCGCCTCGAACTGTGCGCAGCCTATCTCCTTTCAAAACTTTGTACAGCACGGTTGCAAATTAAGCAGTCGTATTAATATAAAATATTAATTGAATAATAAAAGTAATTGTTTTATTTGCAAATCTCGCACCCTTCGCATCCTGAGGACAGTGAAAAAGCTCAACTAGTACAATTTTTCCGCCACATGACAAAATTCGCTAACTTTGAAAACTTAAAATAACGCGTTTTTTTCTTTTTTTTAGCATTTTTATGTAATAACTTTGCGAAAATTGAAGATTTTCAAAATCTGAAACTTGTGCTAGGCTGTGCTAGCCTAGCACAGTTTTTCCGCCACATGACAAAATCGCTATCTTTGAAAACGTAAAATATAAACGAGTTTTTTTTTATTTTTAGCGTTTTTTTGCCCTAACTTTGAAAACGTAAAAAAGCGCGTTTTTAACGTTTTTCGCGAAAATTTTGCAAAAATCTGTAACTTGTGCTAGCCTAGTACAATTTTTACGCCACATGACAGAATTACGCAAAGTTATTGCAAAAAAAACGCTAAAAAGTTAAAAACGCGTTTTTATTTAAAGTTTTCTAAGTTAGCGATTTTTGTCATGTGGCGGAAAAAACTGTGATAGGCTAGTTTTAGAGATTGAAAATCTTGAATTTTTGCAAAGTATTTCGAAAAAAACGCTAAAAAAGCAAATAACCGAATTATTTTTTAAGTTTTCAAAGTAGCGAAAATCTTGAATTTTCCCAAAGTTATTGCAAAAAACGCTAAAAAAGTAAAAAACGCGTTTATATTTATCGTTTTAAAAGTTAGCGATTTTTGTCATGTGGCGGAACAACTGTGCTAGGCTAGCACAACTTAGCACAAATTTAGATTTTGAAAATCTTGAATTATCGCAAAGTTATTGCAAAAAACGCTAAAAAAAAGTAAAAAACGCATTTATATTTATCGTTTTCAAAGTTAGCGATTTTTGTCATGTGGCGGAAAAACTGTGCTAGGCTAAAACAACTTAGCACTAGTTTCAGATTTTGAAAATCTTGAATTTTCGCAAAGTTATTGCGAAAAAAAACGCTAAAAAAGTATAAAACTGAATTATTTTTTAAGCTTTCAAAGTAAGCGATTTTCGTTAGCTAGGCTAGGCACAACTTCAGATTTAAAATTTCAGACAAGTATCAGCTTTTGAAAATCTTGTACTTTTGCAAAGTTATTGCGAAACAACGCTAAAAAAGTAATAAACGAGTTTATATTTTACGTTTTCAAAGTTAGCGATTTTTGTAATGTGGCGGAAGAAATCCAATTGTAGTTAAATGCAAAATGTTAATGCAGTGTCTATGGTCCCTGAAACTAAACTGGGACGAGAGTGTATCCCAAGATGTCTTCACAGAATGGAATCACATCAAAGAACAACTTGAACGAATCAGCAGCATAAAAATCAACAGGTTTGTCGCTTTTAACTATACAACTCAAATTCATGCCTTTTCAGATGCTAGTACAAAGGCTTACGGCGCCTGTATTTACGCTGTGACATGTTCTGAAGAAGGCCACTCATCCATGTCATTGTGCTCTAAATCGAGGGTAGCACCGTTAAAGCAGCTCAGCCTACCCCGCCTCGAACTGTGCGCAGCCTATCTCCTTTCAAAACTTTGTACAGCACGGTTGCAAATTAAGCAGTCGTATTAATATAAAATATTAATTGAATAATAAAAGTAATTGTTTTATTTGCAAATCTCGCACCCTTCGCATCCTGAGGACAGTGAAAAAGCTCAACTAGTACAATTTTTCCGCCACATGACAAAATTCGCTAACTTTGAAAACTTAAAATAACGCGTTTTTTTCTTTTTTTTAGCATTTTTATGTAATAACTTGCGAAAAAAACGCTAAAAAAGTATAAAACTGAATTATTTTTTAAGCTTTCAAAGTAAGCGATTTTCGTTAGCTAGGCTAGGCACAACTTCAGATTTAAAATTTCAGACAAGTATCAGCTTTTGAAAATCTTGTACTTTTGCAAAGTTATTGCGAAACAACGCTAAAAAAGTAATAAACGAGTTTATATTTTACGTTTTCAAAGTTAGCGATTTTTGTAATGTGGCGGAAGAACTGTGCTAGGCTAGCACAACTTTGCACTAGTTTCAGATTTTGAAAATCTTGAATTTTCCGCAAAGTTATTGAAAAAAAACGCTAAAAAAGTAAAAAAACGCGTTTATATGTTACGTTGTTATAGTTAGCGATTTTCGTCATGTGGCGGAAAAACTGTGCTTGGCTATCATAACTTCAGATTTTAAATTTCAGACAAGTATCAGATTTTAAAAATCTTGAACTTTCGCAAAATTAATGCGAAAAACAGTAAAAAACGAGTTATATTTTACGTTTTTATAGTTAGCGATTTTCGTCATGCGGCGGAAAAACTGTGCTTGGCTAGCACAACTTCAGATTTTAAATTTCAGACAAGTATCAGATTTTAAAAATCTTGAACTTCCGTTAAATTAATGCGAAAAACGCTGAAAAAAAGTAAAAAACGAGTTATATTTTACGTTTTCAAAGTTAGCTATTTTGGTCATGTTCCGCTAGGCTGTTACAACTTATCACAAGTTTCAGATTTTGAAAATCTGCGAAAAACGCTAAAAAAGTAAAAAAAAGCATTTATTTTTTACCTGTTTAAAGTTTGCGATTTTCGTGATGTGGCAGAAATTGTGTTAGGCTAGCACAACTTCAGATTTCAAATTTCAGAAAAGTTTCAGATTTTGAAAATCTTAAATTTTGCTAGGCAAGCACAACTTAGCACAAGTTTAAGATTTTGAAAATCTTTAATTTTCGCAAACTTATTGCGAAAAAACGCTAAAAAAGTAAAAATCGCATTTATATTTTACGTTTTCAAAGTTAGCGATTTATGTCATGTGGCGGAAAAACTGTGCTAGGCTAGCACAACTTTGCACAAGTTTCAGATTTTGAAAATCTTGAATTTTCGCAAAGTTATTGCGAAAAAATGCTAAAATATATTTTACGTTTTCAAAGTTAGCAATTTTTTCATGTGGCGGAACTACTGTGCTAGGCTAGCACAACTTAGCGCAAATTTAGATTAAGAAAATCTTGAATTTTCGCAAAGTTATTGAAAAACGCTAAAAAAGTTAAAAACGCGTTTTTATTTTACGTTTTCAAAGTAAGCGAGTTTTGTCGTGTAGCGGAAAAATTGTACTAGGCTAGCTCAACTAAGCACAAGTTGTAGATTTTGAAAATCTTCAATTTTCGCAAAGTTATTTCGAAAAACGCATTATATTTCGTAACGACAAAAGTCGATTCCCTCGTTTTTGTCAACATAAGATAGACTATTGTTCTATTATTTTATTATATTATTCCATTTTTTATTATTAATCCATTTTATTATATTTTGTTGTTTTGGATCTCATTCTGTTTACCTTTAAGAATTTATTTAGTATTTTACGAATTAAGGTACAAAGAAAATGAATTAAAAATTGAGTATTATAAAAAATACGTACACATATGATACATGTAGTAGTGGGAGCGTGTAAACAGGCCCCAGAAATTCAAATTCAAATTTAACGGACGGGCCTTGAACGTGAATTATATGATCGCAGTGCAGCCAACATCTACATACCAAAACGGTCAGGCGGGAATGTGAAGGTATTGGTGTGTGTGTGGCAACCGCAACAGGGTATAAAAAGAGCATGGGCGGACGAGTTCGAGACAGTTGGTCATTGGACGGCGACAGGTAAGAGTGACAGTAGTTAGAGGTAGTTAGTGCATGCGCAAGGGTTTTAACAAGAGAAAGTCTGGTCTTCCCTCTTCTCTTTGGAAATTCTCCTTGTAGTAGTATAGGTTGAGAGGAGAAGAAATAGGCTGGCCTTCCCGATCTCTATTTCCCCTGCTGTAGTAAAGTTGTTTGTTGTGGGCGCTGCTGGATGGAATAGAGATAGCTTGGCCTTCACAATCTCTAACGTCACATCCCCGCTGCCACAAGAGCAAACGCGTTCATAGCTTTCGGGCTTCGAAAGGAGACTGTTTGGTCTGCCCAGTCCATCTTTTCGGCCCTTTGGGTTAGTACAGCGACGCCGCCGCCGTTCCCCAGTGACGCCGCCGTGCTCCAGTGAAGCCATCGCTCCCCATAGAGCCAAAATCCCTGAAAGACTGATTGGTCTTCCTTTTCTCTCAGCCGTCATCGCGTGTCACCTATTCGTCCAATAGTTTGTAGTGTTTATGTCAGAAATAAGTGATTAAATAAAAGATTTTAGTTATATGAGTCCTACCACACCTCTCTCTTTCTCAGTCCAAAAGAAATAGTTTGTAACGACCTTGGGCCTGGCTGAGTCTGCCCCAGCATAAGTGGAAACACGTCGTTACAATGGCGCCCGAGCAGGGACAGTAAAAAAACTGCTCCTAACTAGAGAAACAGAGAAAAGTGTGAAAAATCCTCAGAATCAAAAAAAATAAAACAAAAATATATATATATATTAAAAAACGAAAATCTTGCGATTATCGTGGGCACATGCGCTTAAGCAGGAAGATCTCGCAGCATATTTAAGAAAATTTGGTCTAGAGACTACAGAAAAGTGGAGGAACATCGCAAGAGATTTGCTAAATTTTTAGGTGGAGAGCATGATCCAGAAAGACTTGAGAGGTTACTAGAGGTACAAACGAAGCATGATACCCAAAATTTAGTACCATCACCGAACAGGCAGCCGTCTACACTTTCCGGAAACCCCAGTTTACGTGTACCGTCTCTTGAGGATCATCATAATGGTGGAAAATCACCAGTAAAAGGAAAGCCACCTCAGGTGGAGCGGCCGATTCAAAAAAGTCACAAACCCACCTGTTATCGAAAACTACATTCTACCAGTGGAACTGGTTAGAAAATGGAGCCTCAAGTATGATGGTGGGCAAGATCCCTTCGGCTTCGTAGAACGCCTAGATGAGTTGGCAGAAATGTATGACGTGGTGCTGGACCAACTTCCTCGGATAATGCCTGAGTTCTTTCGAGAGCGTGCATTAATTTGGTACCGCAACAATAACCAGCACTGATAACACTGGTCCAATTTTAAAACGGATTTCTTTACTTTTTTCTTGCCATCGAGATATTTCGAAAAATTAGAGGATGAGATACGTAAAAGACTACAACGTCCAAAGGAAAGTTTTAAGGATTATGTGCTGGCCCTGCAACACCTGATGCACCATTCAGAATTGTCAGAGTCACAGAAATTGGAACGAATTTTCCGAAATGCACAATCGGATTACCAGTGGTTTATTAGTCGGAGAGATTTTGCTTCTCTACCCGAACTGATAGCGTAGGCAGATGAATTAGAAAGTATCCCCACGACATCTTATCAAAGCCGAGCGGAAAACCATCGATCTAATACTAGCAATCACCGAGGTAACGGGCCACCCCGAAATAATTGCTATCGCGGAGAATCCGAGGAAGCCAGGAGCCTATGGACAAGTCTTCGAATTATCGCTTACAAGGGCAACCCTCGAAAAACATTCAGAATCAGACATCGCTACAAGGAGAGGAATCACGACTGACCGCTATGACCATTATTCTCCTGCAGAACAAATTGGTGACGGCAACGATCGACAGTGGTGCCACCAGGAATTGCATTAAAGCCGAATTTGTCAAAAAAATTAAAATAAACCCATATAACCTGCGTGACAACATTGATTTCACATTAGCCGACGGATCGAAGGTGTCTGTTTCAAAAGCAGTACAAATTGTCATCTTTGGTAATACCAACACAAAATGTACTTTCCTGGTTATGACAAACTCTAATAATGATATTCTCCTGGGATTAGACTTCTTAAGGTCATTCCAAACTAAGATTCAATGCGCTGGGCTTACTTTCCATTGTTCTCCGGAAGATGCCAGTAGCAGCACCTGCCGCAATATTACTTGAACAACTCAGCGTGAAGATCCTAGAACAAAAGAGGTGATTGAAAATTTTTTCGATCATATCTCTAACACTGTAGATATTTTTCCCGGCCCATATACTATTATGAAACATACACCTGATGAGCAAAACACATTTCTTGAAGAGGAGTTGCCAAAATTCAGAGATTTAAGTGGTTTATCAAATCGTTATGTTAGACGAACTGCCGATAAAACTTCGTTACGCCAAAAGAAACCCAGCCAGAAAGCCATCATTAATGCGGAAGTGAACAATTTAATTGCACGAGGATGTATAGAACCATCAAATAGCCCATATAGTTTGCCGATCACTCTTGTCAAGAAGCAAAACGGGGATTAGAGGACGTGTATGGATTTTCGATAGCTAAACCGACGATCGGTACTTGATGCCTTCCCATTGCCACGGATCGATACAATTTTAAATAGGCTAGAGCCTGTAAGCCCTGGTACATCAATCTCCACACCATTTAAAGTGGTTCATGAGGGGGTCCACGTCATCCTTTCTGAGACACCAGAACTGCGAAAGGTTGTTGAAGAGTCGATGAAAAACTAGCGCCAGAAACGGGTGAAGTTTAATAAAGAAGTTGGAGGAAAACGGTTCCAAATCATTAATAACAAGGATGGCAGTGTGTTCATCAAGGCACTACCCCCACGCATATAACTGGAACGGGAGGGGTAATGTAACGACAAAAGTCGATTCCCTCGTTTCTGTCAACATTAGATAAACTATTCCATTTTTATTATATTTTGTTGTTTTGGATCTCATTCTGTTTACCTTTAAGAATTTATTTAGTATTTTACGAATTTAGGTACAAAGAAAATGAATTGAAAATTGAGTATTATAAAAAATACGTATACATATGATACATGTAGTAGTGGGAGCGTGTAAACAGGCCCCAGAAATTCAAAATCAAATTAAACGGAAATTCGGGCCTTGAACGTGAATCATATGATCGCATTGCAGCCAACATCTACATACTAAAACGGTCAGGCGGGAATGTGAAGGTATTGGTGTGTGTGTATGTGAAACGCAACTAGGTATAAAAAACGGATGAGTTCGAGACAGTTGGTCATTGGACGGCGACAGGTAAGAGTGACAGTAGCTTGAGGTAGTTAGTGCATGCGCAAGGGTTTTAACAAGAGAAAGTCTGGTCTTCCCTCTTCTCTGCTGCAGTAAGTTGTTTGTTGTGGGTGCTGTTGGATGGAATAGAGATAGCTTTGCCTTCCCGATCTCTAACGTCACATCCGTGCTGCCACAGAAGCAAACGAGTTCATAGCTTTCGGGCTTCGAAAGGACACTGTTTGGTCTGCCCAGTCCATCTATTCGGCCCCTGGGTTTGTGTTAGCGCCGCCACCTTACGCCGTCGTTCTCCAGTGACGCCGCCGATTTATAGTAACGCCGCTGTTATCCAGTGACGCCGCCGCCGATTTACAGTGACGCCGCCGCCGTTCTCCAGTGACGCCGCCGATCTACAGTGACGTCGCCGTAGTTCTCCAGTGACGCCGCCGCCGTTCCCCAGTGACGCCGCCGTGCTCCAGTGAAGCCATCGCTCCCCATAGAGCCAAAATCCCTGAGAGACTGATTGGTCTTCCCTGTCTCTCAGCCGTCATCGCGTGTCACCTATTCGTCCAATAGTTTGTAGTGTTTATGTCAGAAATAAGTGATTAAATAAAAGATTATAGTTATATGAGTCCTACCACACCTCTCTCTTTCTCAGTCTAAAATAAACAGTTTGTACCGACCTTGGGCCTGGCTGGGTCTGCCCCAGCATAGGTGGAAACACGTCGTTACAAATTTACGTTTTCAAAGTTATCGATTTTTGTCAGACAGATTTTTTTTTTAGATTTTGAAAATCTTGAATTTTCGCAAAGTTATTGCAAAAAACAAAAAAAAAATTAAAAAACCGGTTTATATTTTACGTTTTCAAAGTTAGCGATTTTTGTCGTGTGGCGGAAAAACTGTGCTAAGCTAAAACAACTTTGCACAAGTTTCAGATTTTGAAAATCTTAAATTTTCGCAAAGTTATTGCAAAAAAAAAAAACGCTGAAAAAGTATAAAACTAAATTATTTTTTAAGCTTTCAAAGTTAGCGATTTTCGGTAGCTAGGCTAGGGACAACTTTAGATTTAAAATTTCAGACAAGTATCAGCTTTTGAAAATCTTGAACTTTCGCAAAGTTACTGCGAAAAAACGATAAAAAGTAATAAACGAGTTTATATTTTACGTTTTCAAAATTGCCGATTTTTGTCATGTGGTGGAAAAACTGTGCTAGGCTTGCACAACTTACCACACGTTTCAGATTTTGAAAATCTTTCGCAAAGTTATTGTAAAAAAACGCTAGAAATGTAAAAAACGCGTTTATATTTTACGTTTTTAAAGTTAGCGACTTTTGTTATGTGGCGGAAAAACTGTGCTAGGCTAAAACAACCTAGCACAAGTTTCAGATTTTGAACATCTTGTATTTTCGCAAAGTTATTGCAAAAAACGCGTTTATATTTTACGTTTTCTAAGTTTGCGATTTTCGTCATGTGGCGGAAATATTGTGTTAGGCTAGCACAACTTCAGATTTCAAATTTAAGACAAGTTTCAGATTTTGAAAATCTTAAATTCTGCTAGGCAAGCATAAGTTTCAGATTTAGCACAAGTTTCAGATTTTGAAAATCTTCAATTTTCGCAAAGTAATTGCGAAAAAATGCTAAAAAAAATAAAAAACGCGTTTGTTTAAAGTTTTCAAAGTAAACGAATTTTGTCATGTGGCGGAATAATTGTACCAGGCTAGCACAACTTACCACAAGCTTCAGATTTTTGCAAAGTTATTGCAAAAAACACTAAAAAAAATTAAAAAACCAGTTTATATTTTACATTTTCAAAGTTAGCGATTTTTGTCATGTGGCGGAAAAACTGTGCTAAGCTAAAACAACTTTGCACAAGTTTCAGATTTTGAAAATCTTGCATTTTCGCAAAGTTATTGCAAAAAAAAAACGCTGAAAAAGTATAAAACTTAATTATTTTTTAAGCTTTCAAAGTTAGCGATTTTCGGTAGCTAGGCTAGGGACAACTTCAGATTTAAAATTTCAGACAAGTAGCAGCTTTCGAAAGTCTTGAACTTTCGCAAAGTTATTGCGAAAAGACGCAAAATTTTCAATTTTCGCAAGTTATTGTGAACAAATGCTAAAAAAAAGAAAAAAGCTTTTTTTTAGTTTTCAAAGTAAACGAATTTTATCATGCGGCAGAAAAATTGTACCAGGCTAGCACAACTTAGCACAAGTTTCAGATTTTCGCAAAGTTATTGCGAAAAAACGCTAAAAAAGTTAAAAACGCGTTTTAATTTTACGTTTTCTACGTTAGCGATTTTTGTCATGTGGCGGAAAAACTGTGCTAGGATAGTCTGTCTGTCGTTCAGTCCGCACGCGTTTTATGTTGTCCGCGTTATAGTTGTTGTCCGTTCGTTTAAAAACACAGAAAAAAAAAACAAATAAAATGTCGTCCGCCTTTTTAATAGAAATGAAAAAAAAGAAACCATCCAAATGCAACAAAAGAACATAAAATAAAAACCAACAATAACCATAGCACAACTCTAAAATAAAATACAACATAAACTCCAAACTCATAATAACTAAACCGAATAAAATACATGAAACCAACAACAAAATTTCAAACCATAAAAATACGAATAATAACAAAACCGTAACACAAAAACCGACCATCATCAACATCAACAAAATAAAACATGAAATAAACAGCAAAATAAACACACAACACTCTTTTGTGGTGCATTGCTCCCCCCTCCCTCCAACCTTTTCTTTTCCCTTTCGTGTAGTGCAGTTAAAACTCTTGCTCTTTTGTTGCTGTCCTCCAATGTTTAAGGCATAACACTAAGCATTGGAGGGATCAACAGCGGCAGAGGGGCTGGATTGTCTACTGCACTTACACACTGACATTTGTTTTTGTTTTCTGGTTGGCGTAATGGTGAATAAATTTAAAATTCATTTCGCCAAAATACGTGGGCTGCGTGCGAATTTTTTCGCAGTGTTTTCCCACATTCATTTCTATAGGCCTGATGTCTTAGCTCTCTGTGAGACCCAGGTGCGCGAGGATTCTGATCCACAGGATTTTCACGTTCCTGGGTACCACACCCTATCCCTTTTTATTTCTCACAGAGGTCTTGCGGTATATGTACGTAATGACATAGTGTTTCAGAGCCAGCAACACTTGAACTCACAAGATCCAGAATTTAACTCCCTTTGGGTTAAATTCAGGATTGGAACACACGTACTTCATTTTGGGTTTATTTACAGAAGCCCAAATTCAGAGAGGGAGGCTTCCCTCAACGGCTTCGACGCCCTTTCTGATTCAATAACGAAAGTTTTGGAGAGTTATCCGGACAGTGAAATTGTCGTTGCTGGGGATTTTAATGTCCATAATTCTACCTGGCTTTCCCATTCGAGCCAAACAACTCCGGAGGGCCAATACGCCGAGCTCTTCGCCGCGCAAAATGACTTAACACAATTAGTGAATGAACCGACACATATTCCGTGTGTCGAAGGACACCAACACAATATTCTTGACCTTTTCTTAACTTCACACCCTGAAAAGTATGAAGTTAATGTCCTTGCACCTCTTGGTAATTCCGATCACTGCATTGTTTCAGCATCTTTTTCGTATTCCACCCTTCGTGTCGCTTCGATACCAGCCCCAAAGCGGACAATTTTTATATACGAAAATGCACGTTGGGCTGAGCTCAACCACTTTTTCCAGCATTTCAATTGGCAGCTATGCTTTCTCGATAGCAACATTAATGCTGCGGCTGAAATACTCGAAAATATAATTTTATTTGGAATGAAGACGTTTATTCCAGCTAAAATTATGTCGGTTAAGCCTTCCAAAAATAGTTGGTTTAACCAGGCATGCAGGGATGCTGTCAGATCAAAAGAGGAGGCGTTCAGAAATTGGCGTTTAAACAAAAACGTCAATACTGAACTGCTGCGTAAACAGGCAAGAGCGTCGTGTGCCAGAGTGCTTAGGCGTGAAAAGTTTCTTTACGAGCAACGTCTACGTACAAAGGTTGTTAATTCTCCCAGGGGAAGTAAGAGCTTTTGGTCGTTTGTAAGAAGAGTAATGGATAGTTCTTCATCTATCCCAACTCTTGTTAAAAACGACCGGGCATTCACTGACCCGGTTGATAAAGCCAACCTTTTGGCTGAAATGTTTGCAGGAAATTCTTCCTTGCCGGAAAGCATTCAACCACTCCCCGAGATCGAAAACGTATCTAGTTCCATGCCTAAGATATTTTTTCGAACTCGTGGAGTTAAAAGGGTTCTTGCGAATCTCGATGTTAGTAAGTCCCCGGGCCCGGATGGTATCTCGGCACTAGTCCTATGTAAGTGCTCCTCGACGCTAGCCCGTCCACTGCGCAACCTTTTCAACCTTGCTTATCGTGCAGGAGTCTTCCCAGCGTGTTGGAAGGTTGCAAACGTCCAGCGGATCCCTAAAAAGGGTGAAGCCAATAATCCTGCGAATTATCGGCCAATCGCGATCTGCTCTGCGCTCTCCAAGGTAATGGAGAGCATGGTTAACCAACATCTAGTAGGATATCTAGAGTCCAACGACCTGCTTAGCGACAGACAGTACGGCTTCCGTAGAAATCGCTCTACGGGTGACCTGATGGCTTTCCTATCGGAAAGCTGGAGTCGGTCTATCCACCAATTTGGTGAGAGTAAGGTTGTGGCTCTGGATATATCCAAGGCATTTGATAGAGTCTGGCACGGTGCACTCTTATCAAAGCTGATCGCTTTTGGTGTCGGTAATACATTTGCTCGATTTATATCGAGCTTTCTTAGAGATCGCACTATACGAGTTGTTGTAGATGGGTTCTCATCCGATAAACATAGGCTGACCGCAGGTGTGCCACAAGGCTCTGTCCTTTCTCCCTCATTATTTCTCATTTTCATTGATGATCTTTTGGGTCAGACCGTGAATCCAATCTACTCTTTCGCGGATGACAGCAACCTATGTCATTCATATTCATTCGACCGTAGGCCGAGTCTTCAAGATATTGAAGACAAAAGGCGAATAATGGAAGAGACACTTGGCCGGGATTTACTGGCCATTTCCGACTGGGGTCGAGTGAATAGAGTAGATTTTAATGCGCGTAAGACACAGTGCTGCTTGTTGTCTCACAAGCGATTCGCTGACCGAACAGTGTCGTCATTATCTATCGATGGTATGGATGTCGAACAATCAGATGCTCTTGATGTTCTGGGCATGAAAATACAATGTGACGCTCGTTGGGCGAGACATGTATTCGAAGTGTCGAAAGAAGCACTCAAGTGTATAGGCTTCCTAAAGCGGTGCAAAAAATATTTCACTCCTTCTGATCTTTTCGATATCTATACAACCTACATCAGGCTAAAGATGGAATACAACTCCCATATATGGGCAGGTGCTCCAAAATCATCCTTGGAGCTTCTGGACCGTGTTCAAAGGAGAGCGATGGTGCTGATAGGAAACAGTAGGGTATCCAACTCTTTTGGTTCCCTGGAGCATCGTCGGAATGTGGGCTGTGTGTCGCTGTTCTACCGCTACTTCCATGGTGTGTGTTCTTCAGACATTCGTGGCCTTATTCCTGACGTGAGGATGTTCGGCAGGGATACACGACTTTCCAGAAATTCACACCCATTTGTTATCGATTGGCCGGTTGACCGCACTGTACACTACATATCGAATTCGTTTTTCGCCCGTACTGTCCGTATGTGGAATCGACTTCCGGCAAATGTATTTCCCACCAATTACGACATCCAGAAATTCAAGGCGAATGTCAAAAAAAAAGTAAACGAATTTTGTCATGTGGCAGAAAAATTGTACCAGGCTAGCCCAGCTTAGCTCAAGTTTCAGATTTTCGCAAAGTTATTGCGAAAAAACGCTAAAAAAAGTTAAAAACGCGTTTTAATTTTACGTTTTCTACGTTAGCGATTTTTGTCATGTGGCGGAAAAACTGTGCTAGGCTAGTTTTAAAGTTTGAAAATCGTGAATTTTTGCAAAGTAATTCGAAAAAAACGCTAAAAAAAGTAAAAAACCGAATTATTTTTTAAGTTTTCAAAGTGGACGAAAATCTTGAATTTTCGCAAAGTTATTGCAAAAAAACGTTAAAAAAGTAAAAAAACGCGTTTATATTTTACGTTTTCTAAGTTAGCGGTGTGGCGGAAAAATTGTGCTAGGCTAGCACAAGTTAAAGTTTTTTCAAATCTTGAATTTTCGCAAAGTTATTGCAAAAAACGCTAAAAAAGAGTTTATATTTTACGTTTTCAAAGATAGCGATTTTGTCATGTGGCGGAAAAACTGTGCTAGGCTAGCACAGCTTAGCACAAGTTTAGGATTTTGAAAATCCTCTATTTTCGCAAAGTTATTGGAAAATGCTAAAAAAAACGCTTTTTTTAAGTTTTCAAAGTTAGCGAATTTTGTCATGTTGCGTAAAAATTGTACTAGGCTAGCTCAACGTAGCACAAGTTTCAGATGTTTGCAAAGTTATTGCGAAAAAAAGCTAAAAAATTTAAAACCGCGGTTTTATTTTACGTTTTCAAAGTTAGCGAATTTTGTCATGTAGCGGAAAAATTGTACTAGGCTAGCTCAACTTAGCACAAGATTTTGAATATCTTGAAGTTTCGCAAAGTTATTGCGGTTATTAGGTTTTCAAAGTTAGCGATTTTTGTCATGTGGCGGAAAAATTGTGCAAGATTTCAAATTTCAGACAAGTTTTAGATTTTGAAAATCTTGAATTATCGCAAAGTTATTGCAAAAAACGTTAAAAAAAGTAAAAAACGCGTTTATATTTTACGCTTTCAAAGTTAGCGATTTTTGTCATGTGGCGGAAAAACTGTGCTAGGCTAAAACAACTTAGCACATGATTTTGAAAATCTTAAATTCTGCTAGGCAAGAACAACTAAGCACAAAGTTTGAAAATCTTCAATTTTCGCTAAGTTATTGCGTAAAAATGCTAAAAAAAAGAGAAAACTCGTTTTTTTAAGTTTTTAAAGTAAGCGAATTTTGTCATGTGGCGGAAAAATTGTACCAGGCTAGCACATTTTAGCACAAGTTTCAGATTTTCGCAAAGTTATTGCGAAAAAACCTTAAAAAGTTAAAAACGCGTTTTTATTTTACGTCTAACTTAGCGATTTTTGTCATGTGGCGAAAAAACTGTTCTAGGCTAGTTTTAGACTTTGAAAATCGTGAATTTTTGCAAAGTAATTCGAAAAAAACGCTAAAAAGTAAGAACCCGAATTATTTTTTAAGTTTTCAAAGTTAGCGATTTTCATAGTTAGCGAAAATCTTGAATTTTCGCAAAGTAATTGCGAAAAAACGCTAAAAAAATAAAAAACGAGTTCATATTTTACAATTTCAAAGTTAGCGATTTTTGTCATGCGGCGGAACAACTGTGCTAGGCTAGCACAACTTAGCACAAATTTAGATTTTGAAAATCTTGAATTTTCGCAAAGTTATTGCAAAAAAACGCTAAAAAAGTATAAAACTTAATTATTTTTTTGTTGCTTTTAAAGTTAGCGATTTTCGTAAGCTAGGCCAGGCACAACTTTAGATTTAAAATTTCAGACAAGTATAAGCTTTTAAAAATCTTGAACTTTCGCAAAATTATTGCAAAAAAATGCTAAAAAAAGTAATAAACAAGTTTAAATTTTACGTTTTCAAAATTAGTGATTTTTGTCATGTTGCGGAAAAACTGTGCTAGGCTAGCACAACTTAGCACTAGCCAGAAAGATTTTGAAAATCATGAATTTTCGCAAAGTAATTGCGAAAAACGCTAAAAAAAGTGAAAAACGCGTTTATTTTTTACGTTTTTAAAGTTAGCGATTTTCGTCATGTGGCGGAAAAATTCTGCTAGGCTAGCTAGTTTCAGATTTTGAAAATCTTTAAATTTCGCAAAGTTATTGTGAAACAACGCTAGAAATGAAAAAAACGCGTTTATATTTTACGTTTTTTAAGTTAGCAATTTTTGTTATGTGGCGGAAAAACTTAGCACAAGTTTTAGATTTTGAAAATCTTGAATTTTCGCAAAAAACGCTGTGGCGGAAAAATTCTGCTAGGCTAGCACAAATTACCACAAGTTTCAGATTTTGAAAATCTTTAATTTTCGCAAAGTTATTGCGAAAAAACGCTAAAAAAGTAACAATCGAGTTTATATTTTACGTTTTTAAAGTTAGCGATTTTTGTTATGTGGCGGTAAAACTGTACTAGGCTAAAAAAACTTAGCACAAGTTTCAGATTTGAATTTTCGCAAATTTATTGCAAAAAACACGCTAAAAAAATTGTTTTTAAGTTTTCAAAGTTAGCGATTTTCTTCATATGGAGAAAAAATTGTGCAAGGCTAGGCACAACTTCAGATTTAAAATTTCATACAAGTGTCAGATTTGGAAAACTTGAACTTTCGCAAAGTTATTGCGAAAAAACGAGTTTATATTTTACGTTTTCAAAGTTAGCGATTTTTGTCATGTGACGAAAAAACTGTGCTAGGCTAGCACAACTTAGCACAAGTTTCAGATTTTGAAAATCTTGAAGTTTCGCAAAGCTATTGCGAAAAACGCTCAAAAAGTAAAAAACGCACTTATATATTACCTTTTTAAAGTTAGCGATTTTCGTCATGTGGCGGAAAAATTGTGCTAGGCTAGCCCAACTTCAGATTTCAAATTTTAGACAAGTTTCAGATTTTGAAAACCTTTATTGTTTATTCTGTTGTCGCATATGTTGCAACACACACACACGCATGTGCGACATAATCATAGCTTTAACCACATTGTTAGATCATAAGTTCTTCAGTCGTAATAAACGCACCGCACAGTATTGTTCGTGTTTCATTTTCAACAGGCTATGTGCAGCATAACTCTTAATGTAATAATTTAAAAGTAAATTATTTTTATCAAAGAAAGACAAAGCGAAGATGAGTTCTTCAATGTATAATATTGAAAAATTGTGTGAAACCAATTACGATTCATGGAGTTTGCAAATAAAATCTGTGCTTATACATCAGATTTGTGGGATATTGTATCAACAGATGAAGCAAAACCAGATGATGCAAAATGGAAAAAAGGTGACGGAAAAGCAACAGCGACAACTATACTTAGTGTGACGCCAGTACAACTGTCATACATAAAAAACTGCAAAACATCAGCCGAGACATGGAACAAATTACGCGACATACATCGACCAAAAGGGCCTGTGCGTAAAGTATCATTATTCAAACAACTTCTTGGCATGCGTATGAATGAGAGCGACGGTATTCAACAATATGTGTGTAATTTTACGTCCGTCGTAAAAAAAACTTGCTGAAAGAGGCATCAATTTACCAGAAGATTTGTTGGTAATAATGGTTTTGGAGAGTTTACCAAAATCATTCGAGAATTTTGTCATAGCTCTCGAAACTAGAGATGATTTACCAAAATTAAATGCACTACAAATAAAGCTTGCTGAAGAAGATGAACGTAGAAAATCATCAGAATCAACAGAAGCTGACGGCGCAACACAAGTGTTTATATCGCATGGAAACAAAAAGCAGAGAAATTCAAACATACAACGCAATAATAACAACAACGACGAGAACAACCACCGAAACTCTTCGCACACACACAAAACAAATTTCAAATGCTACAACTGTGGTGGAAAAGGCCACTACGCAGCATCGTGTACAAGTAAAAAAGCAGACAAAGATACGAGTAAAAAGGGTGAACAGAAAAAACATTATGCGCACGCTTATTCTGTTTTAGCAACGGTTAACAACGAAAACTATTTGCATAGCAACGTATGGTGTATTGGCAGTGGCGCATCATCGCATTTATGTTGTAACCGAGACATGTTTGTGTCGTTTTATGACCATAAAGAAATAATTTCCCTTGCTGGTGACAATAAAATAGAAGCAAGAGGAAAGGGGAAAGTACGAATCAACCACTGTAACATCGAGCTAAATGATGTTTTGTACGTACCTGAGCTACAGTGCAACTTTATTTCTGTGGGCAGAGTTGCAGAAAAAGATGTTGTGAAATTTAGATCGAAGTGTGCAACAATAAATGACAACGAGGGTAGAGTAATCCTGACTGCCGAAATGATTGACAACTAGTTTTTGTATGCTGAGCAGAAGAACAATTTGTTTCTTGCAAAATCAACAACAGAGGCAATGAAATGGCATTACAGATACGGGCATTTGCGCGTGGCGAGCATACTCAACTAGCGGAAAAGAATATGGTAGAAGGTATGAATATTAAGTTTCCTAGTTCTGTAAGTTGTAGAGTTTGTATGAAAAGTAAATGTACGGTTAGACCTTTTTCACATTCAAATAACAGAGCGAAAGAGCTCATGGAAATTATACATACTGATATTTGTGGTCCAATTAATACTGTTTCTCTTGGTGGTGCGCGTTATGTGTTAACTTTCATTGATGATAAGTCGCGTTATTGTTTTGTATATTTGAAAGCAAAAAGCGATACTTTAGATGTATTTAAGAAATTCAAAACAATGGTATAAAAACAAACGGGACACAGTATAAAAATACTTCGTTCTGACAATGGTTCTGATTATGCCAATAACGAATTTAAGAATTATTTAAAGTCGCATGGTATTTTTCAACAGCTAACTGTGCCATATACGCCGCAGCAGAATGGCGTTGCTGAGCGTATGAATAGGGCTTTGGTCGAAATGACACGCGCTATGTTGGTTTCTGCTAATTTGGATGAGTTATTGTGGGCAGAAGCAGTGAACACAGCGGCATATATACGGAATAGAGCACCAACGCGAGCATTGAATGATGTAACACCGTATGAAGTTTGGCATAAGCGAAAACCAAAGGTTGGATTTTTTAAGATATTTGGTTCTTTGGCTATAGCTCTTGACAAAAAACATCATCACAAATTTCGAGCAAAGGGTAAGGAATACATTGTTGTTGGTTATTCCAATACATCGAAGGCCTATCGTTTGTACGACAAAACGACGAGAGGGGTCATTGTTAGTCGCGATGTATATTTTGTCGAAAATGTGGACGCAAGCGCAACCATATCTGTTGATGAGTTGTTAGGACCAAATGATGTTATTGATGACGTTGAGCCCAATAATGAAATTGACATTGTTAAGCCAGATAATGCTGTTTCTGAGGTACAGTCAATTGAAGAAGAGACATGTGGTATCTTGGCAAATGAATCTGATTTTGAGTCTGCGGAGGAACTTGATGATGCCCAAACCGAAAAAAGAGGGCCTGGTAGACCAAAAATTGTACGTAGTAGACAACCAGGTAAGCCACGAAGAGAGTACAATGTTCTGAATTGGGTACAAGCCTCGAACATACAGGTACCAAACACAGTAAAAGAAGCATTGTCAAGCAAATATTCTGATTGTTGGTGGGACGCAATGCAAAAAGAATACCAAGAGTTATTAGATAAAGATACGTGGGAGCTAACCGAATTACCTGGGTCATAAAGCCGTTGGATGTGAATGGGTATGTACGCTAAAAAAGGATCCCAGCAGAAAATTTTCAAAAATTCGGAAGCACTAAAATTATTCTTAGCATACGGTATGCTGTAATTACAAGCGCAACACTAAAGAGATGATATCATTAATGCCGCATCTGGTGTCAGGTAATCGAAGGCATGACTTGTTCATATACAAGCATACCCGATGTCTTTACGATCTTTGCCGACCAAATAAATGTGTCGACCAAAAAGAGTATACTTAGAAGAGGACATGCAGCCTCTTTGTGTGCCTGGTTTGGTTAACATTTTTTAACCCTTCCTGTTTTTAACTAATATCTCCTAAAAGAGAATCAAATTCCCTCTTCTGTATATCCACTCTTTGCATTCGACGATATTGTTTTTTCTCTCAAATATAGAAATTCAGTTCACGTGTTGACATAATCGAGTACGGGTGATTTATGATAGTTCGCATAAACTATTGTGTGTATACGGTATATTGTGTGTATACTGCAAAATTGCAATTAGTAAATATTAAAACTGGTATTAAAACTGGAAGACTGGTTTCCCATTACGAATCAGAAAGAGATGGAAGAAATTGAAGAAGAACTAAACGAGAACACCACACAAGCAATGGTGATGTATCTCTGCTTTTAATTTATATAATAATTTGATATTTTATAAATATTTTGTGTCATTTTGGATAAGTACTATTAAATGCATAATCGGACATAATGATCTGCAGAAGAGAATAAAAAAATTATTTGAAATACCTCTTCTCTTAGAGTACAATATTAAAGAAGTTCAACGGAAGAAGAGGCTGCTAAACTTTCCATTTATGAAAGCTATACGAGTATACAGTGAGTTATTTTATGTTATATCTTTATATCACACATATTAAAATGTGTCTTCTTATTTTCTTATATAGAAGCTGTCGGTGGTGATTTTGGAAATAAAGAAACATTTTTTAAACACTTTGGAAAATGCATTCGCATGGTGAAATATTCTCACTACAAAAACTCAGCAGATAGAACAGAAAATGTTTTCGAAAGCTCTGAAGAAGAAACTGTTGAAGACTGAATTATAAGATGAAATCTCATATATATATATATATATATATATATATATATATATATATATATATATATATATATATATATATATATATATATATATATATATATATATATATATATATATATATATATATATATATATATATATATATATATATATATATATATATATATATATATATATATATATATATATATATATATATATATATATATATATATATATATATATATATATATATATATATATATATATATATATATATATATATATCTTAATAAAAATTTAGGGTATGGAATCATTCTTGAACGTTTCATTTAAAACGCATAACATCGAACAATTTAGTACAGTAATGTAAGCGCAGTTACGAAGCGCTTATTCGTTACACTAAAGATGCGAGTACATCTGCAGTTCTAAACCTTAATGACTGAAGCGCTCCGAGTCGTTTATTGCATCATGCAGGATTTTTTGCGCTTACCAGAGCGGTGTAAGACGGCACAAAGTAAGCGCAGATTCTTGTGACATTGCCTTATAAAATCATGAATGAGTTCACTAGTCTGGTAAGCGCTGGTACTCCAATTCTTTATATACTTTAGTGCTTCTTTGTCAGCAAGTTTTTTGCTGGGATGCGAGTGGACAAATACAACGTTTTAAAGCGAGACTTGTGGCAAAAGGTTTTGCTCAGACCTATGGTGTTAATTACACTGAGACTTTTTCACCGGTAGTTCGGTTTGAAACCATTCGAATGTTGATTGGCCTAGCAGCTGAATATGAATTGCATTTACATCAGATGGACGTGTCAACCGCTTATCTAAATAGTGACATAAGCGATGAGGTATTCATGTCCCAGCCGGAGCGCTTTGTCAATACAGAATTTCCTGGTAAGGTATGCAAATTGAAGAATGCTTTATATGGCTTGAAGCAATCTGGTCGACAGCGGAATAAAATATTTCATGCAATATTGTTGGAAATTGGTTTTAAGGCATGTCGGAGTGAACCATGTTTGTATATTATGAGAGATGGGCAGAGAATAAATTGAATTGCCATATATGTAGATGATCTTCTCATAGCGTCTTCTGATTTACATGATTTGAACCGAAATAATAATGCAATTTCCAAACGCGTAAAAGTAGTTGACAAGGGTACTGCGAAAAAATTTTTCAGCATCGAAATTGAGAGAAATGTTGCAACCGGCGCAATATCCATTCACCAAAGAAGCTACATTAATGAAATGCTGC
Source organism: Hydrotaea diabolus (assembly GCA_963513945.1). Classification (NCBI taxonomy): domain Eukaryota; kingdom Metazoa; phylum Arthropoda; class Insecta; order Diptera; family Muscidae; genus Hydrotaea; species Hydrotaea diabolus. The sequence goes on from OY740721.1 coordinate 1,795,575, forward strand.
AGATATATGGAATGGAAGAGTGCAGACCAGTTTCTACTCCTTTAGAAGCAAAATTACAAGTTCTGTGTGATAGAAATGATTACAAGAGAGTAGATGCGACGGAGTATCAGTCATTGATAGGTTCTTTAATGTATTCAGATATTTGTGCTCGTCCTGACATCCTCCATTCAGTTTGTAAGTTGTATCAGAAGAATTGCGATCCGCATTATGAGCATATGGTGGCAGCTAAAATAATTTTAAAGTATTTGAATAGAACGAGTGCTATTGAATTGAAATACTTTAAAACTAGGAGCAAATAAAGTGTTTTGTTGATGCTGATTGGGGAGGAGATTCACTAGGTCTAAAATCATACACGGGATATGCGTTTATTCTTGCTGGTGGTGTATTTTCGTGGGAATCCAGAAAACAAGAAACAGTTGCTTTAAGCAGCGCCGAAGCGGAATATATGGCGCTTTCATCGGCTTCAAAGGAGGCTGTATATTTGAAAAGACTGCTTGGTGAAATTTGTATGAACTGCCCCGATAAAATTGTTTTTAATGGAGATAATCTTGTTTCACTACACTTAGTTCGCAATCCGGTTTATCATAATAGAACAAAACACATAGACATTCGTTACCACTATATTAGAGACGTGTATGACAATGGTTTAATTGAATTAAAATATTGTTGTAGTAGTGAAAACTTAGCGGATATTTTTACTAAGAATCTAGCCAAAATTAATCATACAAGACTTTGTAATAGTCTTGGACTAATTTCGAATTAAGTATTTGAATGACATTGGATTTTTTTTTGGACTTTTGTTTTTATTATTATGTTTGAAGTTAATAACATTTTTGTGAAGTATTTTAAGAGAATACTTTTTTAATTTGGATTCCCATATCATATATATTAATGTATTACTTTTTGGATAATGGAATATTATTTTTGAATAAATAAGGTATTATTTTTTGAGTCATATGTATGTGTGTTGAGGAGGAGTATTGTTTATTCTGTTGTCGCATATGTTGGAACACACACACACAAGCATGTGCGACATAATCATAGCTTTAACCACATTGTTAGATCATAAGTTCTTCAGTCGTAATAAACACACCGCACGGTGCATATCACGCAGTATTGTTCTTGTTACATTTTCAACAATCTTAAATTCTGCTGGGCAAGCACAACTTAGCACAAGTTTCAGATTTTGAAAATCTTCAATTTTCGCTAAGTAATTGCGAAAAAATGTTAAAAAAAAAAAAAGAAAAAACGCGTTTTTGTAGTTTTCAAAGTAAGCGAATTTTGTCATGTGGTATCTTAGCAAATGAATCTGATTTTGAGTCTGCAGAGGAACATGATTATGCCCAAACCGAAAAAGAGGGCCTGGTAGACCAAAAATTGTACGTAGTAGACAACCAGGTAGGCCACGAAAAGAGTACAATGTTTTGAATTTGGTACAAGCCTCGAACATACAGGTACCAAACACGGTAAAAGAAGCATTGTCAAGCAAATATTCTGATTGTTGGTGGGACGCAATGCAAAAAGGATACCAAGATTTATTAGATAAAGATACGTGGGAGCTAACCTAATTACCTGAAGGTCATAAAGCCGTTGGATGTAAATGGGTATGTACGCTAAAATAGATGGATAAGGTATTATTTTTTGAGTCATATGTATGTGTGTTTAGGTGGAGTATTGTTTATCCTGTTGTCGCATATGTTGCAACACACACACAAGCATGTGCGACATAATCGTAGCTTTAACCACATTGTTATATCATAAGTTCTTCAGTCGTAATAAACACAGCGCACGGTGCATATCACGCAGTATTGTTCTTGTTTCAATTTCAACAATCTTAAATTCTGCTTGGCAAGCACAACTTAGCACATGTTTCAGATTTTGAAAATCTTCAATTTTCGCTGAGTAATTGCGAAAAAATGTTAAAAAAAAGAAAAAACGCAATTTTTTAAGTTTTCAAAGTAGGCGAATTTTGTCATGTGGCGGTAAAATTGTACCAAGCTAGCACAACTTAGCACAAGTTTCAGATTTTCGCAAAGTTATTGCGAAAAAACGCCAAAAAAGTTAAAAACGCGTTTTTATTTTACGTTTTCTAAGTTAGCGATTTTTGTCATGTGGCGGCAAACCTGTGCTAGGCTAGTTTTAGAGTTTGAAAATCGTGAATTTTTGCAAAGTAATTCGAAAAAAACGCTAAAAAATTAAAAAACCGAATTATTTTTTAAGTTTTCAAAGTTAGCGAAAATCTTGAATTTGTGCAAAGTAATTGCCAAAAATCGCTAAAAAAAAAGTAAGAAACGAGTTTATATTTTACGTTTTCAAAGTAAGCGATTTTTGTCATGTGGCGGAAAAACTGTGCTAGGCTAGCACAACTTTGCACAAGTTTCAGATTTTGAAAATCTTGAATTTTCGCAAAGTTATTGCAAAAAACACTAAAAAAATAAAAAACGCGTTTATATTTTACGTTTTTAAAGTTAGCGATTTTCGTCATGTAGCGGAAAAATTCTGCTAGGATCGCACAACTTACCACTAGTTTCAGATTTTGACAATCTTTAATTTTCGCAAGTAATTGCGAAAACCGCTAAAAAGTAAAAAACGCGTTTATATATTACGTTTTTAAAGTTAGAGATTTTCGTCATGTGGCGCAAAAATTCTGCTAGACTAGCACAACTTACCGCAAGTTTCAGATTTTGAAAATCTGTAATTTTCACAATGTTATTGTGAAGAAACGCTAGAAATGGAAAAAACACGTTTATATTTTAGGTTTTTAAAGTTAGCGGTTTTTGTCATGTGGCGGAAAAACTGTGCTAGGCTACAACAACTTAGCACAAGTTTCAGATTTTGAAAATTTTGAATTTTCGCAAAGTTATTGCAAAAAACACACTAAAAAATTGTAAAACCGAATTGTTTTTCAGATTTAAAATTTCATACAAGTAGCAGAGTTTGGAAACTTGAACTTTCGCAAAGTTATTGCGAAAAAAACGCTTAAAAAACGAGTTTAAATTTTACGTTTTCAAAGTTAGCGATTTTTGTGATGTGACGGGAAAATTGTGCTAGGCTGGCACAACTTCAGATTTAAAATTTCAGACAAGTTTCAGATTTTGAAAATTTTAAATTCTGCTAGGCACGAACAACTTTGCACAAGTTTCAGATTTTGAAAATCTGCAATTTTCGCTCAGTTATTGCGAAAAAACGCTAAAAAGGTTAAAAACGCGTTTTTATTTTACGTTTTCTAAGTTAGAGATTTTTGTCATGTGGCGGGAAAACTGTGCTAGGCTAGTTTTAGAGTTTGAAAATCGTGAATTTTTGCAAAGTAATTCGAAAAAACGCTAAAAAAAGTAAAAAACCGAATTATTTTTTAGGTTTAAAAGTTGGCGATTTTCAAAGTTAGCGAAAATCTTGAATTTTCGCAAAGTTATTCCAAAAAACGCTAAAAAAGTAAAAAAAACGCGTTTATTTTTTACTTCATAAGTTGTCTCAGAAGAATTGCGATCCGCATTATGAGCATATGGTGGCAGCTAAAATAATTTTAAAGTATTTGAATAGAACGAGTGCTATTGAATTGAAATACTTTAAAACTAGGAGCAAATAAAGTGTTTTGTTGATGCTGATTGGGGAGGAGATTCACTAGGTCTAAAATCATACACGGGATATGCGTTTATTCTTGCTGGTGGTGTATTTTCGTGGGAATCCAGAAAACAAGAAACAGTTGCTTTAAGCAGCGCCGAAGCGGAATATATGGCGCTTTCATCGGCTTCAAAGGAGGCTGTATATTTGAAAAGACTGCTTGGTGAAATTTGTATGAACTGCCCCGATAAAATTGTTTTTAATGGAGATAATCTTGTTTCACTACACTTAGTTCGCAATCCGGTTTATCATAATAGAACAAAACACATAGACATTCGTTACCACTATATTAGAGACGTGTATGACAATGGTTTAATTGAATTAAAATATTGTTGTAGTAGTGAAAACTTAGCGGATATTTTTACTAAGAATCTAGCCAAAATTAATCATACAAGACTTTGTAATAGTCTTGGACTAATTTCGAATTAAGTATTTGAATGACATTGGATTTTTTTTTGGACTTTTGTTTTTATTATTATGTTTGAAGTTAATAACATTTTTGTGAAGTATTTTAAGAGAATACTTTTTTAATTTGGATTCCCATATCATATATATTAATGTATTACTTTTTGGATAATGGAATATTATTTTTGAATAAATAAGGTATTATTTTTTGAGTCATATGTATGTGTGTTGAGGAGGAGTATTGTTTATTCTGTTGTCGCATATGTTGGAACACACACACACACAAGCATGTGCGACATAATCATAGCTTTAACCACATTGTTAGATCATAAGTTCTTCAGTCGTAATAAACACACCGCACGGTGCATATCACGCAGTATTGTTCTTGTTACATTTTCAACAATCTTAAATTCTGCTGGGCAAGCACAACTTAGCACAAGTTTCAGATTTTGAAAATCTTCAATTTTCGCTAAGTAATTGCGAAAAAATGTTAAAAAAAAAAAGAAAAAACGCGTTTTTGTAGTTTTCAAAGTAAGCGAATTTTGTCATGTGGTATCTTAGCAAATGAATCTGATTTTGAGTCTGCAGAGGAACATGATTATGCCCAAACCGAAAAAGAGGGCCTGGTAGACCAAAAATTGTACGTAGTAGACAACCAGGTAGGCCACGAAAAGAGTACAATGTTTTGAATTTGGTACAAGCCTCGAACATACAGGTACCAAACACGGTAAAAGAAGCATTGTCAAGCAAATATTCTGATTGTTGGTGGGACGCAATGCAAAAAGGATACCAAGATTTATTAGATAAAGATACGTGGGAGCTAACCTAATTACCTGAAGGTCATAAAGCCGTTGGATGTAAATGGGTATGTACGCTAAAATAGATGGATAAGGTATTATTTTTTGAGTCATATGTATGTGTGTTTAGGTGGAGTATTGTTTATCCTGTTGTCGCATATGTTGCAACACACACACAAGCATGTGCGACATAATCGTAGCTTTAACCACATTGTTATATCATAAGTTCTTCAGTCGTAATAAACACAGCGCACGGTGCATATCACGCAGTATTGTTCTTGTTTCAATTTCAACAATCTTAAATTCTGCTGGGCAAGCACAACTTAGCACATGTTTCAGATTTTGAAAATCTTCAATTTTCGCTGAGTAATTGCGAAAAATGTTAAAAAAAAGAAAAAACGCAATTTTTTAAGTTTTCAAAGTAAGCGAATTTTGTCATGTGGCGGTAAAATTGTACCAAGCTAGCACAACTTAGCACAAGTTTCAGATTTTCGCAAAGTTATTGCGAAAAAACGCTAAAAAAGTTAAAAACGCGTTTTTATTTTACGTTTTCTAAGTTAGCGATTTTTGTCATGTGGCGGCAAACCTGTGCTAGGCTAGTTTTACAGTTTGAAAATCGTGAATTTTTGCAAAGTAATTCGAAAAAAACGCTAAAAAAGTAAAAAACCGAATTATTTTTTAAGTTTTCAAAGTCAGCGAAAATCTTGAATTTGTGCAAAGTAATTGCCAAAAATCGCTAAAAAAAAGTAAGAAACGAGTTTATATTTTACGTTTTCAAAGTAAGCGATTTTTGTCATGTGGCGGAAAAACTGTGCTAGGCTAGCACAACTTTGCACAAGTTTCAGATTTTGAAAATCTTTAATTTTCGCAAAGTTATTGCAAAAAACACTAAAAAAATAAAAAACGCGTTTATATTTTACGTTTTTAAAGTTAGCGATTTTCGTCATGTGGCGGAAAAATTCTGCTAGGATCGCACAACTTACCACTAGTTTCAGATTTTGACAATCTTTAATTTTCGCAAGTAATTGCGAAAACCGCTAAAAAGTAAAAAACGCGTTTATATATTACGTTTTTAAAGTTAGAGATTTTCGTCATGTGGCGCAAAAATTCTGCTAGACTAGCACAACTTACCGCAAGTTTCAGATTTTGAAAATCTGTAATTTTCACAATGTTATTGTGAAGAAACGCTAGAAATGGAAAAAACACGTTTATATTTTAGGTTTTTAAAGTTAGCGGTTTTTGTCATGTGGCGGAAAAACTGTGCTAGGCTACAACAACTTAGCACAAGTTTCAGATTTTGAAAATTTTGAATTTTCGCAAAGTTATTGCAAAAAACACACTAAAAAATTGTAAAACCGAATTGTTTTTCAGATTTAAAATTTCATACAAGTATCAGAGTTTGGAAACTTGAACTTTCGCAAAGTTATTGCGAAAAAAACGCTAAAAAAACGAGTTTAAATTTTACGTTTTCAAAGTTAGCGATTTTTGTGATGTGACGGGAAAATTGTGCTAGGCTGGCACAACTTCAGATTTAAAATTTCAGACAAGTTTCAGATTTTGAAAATTTTAAATTCTGCTAGGCACGAACAACTTTGCACAAGTTTCAGATTTTGAAAATCTGCAATTTTCGCTCAGTTATTGCGAAAAAAACGCTAAAAAGGTTAAAAACGCGTTTTTATTTTACGTTTTCTAAGTTAGAGATTTTTGTCATGTGGCGGGAAAACTGTGCTAGGCTAGTTTTAGAGTTTGAAAATCGTGAATTTTTGCAAAGTAATTCGAAAAAACGCTAAAAAAGTAAAAAACCGAATTATTTTTTAGGTTTAAAAGTTGGCGATTTTCAAAGTTAGCGAAAATCTTGAATTTTCGCAAAGTTATTGCAAAAAAACGCTAAAAAAGTAAAAAAAAAACGCGTTTATTTTTTACGTTTTCTAAGAGCGATTTTCGTCATGTGGCGAGTTTATATTTTCGTTTTCAAAGTTAGCGATTTTTGTTATGTGACGGAAAAACTGTGCTAGGCTAGCACAATTTAGCACAAGTTTCAGATTTTGAAAATATTGAATTTTCGCAAAGTTTTGGCGAAAAAACGCTTAAAAAGGAAAAACGCGTTTTTATATTACGTTTTCAAAGTAAGCGATTTTCGTCATGTGGCGAAAAAAACGGTTAGGCTAGTACAACTTCAGATTTCAAATTTCAGACAAGTTTCAGATTTTGAAAATCTTGAATTTTCGCAAAGTTATTGCGAAAAAACGCGTTTATATTTTACGTTTTCAAGAAAAAAAGTAAAAAACGCGTTAATATTTTACGTTTTCAAAGTTACCGATTTTTGTCATAGGGCGGAAGAACTGTGCTAAGCTAAAACAACTTAGCAGAAGTTTCAAATTTTGAAAATCTAGAATTTTCGCAAACTTATTGCAAAAAAAACGCTTAAAAAGTATAAAACTGAATTATTTTTTAAGCTTTCAAAGTTAGCGATTTTTTAAGCTAGGCTAGGTGTGCTAGCCTAGCACAACTTTGCACAAGTTTCAGATTTTGAAAATCTTGAATTTTCGCGTTTATATATTACGTTTTCATAGTAAAAATTCGGCTAGGCCAGCACAACTTCAGATTTCAAATTTCAGATAAAAATCTTGAACTTTCGCAAAGTTATTGCGAAAAACGCTAAAAAAATAATAAACGAGTTATATTTTACATTTTCAAAGTTAGTGATTTTTGGCATGTTCTGCTAGGCTGTCAGAACTTACCGCAAGTTTCAGATTTTGAAAATCTTTAATTTTCGCAAAGTTATTGGAAAAAAACGCTCAAAAAGTAAAAAACGCATTTATATTTTACCTTTTTAAAGTTAGCGATTTTCGTCATGTGGCGGAAAAATTGTGCTAGGCTAGCAGAACTTCAGATTTCAAATTTCAGACAAGTTTCAGATTTTGAAAATCTTAAATTCTGCTAGGCAAGCACAACTTTGCACAAGTTTCGGATTTTGAAAATCTTAAATTTTCGCTAAGTTATTGCGAAAAAATGCTAAAAAAAAGAAAAATCTCGTTTTTTTAAGTTTTCAAAGTAAGCGAATTTTGTCATGTTGCGGAAAAATTGTACCAGGCTAGCACAACTTAGCACAAGTTGCAGATTTTCGCAAAGGTATTGGGAAAAACGCTGAAAAAGTTAATAACGAGTTTTTATTTTACGTTTTCTAATTAAGCGATTTTTGTCATGTGGCGGAAAAACTGTGCTGGGCTAGTTTTAGAGTTTGAAAATCGTGAATTTTTGCTAACTTTTAAGTTTAAAAGTTAGCGATTTTCAAAGTTAGCGAAGATCTTGAATTTTCGCAAAGTTATTGCAAAAAACGCTAAAAAAGTAAAATAACGCGTTTATATTTTACGTTTTTTAAGTTAGCGATTTTCGTCAAGTGGCGGAAAAATTGTGCTAGACTAGCACATCTTAGCACAAGTTAAGGTTTTTTAAAATCTTGAACTTTCGCAAAGTTATTGCCCAAAAATCTAAAAAGTAAAAAACGAGTTTAAATTTTACAATTTCAAAGTTAGCGGTTTTTGTCAAGTGGCGGAACAACTGTGCTAGGCTAGCACAACTAAGCACAAATTTAGATTTTGACAATCTTGAATTTTCTCAAAGTTATTGCAAAAAACGCTAAAAAAGTAAAAAAAGAGTTTATATTTTACGTTTTCAAAGATAGCGATTTTGTCATGTGGCGGAAAAACTGTGCTAGGTTAGCTCGACTTAGCACAAGATTCAGATTTTGAAAATCTTTAATTTTCGCAAAGTTATTGGTAAAAATGCTTAACAAAAAAAGTTTTTTAAGTTTTCAAAGTTAGCGAATTTTGTGATGTTGCGTAAAAATTGTACTAGGCTAGCACAACTTAGCACAAGATTTAGATTTTGAAAATCTTGAAGTTTCGCAAAGTTATTGCGGTTATTAGGTTTTCAAAGTTAGCGATTTTCGTCATGTGGCAGAAAAATTGTGCTAGGCTAGCACAACTTCAGATTTCAAATTGCAGACAAAATGAATTTTTGCAAAGTTATTGCGAAAAACGCTAAAAAAAGTAAAAAACGCGTTTTTATTTTACGTTTTCTCAGTTAGCGATTTTTGTCATGTGGCGGAAAAACTGTGTTGGGCTCAAACAACTTAGCAGAAGTTTCAAATTTTGAAAATCTGGAATTTTCGCAAAGTTGTTGCGAAAAAACGCTAAAAAAGTTAAAAACGCGTTTTTATTTTACGTTTTCTAAGTTGGCGATTTTTGGTATGTGGCGGAAAAACTGTGCTAGATTAGTTTTTGAGTTTGAAAATCGTGAATTTTTGCAAAGTAATTAGAAAAAAAAACGCTAAAAAAGTAAAAACCCGAATTATTTTTTAAGTTTTCAAAGTTAGCGATTTTCAAAGTTAGCGAAAATCTTGAATTTCCGCAAAATTATTGCAAAAAAAACGCTAAAAAGGTAAAAAAAACGCGTTTATATTTTAGGTTTTCTAGGTTAGTGATTTTCGTCATGTGGGGAAAAACAACATAGCACAAGTTAAATTTTTTTAAAATCTTGAATTTTCGCAAAGTTATTGCAAAAAAAAAGATAAAAAAGTAAAAAACGAGTTTATATTTTACGTTTTCAAAGTTAGCGATTTTTGTCATGTAGCGGAAAAACTGTGCTAGGCTAAAACAACTTAGCGGAAGATTCAGATTTCGAAAATCTTGAATTTTCGCAAACATATTGCCAAAAAAAACGCTAAAAAAGAAAAAAACGCGTTTATATTTTACGTTTTCTAAGTTATCGATTTTCGTCATGTGGGGAAAAATTGTGCTAGGCTTAGCGTAAGTTTCAGATTATGAAAACCTAGCACAAGTTAAAGTTTTTTAAAATCTTGAATTTTCGCAAAGTTATTGCGAAAAAAAGCTAAAAAAGTAAAAAACGAGTTTATATTTTACGTTTTCAAAGTTAGAGATTTTAGTCGTGTAGCGGAAAAACTGTGGTAGGCTATAACAACTTAGCAGAAGTTTCACGTTTCGAAAATCTTGAATTTTCGCAAACTTATTGCAAAAAAAACGCTAAAAAAGTATAAAACTGAATTATTTTTTAAGCTTTCAAAGTTAGAAATTTTCGTTAGCTAGGCTAGTCACAACTTCAGATTTAAAACTTTAAACAAGTATCAGCTTTTGAAAATCGTGAACTTTCGCAAGTTATTGCAAAAAACACTAAAAAATAATAAACGAGTTTATATTTTACGTTTTCAAAGATAGCGATTTTGTCATGTGGCGGAAAAACTGTGCTAGGTTAGCTCAAATTAGCACAAGATTCAGATTTTGAAAATCTTTAATTTTCGCAAAGTTATTGCGGTTATTAGGTTTTCAAAGTTAGCGATTTTTGTCATGTGGCAGAAAAATTGTGCTAGGCTAGCACAACTTCAGAGTTAAAATTTCAGACAAGTTTTAGATTTTGAAAATCTTGAATTTTTGCAAAGTTATTGCGTTAGCGATTTTTGTCATGTGGCAAAAAAAAGCCTAAAACAACTTAGCAGAAGTTTCAAATTTTGAAAATCTGGAATTTTCGCAAAGTTGCTGCGAAAAAACGCTAAAAAAGTTAAAAACGCGTTTTTATTTTACGTTTTCTAAGTTAGCGATTTTTGTCATGTGGCGGAAAAATTGTGCTAGGCTAGTTTTTGAGTTTGAAAATCGTGAATTTTTGCAAAGTAATTTGAAAAAAAAACGCTAAAAAAGTAAAAAAACCGAATTATTTTTAAGTTTTCAAAGTTAGCGAAAATCTTGAATTTTCGCAAAGTTATTGCAAAAAAACGCTAAAAAAGTAAAAAAAACGCGTTTATATTTTACGTTTTTTAAGTTATCGATTTTCGTCATGTGGGGAAAAATTGTGCTAGGCTAGCACAAGTTAAAGTTTTTTAAAATCTTGAATTTTCCCAAAGTTATTGCGAAAAAAAGCTAAAAAAGTAAAAAACGAGTTTATATTTTACGTTTTCAAAGTTAGCGATTTTTTTAATGTGGCGGAAAAATTGTGCTAGGCTAAAACAACTTAGCGGAAGTTTCAGATTTCGAAAATCTTGAATTTTCGCAAACATATTGCAAAAAAACGCTAAAAAAGTATAAAACTGAATTATTTTTTAAGCTTTCAAAATTAGCAATTTTCGTTAGCTAGGCTAGGCACAACTTCAGATTTAAAATTTCAGACAAGTATCAGCTTTGAAAATCTTGAACTTTCGCAAAGTTATTGCGAAAAACGCTAAAAAAAGTAAAAAACGAGTTATATTTTACGTTTTCAAAGTTAGCGATTTTTGTCATGTGTCGGAAAAACTGTACTAGGCTAGCACAACTTCAGATTTCAAATTTCACACAAGTATCAGATTTTAAAAATCTTAAACTTTCGCAAAGTTATTGCGAAAAACGCTAAAAAAAAGTAAAAAACGAGTAATATTTTGCGTTTTCAAAAATAGCGATTTTGTCATGTGGCGGAAAAACTGTGCTAGACTAGTTTTTAAGTTTGAAAATCGTGAATTTTTGCAAAGTCATTAGAAAAAAACGCTAAAAAAGTAAAAAACCCGAATTATTTTTAAGTTTTCAAAGTTAGAGATTTTCAAAGTTAGCGAAAATCTTGAATTTTTGCAAAGTTATTGCAAAAAAAACGCTAAAAAAGTAAAAAAAAACGCGTTTATATTTTACGTTTTCTAATTTAGCGATTTTTGTCATGTGGGGAAAAATTGTGCTAAGCTAGCACAACTTAGCACAAGTTAAAGTTTATTAAAATCTTGAATTTTCGCAAAGTTATTGCGAAAAAAAGCTAAAAAAGTAAAAAACTAGTTTATATTTTACGTTTTCAAAGTTAGCGATTTTTGTCATGTGGCGGAAAAACTGTGCTAGGCTAAAATTCAAGATTTCGAAAATCTTGAATTTTCGCAAACATATTGCAAAAAAGCGCTAAAAAAGTATAAAACTGAATAATTTTTTAAGCTTTCAAAATTAGCAATTTTCGTTAGCTAGGCTAGGCACAACTTCAGATTTAAAATTTCAGACAAGTATCAGCTTTTGAAAATCTTGAACTTTCGCAAAGTTATTGCGAAAAAACGCTAAAAAAGTAATAAGCGAGTTTATATATTACGTTTTCAAAGTTAGCGATTTTTGTCATGTGGTGGAAAAACTGTGCTAGGCTAGCACAACTTCAGATTTCAAATTTCACACAAGTATCAGATTTTAAAAATCTTGAACTTTCGCAAAGTTATTGCGAAAAACGCTAAAAAATAAAAAACGAGTTATATTTTACGTTTTCAAAAATAGCGATTTTGTCATGTGGCGGAAAAACTGTGCTAGGCTAGCACAACTTTGCACAAGTTTCAGATTTTTCGCAAAGTTATTGGAAAAAACGCTCAAAAAGTAAAAAACGCATTTATATTTTACCTTTTTAAAGTTAGCGATTTTCGTCATGTGGCGGAAAAATTGTGCTAGGCTAAAACAACTTAGCGGAAGTTTCAGATTTCGAAAATCTTGAATTTTCGCAAACATATTGCAAAAAAACGCTAAAAAAGTATAAAACTGAATAATTTTTTAAGCTTTCAAAATTAGCAATTTTCGTTAGCTAGGCTAGGCACAAGTTCAGATTTCCAATTTCAGACAAGTTTCAGATTTTGAAAATCTTAAATTCTGCTAGGCAAGCACAACTTAGCACAAGTTTCAGATTTTGAAAATCTTGAACTTTTGCAAAGTTATTGCGAAAAACGCTAAAAAAAAGTAAAAAACGCGTTTTTATTTTTCTTTTTTAAAGTTAGCGATTTTTGTCATGTGGCGGAAAAACTGTGCTAGGCTAAAACAACTTAGCAGAATTTTCAAATTTTGAAAATCTGGAATTTTCGCAAACATATTACAAAAAAACGCTAAAAAAGTATAAAACTGAATAATTTTTAAGCTTTCAAAATTAGCAATTTTCGTTAGCTAGGCTAGGCACAACTTCAGATTTAAAATTTCAGACAAGTATCAGCTTTTGAAAATCTTGAACTTTCGCAAAAGTAAAAAAGAGTTATATTTTACGTTTTCAAAAATAGCGATTTTGTCATGTGGCGGAAAAACTGTGCTAGGCTAGCACAACTTTGCACAAGTTTCAGATTTTTCGCAAAGTTATTGGAAAAAACGCAAAAAAGTAAAAAACGCGATTACATTTTACGTTTTTATAGTTAGCGATTTTCGTCATGTGGCGGAAAAATTGTGCTATGCTAGCACAATTTTAGATCTCATATTTCAGACAAGTATCAGATTTTAAAAATCTTGGAGTTTCGCAAAGTTATTGCGAAAAACGCTAAAAAAGTAAAAAACGAGTTATATTTTACGTTTTCAAAGTTAGCGATTTTTATCATGTTCTGCTAGGCTGTCACAACTTACCACAAGTTTCAGATTTTGAAAATCTTGAATTTTCGCAAAGTTATTGGAAAAAAACGCTCAAAAAGTAAAAAAACGCATTTATATTTTACCTTTTTAAAGTTAGCGATTTTCGTCATGTGGCGGAAAAATTGTGCTAGGCTAAAACAACTTAGCGGAAGTTTCAGATTTCGAAAATCTTGAATTTTCGCAAACATATTGCAAAAGTATAAAACTGAATAATTTTTTAAGCTTTCAAAATTAGCAATTTTCGTTAGCTAGGCTAGGCACAACTTCAGATTTCCAATTTCAGACAAGTTTCAGATTTTGAAAATCTTAAATTCTGCTAGGCAAGCACAACTTAGCACAAGTTTCAGATTTTGAAAATCTTGAACTTTTGCAAAGTTATTGCGAAAAACGCTAAAAAAAAAGTAAAAAACTCGTTTTTATTTTTCTTTTTTAAAGTTAGCGATTTTTGTCATGTGGCGGAAAAACTGTGCTAGGCTAAAACAACTTAGCAGAATTTTCAAATTTTGAAAATCTGGAATTTTCGCAAAGTTGATGCGAAAAAACGCAAAAAAGGTTAAAAACGCGTTTTTATTTTACGTTTTCAAAGTTAGCGATTTTTGTCATGTGGCGGAAAAACTGTGCTAGGCTAAAACAACTTAGCAGAAGTTTCAAATTTTGAAAATCTGGAATTTTCGCAAAGTTGTTGCGAAAAAACGCTAAAAAAGTTAACAACGCGTGTTTATTTTACGTTTTCTGAGTTAGCGATGTTTGTCATGTGGCGGAAAAACTGTGCTAGGCTAGTTTTTGAGTTTGAATTTTTGCAAAGTAATTAGAAAAAAAAACTATAAAAGTAAAAAACCCGAATTATTTTTAAGTTTTCAAAGTTAGAGATTTTCAAAGTTAGCGAAAATCTTGAATTTTCGCAAAGTTATTGCAAAAAAACGCTAAAAAGTAAAAAACGCGTTTATATTTTACGTTTTGTAATTTAGCGATTTTCGTCATGTGGGGATAAATGTGCTAGGCTAGCACAACTTAGCACAAGTTAAAGTTTTTTAAAATCTTGAATTTTCGCAAAGTTATTGCGAAAAAAACTAAAATAGTAAAAAACGAGTTTATATTTTACGTTTTCAAAGTTAGCGATTTTTGTCATGTGGCGGAAAACTGTGCTAGGCTAAAACAACTTCAGATTTCAAATTTCACACAAGTATCAGATTTTAAAAATCTTAAACTTTCGCAAAGTTATTGCGAAAAACGCTAAAAAAAAAGTAAAAAACGAGTTATATTTTACGTTTTCAAAAATAGCGATTTTGTCATGTGGCGGAAAAACTGTGCTACGCTGCACAAGTTTCAGATTTTGAAAATCTTAAATTTTCGCAAAGTTATTGGAAAGAACGCAAAAAAAGTAAAAAACGCGTTTACATTTTACGTTTTATAGTTAGCAATTTTCGTCATATGGCGGAAAAATTTTTTAAGTTTAGATTTTGAAAATCTTGCATTTTTGCAAAGTTATTGCGAAAAACGCTAAAAAAAAGTAAAAAACGAGTTATATTTTACGTTTTCAAAGTTAGCGATTTTTATCATGTTCTGCTAGGCTGTCACAACTTACCACAAGTTTCAGATTTTGAAAATCTTGAATTTTCGCAAAGTTATTGGAAAAAAACGCTCAAAAAGTAAAAAAACGCATTTATATTTTACCTTTTTAAAGTTAGCGATTTTCGTCATGTGGCGGAAAAATTGTGCTAGGCTAAAACAACTTAGCGGAAGTTTCAGATTTCGAAAATCTTGAATTTTCGCAAACATATTGCAAAAGTATAAAACTGAATAATTTTTTAAGCTTTCAAAATTAGCAATTTTCGTTAGCTAGGCTAGGCACAACTTCAGATTTCCAATTTCAGACAAGTTTCAGATTTTGAAAATCTTAAATTCTGCTAGGCAAGCACAACTTAGCACAAGTTTCAGATTTTGAAAATCTTGAACTTTTGCAAAGTTATTGCGAAAAACGCTAAAAAAAAGTAAAAAACTCGTTTTTATTTTTCTTTTTTAAAGTTAGCGATTTTTGTCATGTGGCGGAAAAACTGTGCTAGGCTAAAACAACTTAGCAGAATTTTCAAATTTTGAAAATCTGGAATTTTCGCAAAGTTGATGCGAAAAAACGCAAAAAAGGTTAAAAACGCGTTTTTATTTTACGTTTTCAAAGTTAGCGATTTTTGTCATGTGGCGGAAAAACTGTGCTAGGCTAAAACAACTTAGCAGAAGTTTCAAATTTTGAAAATCTGGAATTTTCGCAAAGTTGTTGCGAAAAAACGCTAAAAAAGTTAACAACGCGTGTTTATTTTACGTTTTCTGAGTTAGCGATGTTTGTCATGTGGCGGAAAAACTGTGCTAGGCTAGTTTTTGAGTTTGAATTTTTGCAAAGTAATTAGAAAAAAAAACTATAAAAGTAAAAAACCCGAATTATTTTTAAGTTTTCAAAGTTAGAGATTTTCAAAGTTAGCGAAAATCTTGAATTTTCGCAAAGTTATTGCAAAAAAACGCTAAAAAGTAAAAAACGCGTTTATATTTTACGTTTTGTAATTTAGCGATTTTCGTCATGTGGGGATAAATGTGCTAGGCTAGCACAACTTAGCACAAGTTAAAGTTTTTTAAAATCTTGAATTTTCGCAAAGTTATTGCGAAAAAAACTAAAATAGTAAAAAACGAGTTTATATTTTACGTTTTCAAAGTTAGCGATTTTTGTCATGTGGCGGAAAACTGTGCTAGGCTAAAACAACTTCAGATTTCAAATTTCACACAAGTATCAGATTTTAAAAATCTTAAACTTTCGCAAAGTTATTGCGAAAAACGCTAAAAAAAAAGTAAAAAACGAGTTATATTTTACGTTTTCAAAAATAGCGATTTTGTCATGTGGCGGAAAAACTGTGCTACGCTGCACAAGTTTCAGATTTTGAAAATCTTAAATTTTCGCAAAGTTATTGGAAAGAACGCAAAAAAAGTAAAAAACGCGTTTACATTTTACGTTTTATAGTTAGCAATTTTCGTCATATGGCGGAAAAATTTTTTAAGTTTAGATTTTGAAAATCTTGCATTTTTGCAAAGTTATTGCGAAAAACGCTAAAAAAAAGTAAAAAAAAAACGCGTTTTTATTTTACGTTTTCAAAGTTAGCGATTTTTGTCTTGTGGCGGAAAAACTGTGCTAGGCTAAAACAACTTAGCAAAAGTTTCAAATTTTGAAAATCTGGAATTTTCGCAAAGTTGTTGCGAAAAAACGCTAAAAAAGTTAAAAACGCGTTTTTATTTTACGTTTTCTGAGTTAGCGATGTTTGTCATGTGGCGGAAAAACTATGCTAGGCTAAATTTTTAGTTTGAAAATCGTGAATTTTTGCAAAGTAATTAGAAAAAAACGCTAAAAAAGTAAAAAACCCGAATTATTTTTAAGTTTTCAAAGTTAGAGATTTGCAAAGTTAGCGAAAATCTTGAATTTTTGCAAAGTTATTGCAAAAAAAACGCTAAAAAAGTAAAAAAAACGCGTTTATATTTTACGTTTTCTAATTTAGCTATTTTTGTCTTGTGGGGAAAAATTGTGCTAAGCTAGCACAACTTAGCACAAGTTAAAGTTTATTAAAATCGTGAATTTTCGCAAAGTTATTGCGAAAAAAAGCTAAAAAAGTAAAAAACGAGTTATATTTTACGTTTTCAAAAATAGCGATTTTGTCATGTGAACTTTTGCAAAGATATTGCGAAAAACGCTAAAAAAAAGTAAAAAACGCGTTTTTATTTTTCTTTTTTAAAGTTAGCGATTTTTGTCATGTGGCGGAAAAACTGTGCTAGGCTAAAACAACTTAGCAGAATTTTCAAATTTTGAAAATCTGGAATTTTCGCAAAGTTGATGCGAAAAAACGCAAAAAAGTTAAAAACGCGTTTTTATTTTACGTTTTCAAAGTTAGCGATTTTTGTCATGGGGCGGAAAAACTGTGCTAGGCTAAAACAACTTAGCAGAAGTTTCAAATTTTGAAAATCTGGAATTTTCGCAAAGTTGTTGCGAAAAAACGCTAAAAAAGTTAACAACGCGTGTTTATTTTACGTTTTCTGAGTTAGCGATGATTGTCATGTGGCGGAAAAACTGTGCTAGGCTAGTTTTTGAGTTTGACTTTTTGCAAAGTAATTAAAAAACTAAAAAAGTAAAAAACCCGAATTATTTTTAAGTTTTCAAAGTTAGAGATTTTCAAAGTTAGCGAAAATCTTGAATTTTCGCAAAGTTATTGCAAAAAAACGCTAAAAAAGTAAAAAACGCGTTTATATTTTACGTTTTCTAATTTAGCGATTTTCGTCATGCGGGGAAAAATGTGCTAGGCTAGCACAACTTAGCACAAGTTAAAGTTTTTTAAAATCTTGAATTTTCGCAAAGTTATTGCGAAAAAAAGCTAAAATAGTAAAAAACGAGTTTATATTTTACGTTTTCAAAGTAAGCGATTTTTGTCATGTGGCGGAAAACTGTGCTAGGCTAAAACAACTTAGCGGAAGTTTCAGATTTCGAAAATCTTGAATTTTCGCAAACATATTGCAAAAAAAAAAAGCTTTCAAAATTAGCAAATTTCGTTAGCTAGGCTAGGCACAACTTCAGATTTAAAATTTCAGACAAGTATCAGGTTTTGAAAATCTTGAAAGTTATTGCGAAAAAACGCTAAAAAAGTAATAAGCGAGTTTATATTTTACGTTTTCAAAGTTAGCGATTTTTGTCATGTGGCGAAAAAACTGTGATAGGCTAGCACAACTTCAGATTTCAAATTTCACACAAGTATCAGATTTTAAAAATCTCTGCTAGGCAAGCACAACTTAGCACAAGTTTCAGATTTTGAAAATCTTTAATTTTCGCAGAGTTATTGCGAAAAACGCTAAAAAAGTAAAAAACGCATTTATATATTATGTTTTCAAATTTACATGACAAAAATCGCTAACTTAGAAAACGTAAAATAAAAACTCGTTTTTAACTTTTTTAGCGTTTTTTCGCAATAACTTTGCGAAAATCTGAAACTTGTGCTAAGTTGTGCTAGCCTGGTACAATTTATCCGCCACATGATACAAATCGCTAACTTTGAAAACAAAAATATAAACGCATTTTTTCTTTTTTTTAGCAAAAATTGGAGATTTTCAAAATCTAAAACTTGTGCTAAGTTGTGCTAGCCTAGCACAGTTTTTTCGCCACTTGACAAAAATCGATTACTTTGAAAACGTAAAATATAAACTTGTGCTAAGTTGTGCTAGCCTAGTAGAATTTTTTCGCAACATGACAAAATTCGCTTACTTTAAAAACTTATAAACACATTTTTTCTTTTTTTTTAGCATTTTTTCGCAAAAATTTAAGATTTTCAAAATCTGAAACTTGTGCGAAGTTGTGCTAGCCTAGCAGAATTTTTCCGCCACATGACAAAAATCGCTAACTTTGAAAACGTAAAATATAAAATCGTTTATTACCTTTTTAGCGTTTTTTCGCAATAACTTTGCGAAAGTTCAAGATTTTCAAAAGCCAATACTTGCCTGAAATTTAATTCCGAAGCTGTGTCTAGCCTAGCTAACGAAAATTGCTTACTTTGAAAGCTTAAAAAATAATTCAGTTTTATACTTTTTTAGCGTTTTTTTGCAATAAGTTTGCGAATATTTAAGATTTTCTAAATCTGAAACTTGTGGTAAGTTGTGACAGCCTTGCAGAACATGACAAAAATCGCAAACTTTGAAAACGTAAAATATAACTCGTTTTTTACTTTTTCAGCGTTTTTCGCAATACCTTTGCGAAAGTTCAAGATTTTTAAAATCTGATACTTGTCTGAAATTTTAAATCTGTAGTTGTGCATAGCCTAGCTAACGAAAATTGCTAACTTTGAAAGCTTAAAAAATAATTCAGTTTTATAATTTTTTAGCGTTTTTTTGCAATAAGTTTGCGAAAATTTAAGATTTTCAAAATGTGAAACTTCTGCTAGCCTAGCACAGTTTTTCCGCCACATGACAAAAATCGCTAACTTTGAAAACTTAAAATATAAACGCGTTTTTTCCTTTTTTTTTAGCGTTTTGCAATAACTTTGCGAAAATCTATATTTGTGGCCAGTTGTGCTAGCCTAGCACAGTTGTTCCGTCACATGACAATAATCGATTACTTTGAAATTGTAAAATATAAACTCGTTTTTTACTGTTTTAGCGTTTTCTCACAATAACTTTGCGAAAATTCAAGATTTTAAAAACTTTAACTTGCGCTAAGTAGTGCTAGCCTAGCACAATTTTTCCGCCACATGACGAAAATCGCTAACTTAGAAAACGTAAAATATAAACGCGTTTTTTTTTACTTTTTTAGCGTTTTTTTTTCAATAACTGCGAAAATTCAAATTCTCGCTAACTTTGAAAACTTAAAAAATAATTCGTTTTTTTACTTTTTTAGCGTTTTTTTCGAATGACTTTGCAAAAATTCATGATTTTCAAACTCTAAAACTAGCCTAGCTCAATTTTTCTGCCTCATGACATAAATC
Organism: Hydrotaea diabolus; assembly: GCA_963513945.1. Lineage (NCBI taxonomy): Eukaryota > Metazoa > Arthropoda > Insecta > Diptera > Muscidae > Hydrotaea > Hydrotaea diabolus. Next base: position 1,815,273 of record OY740721.1, read on the forward strand.
GCTAACTTTGAAACCTAGTAACCGCAATAACTTTTCGAAACTTCAAGATTTTCGAAATCTAAATCATGTGCTAAGTTGAGCTAGCCTAGTACAATTTTTCAGTTACATGACAAAATTCGCTAACTTTGAAAACGTAGAATAACAACGCGTTTTTAACTTTTTTAACGTTTTTTCGCAATAACTTTGCAAAAATCTGAAACTTGTGCTAAGTTGTGCTAGCCGAGTACAATTTTTACGCAACATGACAAAATTCGCTAACTTTGAAAACTTAAAATAACGCGTTTTTTCTTTTTTTTAGCAATTTTTCCAATAACTTTGCAAAAATTGAAGATTTCAAAATCTGAAACTTGTGCTGAGCTGTGCTAGCCTAGCACAGTTTTTCCACCACATGACATAATCGCTATCTTTGAAAACGTAAAATATAAACTCTTTTTTACTTTTTTTTAGCGTTTTTTGCAAAAAGTTTGCGAAAATTCAAGATTTTCAAAATCTGAAACTTCTGCTAAGTTGTTTTAGCCTAGCACAGTTTTTCCGCCACATAACAACTTTTTAGCGTTAATACTTTTTTTTTAGTGTTTTGCAATAACTTTGCGAAAATTCAAGATTTTCGAAATCTAAATTTGTGCTAAGTTGTGCTAGCCTAGCAAAGTTGTTCCGCCACATGACAAAAATCGCTAACTTTGAAATTGTAAAATATAAACTCGTTTTTTACTGTTTTAGCGTTTTCTCGCAATAACTTTGCGAAAATTCAAGATTTTAGAATTTTTAAATTGCGCTAAGTTGTGCTAGCCTAGCACAATTTTTCCGCCACATGACGAAAATCGCTAATTTAGAAAACGTTAAATATAAACGCGTTTTTTTTATTTTTTTTTTAGCGTTTTTTTGCAATAACAGCGAAAATTCAAATTTTCGCTAACTTTGAAAATCGCTAACTTTGAAAACTTTAAAAATAATTCGGTTTTTTTTTTACTTTTTTAGCGTTTTTTTCGAATTACTTTGCAAAAATTCATGATTTTCAAACTCTAAAACTAGCCTAGCACAGTTTTTCCGCCACATGACAAAAATCGCTAACTTTGAAAACTTAAAATATAACTCGGTTTTTACTTTTTTTTTAGCGATTTTCGCAATAAATTTGCGTAAATTCAAGATTTTCAAAATCTGAAACTTGTCTGAAATTTGAAATCTGAAGTTGTGCCAACCTACCACAATATTTCCGCCACATGACAAAAATCGCTAACTTTGAAAACGTAAAATATCAACGCGTTTTTTACCTTTTTTAGTGTTTTTTGCAATAACTTTGTAAAAATTCAAGATTTTCAAAATCTAAAACTTGTCTGAAATTTTAAATCCGAAGTTGTGCTAGCCTAGCACAATTTTTCGGCACATGACAAAAATCGATAACTTTTAAAACGTAAAATATAAATGCGTTTTTTCGCAATAACTTTGCAAAAATTTAAGATTTTCAAAATCTAAAACTTGTGCTAAGCTGAGCTAGCCTAGTACAATTTTTCCGCTACATGACAAAAATCGCTAACTTTGAAAACGTAAAATAAAAACGCGTTTTTAACTTTTTTAGCGTTTTTTTCGCAATTACTTTGCAATAATACAAGATTTTCAAAATCTGAAACTTGTGCTAAGTTGTGCTAGCCTAGCGGAATTTTTCCGCCACATGACAAAAATCTTATACTTTAAAAACGTAAAACATAAACGCGTTTTTTTACTTTTTTTTTAGCGTTTTTTCGCAATGACTTTGCGTAAATCTGAAACTTGTGCTAGGTTGAGCTAGCCTAGTACAATTTTTCCGCCACGTGACAAAATTCGCTAATTTTGAAAACTTAAAAAAACACGTTTTTTCTTTTTTTTAGCATTTTTTCGCAATAACTTTGCGAAAATTGAAGATTTTCAAAATCTGAAACTTGTGGTAAGCTGTGCTAGCCTAGCACAGTTTTTCCTCCACATGAAAAAATCGCTATCTTTGAAAACGTAAAATATAAACTTGTTTTTTTTTACTTTTTTAGCGTTTTTTTGCAATAACTTTGCGAAAATTCAAGATTTATAAATCTAAATTTGTGCTAAGTTGTGCTAGCCTAGCACAGTTGTTCCGCCATGTGACAAAAACCGCTTACTTTGAAAACGTAAAATATAAACTCGTTTTTTACTTTTTTAACCGTTTTTTCGCAATAACTTTGCGAAAATTCAATATTTTCAAAATCTGAAACTTGTGCTTAGTTGTGCTAGCTTAGTACAAATTTTCCGCCACATGACAAAATTCACTTACTTTGAAAACTTAAAAAACGCGTTTTTTTCTTTTTTTAAGCATTTTTTCGCAATAACTTTGCGAAAATTGGAGATTTTCAAAATCGAAAACTTGTGGTAAGTTGTGCCAGCCTAGCAGAATTTTTCCACCGCATGACAAAAATCGCTACTTTTGAAAACGTAAAATATAAACGCATTTTTTACTTTATTAGCAGTTTTTGCAATAACTTTGCGAAAATTCAAGATTTTCACTAACTTTGAAAATTGCTAACTTTGAAAACTTAAAAAACAATTCGGTTTTTTACTTTTTTTTAGCGTTTTTCGAATAACTTTGCGAAAATTCGCGATTTTCAAAATCTGAAACTTGTGCTTAGTTGTGCTAGCTTACTTTGAAAACGTATAATATAAACGCGTTCTTTACTTTTTAAGAGTTTTTTCGCAATAACTTTGCGAAAATTCAAGATTTTCAAAATCTGAAACTTGTGCTAAGTTGTGCTAGCCAAGCAAGCCTGGTTTTTCCGACACATGACAAAAATCTGAAACTTGTGCTAAGTTGTGACAAAAATCGCAAACTTTGAAAACGTAAAATATAACTCGTTTTTTACTTTTTCAGCGTTTTTCGCAATACCTTTGCGAAAGTTCAAGATTTTTAAAATCTGATACTTGTCTGAAATTTTAAATCTGTAGTTGTGCATAGCCTAGCTAACGAAAATTGCTAACTTTGAAAGCTTAAAAAATAATTCAGTTTTATAATTTTTTAGCGTTTTTTTGCAATAAGTTTGCGAAAATTTAAGATTTTCAAAATGTGAAACTTCTGCTAGCCTAGCACAGTTTTTCCGCCACATGACAAAAATCGCTAACTTTGAAAACTTAAAATATAAACGCGTTTTTTACTTTTTTTTTAGCGTTTTGCAATAACTTTGCGAAAATCTATATTTGTGGCCAGTTGTGCTAGCCTAGCACAGTTGTTCCGTCACATGACAATAATCGATTACTTTGAAATTGTAAAATATAAACTCGTTTTTTACTGTTTTAGCGTTTTCTCACAATAACTTTGCGAAAATTCAAGATTTTAAAAACTTTAACTTGCGCTAAGTAGTGCTAGCCTAGCACAATTTTTCCGCCACATGACGAAAATCGCTAACTTAGAAAACGTAAAATATAAACGCGTTTTTTTTACTTTTTTAGCGTTTTTTTTTTCAATAACTGCGAAAATTCAAATTCTCGCTAACTTTGAAAACTTAAAAAATAATTCGTTTTTTTACTTTTTTAGCGTTTTTTTCGAATGACTTTGCAAAAATTCATGATTTTCAAACTCTAAAACTAGCCTAGCTCAATTTTTCTGCCTCATGACATAAATCGCTAACTTTGAAACCTAGTAACCGCAATAACTTTTCGAAACTTCAAGATTTTCGAAATCTAAATCATGTGCTAAGTTGAGCTAGCCTAGTACAATTTTTCAGTTACATGACAAAATTCGCTAACTTTGAAAACGTAGAATAACAACGCGTTTTTAACTTTTTTAACGTTTTTTCGCAATAACTTTGCAAAAATCTGAAACTTGTGCTAAGTTGTGCTAGCCGAGTACAATTTTTACGCAACATGACAAAATTCGCTAACTTTGAAAACTTAAAATAACGCGTTTTTTCTTTTTTTTTTAGCAATTTTTCCAATAACTTTGCAAAAATTGAAGATTTCAAAATCTGAAACTTGTGCTGAGCTGTGCTAGCCTAGCACAGTTTTTCCACCACATGACATAATCGCTATCTTTGAAAACGTAAAATATAAACTCTTTTTTACTTTTTTTTAGCGTTTTTTGCAAAAAGTTTGCGAAAATTCAAGATTTTCAAAATCTGAAACTTCTGCTAAGTTGTTTTAGCCTAGCACAGTTTTTCCGCCACATAACAACTTTTTAGCGTTAATACTTTTTTTTTAGTGTTTTGCAATAACTTTGCGAAAATTCAAGATTTTCGAAATCTAAATTTGTGCTAAGTTGTGCTAGCCTAGCAAAGTTGTTCCGCCACATGACAAAAATCGCTAACTTTGAAATTGTAAAATATAAACTCGTTTTTTACTGTTTTAGCGTTTTCTCGCAATAACTTTGCGAAAATTCAAGATTTTAGAATTTTTAAATTGCGCTAAGTTGTGCTAGCCTAGCACAATTTTTCCGCCACATGACGAAAATCGCTAATTTAGAAAACGTTAAATATAAACGCGTTTTTTTTTTATTTTTTTTTAGCGTTTTTTTTGCAATAACAGCGAAAATTCAAATTTTCGCTAACTTTGAAAATCGCTAACTTTGAAAACTTTAAAAATAATTCGGTTTTTTTTTACTTTTTTAGCGTTTTTTTCGAATTACTTTGCAAAAATTCATGATTTTCAAACTCTAAAACTAGCCTAGCACAGTTTTTCCGCCACATGACAAAAATCGCTAACTTTGAAAACTTAAAATATAACTCGGTTTTTACTTTTTTTTTAGCGATTTTCGCAATAAATTTGCGTAAATTCAAGATTTTCAAAATCTGAAACTTGTCTGAAATTTGAAATCTGAAGTTGTGCCAACCTACCACAATATTTCCGCCACATGACAAAAATCGCTAACTTTGAAAACGTAAAATATCAACGCGTTTTTTACCTTTTTTAGTGTTTTTTGCAATAACTTTGTAAAAATTCAAGATTTTCAAAATCTAAAACTTGTCTGAAATTTTAAATCCGAAGTTGTGCTAGCCTAGCACAATTTTTCGGCACATGACAAAAATCGATAACTTTTAAAACGTAAAATATAAATGCGTTTTTTCGCAATAACTTTGCAAAAATGTAAGATTTTCAAAATCTAAAACTTGTGCTAAGCTGAGCTAGCCTAGTACAATTTTTCCGCTACATGACAAAAATCGCTAACTTTGAAAACGTAAAATAAAAACGCGTTTTTAACTTTTTTAGCGTTTTTTTCGCAATTACTTTGCTATAATACAAGATTTTCAAAATCTGAAACTTGTGCTAAGTTGTGCTAGCCTAGCGGAATTTTTCCGCCACATGACAAAAATCTTATACTTTAAAAACGTAAAACATAAACGCGTTTTTTTACTTTTTTTTTAGCGTTTTTTCGCAATGACTTTGCGTAAATCTGAAACTTGTGCTAGGTTGAGCTAGCCTAGTACAATTTTTCCGCCACGTGACAAAATTCGCTAATTTTGAAAACTTAAAAAAACACGTTTTTTCTTTTTTTTTAGCATTTTTTCGCAATAACTTTGCGAAAATTGAAGATTTTCAAAATCTGAAACTTGTGGTAAGCTGTGCTAGCCTAGCACAGTTTTTCCTCCACATGAAAAAATCGCTATCTTTGAAAACGTAAAATATAAACTTGTTTTTTTTTTACTTTTTTAGCGTTTTTTTGCAATAACTTTGCGAAAATTCAAGATTTATAAATCTAAATTTGTGCTAAGTTGTGCTAGCCTAGCACAGTTGTTCCGCCATGTGACAAAAACCGCTTACTTTGAAAACGTAAAATATAAACTCGTTTTTTACTTTTTTAACCGTTTTTTCGCAATAACTTTGCGAAAATTCAATATTTTCAAAATCTGAAACTTGTGCTTAGTTGTGCTAGCTTAGTACAAATTTTCCGCCACATGACAAAATTCACTTACTTTGAAAACTTAAAAAACGCGTTTTTTTTCTTTTTTTAAGCATTTTTTCGCAATAACTTTGCGAAAATTGGAGATTTTCAAAATCGAAAACTTGTGATAAGTTGTGCCAGCCTAGCAGAATTTTTCCACCGCATGACAAAAATCGCTACTTTTGAAAACGTAAAATATAAACGCATTTTTTACTTTATTAGCAGTTTTTGCAATAACTTTGCGAAAATTCAAGATTTTCACTAACTTTGAAAATTGCTAACTTTGAAAACTTAAAAAACAATTCGGTTTTTTACTTTTTTTTAGCGTTTTTCGAATAACTTTGCGAAAATTCGCGATTTTCAAAATCTGAAACTTGTGCTTAGTTGTGCTAGCTTACTTTGAAAACGTATAATATAAACGCGTTCTTTACTTTTTAAGAGTTTTTTCGCAATAACTTTGCGAAAATTCAAGATTTTCAAAATCTGAAACTTGTGCTAAGTTGTGCTAGCCAAGCAAGCCTGGTTTTTCCGACACATGACAAAAATCGCTAACTTTGAAAACGTAAAATATGAACTCGTTTTTTAGCGTTTTTTTTCGCAATAACTTTGCAAAAGTTCAAGTTTTCAAATACTGATACTTGTATGAAATTTTAAATCTGAAGTTGTGCCTAGCCTAGCACAATTTTTCCGCCATATAACGAAAATCGCTTACTTTGAAAACTTAAAAAACAATTTGGTTTTATACTTTTTTAGCGTGTTTTTTGCAATAACTTTGCGAAAATTCAAAATTTCAAAATCTAAATTTGTGCTAAGTTGTGCTAGCCTAGCACAGTTGTTCCGCCACATGACAAAAATCGCTAACTTTAAAAACGTAAAATATAAACGCGTTTTTTACATTTTTAGCGTTTTTTCACAATAACTTTGCGAAAATTAAAGATTTTCAAAATCTAAAACTTGTGCTTAGTTGAGCTAGCCTAGTACAATTTTTTTGCTACATCACAAAAATCGCTTACATTGAAAACGTAAAATAAAAACGCGTTTTTAACTTTTTTAGCGTTTTTTCGCAATAACTTTGCGAAAATACAAGATTTTCAAAATCTGAGACTTAAACTAAGTTGTGCTAGCCCAGAACAATTTTTCCGAAACATGACAAAATTCGCTAACTGTGAAAACTAAAAAAAACGCGTTTTTTCTTTTTTTTTTTGCGAAAATTGAAGATTTTCTAATTCTGAAACTTGTGCTAAGCTGTGCTAGCCTATAACAGTTTTTCCTCCACATAATAAAATCGCTAGCTTTGAAAACGTAAAATATAAACGCGTTTTTTTATTTTTTAGGGTTTTTTGCAATAACTTTGTGAAAATTCAAGATTTTCAAAATCTAAATTTGTGCTAAGTTGTGCTAGCCTAGCACAGTTGTTCCGCCACATGATAAAAGTCGCTAACTTTGAAAACGTAATATATAAATTCGTTTTTACTTTTTTAGCGTTTTTTGCAATAACTTTTCGAAAGTTCAATATTTTAAAAATCAGATACTTGTCTGAAATTTGAAATCTGAAGTTGTGCCTAACCTAGCACAATTTTTCCGCTACATGACGAAAACCGCTAACAATAAAAACGTAAAATATAAACGAGTTTTTTTTTTACCTTTTTCGCGTTTTTTTAAATAACTTTGCGAAAATTGAAGATTTTCAAAATTTGAAACTTGTGCTAAGCTGTGCTAGCCTAGCACAATTTTTCCGCTAATGACAAAATTGCTATCTTTGCAAACGTAAAATATAAACGCTTTTTTATTTTTAAGCGTTTTTTGCAACAACTTTGCGAAAATTCAAGATTTTCAAAATCTGAAGCTTGTGCTAAGTTGTGCTAGCCAAGTAAAATTTTTCCGCCACTTGACAAAATTCGCTTACTTTTAAAACTTAAGAAAACACGTTTTTTTCTTTTTAGCATTTTTTCGCAATAACTTTGAAAAAAATCTAGATTTTCAAAATCTGAAACTTGTGCAAAGTTGTGCTAGCCTAGCACAATTTTTCCACCACATGACAAAAATCGCTAACTTTAAAAACGTAAAATATAAACGCGTTTTTTTCATTTTTAGCGTTTTTTCAAATTAACTTTGCGAAAAGTAAAGATTTTCAAAATCTGAAGCTTGTGCTAAGTTGTGCTAGCCTAGTAAAACTTTTCCGCCACATGACAAAACTCGCTTACTTTAAAGTCTTAAGAAAACGCGTTTTTTTCTTTTTTATCATTTTTCGCAATATCTTTGCGAAAATTCAAGATGTTCAAAATCTGAAACTTGTGCAAAGTTCTGCTTGCCTAGCACAGTTTTTCCACGACATGAAAAAATCGCTAGCTTTAAAAACGTCTAGCACAGTTTTACCGCCACATGACAAAAATCGCTAACTTTGAAAACGTAAAATATAAACGCTTTTTTCACTTTTTTTAGTGTTTTTTGCAATAACTTTGCGAAAATTCAAGATTTTCAAAATCTAAAACTTGTCTGAAATTTGAAATCTGAAGTAGTGCTAGCTTATTTTTTCCGCCACATGACAAAATTCGCTAACTTTTAAAACATAAAAAACCGCGTTTTTTTTAGCATTTTTTCGCAATAACTTTGCGATAATTAAAGATTTTCATAATCTGAAACTCGTGCTAAGTTTTTCTAGCCTAGCACAGTTGATCCGCCACATGACAAAAATCGCTAACTTTGAAAACGTAAAATATAAACTCGTTTTTTTTTATTTTTTAGCGTTTTTTTAGCAATAACTTTGTGAAAATTCAAGATTTTCAAAATCTGAAACTTGGGCTAAGTTGTCTTAGCCTAGTAAAATTTTTCCGCCACATGACAAAAATCGCTAACTTTGAAAACGTAAAATATAAACGCTTTTTTTCACTTTTTTTTAGTGCTTTTTGCAATAACTTTGCGAAAATTCAAGATTTTCAAAATCTAAAACTTGTCTGAAATTTGAAATCTGAAGTAGTGCTAGCTTAATTTTTCCGCCACATGACAAAATTCGCTAACTTTTAAAACATAAAAAAACGCGTTTTTTCTTTTTTAGCATTTTTTCGCAATAACTTTTCGAATATTCAAGATTTTCAAAATCTGAAACTTGTGCAAAGTTGTGCTGGCCTATCACAGTTTTTCCGTCACATGAGAAAAATTGCTAACTTTGAAAACGTTATATATAAATGCGTGTTTATACTTTTTTAGAGTTTTTCGCAAAAACTTTGCGAAAATTAAAGATTTTCAAAATCTGAAACTTGTGCTAAGTTGTGCTTGCCTAGCAGAATCTAAGATTTTCAAAATCTGAAACTTGTCTGATATTTGAAATCTGAAGTTGTGCTAGCCTAGCACAATTTTTCCGCTACATGACGAAAATCGCTAACTTTAAAAAGGAAAATATAAATGCGTTTTTTACTTTTTGAGCGTTTTTTCCAATAACTTCTATTACTTCAATAACAAAATTCAAGATTTTCAAAATCTGAAACTTGTGGTAAGTTGTGACAGCCTAGAAGAACATGACAAAAATCGCTAACTTTAAAAACGTAATATATAAATGCGTTTTTTACTTTTTAGCGTTTTTCGCAATAACTTTGCGAAAATTAAAGATTTTAAAAATCTGAAACTTGTGCTAAGTTGTGCTTGCCTAGAAGAATATAAGATTTTCAAAATCTGAAACTTGTCTGTAATTTGAAATCTGAAGTTGTGCTAGTCTAGCACAATTTTTCCGCCACATGACGAAAATCGCTAACTATAAAAACGTAAAATGTAAACTCATTTTTTACTTTTTTAGCAATTTTTCCAATAACTCTGCGAAAATTCACGATTTTCAAAATCTGAAACTTGTGCAAAGTTGTCCAAGCCTAGCACAGTTTTTCCGCCACATGACAAAAACGATATATTTGAAAACGTAAAATATAACTAGTTTTTTACTTTTTTAGCGTTTTTCGCAATAACTTTGCGAATGTTCAAGATTTTTAAAATCTGATACTTGTCTGAAATTTGAAATCTGAAGTTGTGCTAGCCTAGCACAGTTTTTCCGCCACACGACAAAAATCGCTAACTTTAAAAACATAAAATATAAACTCGTTTAATATTTTATTAGCGTTTTTTCGCAATAACTTTGCGAAAGTTCCAGATTTTCAAAATCTGATACTTGTTTAAAATTTTAAACAAGCCTAGCTAACGAAAATTGCTAACTTTGAAAGCTTAAAAAATAATTCTGTTTTATACTTTTTTAGCGTTATTTTTGCAATAAGTTTGCGAAAATTCAAGATTTTCGAAATGCGAAACTTTTACTAAGTTGTTTTAGCCCTACCACGGGTTTTCCGCCACATGACTAAAATCGCTAAGTTTGAAAACGTAAAATATAAACTCGTTTTTTACTTTTTTGGCTTTTTTTCGCAATAACTTTGCGAAAATTCAAGATTTTAAAAAACAATAACTTCTGCTAAGTTGTGCCAGCCAAGCACAATTTTTCCGCCACATGACAAAAATCGCTTACTTAGAAAACGTAAAATAAAAACGCGTTTTTAACTTTTTTTTAGCGTTTTTTCGCAATAACTTTGCAAAAATTCAAGATTTTCGCTAACTTTGGAAACATAAAAAATAATTCGGTTTTTTTTTTATTTTTTAGCGTTTTTTTCTAATTACTTTGCAAAAATTCACGATTTTTAAACTCTAAAACTAGCCTAGCACAGTTTTTCCGCCACATGACAAAAATCGCTAACTTATAAAACGTAAACTTAAAACGCGTTTTTAACTTTTTAGCGTTTTTTCGCAACAACTTTGCGAAAATTCCCGATTTTCAAAATTTGAAACTTCTGCTAAGTTGTTTTAGCCTAGCACAGTTTTTCCGCCACATGACAAAAATCGCTAACTTTGAAAACGTAAAATAAAAATGCGTTTTTTACTTTTTTTATAGCGTTTTTCGCAATAAATTTGCGAAAATTCAAGATTTTTAAAATCTAAAACTTGTCTGAAATTTAAAAACGTGAAGTTGTGCTAGCCAAGGACAATTTTTCCGCCACATGACAAAAATCGCTAACTTTGAAACCCTAATAACCGCAATAACTTTGCGAAACTTCAAGATTTTCAAAATCTAAATCTTTTGCAAAGTTGAGCTAGCCTAGTTCAATTTTTCCGCTACATGACAAAAATCGCTAACTTTGAAAACGTAAAATAAAAAGGAGTTTTTAGTTTTTTTTAGCGTTTTTCGCAATAACTTTGCAGACATCTGAAACTTGTGCTAAGTTGTATTAGCCTAGTACAATTTTTACGCCACATGACAAAATTCGCTAACTTTGAAAACTTAAAAAACGCGTTTTTTCTTTTTTTTTTTATCATTTTTTCCAATAATTTTGCAAAAATTATAGATTTTCAAAATCTGAATCTTGTGCTAAGTTGAGCTAGCCTAGCACAGTTTTTCCGCCACATGACAAAAGCGCTATATTTGGAAACGTAAAATATAAACTCTTTTTTACTTTTTTAGCGTTTTTTGCAATAACTTTGCGAAAATTCAAGATTTTCAAAATCTAAATTTGTGCTAAGTTGTGCTAGCCTAGGACAGTTGTTCCGCCGCTTGACAAAAATCGCTAACTTTGCTAACGTAAAATATAAACTCGTTTTTTACTTTTTTAGCGGTTTTGCGCAAAAAATTCAAGATTTTCAAAATCTGAAACTTGGGCTAAGTTGCGCTAGCCTAGTACAATTTTTTCGCCACATGACAAAATTCGCTTACTTTGAAAACTTAAAAAAACGCGTTTTTTCTTAGCATTTTTTCGCAATAACTTTGCGAAAATTCAAGATTTTCAAAATCTGAAACTTGTGGAAAGTTGTGCTAGCCTAGCACAGTTTTTCCGTCACATGACAAAAATCGCTAACTTTGAAAACGTAATATATAAATGCGTTTTTTACTTTTTTAGCGTTTTTCGCAATAAATTTGCGAAAATTAAAGATTTTCAAAATCTGAAACTTGTGCTAAGTTGTGCTTGCCTAGCAGAATTTAAGATTTTCAAAATCTGAAACTTGTCTGAAGTTTGAAATCTTAAGTTGTGCTAGCCTAGCAGAATTTTTCCGCCACATGACGAAAATCGCTAACTTTAAAAAGGTAAAATATAAATGCGTTTTATACTTTTTGAGCGTTTTTTTCCAATAACTTTGCGAAAATTACAGATTTTCAAAATCTGAAACTTGTGGTAAGTTGTGACAGCCTAGCAGAACATGACAAAAATCGTTAACTTTGAAAACGTAAAATATAAATCGTTTTTTACTTTTTTAGCTTTTTTCGCAATAACTTTTCGAAAGTCCAAGATTTTTAAAATCTGATACTGGTCTGAAATTTAAAATCTGAAGTTGTGCTAGCCTAGCACATTTTTTCCGCCACATGACGAAAATCGCTAACTTTAAAAAGGTAAAATATAAATACGTTTTTTTACTTTTTGAGCGTTATTCGCAATAACTTTGCGAAAATTCAAGATTTTCATAATCTGAAACTTGTGGTAAGTTGTGACAGCCTAGCAGAACATGAAAAAAATCGCTAACTTTGAAAATGTAAAATATAACTCGTTTATTACTTTTTTAGCGTTTTTCGCAATAACTTTGCGAAAGTTCAAGATTTTTAAAATCTGATACTTGTCTGAAATTTGAAATCTGAAGTTGTGCTAGCCTAGCCGAATTTTTCCGCCACATGACGAAAATCGCTTACTTGGAAAACGTAATATATAAACGCGATTTTTACTTTTTAAGGGTTTTTTTCCTATAACTTTGCGAAAAGTCAAGATTTTAAAAATCTGAAACTTGTGCAAAGTTGTGCTAGCCTAGCACAGTTTGCCGCCACATGACAAAAATCGCTAACTTTAAAAACGTAAAATATAAACTCGTTTATTACTTTTTATCGTTTTTTCGCAATAACTTTGCGAAGTTCAAGATTTTCAAAAGCTGATACTTGTCTGAAATTTTAAATCTGAAGTTGTGCCTAGCTTAGCTAACAAAAATCGCTTACTTTGAAAGCTTAAAAAATAATTCAGTTTTATACCTACTTTTTTAGCGTTTTATTTTTTGCAAAAAGTTTGCGAAAATTCAAGATTTTCCAAATTTGAAACTTCTTCTAAGTTGTTTTAGCTTAGCACAGTTTTTCCGCCACATGACAAAAATCGCTAACTTTGAAAACGTAAAATATAAACGCGTTTTTTACTTTTTTTTGAAAACGTAAAATATAAACGCGTTTTTTTTAGCGTTTTTTCGCAATAACTTTGCGAAAATTCAATATTTTCAAAATCTGAAACTTGTGCTAGCCTAGCACAGTTTTTCCGTCACATGACAAAAATCGCTAACTTTGAAAACGTAAAATATAAATTCGTTTTTTTTTAGCATTTTTTCGCAATAACTTTGCGAAAGTTCAAGTTTTCAAAAACTGATATATACTGGTATGAAATTTTAAATCTGAAGTTGTGCCTAGCCTAGCACAATTTTTCCGCCATATGATGAAAATCGCTAACTTTGAAAACTAAAAAAACAATTCGGTTTTATAATATTTTATTTAGCGATTACCACATGTTTCAGATTTTCAAAATCTGAAACATGTGGTAAGTTGTGCTAGCCTAGCAGAATTTTTCCGCCACATGACGAAAATCGCTAATATTAAAAACGTTAAATATAAACGCGTGTTTTACTTTTTTACGTTTTTCGCAATTACTTTGCGAAAATTAGAGATTTTCAAAATCTGAAACTTGTGGTAAGCTGTGCTAGCCTAGCAGAATTTTTCAGCCACATGACGAAAATCGCTAACTTTAAAAACGTAAAATATAAACGCGTTTTTTATTTTTTTAGTGTTATTTGCAATAACTTTGCGAAAATTCAAGATTTTAAAAATCTAAAACTTGTCTGAAATTTGAAATCTGAAGTTGTGCTAGCCTAATTTTTCCGCCACATGACAAAAATCGATAACTTTGAAAACGTAAAATATAAATGCGTTTTTTCGAAATATTTTAGCGAAAATTCAAGATTTTCAAAATCTGAAACTTGTGCTAAGTTGTGTTAGCCTAGCACAGTTTTTCCGGCACATGACGAAAATCGCTATTATTAAAAACGTTAAATATAAACGCGTGTTTTACTTTTTTACGTTTTTCGCAATTACTTTGCGAAAATTAAAGATTTTCAAAATCTGAAACTTGTGGTAAGTTGTGCTAGCCTAGCAGAATTTTTCAGCAACATGACAATAATCGCTAACTTTGAAAACGTAAAATATAAACGCGTTTTTTACTTCTTTTTAGTGTTTTTTGCAATAACTTTGCGAAAATTCAAGATTCTCAAAATCTAAAACTTGTCTGAAATTTGAAATCTGAAGTTGTGCTAGCCTAATTTTTCCGCCACATGACAAAATTCGATAACTTTGAAAACGTAAAATATAAATGATTTTTTTTGAAATAACTTTGCGAAAATAAAAGATTTTCAAAATCTGAAACTTGTACTAAGTTGTGCTAGCCTAGTACAATTTTTCTGCCACATGACTAAATTTGCTAACTTTGAAAACTTAAAAAAACTCGTTTTTTCTTTTTTTTTTAGCATTTTTTCGCAATAACTTTGCGAAAATTAAAGTTTTTTTAATTATCTGAAACTTGTGCTAAGTTTTGCTAGCCTAGCACAGTTGTTCCGTCCCATGACAAAAATCGCTAACTTTGAAAACGTAAAATATAAACTCGTTTTTTTTATTTTTTAGCATTTTTTCGCAATAACTTTGTGAAAATTCAAGATTTTTAAAATCTGAAACTTGGGCTAAGTTGTGCTAGCCTAGTACAAATTTTCCGCCACATGACAAAATTCGCTTACTTTGAAAACTTAAAAAAACTTTACGAAAATTCAAGATTTTCAAAATCTGAAACTTGTGCAAAGTTGTGCTAGCCTGTTACATTTTTTCCGTCACATGACAAAAATTGCAAACTTTGAAAACGTAATATATAAATGCGTTTTTTTACTTTTTTAGCGCAAAAACTTTGCGAAAATTAAAGATTTTCAAAATCTGAAACTTGTCTGAAATTTGAAATCTGAAGTTCTGCTAGCCTAGCACAATTTTTCCGCCACGTGACGAAAATCGCTAACTTTAAAAAGGTAAAATAAAAATGCGTTTTTTACTTTTTGAGCGTTTTTTTCCAATAACTTTGCGAAAATTCAAGATTTTTAAAATCTGAAACTTGTGGTAAGTTGTGACAGCCTTGCAGAACATGACAGAAATCGCTAACTTTGAAAACGTAAAATATAACTCGTTTTTTACTTTTTTAGCGTTTTTCGCCATAACTTTGCGAGAGTCCATGATTTCTAAAATCTGATACTTGTCTGAAATTTGAAATCTGAAGTTGTAGCCTAGCACAATTTTTCCGCCACATGACGAAAATCGCTAACTATAAAAACTTAAAATGTAAACTCGTTTTTTACTTTTTTAGCGCTTTTTCCAAAAACTTTGCGAAAATTCAAGATTTTCAAAATCTGAAACTTGTCTGAAATTTGAAATCTGAAGTTGTGCTAGCCTAGCCGAATTTTTCCGCCACATGAAGAAAATCGCTTACTTTGAAAGCGTAATATATAAACGCGTTTTTTACTTTTTAAGCGTTTTTTCGCAATAACTTTGCGAAAATTCAAAATTTTCCAAATTTGAAACTTGTGCTAAATTGTGCTAGCCTAGCACAGTTTTCCCGTCATATGACAAAAATCGCTAACTTTGAAAACGTAAAATATAAATTCGTTTTTTTTAGCATTTTTTCGCAATAACTTTGCGAAAATTCAATATTTTCAAAATCTGAAACTTGTGCTAGCCTAGCACAGTTTTTCCGTCACATGACAAAAATCGCTAACTTTGAAAACGTAAAATATAAATTCGTTTTTTTTTAGCATTTTTTCGCAATAACTTTGCGAAAGTTCAAGTTTTCAAAAACTGATATATACTGGTATGAAATTTTAAATCTGAAGTTGTGCCTAGCCTAGCACAATTTTTCCGCCATATGATGAAAATCGCTAACTTTGAAAACTAAAAAAACAATTCGGTTTTATAATATTTTAGCGTGTTTTTTGCAATAACTTATCGAAAATTCAAGATTTTCAAAATCGCCACAGGACAAAAATCGCTAACTTTAAAAACCTAAAATATAAACGCGTTTTTCACATTTTTAGCGTTTCTTCACAATTACTTTGCGAAAATTACAGATTTTCAAAATCTGAAACATGTGGTAAGTTGTGCTAGCCTAGCAGAATTTTTCCGCCACATGACGAAAATCGCTAATATTAAAAACGTTAAATATAAACGCGTGTTTTACTTTTTTCGCAATTACTTTGCGAAAATTAGAGATTTAAAATCTGAAACTTGTGGTAAGCTGTGCTAGCCTAGCAGAATTTTTCAGCCACATGACGAAAATCGCTAACTTTAAAAACGTAAAATATAAACGCGTTTTTTTTATTTTTTTAGTGTTATTTGCAATAACTTTGCGAAAATTCAAGATTTAAAAAATCTAAAACTTGTCTGAAATTTGATATCTGAAGTTGTGCTAGCCTAATTTTTCCGCCACATGACAAAAATCGATACTTTTGAAAACGTAAAATATAAATGCGTTTTTTCGAAATATTTTAGCGAAAATTCAAGATTTTCAAAATCTGAAACTTGTGTTAAGTTGTGTTAGCCTAGCACAGTTTTTCCGGCACATGACGAAAATCGCTGTTATTAAAAACGTTAAATATAAACGCGTGTTTTACTTTTTTACGTTTTTCGCAATTACTTTGCGAAAATTAAAGATTTTCAAAATCTGAAACTTGTGGTAAGTTGTGCTAGCCTAGCAGATTTTTCAGCAACATGACAATAATCGCTAACTTTGAAAACGTAAAATATAAACGCGTTTTTTACTTCTTTTTAGTGTTTTTTGCAATAACTTTGCGAAAATTCAAGAATCTCAAAATCTAAAACTTGTCTGAAATTTGAAATCTAAAGTTGTGCTAGCCTAATTTTTCCGCCACATGACAAAATTCGATAACTTTGAAAACGTAAAATATAAATGAGTTTTTTTGAAATAACTTTGCGAAAATAAAAGTTTTTCAAAATCTGAAACTTGTACTAAGTTGTGCTAGCCTAGCACAGTTTTTCCGGCACATGACGAAAATCGCTAATATTAAAAACGTTAAATATAAACGCGTGTTTTACTTTTTTACGTTTTTCGCAATTACTTTGCGAAAATTAAAGAATTTCAAAATCTGAAACTTGTGGTAAGTTGTGCTAGCCTAGCAGAATTTTTCTGCAACATGACAAAAATCGCTAACTTTGAAAACGTAAAATATAAACTCGTTTTTTATTTTTTAGCGTTTTTTCGCAATAACTTTGTGAAAATTCAAGATTTTCAAAATCTAAAACTTGGGCTAAGTTGTGCTAGCCTTGTACCAATTTTCCGCCACATGACAAAATTCGCTTACTTTGAAAACTTCAAAAAACGCGTTTTTTTCTTTTTTAGCATTTTTTCGCAATAACTTTACGAAAATTCAAGATTTTCAAAATCTGAAACTTGGGCTAAGTTGTGCTAGCCTATTACAGTTTTTCCGTCACATGGCAAAAATTGCAAACTTTGAAAACGTAATATATAAATGCGTTTTTTACTTTTTTAGCGCAAAAACTTTGCGAAAATTAAAGATTTTCAAAATCTGAAACTTGTCTGAAATTTGAAATCTGAAGTTCTGCTATCCTAGCACAATTTTTCCGCCACGTGACGAAAATCGCTAACTTTAAAAAGGTAAAATATAAATGCGTTTTTTACTTTTTGAGCGTTTTTTTCCAATAACTTTGCGAAAATTCAAGATTTTCAAAATCTGAAACTTGTGGTAAGTTGTGACAGCCTTGCAGAACATGACAGAAATCGCTAACTTTGAAAACGTAAAATATAACTCGTTTTTTACTTTTTTAGCGTTTTTCGCAATAACCTTGCGAAAGTCCATGATTTCTAACATCTGATACTTGTCTGAAATTTGAAATCTGAAGTTGTGCTAGCCTAGCACAATTTTTCCGCCACATGACGAAAATCGCTAACTATTAAAACTTAAAATGTAAACGCGTTTTTTACTTTTTTAGCGCTTTTTCCAAAAACTTTGCGAAAATTTTCAAAATCTGAAACTTGTCTGAAATTTGAAATCTGAAGTTGTGCTAGCCTAGCCGAATTTTTCCGCCACATGAAGAAAATCGCTTACTTTGAAAGCGTAATATATAAACGCGTTTTTTACTTTTTAAGCGTTTTTTCGCAATAACTTTGCGAAAATTCAAAATTTTCCAAATTTGAAACTTGTGCTAAATTGTGCTAGCCTAGCACAGTTTTCCCGTCATATGACAAAAATCGCTAACTTTGAAAACGTAAAATATAAACGCGTTTTTTATTTTTTTAGTGTTATTTGCAATAACTTTGCGAAAATTCAAGATTTTAAAAATCTAAATCTTGTCTGAAATTTGAAATCTGAAGTTGTGCTAGCCTAGCACATTTTTTCCGCCACATGACGAAAATCGCTAACTTTGAAAACGTAAAATATAAACGCGTTTTTTACTTTTTTGCGATTTTTCGCAATAACTTTGCGAAAGTTCAAGTTTTCAAAAACTGATACTGGTATGAAATTTTAAATCTGAAGTTGTGCCTAGCCTAGCACAATTTTTACGCCATATGATGAAAATCGCTAACTTTGAAAACTTAACAAACAATTCGGTTTTATAATATTTTAGCGTGTTTTTTGCTATAACTTATCAAAAATTCAAGATTTTCAAAATCTGAAATTTGTGCTAAGTTGTTTTAGCCTAGCACAGTTTTTCCGCCACAGGACAAAAATCGCTGACTTTAAAAACCTATAATATAAACGCGTTTTTTACATTTTTAGCGTTTCTTCACAATTACTTTGCGAAAATTACAGATTTTCAAAATCTGAAACATGTGGTAAGTTGTGCTAGCCTAGCAGAATTTTTCCGCCACATGACGAAAATCGTTTATATTAAAAACGTTAAATATAAACGCGTGTTTTACTTTTTTCGCAATTACTTTGCGAAAATTAAAGATTTTCAAAATCTGAAACTTGTGGTAAGCTGTGCTAGCCTAGCAGAATTTTTCAGCCACATGACGAAAATCGCTAACTTTAAAACGTAAAATATAAACGCCTTTTTTATTTTTTTTAGTGTTATTTGCAATAACTTTGCGAAAATTCAAGATTTTAAAAATCTAAAACTTGTCTGAAATTTGAAATCTGAAGTTGTGCTAGCCTAATTTTTCCGCCACATGACAAAAATCGATAACTTTGAAAACGTAAAATATAAATGGATTTTTTCGAAATATTTTAGCGAAAATTCAAGATTTTCAAAATCTGAAACTTGTGCTAAGTTGTGTTAGCCTAGCACAGTTTTTCCGGCACATGACGAAAATCGCTAATAGTAAAAACGTTAAATATAAACGCGTGTTTTACTTTTTTACGTTTTTCGCAATTACTTTGCGAAATTAAAGAATTTCAAAATCTGAAACTTGTGGTATGTTGTGCTAGCCTAGCAGAATTTTTCAGCAACATGACAAAAATCGCTAACTTTAAAAACGTAAAATATAAACGCGTTTTTTACTTCTTTTTAGTGTTTTTTGCAATAACTTTGCGAAAATTCAAGATTCTCAAAATCTAAAACTTGTCTGAAATTTGAAATCTGAAGTTGTGCTAGCCTAATTTTTCCGCCACATGACAAAATTCGATAACTTTGAAAACGTAAAATATAAATGAGTTTTTTTGAAATAACTTTGCGAAAATAAAAGATTTTCAAAATCTGAAACTTGTACTAAGTTGTGCTAGCCTAGTACAATTTTTCCGCCACATGACTAAATTTGCTAACTTTGAAAACTTAAAAAAACTCGTTTTTTCTTTTTTTTAGCATTTTTTCGCAATAACTTTGCGAAAATTAAAGTTTTTTTAATTATCTGAAACTTGTGCTAAGTTTTGCTAGCCTATTACAGTTTTTCCGCCACGTGACAAAATTCGCTTACTTTGAAAACTTAAAAAAACGCGTTTTTTTAGCATTTTTTCGCAATAACTTTACGAAAATTCAAGATTTTCAAAATCTGAAACTTGTGCAAAGTTGTGCTAGCCTATTACAGTTTTTCCGTCACATGACAAAAATTTCAAACTTTGAAAACGTAATATATAAATGCGTTTTTTTTACTTTTTTAGCGCAAAAACTTTGCGAAAATTAAAGATTTTCATAATCTGAAACTTGTGCTAAGTTGTGCTTGACTAGCAGAATTTAAGATTTTCAAAATTTGAAACTTGTCTGAAATTTGAAATCTGAAGTTCTGCTAGCCTAGCCAAGTGACGAAAATCGCTAACTTTAAAAAGGTAAAATAAAAATGCGTTTTTTACTTTTTGAGCGTTTTTTTCCAATAACTTTGCGAAAATTCAAGATTTTCAAAATCTGAAACTTGTGCAAAGTTGTGCTAGCCTATTACAGTTTTTCCGTCACATGACAAAAATTGCAAACTTTGAAAACGTAATATATAAATGCGTTTTTTTTTACTTTTTTAGCGCAAAAACTTTGCGAAAATTAAAGATTTTCAAAATCTGAAACTTGTGCTAAGTTGTGCTTGACTAGCAGAATTTAAGATTTTCAAAATCTGAAACTTTTCTGAAATTTAAAATCTGAAGTTCGGCTAGCCTAGCACAATTTTTCCGCCACGTGACGAAAATCGCTAACTTTAAAAATGTAAAATATAAATGCGTTTTTTACTTTTTGATCGTTTTTTTCCAATAACTTTGCGAAAATTCAAGATTTTCAAAATCTGAAACTTGTGGTAAGTTGTGACAGCCTAGCAGAACATGACAAAAATCGCTAACTTTGAAAACGTAAAATATAACTCGTTTTTTACTTTTTTAGCGTTTTTCGCAATAACTTTGCGAAAGTCCAAGATTTCTATAGTCTGATACTTGTCTGAAATTTGAAATCTAAAGTTGTGCTAGCCTAGCAAAATTTTTCCGCCACGTGACGAAAATCGCTAACTATAAAAACTTAAAATGTAAACGCGTTTTTTACTTTTTTAGCGCTTTTTCCAAAAACTTTGCGAAAATTCAAGATTTTCAAAATCTGAAACTTGTCTGAAATTTGAAATCTGAAGTTGTGCTAGCCTAGCCGAATTTTTTCGACACATGAAGAAAATCGCTTACTTTGAAGACGTAATATATATTAACGCGTTTTTTACTTTTTAAGCTTTTTTTTCGCAATAACTTTGCGAAAATTCAAAATTTTCCAAATTTGAAACTTGTGCTAAATTGTACTAGCCTAGCACAGTTATCCCGTCATATGACAAAAATCGCTAACTTTGAAAACGTAAAATATAAATTCGTTTTTTTAACCATTTTTTCGCAATAACTTTGCGAAAATTCAAGTTTTCAAAAACTGATACTTGTATGAAATTTTAAATCTGAAGTTGTGCTAGCCTAGCCAAATTTTTCCGCCGCATGACGAAAATCGCTTACTTTGAAAACGTAATATATAAACGCGTTTTTACTTTTTAAGCGTTTTTTCGCAATAACTTTGCGAAAATTCAAGATTTTCAAAATCTGAAACTTGTGGTAAGTTGTGCTAGCCTAGCAGAATTTTTCCGCCACATGACGAAAATCGCTAATACTAAAAACGTTAAATATAAACGCGTGTTTTACTTTTTTACGTTTTTCGCAATTACTTTGCGAAAATTAAAGATTTTCAAAATCTGAACTTTGTGGTGAGTTGTGCTAGCCTAGCAGAATTTTTCCGCCACATGACGAAAATCGCTAACTTTAAAAACGTAAAATATAAACGCGTTTTTTATTTTTTTAGTGTTATTTGCAATAACTTTGCGAAAATTCAAGATTTTAAAAATCTAAAACTTGTCTGAAATTTGAAATCTGAAGTTGTGCTAGCCTTATTTTTCCGCCACATGACAAAAATCGATAACTTTGAAAACGTAAAATATAAATGCGTTTTTTCGAAATATTTTAGCGAAAATTCAAGATTTTCAAAATCTGAAACTTGTGCTAAGTTGTGTTAGCCTAGCACAGTTTTTCCGCCACATGACAAAAATCGCTAACTTTGAAAACGTAAAATATAAACGCGTTTTTTACTTTTTTTAGTGTTTTTTGCAATAACTTTGCGAAAATTAAAGACGAAAATTAAAATTGTTTGAAATTTGAAATCAGAAGTTGTTCTAGCCTAATTTTTCCGCCACATGACGAAAATTCGATAACTTTGAAAACGTAAAATGTAAATGCGTTTTTTTGAAATAACTTTGCGAAAATACAAGATTTTTGTGCTAGCCTAGTACATTTTTTCCGCCACATGACAAAATTCGCTAACTCTGAAAACACTTTTTTTTCTTTTTTTAGCATTTTTTCGTAATAACTTTGCGAAAATTAAAGATTTTCATAATCTGAAACTTGTGCTAAGTTTTGCTAGCCTAGCACAGTTGTTCCGCCACATGAAAAAATCGCTAACTTTGAAAACGTAAAATATAAACTCGCCACATGACGAAAATCGCTAAATTAGAAAACGTAAAATATAAACGCGTTTTTTTTTACTTTTTTAGCTAACTTTGAAATCGTAAAATATAAACTCGCCACATGACGAAAATCCCTAACTTAGAAAACGTGAAATATAAACGCGTTTTTTTTACTGTTTTAGCGTTTTTTTCCAATAACTTTGCGAAAATTCAAGATTTTCGCTAACTTTGAAAATTGCTAACTTTTAAACTTAAAAAATAATTCGGTTTTTTATTTTTTACCGTTTTTTTCGAATTATTTTGCAAAAATTCACTTTGAAAACGTAAAATATAAATTCATTTTTTTAAGCATTTTTTCGCAATAACTTTGCGAAAGTTCAAGTTTTCAAAAACTGATACTTGTATGAAATTTTAAATCTGAAGTTGTGCCTAGCCTAGCACAATTTTTACGCCATATGATGAAAATCGCTAACTTTGAAAACTTAACAAACAATTCGGTTTTATAATATTTTAGCGTGTTTTTTGCTATAACTTATCAAAAATTCAAGATTTTCAAAATCTGAAATTTGTGCTAAGTTGTTTTAGCCTAGCACAGTTTTTCCGCCACAGGACAAAAATCGCTGACTTTAAAAACCTATAATATAAACGCGTTTTTTACATTTTTAGCGTTTCTTCACAATTACTTTGCGAAAATTACAGATTTTCAAAATCTGAAACATGTGGTAAGTTGTGCTAGCCTAGCAGAACATGACAAAAATCTCTAACTTTGAAAACATAAAATATAACTCGTTTTTTACTTTTTTAGCGTTTTTCGCAATATCTTTGCGAAGGTCCAAGATTTCTAAAATCTGACACTTGTCTAAAATTTGAAATCTGAAGTTGTGCTAGCCTAGCACAATTTTTCCGCCACATGACGAAAATCGCTAACTATAAAAACTTAAAATGTAAAAGCGTTTTTTTTACTTTTTTAGCGCTTTTTCCAAAAACTTTGCGAAAATTCAAGATTTTCAAAATCTGAAACTTGTCTGAAATTTGAAATCTGAAGTTGTGCTAGCCTAGCCGAATTTCACCGCCACATGAAGAAAATCGCTTTCTTTGAAAACGTAATATATTAACGCGTTTTTTACTTTTTAAGCGTTTTTTCGCAATAACTTTGCGAAAATTCAAAATTTTCCAAATTTGAAACTTGTGCTAAATTGTGCTAGCCTATCACAGTTTTCCCGTCATATGACGAAAATCGCTTACTTTGAAAACGTAATATATAAACGCGTTTTTTACTTTTAAGCGTTTTTTCGCAACAACTTTGCGAAAATTCAAGATTTTCAAAATCTGAAACTTGTGGTAAGTTTTGCTAGCCTAGCACAATTTTTCCGCCACGTGACGAAAATCGCTAACTTTAAAAAGGTAAAATATAAATTGCGTTTTTTACTTTTTGAGCGTTTTTTTCCAATAACTTTGCGAAAATTCAAGATTTTCAAATCTGAAACTTGTGGTAAGTTGTGACAGCCTAGCAGAACATGACAAAAATCTCTAAGTTTGAAAACGTAAAATATAACTCGTTTTTTACTTTTTTAGCGTTTTTCGCAATAACTTTGCGAAGGTCCAAGATTTCTAAAATCTGACACTTGTCTGAAATTTGAAATCTGAAGTTGTGCTAGCCTAGCACATTTTTTCCGCCACATGACGAAAATCGCTAACTATAAAAACTTAAAATGTAAAAGCGTTTTTTACTTTTTTAGCGCTTTTTCCAAAAACTTTGCGAAAATTCAAGATTTTCAAAATCTGAAACTGGTCTGAACTTTAAAATCTGAAGTTGTGCTAGCCTAGCCGAATTTCACCGCCACATGAAGAAAATCGCTTTCTTTGAAAACGTAATATATTAACGCGTTTTTTACTTTTTAAGCGTTTTTTCGCAATAACTTTGCGAAAATTCAAAATTTTCCAAATTTGAAATTTGTGCTAAATTGTGCTAGCCTAGCACAGTTTTCCCGTCATATGACGAAAATCGCTTACTTTGAAAACGTAATATATAAACGCGTTTTTTACTTTTTAAGCGTTTTTTCGCAACAACTTTGCGAAAATTCAAGATTTTCAAAATCTGAAACTTGTGGTAAGTTGTGCTAGCCTAGTAGAATTTTTCCGCCACATGACGAAAATCGCTAATATTAAAAACGTTGAATATAAACGCGTGTTTTACTTTTATACGTTTTTCGCAACTACTTTGCGAAAATTAAAGATTTTCAAAATCTGAAACTTGTGGTAAGTTGTGATAGCCTAGCAGAATTTTTCCGCCACATGACGAAAATCGCTAATTTTAAAAACGTAAAATATAAACGCCTTTTTTAAATTTTTTTTAGTGTTATTTGCAATAACTTTGCAAAAATTCAAGATTTTAAAATCTAAAACTTGTCTGAAATTTG
Organism: Hydrotaea diabolus; assembly: GCA_963513945.1. Taxonomy (NCBI): domain Eukaryota; kingdom Metazoa; phylum Arthropoda; class Insecta; order Diptera; family Muscidae; genus Hydrotaea; species Hydrotaea diabolus. The sequence goes on from OY740721.1 coordinate 1,840,061, forward strand.
AAATCTGAAGTTGTGCTAGCCTTATTTTTCCGCCACATGACAAAAATCGATAACTTTGAAAACATAAAATATAAATGCGTTTTTTCGAAATATTTTAGCGAAAATTCAAGATTTTCAAAATCTGAAACTTGTGCTAAGTGCTAAGCCTAGCACAGTTGTTCCGCCACATGAAAAAATCGCTAACTTTGAAAACGTAAAATATAAACTCGCCACATGACGAAAATCGCTAAATTAGAAAACGTAAAATATAAACGCGTTTTTTTACTTTTTTAGCTAACTTTGAAATCGTAAAATATAAACTCGCCTCATGACGAAAATCGCTAACTTAGAAAACGTGAAATATAAACGCGTTTTTTACTGTTTTAGCGTTTTTTTGCAATTACTTTGCGAAAATTCAAGATTTTCGCTAACTTTGAAAATTGTTAACTTTTAAACTTAAAAAATAATTCGGTTTTTTACTTTTTTTTACCGTTTTTTTCGAATTACTTTGCAAAAATTCACAATTTTCAAACTCTAAAACTAGCCTAGCACAGTTTTTCCGCCACATGACAAAAATTGCTAACTTAGAAAACGTAAAATAAAACACGTTTTTAACTTTTTTTAGCGTTTTTTCGCAATACCTTTGCGAAAATCTGAAACTTGTGCTAAGTTGTGCTAGCCTGGTACAATTTTTCCGCAACATGACAAAATTCGCTTATTTTGAAAACTTAAAAAACGAGATTTTTCTTAGCATTTTTCGCAATAACTTAGGGAAAATTGAAGATTTTCAAAATCTGAAACTTGTGCAAAGTTGTGCTTGCCTAGCAGAAGTTAAGATTTTTAAAATCTGAAACTTGTCTGAAATTTTAAATCTGAAGTTGTGCTAGCCTAGCACAATTTTTCCGCCACATGATGAAAATCGCTAACTTCAAAAAGTAAAATATAAATACGCTTTTTTACTTTTTGAGCGTTTTTCGTAATAACTTTGCGAAAATTAAAGATTTTCAAAGTCTGAAACTTGTGGTAAGTTGTGACAGCCTAGCAGAACATGACAAAAATTGCTAACTTTGAAAATGTAAAATATAACTCGTTTTTTACATTTTTTGCGTTTTTCGCAAAAACTTTGCGAAAGTTCAAGATTTTTAAAATCTGATACTTGTCTCAAATTTTAAATCTGAAGTTGTGCTCGCCTAGCCGAATTTTTCCGCCACATGACGAAAATCGCTTACTTTGAAAACGTAATATATAAACGCGATTTTTAATTTTTAAGCGTTTTTTTCCTATAACTTTGAGAAAAGTCAAGATTTTAAAAATCTGAAACTTGTGCAAAGTTGTGCTAGCCTAGCACAGTTTTCCGCCACATGACAAAAATCGCTAACTTTAAAAACGTAAAATATAAACTCGTTTATCACTTTTAATCGTTTTTTCGCAATAACTTTGTGAAAGTTCAAGATTTTCAAAAGCTGATACTTGTCTGAAATTTTAAATCTGAAGTTGTGCCTAGCATAGCTAACAAAAATCGCTTACTTTCAAATATTAAAAAATAATTCAGTTTTATACTTTTTTAGCGTTTTTTTGCAAAAAGTTTGCGAAAATTCAAGATTTTCCAAATTTGAAACTTCTGCTAAGTTGTTTTTGCTTAGCACAGTTTTTCCGCCACATGACAAAAATCGCTAACTTTGAAAACGTAAAATATAAACGCGTTTTTTACTTTTTTTTTGAAAACGTAAAATATAACCGCGTTTTTTCGCAATAACTTTGCGAAAATTCAAGATTTTCAAAATCTGAAACTTGTCTGAAATTTGAAATCTGAAGTTGTGCTAGCCTAGCCAAATTTTTCCGCCGCGTGACAAAAATCGCTTACTTTGAAAACGTAATATATTAACGCGTTTATTACTTTTTAAGCGTTTTTTCGCAATAACTTTGCGAAAATTCAATATTTTCAAAATCTGAAACTTGTGCTAAGTTGTTTTAGCCTAGCACAGTTTTTCCGCCACGCACGAAAATCGCTAACTTTAAAAACCTAAAATATAAACGCGTTTTTTACATTTTTAGCGTTTCTTCACAATTACTTTGCGAAAATTAAAGATTTTCAAAATCTGAAACTTGTGGTAAGTTGTGCTAGCCTAGCAGAATTTTTCCGCCACATGACAAAAATCGCTAATATTAAAAACGTTAAATATAAACGCGTGTTTTACTTTTTTACGTTTTTCGCAATTACTTTGCGAAAATTAAAGATTTTCAAAATCTGAAACTTGTGGTAAGTTGTGCTAGCCTAGCAGAATTTTTCAGCCACTTGACGAAAATCGCTAACTTTAAAAACGTAATATATAAACGTGTTTTTTATTTTTTTTAGTGTTATTTGCAATAACTTTGCGAAAATTCAAGATTTTAAAAATCTAAAACTTGTCTGAAATTTGAAATCTGAAGTTGTGCTAGTCTAATTTTTCCGCCACATGACAAAAATCGATAACTTTGAAAACGTAAAATATAAATGCGTTTTTTTCGAAATATTTTAGCGAAAATTCAAGGTTTTCAAAATCTGAAACTTGTGCTAAGTTGTGTTAGCCTAGCACAGTTTTTCCGCCACATGACAAAAATCGCTAACTTTAGTGTTTTTTGCAATAACTTTGCGAAAATTCAAGATTTTCAAAATCTAAAACTTGTCTGAAATTTGAAATCTGAAGTTGTGCTAGCCTAATTTTTCCGCCACATGACAAATTTCGATAACTTTGAAAACGTAAAATATAAAAAACTAGCCTTGCACAGTTTTCCGCCACATGACAAAAATTGCTTACTTTAAAAACGTAAAAATAAACTCGTTTATCACTTTTAATCGTTTTTTCGCAATAACTTTGCGAAAGTTCAAGATTTTCAAAAGCTGATACTTGTCTGAAATTTGAAATCTGAAGTTGTGCTAGCCTCGCACAATTTTTCCGCCACATGACCAAAATCGCTAACTTTAAAAAGGTAAAATATAGATACGCTTTTTGACTTTGCGAAAATTAAAGATTTTCAAAATCTTAAACTTGTGCTAAGTTGTGCTTGACTAGCAGAATTTAAGATTTTCAAAATCTGAAACTTGTCTGAAATTTGAAATCTGAAGTTCTGCTAGCCTAGCACAATTTTTCCGCCACGTGACGAAAATCGCTAACTTTAAAAAGGATAAATATAAATGTGTTTTTTACTTTTTGAGCGTTTTTTTCCAATAACTTTGCGAAAATTCAAGATTTTCAAAATCTGAAACTTGTGGTAAGTTGTGACAGCCTAGCAGAACATGACAAAAATCTCTAACTTTGAAAACGTAAAATATAACTCGTTTTTTACGTTTTTAGCGTTTTTCGCGATAACTTTGCGAAAGTCCAAGATTTCTAAAATCTGACACTTGTCTGAAATTTGAAATCTGAAGTTGTGCTAGCTTAGCACAATTTTTCCGCCACATGACGAAAATCGCTAACTATAAAAACTTAAAATGTAAAAGCGTTTTTTACTTTTTTAGCGCTTTTTCCAAAAACTTTGCGAAAATTCAAGATTTTCAAAATCTGAAACTTGTCTGAAATTTGAAATCTGAAGTTGTGCTAGCCTAGCCGAATTTCACCGCCACATGAAGAAAATCGCTTTCTTTGAAAACGTAATATATATTAACGCGTTTTTTACTTTTTAAGCGTTTTTTCGCAATAACTTTGCGAAAATTCAAAATTTTCCAAATTTGAAACTTGTGCTAAATTGTGCTAGCCTAGCACAGTTTTCCCGTCATATGACAAAAATCGCTAACTTTGAAAACGTAAAATATAAATTCGTTTTTTTAGCATTTTTTCGCAATAACTTTGCGAAAGTTCAAGTTTTCAAAAACTGATACTTGTATGAAATTTTAAATCTGAAGTCGTGCTAGCCTAGCCAAATTTTTCCGCCGCATGACGAAAATCGCTTACTTTGAAAACGTAATATAAGTTAGACCTTTCTAAGTTAAGGTCTCAAAAAAAAAGGCGATACTTGTCCAAAGTATCACGGACACTGTCTAAATTGAAACAAAGGTTTTAATTTGGTTTGTCGAAAACCGCGACTTTACGTTTATTCAACGAAGTTCACAAACAGAGTGATTTCGTTGTCTGTTTGTTATTTGAAAGAGACTTATTGCAATACCAATACATGCTTACATTATTTGCTTACGATACTAAATTCATTTTCATTTATTTTAATTTATCAAATTTCCATTGAACGTAGCGAAAACGTTACTGTTAACGTTTTTGCAATTCAAGCCAGACATTGCACTTTTAATATAGAACGAAAATGTGTTTGAAATGAAATGAAAGAAATTCGTGATAATTATGTCTGCACGCGCCAAGTATCTCTTGGGTTTAACAGGTTAACCACCGGATGTGCAACTTTGAGTTGATGAAATATTTTCGTGTGAACTGTATTTACATGTGCCAAATATCTTTTGAGTTTATAACATATTGTGTGTTAACTTGTCTGCACGCGCCAAGTATCTCTTAGGTTTAACAGGTTAACCACCGGATGTGCAACTTTGAGTTGATGAAATATTTTCGTGTGAACTGTATTTACATGTGCCAAATATCTTTTGAGTTTATAACATATTGTGTGTTAACTCCTCCCCCTTTAAAAACGATTGTCCCCAATCGTTAGAAGTAAGGTAGATCGTCTATCTTTTGTGGCCTCGGCTCGTGCAATTTTCTTCGAGCAACTGGGGCTTGTATTAATTCATGGGTAGGGGCTATTGTATGAATAATTACTTTTTCTCTTTTTTTTGTAAAGAGCCTTATTAGAACAAGGCAAATAGCAAAAAGGGTAAATAAAGAGAACGTGGTATATTTAGTAACAACAGAGTCTGACTTGAGTTCATGGATGGACTTGGTATTATTAATGTGCAAGTGGTTTAACATTTCCAAGGATAGAAGGCTTATGAATTCATCTTCAACCGGCGTTTGTTGAATTGTTGGTGGAGAAACTTCCAAAAGTGGAGCTTCTAAATTTCTGTAATATTTGTCGTTTATTCGCAATGTAGCGTTGTGGAATTTGATTAAAAATGTTCCATTAACCGTATCATTGTTTATTGTTCCAATAAAATCGTTAAGAAGAATGACACCGGGTGAGATATTTTCTATTTGGGGTATATGGTAGCCGTGTGCAATTGGGCAAGATGAATTCATTCCGTTTAGTAGCGGTGGGATGCAAGTATCGTTGGATATGTTTACCAATTTGTCACTTTTACAGATTTTTACATTATTTATTATTGCACATTCACTTTTGATGCCAAATATTTTATTGTTATTTTTCATTATTTTATTAAACTTGGTACTTATGATTCTATTATTTCTGTTTACAGGTTTAATTATAACGTTATCGAATTGTTCTTTGCTAGTGAGCGGGATTACAATGATATACAAAATTTTTCTTTGATTGTAAAGGACCTTAATGTTTGCAAACTTGAGGGCTTCTTCTATTGATGTGAATAGAATATTGTCATCTGTTATTTTCTCTAGTGCTATTTTTATTTCTTTTTTATTTAACAAAAATGAATTTATAATATTTTGTTTTGCCCATTGGATTGCGAATTTGATGTTAGTTAATTCTTCTTTTGTGAATCTGAGCTTAATTTGCATGCTGAGTGCAGCCTCGTTTACAAAATCGTTATCTTTTTTAATTGCTTTGGTTATGTGATTGGTAATTTGGGTAAGGTTTTGTAATCTTTCTGTAAAGATGTCATTTATAACTACTTGTTGGTTATTATTTAAGATAGTTTGATCTAATGCATTTTTTACTGTTACAAAGTCGTCGTGATCTGGTGATCCGGCGATGTACTTCCAGGCAGTGCCTAATATATTGATGGATCTCTTTTTCCTGGGTGGTTCCATTGGTTCTATGCCTTGTAGGATATCATGAATTTGGGATATTTCGTGTGTTAGGAGTGGGAAAAAGGGATTGGATTTAGGGATGGTTTGTACGATTTCCTTCTGTACATCGTCAACGAAGTTCTTGTATCTGTCAATTTCTATAATGTGGATAATGTTAAATGTGCCGTCCTGTATTTTTGCAGGTCCATTAAAAATAGTTACGAGGTGTGACAGTGTGTAGTTCAAAATTTGTAGCTCGGTTGCCGAAGAGGTGAAGAGAGTTAAAAAGGTTCTGTAAGATAACAGTCCGAAGATCCGATAGGGTCATCTGTCCTTGTTCGTTTCTACCGGGTTGGTTAGGAGGATTAGAAGGGATAGGAGGATTTTGAACGGGGGCATTTAAAATGGGTGGGCGTATCAAATTGTTGGGATTAGCCATTTTAAAGATAATTTTTTTTCAGTTATTAGGTTTAAATTTCTACACAGAGACAGGAATAAAGGTTGCTACACGGTATAACTAGACTTAAAGTTATTTGGATTTTATTGTCAAAATATAATCTATAGTTTCTTAGTAGCTTACGATAAAATAAGTAGAGTTATCTTCATTTTGGTAAATGTAGAGATGGTGGTGTTGACTCAGAGTATCCTGATGTGTGTGTCCTCGTTGTATAGGTTGGATTACAGAGATGCCAATTTGGTTTCAAGAGTACCGTTGATAAGGTCTCACAATGTAAATGATGAAGTCACTTTCACAACACTTTAGATTTAGCTATTTTTGATGTGTGTATCTTTTCTTTAGCTTGATTTTGTTGTTTTTCTTTCTCGTATCGTATAATCGATATTTTATCTTTTAGAGTTTACTCTAGTAGATTTTTTGTTTTTGCTATGATTTCAACTGTGTTTTTTTTTTTTATGATTAGATATTGATCAGATTTTGTTGTTCTTTTTTTTCGTATCGTATTATCGAAATTTTATCTTTAGAGTTCACTCTATTAGTTTTTTTTTTTTTTTTTTTTTGATATGATTTCAATTGTGATTGAGGTAAGTCTTTTTTTTTCACTAGTAAAGCGGCTTGCGTGCAAACGCGTCCTTTTTCCGTAAGAATACTTAGGGGCCTCCTTCTTTACCTTAACGCGATGGGTGACTTAATTACCCAATTTGCTCGGGCGCCAGTTAGACCTTTCTAAGTTAAGGTCTCAAAAAAAAAAACGCGATACTTGTCCAAAGTATCACGGACACTGTCTAAATTGAAACAAAGGTTTTAATTTGGTTTGTCGAAAACCGCGACTTTACGTTTATTCAACGAAGTTCACAAACAGAGTGATTTCGTTGTCTGTTTGTTATTTGGAAGAGACTTATTGCAATACCAATACATGCTTACATTATTTGCTTACGATACTAAATTCATTTTCATTTATTTTAATTTATCAAATTTCCATTGAACGTAGCGAAAACGTTGCTGTTAACGTTTTTGCAATTCAAGCCAGACATTGCACTTTTAATATAGAACGAAAATGTGTTTGAAATGAAATGAAAGAAATTCGTGATAATTATGTCTGCACGCGCCAAGTATCTCTTGGGTTTAACAGGTTAACCACCGGATGTGCAACTTTGAGTTGATGAAATATTTTCGTGTGAACTGTATTTACATGTGCCAAATATCTTTTGAGTTTATAACATATTGTGTGTTAACTTGTCTGCACGCGCCAAGTATCTCTTGGGTTTAACAGGTTAACCACCGGATGTGCAACTTTGAGTTGATGAAATATTTTCGTGTGAACTGTATTTACATGTGCCAAATATCTTTTGAGTTTATAACATATTGTGTGTTAACTTATTTAAACGCGTTTTTTACTTTTTAAGCGTTTTTTCGCAACAACTTTGCGAAAATTCAAGATTTTAAAAATCTGAAACTTGTGGTAAGTTGTGCTAGCCTAGCAGAATTTTTCCGCCACATGACGAAAATCGCTAATATTAAAAACGTTAAATATAACGCGTGTTTTACTTTTTTACGTTTTTCGCAATTACTTTGCGAAAATTAAAGATTTTCAAAATCTGAAAAATGTGGTAAGTTGTGATAGCCTAACAGAATTTTTCCGCCACATGACGAAAATCGCTAACTTTAAAAACGTAAAATATAAACGCTTTTTTTTATTTAGTGTTATTTGCAATAACTTTGCGAAAATTCAAGATTTTAAAAATCTAAAACTTGTCTGAAATTTGAAATCTGAAGTTGTGCTAGCCTTATTTTTCCGCCACGTGACAAAAATCGATAACTTTGAAAACGTAAAATATAAATGCGTTTTTTCGAAATATTTTAGCGAAAATTCAAGATTTTCAAAATCTGAAACTTGTGCTAAGTTGTGTTAGCCTAGCACAGTTTTTCCGCCAGATGACAAAAATCGCTAACTTTGAAAACGTAAAATATAAACGCGTTTTTTACTTTTTTTTAGTGTTTTTTGCAATAACTTTGCGAAAATTTAAGATTTTCAAAATCTAAAACTTGTCTGAAATTTGAAATCTGAAGTTGTGCTAGCCTAATTTTTCCACCACATGACAAAATTCGATAACTTTGAAAACGTAAAATATAAAAAACTACCCTTGCACAGTTTTCCGCCACATGACAAAAATCGATAACTTTAAAAACGTAAAATATAAATTCGTTTTTTTAAGCATTTTTTTCGCAATAACTTTGCGAAAGTTCAAGTTTTCAAAAACTGATACTTGTATGAAATTTTAAATCTGAAGTTGTGCCTAGCCTAGCACAATTTTTCCGCCATATGACGAAAACCGCTAACTTTAAAAACTTAAAAAACAATTCGGTTTTATAATTTTTTAGCGTGTTTTTTGCAAAAACTTTGCGAAAATTCAAGATTTTCAAAATCTGAAATTTGTGCTAAGTTGTTTTAGCCTAGCACAGTTTTTCCGCCACATGACAAAAATCGCTAACTTTAAAAACCTAAAATATAAACGCGTTTTTTACATATTTAGCGTTTCTTCACAATTACTTTGCGAAAATTACAGATTTTCAAAATCTGAAACTTGTGGTAAGTTGTGCTAGCCTAGCAGAATTTTTCCGCCACATGACAAAAATCGCTAATATTAAAAACGTTAAATATAAACGCGTGTTTTACTTTTTTACGTTTTTCGCAATTACTTTGCGAAAATTAAAAATTTTCAAAATCTAAAACTTGTGGTAAGTTGTGCTTGCCTAGCAGAATTTTTCCGGCACATGACGAAAATCGCTAACTTTAAAAACGTTAAATATAAACGCGTTTTTTATTTTTTTTAGTGTTATTTGCAATAACTTTGCGAAAATTCAAGATTTTAAAAATCTAAAACTTGTCTGAAATTTTAAATCTGAAGTTATGCTAGTCTAATTTTTCCGCCACATGACAAAAACCGATAACTTTGAAAACGTAAAATATAAATGCGTTTTTTCGATATATTTTAGCGAAAATTCAAGATTTTCAAAATCTGAAACTAATATATTAACGCGTTTTTTACTTTTTAAGCGTTTTTTCGCAATAACTTTGCAAAAATTCAATATTTTCAAAATCCGATACTTGTGCTAAATTGTGCTAGTCTAGCACAGTTTTTCTGTCACATGACAAAAATCGCTAACTTTGAAAACGTAAAATATAAATTCGTTTTTTTAAGCATGTTTTCGCAATAACTTTGCGAAAGTTCAAGTTTTCAAAAACTGATACTTGTATGAAATTTTAAATCTGAAGTTGTGCCTAGCCTAGCACAATTTTTCCGCCATATGACGAAAATCGCTTACTTTGAAAACTTAAAAAACAATTCGGTTTTATAATTTTTTAGCGTGTTTTTTGCAAAAACTTTGCGAAAATTCAAGATTTTCAAAATCTGAAATTTGTGCTAAGTTGTTTTAGCCTAGCACAGTTTTTCCGCCACATGACAAAAATATAAACGTGTTTTTTTACATTTTTAGCATTTCTTCACAATTACTTTGCGAAAATTACAGATTTTCAAAATCTGAAACTTGTGGTAAGTTGTGCTAGCCTAGCAGAATTTTTCCGCTACATGGCAAAAATCGCTAATATTAAAAACGTTAAATATAAACGCGTGTTTTACTTTTTTACGTTTTTCGCAATTACTTTGCGAAAATTAAAGATTTTCAAAATCTGAAACTTGTGGTAAGTTGTGCTAGCCTAGCAAAATTTTTCCGCCACATGAGGAAAATCGCTAACTTTAAAAACGTAAAATATAAGCGCGTTTTTTATTTTATTTAGTGTTATTTGCTAAACTTTGCGAAAATTCAAGATTTTAAAAATCTAAAACTTGTCTGAAATTTGAAATCTGAAGTTGTGCTAGTCTAATTTTTCCGCCACATGACAAAATTCGATAACTTTGAAAACGTAAAATATAAAAAACTAGCCTTGCACAGTTTTCCGCCACATGACAAAAATCGCTAACTTTAAAAACGTAAAAATAAACTCGTTTATCACTTTTAATCGTTTTTTCGCAATAACTTTGCGAAAATTAAAGATTTTCAAAATCTGAAACTTGTGGTAAGTTGTGCTTGCCTAGCAGAATTTTTCCGGCACATGACGAAAATCGCTAACTTTAAAAACGTTAAATATAAACGCGTTTTTTATTTTTTTTAGTGTTATTTGCAATAACTTTGCGAAAATTCAAGATTTTAAAAATCTAAAACTTGTCTGAAATTTTAAATCTGAAGTTATGCTAGTCTAATTTTTCCGCCACATGACAAAAACCGATAACTTTGAAAACGTAAAATATAAATGCGTTTTTTCGAAATATTTTAGCGAAAATTCAAGATTTTCAAAATCTGAAACTTGTGCTAAGTTGTGTTAGCCTAGCACAGTTTTTCCGCCACATGACAAAAATCGCTAACTTTAGTGTTTTTTGCAATAACTTTGCGAAAATTCAAGATTTTCAAAATCTAAAACTTGTCTGAAATTTGAAATCTGAAGTTGTGCTAGCCTAATTTTTCCGCCACATGACAAAATTCGATAACTTTGAAAACGTAAAATATAAAAAACTAGCCTTGCACAGTTTTCCGCCACATGACAAAAATCGCTAACTTTAAAAACGTAAAAATAAACTCGTTTATCACTTTTAATCGTTTTTTCGCAATAACTTTGCGAAAGTTCAAGATTTTCAAAAGCTGATACCTGTCTGAAATTTGAAATCTGAAGTTGTGCTAGCTTAGCCAAATTTTTCCGCCGCATGACAGAAATCACTTACATTGAAAACGTAATATATTAACGCGTTTTTTTACTTTTTAAGCGTTTTTTCGCAATAACTTTGCGAAAATTCAATATTTTCAAAATCTGAAACTTGTGCTAAATTGTGCTAGTCTAGCACAGTTTTTCCGTCACATGACAAAAATCGCTAACTTTGAAAACGTAAAATATAAATTCGTATTTTTTAAGCATTTCAAGTTTTCAAAAACTGATACTTGTATGAAATTTTAAATCTGAAGTTGTGCCTAGCCTAGCACAATTTTTCCGCCATATGACGAAAATCGCTAACTTTGAAAACTTAAAAAACAATTCGGTTTTATAATTTTTTAGCGTGTTTTTTGCAATAACTTTGCAAAAATTCAAGATTTTCAAAATCTGAAATTTGTGCTAAGTTGTTTAGCCTAGCACAGTTTTTCCGCCACATGACAAAAATCGCTAACTTTAAAAACCTAAAATATAAACGCGTTTTTTACATTTTTAGCGTTTCTTCACAATTACTTTGCAAAAATTACAGATTTTCAAAATCTGAAACTTGTGGTAAGTTGTTCTAGCCCAGCAGAATTTTTTCGCCACATGACGAAAATCGCTAATATTAAAAACGTTAAATATAAACGCGTGTTTTACTTTTTTACGTTTTTCGCAATTACTTTGCGAAAATTAAAGATTTTCAAAATCTGAAACTTGTGGTAAGTTGTGCTAGCCTAGCAGAATTTTTCCGCCACATGACGAAAATCGCTAACTTTAAAAACGTAAAATATAAACGCGTTTTTTATTTTTTTTAGTGTTATTTGCAATAACTTTGCGAAAATTCATGATTTTAAAAATCTAAAACTTGTCTGAAATTTGAAATCTGAAGTTGTGCTAGTCTAATTTTTCCGCCACATGACAAAAATCGATAACTTTGAAAACGTAAAATATAAATGCGTTTTTTCGAAATATTTTAGCGAAAATTCAAGATTTTCAAAATCTGAAACTTGTGCTAAGTTGTGTTAGCCTAGCGCAGTTTTTCCGCCACAAGACAAAAATTGCTAACTTTGAAAACGTAAAATATAAACGCGTTTTTTTACTTTTTTTTAGTGTTTTTTGCAATAACTTTGCGAAAATTCAAGATTTTCAAAATCTAAAACTTGTCTGAAATTTGAAATCTAAAGTTGTGCTAGCCTAATTTTTCCGCCACATGACAAAATTCGATAACTTTGAAAACGTAAAATATAAATGCGTTTTTTTGAAATAACTTTGCGAAAATACAAGATTTTCAAAATCTGAAACTTGTACTAAGTTGTGCTAGCCTAGTACAATTTTTCCGCCACATGACTAAATTTGCTAACTTTGAAAACTTAAAAAAACTCGTTTTTTTTTTTTAAGCATTTTTTCGCAATAACTTTGCGAAAATTAAAGTTTTTTTAATAATCTGAAACTTGTGCTAAGTTTTGCTAGCCTAGCACAGTTGTTCCGCCGCATGACAAAAATCGCTAACTTTGAAAATGTAAAATATAAACTCGTTTTTTATTTTTTTGCGTTTTTTCGCAAAAACTTTGTGAAAATTCAAGATTTTCAAAATCTGAAACTTGGACTTAGTTGTGCTAGCCTAGTACAAATTTTCCGCCACATGACAAAATTCGCTTACTTTGAAAACTTAAAAAAACGCGTTTTTTCTTTTTTAGCATTTTTTCGCAATAACTTTGCGAAAATTCAAGATTTTCAAAATCTGAAACTTGTGCAAAGTTGTGCTAGTCTATCACAGTTTTTCCGTCACATGACAAAAATTGCTAACTTTGAAAACGTTATATATAAATGCGTTTTTTTTACTTTTTTAGCGCAAAAACTTTGCAAAAATTAAAGATTTTCAAAAACTGAAACATGTGCTAAGTTGCGCTTGACTAGCAGAATTTAAGATTACCAAAATCTGAAACTTGTCTGAAATTTGAAATCTGGAGTTCTGCTAGCCTAGCACAATTTTTCGGTCACATGACAAAAATCGCTAACTTTAAAAAGGTAAAATATAAATGCGTTTTTTACTTTTTGAGCGTTTTTTTCCAATAACTTTGCGAAAATTCAAGATTTTCAAAATCTGAAACTTGTGGTAAGTTGTGACAGCCTAGCAGAACATGACAAAAATCGCTAACTTTGAAAACGTAAAATATAACTCGTTTTTTACTATTTTAGCCTTTTTCGCAATAACTTTGCGAAAGTCCAAGATTTCTAAAATCTGACACTTGTCTGAAATTTGAAATCTGTAGTTGTGCTAGCCTAGCACAATTTTTCCGCCACATGACGAAAATCGCTAACTATAAAAACGTAAAATGTAAACGCGTTTTTTACTTTTTTAGCGTTTTTTCCAAAAACTTTGCGAAAATTCAAGATTTTCAAAATCTGAAACTTGTCTGAAATTTGAAATCTGAGGTTGTGCTAGCCTAGCCGAATTTTTCCGCCACATGACGAAAATCGCTTACTTTGAAAACGTAAAATATAAACGCGTTTTTTACTTTTTTTTTGATAAAAGTAAAATATAAACGCGTTTTTTTTTAGCGTTTTTTAGCAATAACTTTGCGAAAATTCAAGATTTTCAAAATCTAAAACTTTTCTGAAATTTGAAATCCGAAGTTGTGCTAGCCTAATTTTTCCGCCACATGACAAAGTTCGATAACTTTTCGATTCTTTTTTATTATTTATTTTTATTTTTATTTTTATTTTCGATTACTTTTTTAGTATTTTTTGCAATAACTTTGCGAAAATTCAAGATTTTCAAAATCTGAAACTTGTGCTAAGTTGTGCTTGCCTAGCAGAATTTAAGATTTTCAAAATCTGAAACTTTTCTGAAATTTGAAATCTGAAGTTGTGATAGCCTAGCACAATTTTGCCGCCACATAACGAAAATCGCTAACTTTAAAAAGGTAAAATATAAATGCGTTTTTTACTTTTTGAGCGTTTTTTCCAATAACTTTGCGAAAATTCAAGATTTTCAAAAGCTGATACTAGTCTGAAATTTTAAATCTTAAATTGTGGCTAGCCTAGCTAACGAAAATTGCTAGGTTGAAAGCTTAAAAAATAATCCAGTTTTATATTTTTTTAGCGTTTTTTTTTTGCAATAAGTTTGTGAAAATTCAAGATTTTCGAAATGTGAAACTTCTGCTAAGTTGTTTTAGCCTAGCACAGTTTTTCCGCCACATGACTAAAATCGCTAACTTTGAAAACGTAAAATATAAACTCGTTTTTTTACATTTTTAGCTTTTTTTCGCAATAACTTTACGAAAATTCAAGAATTTAAAAAACTTTAACTTGTGCTAAGTTGTGCTAGCCTAGCACAATTTTTCCGCCACATGACGAAAATCGATAACTTAGAAAACGTAAAATATAAACGCGTTTTTTATACTTTTTTAGCGTTTTTTGCAATAACTTTGCGAAAATTCAAGATTTTCGCTAACTTTGAAAACTTAAAAAATAATCCGTTTTTTATTTTTTAGCGTTTTTTTCTAATTGCTTTGCAAAAATTCACGATTTTCAAACTCTAAAACTAGCCTAGCACAGTTTTTCCGCCACATGACAAAAATCGCTAACTTAGAAAATGTAAAATAAAAACGCGTTTTTAACTTTTTTAACGTCTTTTCGCAACAACTTTGCGAAAATTCCAGATTTTCAAAATTTGAAACTTTTGCTAAGATGTTTTAGCCTAGCACAGTTTTTCCGCCAAAATAACTTCAAGATTTTAAAAATCTAAATCTTGTCCTAAGTTGAGCAAGCCTAGTACAATTTTTCCGCTCCATGACAAAAATCGCTAACTTTGAAAACGTAAAATAAAAACGCGTTTTTATTTTTAGCGTTTTTTTGCAATAACTTTGCAAACATCTGAAACTTGTGCTAAGTTGTGCTAGAATAGTACAATTTTAACGCAACATGACAAAATTCGCTAACTTTGAAAACTTAAAAAAACGCGTTTTTTCTTTTTTTTAGCATTTTTCCAATAATTTTGCGAAAATTAAAGATTTTCAAAATCTAAATCTTGTGCTAAGTTGCACCAGCCAAGCACAGTTTTTCCGCCACGTGACAAAATCGCTATCTTTGAAAACGTAAAATATAAACCCTTTTTTACTTTTTTAGCGTTTTTTGCAATAACTATGCGAAAATTTAAGATTTTCAAAATCTAAATTTGTGCCAAGTTGTGCTAGCCTAGTACAGTTGTTCCGCCAGTTGGCAAAAATCGCTAACTTTGAAATTGTAAAATATAAACTCGTTTTTACTTTTTTAGCTGTTTTTTGTAATAACTTTGCGAAAATTCAATATTTTAAAATACTTTAACTTGTGCTAAGTTTTCATAATCTGAAACTTGTGCTAGCCTAGCACAGTTTTTCCGCAACATGACAAAATCGCTATCTTTGAAAACGTAAAATATGAACGCGTTTTTTTTTTATTTTTTAGCGTTTTTTGCAATAACTTTGCGAAAATTCAAGATTTTCAAAATCTAAATTTGTGCTAAGTTTTGCTAGCCTAGCACATTTGTTCCTCCACATGACAAAAATCGCTAATTTTGCTGACGTAAACCATAAACTCGTTTTTTTACCTTTTTAGCGGTTTTGCGTAATAACTTTGTGAAAATTCAAGATTTTCACAATCTGAAGCTTGGGTAAAATAAAAACGCGTTCTTATTTTTAGCGTTTTTTTGCAATAACTTTGCAAACATCTGAAACTTGTGCTAAGTTGTGCTAGCCTAGTGCAATTTTTCCGCCACATGACAAAATTCGCTTACTTTGAAAACTTATAAGAACCCGTTTTTTCTTTTTTTTAACATTTTTTCGCAATAACTTTGCGAAAATTAAAGATTTTCAAAATCTGAAACATGTGCTAAGTTGTGCTTATTAAGATTTTCAAAATCTGAAACTTGTCTGAAATTTGAAATCTGAAGTTGTGCTAGCCTAGCACAATTTTTCCGCCACATGATTTGTCATGTGGCGGAAAAAATCGCTTACTCTGAAAACGTAAAATATAAATTCGCATATTATTTTTAAGCGTTTTTTCGCAATAACTTTGCGAAAGTTCAAGATTTTCAAAAGCTGATACTTGTCTGAAATTTTAAATCTGAAGTTGTGCCTAGCCTAGCTAACGAAAATTGCTAACTTTGAAAGCTCAAAAAATAATTCAGTTTTATACTTTTTTGGCGTTTTATTTGCAATATGTTTTGCGAAAATTCAAGATTTTCGAAATCTGAAACTTCCGCTAAGTTGTTTTAGCCTAGCACAGGTTTTTCGCCACATGACAAAAATCGGTAACTTTGAAAACGTAAAATAAAACTCGTTTTTTACTCTTTTAGCTTTTTTTCGCAATAACTTTGCGAAAATTCAAGATTTTAAAAAACTTTAACTTGTGCTAGCCTAGCACAATATTTCCCAACATGATGAAAATCGCTAACTTAGAAAACGTAAAATATAAACGCGTTTTTTTACTTTTTTAGCGTTTTTTGCAATAACTTTGCGAAAATTCAAGATTTTCGCTAACTTCGAAAATCGCTAGCTTTGAAAACGTAAAATAAAAAATCTTTTTTATTTTTTTTAGCGTTTTTTCGCAATAACTTTGCAAACATCTGAATCTTGTGCTAAGTTGTGCTAGCCTAGTACAATTTTTACGCATCATGACAAAATTCGCTAACTTTGAAAACTTAAAAAAACGCGTTTTTTCTTTTTTTTTAGCATTTTTTCGCAAATTGTGCTAAGCTGTGCTAGCCTAGCACAGTTTTTCGCCACATGACAAAATCGCTATCTTTGAAAATGTAAAATATAAACGGGTTTTTTTATTTTTTAGCGTTTTTTGCAATAACTTTGCGAAAATTCAAGATTTTCTAAATCTAAATTTGTGCTAGCCTAGCACAGTAGTTCCGCCACATGACAAAAATTGCTAACTTTGAAAACGTAAAATATAAACAAGTTTTTTTCTTTTTTAGCATTTTTTCGCAATAACTTTGCGAAAATTCAAGATTTTCAAAATCTGAAACTTGTGCAAATTTGTGCTGGCCTAGCACAGTTTTTCCGCCACATGACAAAAATCGCTAACTTTGAAAACGTAAAATATAAATGCGATTTTTTTTTTTTAGCGTTTTTCGCAATAAGTTTGCGAAAATTAAAGATTTTCAAAATCTAAAACTCGTGCTAAGTTGTGCTTGCCTAGCAGAATTTAAAATTTTCAAAATTTGAAATCTGAAGTTGTGCTAGCCTAGCACAATTTTTCCGTTACATGACGGAAATCGCTAACTTTATAAAGGTAAAATATAAATGCGTTTTTTACATTTTGAGCGTTTTTTTCCAATAACTTTGCGAAAATTCAAGATTTTCAAAATCTGAAACTTGTGGTAAGTTGTGACAGCCTAGCAGAACATGATAAAAATCGCTAACTTTGAAAACGTAAAATATAACTCGTTTTTTACTTTTTTAGCGTTTTACGCAATAACTTTGCGAAAGTCCAAGATTTTTAAAATCTGATACTTGTGTGAAATTTGAAATCTGAAGTTGTGCTAGCCTAGCACAGTTTTTCCGCATCGCATGACAAAAATCGCTTACTTTAAAAACGTAAAATATAAACTCGCATATTACTTTTTTAGCGTTTTTTCGCAATAACTTTGCGAAAGTTCAAGATTTTCAAAAGCTGATACTTGTCTGAAATTTTAAATTTAAAGTTGTGCCTAGCCTAGCTAACGAAAATTGCTAACTTTGAAAGCTTAAAAAATAATTCAGTTTTATACTTTTTTAGCGTTTTTTTTGCAGTATGTTTTGCGAAAATTCAAGATTTTCGAAATCTAAAACTTCCGCTAAGTTGTTTTAGCCTAGCATAGGTTTTTCGCCACATGACAAAAATCGCTTTGAAAACGTAAAATAAAACTCGTTTTTTACTCTTTTAGCGTTTTTTTCGCAATAACTTTGCAAACATCTGAATCTTGTTCTAAGTTTTGCTAGCCTTGTACAATTTTTACGCATCATGACAAAATTCGCTAACTTTGAAAAATTAAAAAACGCGTTTTTTCTTTTTTTTTTAGCATTTTTTCCAATAATTTTGCGAAAATTAAAGATTTTCAAAATCTGAATCTTGTGCTAAGTTGAGCTAGCCTAGCACATTTTTTCCGCCACATGACAAAATGGCTATCTCTGAAAACGTAAAATATAAACCCTTTTTACTTTTTTAGCGTTTTTTGCAATAACATTGCGAAAATTTATGATTTTCAAAATCTAAATTTGTGCCAAGTTGTGCTAGCCTAGCACAGTTGTTCCGCCAGTCTGCAAAAATCGCTAACTTTGAAATTGTAAAATATAAACTCGTTTTTTACTTTTTTAGCTGTTTTTTGCAATAACTTTGCTGAAATTCAAGATTTTAAAATACTTTAACTTGTGCTAAGTTTTCATAATCTGAAACTTGTGCTAAGCTGTGCTAGCCTAGCACAGTTTTTCCGCAACATGAAAAATCGCTAACTTTACTAACGTAATATATAAACTCGTTTTTTAATTTTTAGGCGTTTTTCGCAATAACTTTGTGAAAATTCAAGATTTTCAAAATCTGAAACTTGGGCTAAGTTATACTAGCCTAGTACAATTTTTCCGCTTCTTTGAAAACTTGCTTACTTTGAAAACTTATAAAAACGCGTTTTTTCTTTTTTAGCATTTTTTCGCAATAACTTTGCGAAAATTCAAGATTTTCTAAATCTGAAACTTGTGCAAAGTTGTGCTAGCCTAGCACAGTTTTTCCGCCACATGACAAAATCGCTATTTTTGAAAACGTAAAATATAACTCGTTTTTTACTTTTTTATCGTTTTTCGCAATAACTTTGCGAAAGTTCAAGATTTTTAAAATCTGATACTTGTCTGAAATTTTAAATCTGAAGTTGTGCCTAGCCTAGCTAACGAAAATTGCTAATTTTGAAAGCTTAAAAAATAATTCAGTTTAATACTTACTTAAAAATAATTCAGTTTAATAACCGCAATAACTTTGCGAAACTTCAAGATTTTCAAAATCTAAATCTTGTGCTAAGTTGAGCTAGCCTAGTACAATTTTTCCGCTGTATGACAAAAATCGCTAACTTTGAAAACGTAAAATAAAAACGCGTTTTTAATTTTTTTCGCAATAACTTTGCAAATATCTGAAACTTGTGCTAAGTTGTGCTAGTCTGGTACAATTTTTACGCAACATCACATAATTCGCTAACTTTGGAAACTTAAAAAACGGGTTTTTTCTTTTTTTTGCATTTTTTTCAATAACTTTGCGAAAATTAAAGATTTTCAAAATCTGAATCTTGTGCTAAGTTGAGCTAACCTAGTACAATTTTTACGCAACATCACAAAATTCGCTAACTTTGAAAACTTAAAAAACGTTTTTTTTTGTTTAGCATTTTTTCCAATAACTTTGCGAAAATTAAAGATTTTCAAAATCTAAATCTTGTGGTACAATTTTTCCGCCACATGACAAAAATCGCTAACTTTGAAAACGTAAAATATAAACTCGTTTATTACTTTTTTAGCGATTTTTCGCAATAACTTTGCGAAAGTTCAAGATTTTCAAAAGCTGATACTTGTCTGAAATTTTAAATCTGAAGTTTTGCCTAGCCTAGCTAACGAAAATTGCTAATTTTGAAAGCTTAAAAAATAATTCAGTTTTATACTTTTTTAGCGTTTTTTTGCAATATGTTTGCGAAAATTTAAGATTTTCAAAATCTGAAACTTGTGCAAAGTTGTGCTTGCCTAGCAGAATTTAAGATTTTCAAAATCTAAAACTTGTCTGAAATTTTAAATCTGAAGTTATGCTAGCCTAGCACAATTTTTCCGCCACATGACGAAAATCGCTAACTTTAAAAAGGTAAAATATAAATACGCTTTTTTACTTTTTGAGCGTTTTTCGCAATAACTTTTCGAAATTAAAGATTTTCAAAATCTGAAACTTGCGGTAAGTTGTGACAGCCTAGCTGAACATGACAAAAATCGTTAACTTTGAAAATTTAAAATATAACTCGTTTTTTATATTTTAGCGTTTTTCGCAATAACTTTGCGAAAGTTCAAGATTTTTAAAATCTGAAGCTTGTCTGAAATTTTAAATCTGAAGTTGTGCTATCCTAGCCGAATTTTTCCGTCACATGACAAAAATCGCTTACTTTGAAAACGTTTTTTAGCAATAACTTTACGAATATTCAATATTTTCAAAATCTGAAACTTGTGCTTAATTGTGCTAGCCTTGCACAGTTTTTCCGTCACATGACAAAAATCGCTAACATTGAAAACGTAAAATATAAACTCGTTTTTAGCGTTTTTTCGCAATAACTTTGCGAAAGTTCAAGTTTTCAAAAACTGATACTTGTATGAAATTTTAAATCTGAAGTTGTGCCTAGCCTAGCACAATTTTTCCGCCATATGACGAAAATCGCTAACTTTGAAAACTTAAAAAACAATTCGGTTTTACAATTTTTTAGCGTGTTTTTTGCAACAACTTTGCGAAAATTCAAAATTTTCAAAATCTAAAACTTGTGCTAAATGGTTTAAGCCTAGCACAGTTTTTCCGCCACATGACAAAAACCGCTAACTTTAAAAACCTAAAATATAAACGCGTTTTTTACATTTTTAGCGTTTCTTCACAATAACTTTGTGCAAATTACAGATTTTCAAAATATGAAACTTGTGGTAAGTTGTGCTAGTCTAGCAGAATTTTTCCGCCACATGACGAAAATCGCTAACTTTAAAAACGTAAAATATAAACGCGTTTTTTACTTTTTAGCGTTTTCGCAATTACTTGCGAAAATTAAAGATTTTCACGTTTTTTACATTTTTAGCGTTTCTTCACAATAACTTTGTGCAAATTACAGATTTTCAAAATATGAAACTTGTGGTAAGTTGTGCGAGCCTAGCAGAATTTTTCCGCCACATGACGAAAATCGCAAACTTTAAAAACGTAAAATATAAACGCGTTTTTTATTTTTTTAGTGTTTTTTGCAATAACTTTGCGAAAATTCAAGATTTTAAAAATCTAAAACTTGTCTGAAATTTTAAATCTGAAGTTGTGCTAGCCTAATTTTTCCGCCACATGACAAAAATCGATAACTTTGAAAACGTAAAATATAAATGCGTTTTTTCGAAATAACTCAGCGAAAATTCAAGATATTCAAAATCTGAAACTTATGCTAAGATGAGCTAGCCTAAAACAACAATTTTTCCGCCATATGACAAAAATCGCTTACTTTGAAAACGTAATAACCGCAATAACTTTGCGAAACTTCAAGATTTTCAAAATCTAAATCTTGCGCTAAGTTGAGCTAGCCTAGTACAATTTTTCCGCTACATGACAAAATTCGCTAACTTTGAAAACTTAAAAAAACGCGTTTTTTCTTTTTAGCATTTTTTCCAATAACTTTGCGATAATTAATGATTTTTAAAATCCGAAACTTGTGCTAAGCTGTGCTAGCCCAGCACAGTTTTTCCGCCACATGACAAAATCGCTATCTTTCAAAACGTAAAATATAAACTCTTTTAACATTTTTAGCGTTTTTTGCAATAACTTTGCGAAAATTCAAGATTTTCTAAATCTTAATTTGTGCTAAGTTTTGCTAGCCTAGCACAGATGTCCCGCCACATGACAAAAATCGCTAATTTTGAAATTGTAAAATATAAACTCGTTTCTTACTTTTTTAGCGTTTTTTCGCAATTACTTTGCGAAAATTCAAGATTTTAAAAAAAACTTTAACTTGTGGTAAGTTATGCATATTTTTCCGCCACATGACGAAAATCGCTAACTTAGAAAAAGTAAATTAAAAACGCGTTTTTAACTTTTTTAGCGGTTTTTCGCAATAACTTTGCGAAAATCTGAAACTTGTGCTAAGTTGTGCTTGCCCAGCAGAATTTAAGATTGTTGAAAATGACACAAGAACAATACTGCGTGATATGCACCATGCGGTGTGTTTATTACGACTGAAGAACTTATGATCTAACAATGTGGTTAAAGCTATGATTATGTCGCACATGCGTGTGTGTGTTTTGCAACATATGCGACAACAGAATCAACACACATACATAAGACTCAAAAAATAATACCTTATTTATTGAAAAATAATATTCCATTATCCAAAAAGTAGTACATTAATATATATGATATGAGAATCCAAAATAAAAAATATTCTCTTAAAATACTTTACAAAAATGTTATTAACTTCAAACATAATAATAAAAACAAGAGTCAAAAAAAATCCAATGTCATTCAAAAACTTAATTTGAATATAGTCCAAGACTATTACAAAGTCTTGTATGATTAATTTTGGCTAGATTCTTAGTAAAAATATCCGCCAAGTTTTCACTACTACAACAATATTTTAATTCAATTAAACCTTTGTCATACACGTCTCTAATATGATGGTAACGAATGACTATGTGTTTTGTTCTATTATGATAAACCGGATTGCGAACTAAGTGTAGCGAACCAAGATTATCTCCATTCAAAACAATTTTATCGGGGCAGTTCAAACAAATTTCACCAAGCAGTCTTTTCAAATATACAGCCTCCTTTGAAGCCGATGGAACCGCCATATATTCCGCTTCGGTGCTACTTAGAGCAACTGTTTCTTGTTTTCTGGATTCCTACGAAAATACACCACCAGCAAGAATAAACGCATATCCCGTGTATGATTTTCGACCTAGTGAATCTCCTCCCCAATCAGCATCAACAAAACACTTTATTTGCTTTGAAATTGTTCTTCTATAGGAGTAGAAACTGGTCTGCACTCTTCCATTTCATATCTCTGCAGCATTTCATTATTGTAGCTTCTTTGGTGAATGGATATTGCGCCGGTTGCAACATTTCTCTCTATTTCGATGCTTAAAAATTTTTTCGCAGGACCCTTGTCAACTACTTTTAAGCGTTTGGAAATTGCATTCTTATTTCGGTTCAAATCATGTAAATCAGAAGACGCTATGAGAAGATCATCTACATAAATGGCAATTAAATTTATTCTCTGCCCATCTCTCATAATATACAAACATGGTTCACTCCGACATGCCTTAAAACCAATTTCCAACAATATTGCATGAAGTGTTTTATTCCACTATCGACCAGATTGCTTCAAGCCATATAAAGCCTTCTTCAATTTGCATACCTTACCAGGAAATTCTGTATTGACAAAGTGCTCCGGCTGGGACATGAATACCTCATCGCTTATGTCACTATTTAGATAAGCGGTTGACACGTCCATCTGATGTAAATGCAATTCATATTCAGCTGCTAGGCCACTCAACATTCGAATGGTTTCAAACCGAACTACCGGTGAAAAAGTCTCAGTGTAATTAACACCATGGGTCTGAGCAAAACCTTTTGCCACAAGTCTCGCTTTAAAACGTTGTATTTGTCCACTCGCATCCTTTTTTAGCGTACATACCCATTTACATCCAACGGCTTTATGACCTTCAGGTAATTCGGTTAGCTCCCACGTATCATTATCTAATAACTCTTGGTATTCTTTTTGCATTGCGTCCCACCAACAATCAGAATATTCGCTTGACAATGCTTCTTTTACTGTGTTTGGTACCTGTATGATCGAGGCTTGTACCAAATTCAAAACATTGTACTCTTTTCGTGGCCTACCTGGTTGTTTACTACGTACAATTTTTGGTCTACCAGGCCCTCTTTTTTCGGTTTGGGCATCATCATGTTCCTCTGCATACTCAAAATCAGTTTTATTTGCCAAGATACCGTATGTCTGTTCTTCAATTAACTGTACCTCAGAAACAGCATTATCTGGCTTAACCCTGTCAATTTCATTATTCTGCTCAACGTCATCAATAACATCATTTGGTCCTAACAACTCATCAACAGATATGGTTGCGCTTGCGTCCACATTTTCGACAAAATATACATCGCGACTAACAATGTCGTACAAACGATATGCCTTCGATGTATCGGAATAACCAACAACAATGTATTCCTTACCCTTTGCTCGAAATTTGTGATGTTGTTTTTTGTCAAGAGCTATAGCCAAAGAACCAAATATCTTAAAAAATCCAACCTTTGGTTTTCGCTTATGCCAAACTTCATACGGTGTTACATCATTCAATGCTCGCGTTGGTGCTCTATTACGTATATATGCCGCTGTGTTCACTGCTTCTGCCCACAAGAACTCATCCAAATTAGCAGAAACCAACATAGCGCGTGCCATTTCGACCAAAGTCCCATTCATACGCTCAGCGACGCCATTCTGCTGCGGCGTATATGGCACAGTTAGCTGTTGAATAATACCATGCGACTTCAAATAATTCTTAAATTCGTTATTGGCATAATCAGTACCATTGTCAGAACGAAGTATTTTTATACTGTGTCCCGTTTGTTTTTCTACCATTGTTTTGAATTCCTTAAATACATCTAAAGTATCGCTTCTTGCTTTCAAAAAATATACAAAACAATAACGCGACTTATCATCAATGAACGTTAACACATAACGCGCACCACCAAGAGAAACAGTATTAATTGGACCACAAATATCAGTATGTATAATTTCCATGAGCTCTTTCGCTCTGTTATTTGAATGTGAAAAAAGGTCTAACCGTACATTTACTTTTCATACAAACACTACAACTTATAGAACTAGGAAACTTAATATTCAAACTTAAGCTCGCCACGTTCAAATGCCCGTATCTGTAATGCCATTTCATTGCCTCTGTTGTTGATTTTGCAAGAAACAAATTGTTCTTCTGCTCAGCATACAAAAACAAGTTGTCAATCTTTTCGGCAGTCAGGATTACTCTATCCTCGTTGTCATTTTAAGTTGCACTGTAGCTCAGGTACGTACAAAACATCATTTAGCTCGATGTTACAGTGGTTAATTCGTACTTTCCCCTTTCCTCTTGCATCTATTTTATTGTCACCAGCAAGGGATATTATTTCTTTATGGTCATAAAACGACACAAACATATCTCGGTTATAACATAAATGCGATGATGCGCCACTGTCAATGCACCATACGTTGCTATGCAAATAGTTTTCGTTGTTAACCGTTGCTAAAACAGAATAAGCGTGCGCATTATGTTTTTTCTGTTCACCCTTTTTACTCGTATCTTTGTCTGCTTTTTTACTTGTACACGATGCTGTGTAGTGACCTTTTCCACCACAGTTGTAGCATTTCCTTTATTGAATTGCTATCCTTAATACAATATAAAATAAGCTTATAGCTAACAAGTTATCAGTAATACTATCTTATATCTAGCATACATTAAGTATTTTTCTAGATCTACATATACATCGAGTCAAAAATGTTGTACGTATACATACATGTCAATCTTACAATAAATTTTATAAACTAGAAATTCCCCAAAAAGTATATAAAAGGGGCTTACTCAGACACACTTAAAGCTAACACTTAGAACACTATTTAACAAAAACACTTAAAGACTAAATATGTGCAAGACCCGTTCCAGTCTCTGTTATTGGTCAGTTATGTAGACTAAATTGTCCAAATCATATTGACCATATCTCCTATGATAAAATAAGAGTTTATCCTCCCTATAGAGGAGTCCCTCTCTTTCTAAAGTAGGAAGAGCGGCTGGGGGCAGCCAGTCATCCTCAAGTAGCTTCCTTAGGCTGAAATCCAGCCTTGAAGCTCTCCTAACTAGTCCGTTATCTAGAGAGACTGCCCTCTCAAGATACTTTAATGTACCCTTCATCTGGAATACGTCAATTCGGTCAAACTCCGCGGAGTCACGAAAATTGCTAATTTTGAAAGCTTAAAAAATAATTCAGTTTTATACTTTTTTAGCGTTTTTTTGCAATATGTTTGCGAAAATTTAAGATTTTCAAAATCTGAAACTTGTGCAAAGTTGTGCTTGCCTAGCAGAATTTAAGATTTTCAAAATCTAAAACTTGTCTGAAATTTTAAATCTGAAGTTATGCTAGCCTAGCACAATTTTTCCGCCACATGACGAAAATCGCTAACTTTAAAAAGGTAAAATATAAATACGCTTTTTTACTTTTTGAGCGTTTTTCGCAATAACTTTTCGAAATTAAAGATTTTCAAAATCTGAAACTTGCGGTAAGTTGTGACAGCCTAGCTGAACATGACAAAAATCGTTAACTTTGAAAATTTAAAATATAACTCGTTTTTTATATTTTAGCGTTTTTCGCAATAACTTTGCGAAAGTTCAAGATTTTTAAAATCTGAAGCTTGTCTGAAATTTTAAATCTGAAGTTGTGCTATCCTAGCCGAATTTTTCCGTCACATGACAAAAATCGCTTACTTTGAAAACGTTTTTTAGCAATAACTTTACGAATATTCAATATTTTCAAAATCTGAAACTTGTGCTTAATTGTGCTAGCCTTGCACAGTTTTTCCGTCACATGACAAAAATCGCTAACATTGAAAACGTAAAATATAAACTCGTTTTTAGCGTTTTTTCGCAATAACTTTGCGAAAGTTCAAGTTTTCAAAAACTGATACTTGTATGAAATTTTAAATCTGAAGTTGTGCCTAGCCTAGCACAATTTTTCCGCCATATGACGAAAATCGCTAACTTTGAAAACTTAAAAAACAATTCGGTTTTACAATTTTTTAGCGTGTTTTTTGCAACAACTTTGCGAAAATTCAAAATTTTCAAAATCTAAAACTTGTGCTAAATGGTTTAAGCCTAGCACAGTTTTTCCGCCACATGACAAAAACCGCTAACTTTAAAAACCTAAAATATAAACGCGTTTTTTACATTTTTAGCGTTTCTTCACAATAACTTTGTGCAAATTACAGATTTTCAAAATATGAAACTTGTGGTAAGTTGTGCTAGTCTAGCAGAATTTTTCCGCCACATGACGAAAATCGCTAACTTTAAAAACGTAAAATATAAACGCGTTTTTTACTTTTTAGCGTTTTCGCAATTACTTGCGAAAATGAAAGATTTTCACGTTTTTTACATTTTTAGCGTTTCTTCACAATAACTTTGTGCAAATTACAGATTTTCAAAATATGAAACTTGTGGTAAGTTGTGCGAGCCTAGCAGAATTTTTCCGCCACATGACGAAAATCGCAAACTTTAAAAACGTAAAATATAAACGCGTTTTTTATTTTTTTAGTGTTTTTTGCAATAACTTTGCGAAAATTCAAGATTTTAAAAATCTAAAACTTGTCTGAAATTTTAAATCTGAAGTTGTGCTAGCCTAATTTTTCCGCCACATGACAAAAATCGATAACTTTGAAAACGTAAAATATAAATGCGTTTTTTCGAAATAACTCAGCGAAAATTCAAGATATTCAAAATCTGAAACTTATGCTAAGATGAGCTAGCCTAAAACAACAATTTTTCCGCCATATGACAAAAATCGCTTACTTTGAAAACGTAATAACCGCAATAACTTTGCGAAACTTCAAGATTTTCAAAATCTAAATCTTGCGCTAAGTTGAGCTAGCCTAGTACAATTTTTCCGCTACATGACAAAATTCGCTAACTTTGAAAACTTAAAAAAACGCGTTTTTTCTTTTTAGCATTTTTTCCAATAACTTTGCGATAATTAATGATTTTTAAAATCCGAAACTTGTGCTAAGCTGTGCTAGCCCAGCACAGTTTTTCCGCCACATGACAAAATCGCTATCTTTCAAAACGTAAAATATAAACTCTTTTAACATTTTTAGCGTTTTTTGCAATAACTTTGCGAAAATTCAAGATTTTCTAAATCTTAATTTGTGCTAAGTTTTGCTAGCCTAGCACAGATGTCCCGCCACATGACAAAAATCGCTAATTTTGAAATTGTAAAATATAAACTCGTTTCTTACTTTTTTAGCGTTTTTTCGCAATTACTTTGCGAAAATTCAAGATTTTAAAAAAAACTTTAACTTGTGGTAAGTTATGCATATTTTTCCGCCACATGACGAAAATCGCTAACTTAGAAAAAGTAAATTAAAAACGCGTTTTTAACTTTTTTAGCGGTTTTTCGCAATAACTTTGCGAAAATCTGAAACTTGTGCTAAGTTGTGCTTGCCCAGCAGAATTTAAGATTGTTGAAAATGACACAAGAACAATACTGCGTGATATGCACCATGCGGTGTGTTTATTACGACTGAAGAACTTATGATCTAACAATGTGGTTAAAGCTATGATTATGTCGCACATGCGTGTGTGTGTTTTGCAACATATGCGACAACAGAATCAACACACATACATAAGACTCAAAAAATAATACCTTATTTATTGAAAAATAATATTCCATTATCCAAAAAGTAGTACATTAATATATATGATATGAGAATCCAAAATAAAAAATATTCTCTTAAAATACTTTACAAAAATGTTATTAACTTCAAACATAATAATAAAAACAAGAGTCAAAAAAAATCCAATGTCATTCAAAAACTTAATTTGAATATAGTCCAAGACTATTACAAAGTCTTGTATGATTAATTTTGGCTAGATTCTTAGTAAAAATATCCGCCAAGTTTTCACTACTACAACAATATTTTAATTCAATTAAACCTTTGTCATACACGTCTCTAATATGATGGTAACGAATGACTATGTGTTTTGTTCTATTATGATAAACCGGATTGCGAACTAAGTGTAGCGAACCAAGATTATCTCCATTCAAAACAATTTTATCGGGGCAGTTCAAACAAATTTCACCAAGCAGTCTTTTCAAATATACAGCCTCCTTTGAAGCCGATGGAACCGCCATATATTCCGCTTCGGTGCTACTTAGAGCAACTGTTTCTTGTTTTCTGGATTCCTACGAAAATACACCACCAGCAAGAATAAACGCATATCCCGTGTATGATTTTCGACCTAGTGAATCTCCTCCCCAATCAGCATCAACAAAACACTTTATTTGCTTTGAAATTGTTCTTCTATAGGAGTAGAAACTGGTCTGCACTCTTCCATTTCATATCTCTGCAGCATTTCATTATTGTAGCTTCTTTGGTGAATGGATATTGCGCCGGTTGCAACATTTCTCTCTATTTCGATGCTTAAAAATTTTTTCGCAGGACCCTTGTCAACTACTTTTAAGCGTTTGGAAATTGCATTCTTATTTCGGTTCAAATCATGTAAATCAGAAGACGCTATGAGAAGATCATCTACATAAATGGCAATTAAATTTATTCTCTGCCCATCTCTCATAATATACAAACATGGTTCACTCCGACATGCCTTAAAACCAATTTCCAACAATATTGCATGAAGTGTTTTATTCCACTATCGACCAGATTGCTTCAAGCCATATAAAGCCTTCTTCAATTTGCATACCTTACCAGGAAATTCTGTATTGACAAAGTGCTCCGGCTGGGACATGAATACCTCATCGCTTATGTCACTATTTAGATAAGCGGTTGACACGTCCATCTGATGTAAATGCAATTCATATTCAGCTGCTAGGCCACTCAACATTCGAATGGTTTCAAACCGAACTACCGGTGAAAAAGTCTCAGTGTAATTAACACCATGGGTCTGAGCAAAACCTTTTGCCACAAGTCTCGCTTTAAAACGTTGTATTTGTCCACTCGCATCCTTTTTTAGCGTACATACCCATTTACATCCAACGGCTTTATGACCTTCAGGTAATTCGGTTAGCTCCCACGTATCATTATCTAATAACTCTTGGTATTCTTTTTGCATTGCGTCCCACCAACAATCAGAATATTCGCTTGACAATGCTTCTTTTACTGTGTTTGGTACCTGTATGATCGAGGCTTGTACCAAATTCAAAACATTGTACTCTTTTCGTGGCCTACCTGGTTGTTTACTACGTACAATTTTTGGTCTACCAGGCCCTCTTTTTTCGGTTTGGGCATCATCATGTTCCTCTGCATACTCAAAATCAGTTTTATTTGCCAAGATACCGTATGTCTGTTCTTCAATTAACTGTACCTCAGAAACAGCATTATCTGGCTTAACCCTGTCAATTTCATTATTCTGCTCAACGTCATCAATAACATCATTTGGTCCTAACAACTCATCAACAGATATGGTTGCGCTTGCGTCCACATTTTCGACAAAATATACATCGCGACTAACAATGTCGTACAAACGATATGCCTTCGATGTATCGGAATAACCAACAACAATGTATTCCTTACCCTTTGCTCGAAATTTGTGATGTTGTTTTTTGTCAAGAGCTATAGCCAAAGAACCAAATATCTTAAAAAATCCAACCTTTGGTTTTCGCTTATGCCAAACTTCATACGGTGTTACATCATTCAATGCTCGCGTTGGTGCTCTATTACGTATATATGCCGCTGTGTTCACTGCTTCTGCCCACAAGAACTCATCCAAATTAGCAGAAACCAACATAGCGCGTGCCATTTCGACCAAAGTCCCATTCATACGCTCAGCGACGCCATTCTGCTGCGGCGTATATGGCACAGTTAGCTGTTGAATAATACCATGCGACTTCAAATAATTCTTAAATTCGTTATTGGCATAATCAGTACCATTGTCAGAACGAAGTATTTTTATACTGTGTCCCGTTTGTTTTTCTACCATTGTTTTGAATTCCTTAAATACATCTAAAGTATCGCTTCTTGCTTTCAAAAAATATACAAAACAATAACGCGACTTATCATCAATGAACGTTAACACATAACGCGCACCACCAAGAGAAACAGTATTAATTGGACCACAAATATCAGTATGTATAATTTCCATGAGCTCTTTCGCTCTGTTATTTGAATGTGAAAAAAGGTCTAACCGTACATTTACTTTTCATACAAACACTACAACTTATAGAACTAGGAAACTTAATATTCAAACTTAAGCTCGCCACGTTCAAATGCCCGTATCTGTAATGCCATTTCATTGCCTCTGTTGTTGATTTTGCAAGAAACAAATTGTTCTTCTGCTCAGCATACAAAAACAAGTTGTCAATCTTTTCGGCAGTCAGGATTACTCTATCCTCGTTGTCATTTTAAGTTGCACTGTAGCTCAGGTACGTACAAAACATCATTTAGCTCGATGTTACAGTGGTTAATTCGTACTTTCCCCTTTCCTCTTGCATCTATTTTATTGTCACCAGCAAGGGATATTATTTCTTTATGGTCATAAAACGACACAAACATATCTCGGTTATAACATAAATGCGATGATGCGCCACTGTCAATGCACCATACGTTGCTATGCAAATAGTTTTCGTTGTTAACCGTTGCTAAAACAGAATAAGCGTGCGCATTATGTTTTTTCTGTTCACCCTTTTTACTCGTATCTTTGTCTGCTTTTTTACTTGTACACGATGCTGTGTAGTGACCTTTTCCACCACAGTTGTAGCATTTCCTTTATTGAATTGCTATCCTTAATACAATATAAAATAAGCTTATAGCTAACAAGTTATCAGTAATACTATCTTATATCTAGCATACATTAAGTATTTTTCTAGATCTACATATACATCGAGTCAAAAATGTTGTACGTATACATACATGTCAATCTTACAATAAATTTTATAAACTAGAAATTCCCCAAAAAGTATATAAAAGGGGCTTACTCAGACACACTTAAAGCTAACACTTAGAACACTATTTAACAAAAACACTTAAAGACTAAATATGTGCAAGACC
The DNA here is from genome assembly GCA_963513945.1 of Hydrotaea diabolus. NCBI lineage: Eukaryota > Metazoa > Arthropoda > Insecta > Diptera > Muscidae > Hydrotaea > Hydrotaea diabolus. Next base: position 1,871,641 of record OY740721.1, read on the forward strand.
CGTTCCAGTCTCTGTTATTGGTCAGTTATGTAGACTAAATTGTCCAAATCATATTGACCATATCTCCTATGATAAAATAAGAGTTTATCCTCCCTATAGAGGAGTCCCTCTCTTTCTAAAGTAGGAAGAGCGGCTGGGGGCAGCCAGTCATCCTCAAGTAGCTTCCTTAGGCTGAAATCCAGCCTTGAAGCTCTCCTAACTAGTCCGTTATCTAGAGAGACTGCCCTCTCAAGATACTTTAATGTACCCTTCATCTGGAATACGTCAATTCGGTCAAACTCCGCGGAGTCACGAAAATTGCTAATTTTGAAAGCTTAAAAAATAATTCAGTTTTATACTTTTTTAGCGTTTTTTGCAATATGTTTGCGAAAATTTAAGATTTTCAAAATCTGAAACTTGTGCAAAGTTGTGCTTGCCTAGCAGAATTTAAGATTTTCAAAATCTAAAACTTGTCTGAAATTTTAAATCTGAAGTTATGCTAGCCTAGCACAATTTTTCCGCCACATGACGAAAATCGCTAACTTTAAAAAGGTAAAATATAAATACGCTTTTTTACTTTTTGAGCGTTTTTCGCAATAACTTTTCGAAATTAAAGATTTTCAAAATCTGAAACTTGCGGTAAGTTGTGACAGCCTAGCTGAACATGACAAAAATCGTTAACTTTGAAAATTTAAAATATAACTCGTTTTTTATATTTTAGCGTTTTTCGCAATAACTTTGCGAAAGTTCAAGATTTTTAAAATCTGAAGCTTGTCTGAAATTTTAAATCTGAAGTTGTGCTATCCTAGCCGAATTTTTCCGTCACATGACAAAAATCGCTTACTTTGAAAACGTTTTTTAGCAATAACTTTACGAATATTCAATATTTTCAAAATCTGAAACTTGTGCTTAATTGTGCTAGCCTTGCACAGTTTTTCCGTCACATGACAAAAATCGCTAACATTGAAAACGTAAAATATAAACTCGTTTTTAGCGTTTTTTCGCAATAACTTTGCGAAAGTTCAAGTTTTCAAAAACTGATACTTGTATGAAATTTTAAATCTGAAGTTGTGCCTAGCCTAGCACAATTTTTCCGCCATATGACGAAAATCGCTAACTTTGAAAACTTAAAAAACAATTCGGTTTTACAATTTTTTAGCGTGTTTTTTGCAACAACTTTGCGAAAATTCAAAATTTTCAAAATCTGAAACTTGTGCTAAATGGTTTAAGCCTAGCACAGTTTTTCCGCCACATGACAAAAACCGCTAACTTTAAAAACCTAAAATATAAACGCGTTTTTTACATTTTTAGCGTTTCTTCACAATAACTTTGTGCAAATTACAGATTTTCAAAATATGAAACTTGTGGTAAGTTGTGCTAGTCTAGCAGAATTTTTCCGCCACATGACGAAAATCGCTAACTTTAAAAACGTAAAATATAAACGCGTTTTTTACTTTTTAGCGTTTTCGCAATTACTTGCGAAAATTAAAGATTTTCACGTTTTTTACATTTTTAGCGTTTCTTCACAATAACTTTGTGCAAATTACAGATTTTCAAAATATGAAACTTGTGGTAAGTTGTGCGAGCCTAGCAGAATTTTTCCGCCACATGACGAAAATCGCAAACTTTAAAAACGTAAAATATAAACGCGTTTTTTATTTTTTTAGTGTTTTTTGCAATAACTTTGCGAAAATTCAAGATTTTAAAAATCTAAAACTTGTCTGAAATTTTAAATCTGAAGTTGTGCTAGCCTAATTTTTCCGCCACATGACAAAAATCGATAACTTTGAAAACGTAAAATATAAATGCGTTTTTTCGAAATAACTCAGCGAAAATTCAAGATATTCAAAATCTGAAACTTATGCTAAGATGAGCTAGCCTAAAACAACAATTTTTCCGCCATATGACAAAAATCGCTTACTTTGAAAACGTAATAACCGCAATAACTTTGCGAAACTTCAAGATTTTCAAAATCTAAATCTTGCGCTAAGTTGAGCTAGCCTAGTACAATTTTTCCGCTACATGACAAAATTCGCTAACTTTGAAAACTTAAAAAAACGCGTTTTTTCTTTTTAGCATTTTTTCCAATAACTTTGCGATAATTAATGATTTTTAAAATCCGAAACTTGTGCTAAGCTGTGCTAGCCCAGCACAGTTTTTCCGCCACATGACAAAATCGCTATCTTTCAAAACGTAAAATATAAACTCTTTTAACATTTTTAGCGTTTTTTGCAATAACTTTGCTAAAATTCAAGATTTTCTAAATCTTAATTTGTGCTAAGTTTTGCTAGCCTAGCACAGATGTCCCGCCACATGACAAAAATCGCTAATTTTGAAATTGTAAAATATAAACTCGTTTCTTACTTTTTTAGCGTTTTTTCGCAATTACTTTGCGAAAATTCAAGATTTTAAAAAAAAACTTTAACTTGTGGTAAGTTATGCATATTTTTCCGCCACATGACGAAAATCGCTAACTTAGAAAAAGTAAATTAAAAACGCGTTTTTAACTTTTTTAGCGGTTTTTCGCAATAACTTTGCGAAAATCTGAAACTTGTGCTAAGTTGTGCTTGCCCAGCAGAATTTAAGATTGTTGAAAATGACACAAGAACAATACTGCGTGATATGCACCATGCGGTGTGTTTATTACGACTGAAGAACGTATGATCTAACAATGTGGTTAAAGCTATGATTATGTCGCACATGCGTGTGTGTGTTTTGCAACATATGCGACAACAGAATCAACACACATACATAAGACTCAAAAAATAATACCTTATTTATTGAAAAATAATATTCCATTATCCAAAAAGTAGTACATTAATATATATGATATGAGAATCCAAAATAAAAAATATTCTCTTAAAATACTTTACAAAAATGTTATTAACTTCAAACATAATAATAAAAACAAGAGTCAAAAAAAATCCAATGTCATTCAAAAACTTAATTTGAATATAGTCCAAGACTATTACAAAGTCTTGTATGATTAATTTTGGCTAGATTCTTAGTAAAAATATCCGCCAAGTTTTCACTACTACAACAATATTTTAATTCAATTAAACCTTTGTCATACACGTCTCTAATATGATGGTAACGAATGACTATGTGTTTTGTTCTATTATGATAAACCGGATTGCGAACTAAGTGTAGCGAACCAAGATTATCTCCATTCAAAACAATTTTATCGGGGCAGTTCAAACAAATTTCACCAAGCAGTCTTTTCAAATATACAGCCTCCTTTGAAGCCGATGGAACCGCCATATATTCCGCTTCGGTGCTACTTAGAGCAACTGTTTCTTGTTTTCTGGATTCCTACGAAAATACACCACCAGCAAGAATAAACGCATATCCCGTGTATGATTTTCGACCTAGTGAATCTCCTCCCCAATCAGCATCAACAAAACACTTTATTTGCTTTGAAATTGTTCTTCTATAGGAGTAGAAACTGGTCTGCACTCTTCCATTTCATATCTCTGCAGCATTTCATTATTGTAGCTTCTTTGGTGAATGGATATTGCGCCGGTTGCAACATTTCTCTCTATTTCGATGCTTAAAAATTTTTTCGCAGGACCCTTGTCAACTACTTTTAAGCGTTTGGAAATTGCATTCTTATTTCGGTTCAAATCATGTAAATCAGAAGACGCTATGAGAAGATCACCTACATAAATGGCAATTAAATTTATTCTCTGCCCATCTCTCATAATATACAAACATGGTTCACTCCGACATGCCTTAAAACCAATTTCCAACAATATTGCATGAAGTGTTTTATTCCACTATCGACCAGATTGCTTCAAGCCATATAAAGCCTTCTTCAATTTGCATACCTTACCAGGAAATTCTGTATTGACAAAGTGCTCCGGCTGGGACATGAATACCTCATCGCTTATGTCACTATTTAGATAAGCGGTTGACACGTCCATCTGATGTAAATGCAATTCATATTCAGCTGCTAGGCCACTCAACATTCGAATGGTTTCAAACCGAACTACCGGTGAAAAAGTCTCAGTGTAATTAACACCATGGGTCTGAGCAAAACCTTTTGCCACAAGTCTCGCTTTAAAACGTTGTATTTGTCCACTCGCATCCTTTTTTAGCGTACATACCCATTTACATCCAACGGCTTTATGACCTTCAGGTAATTCGGTTAGCTCCCACGTATCATTATCTAATAACTCTTGGTATTCTTTTTGCATTGCGTCCCACCAACAATCAGAATATTCGCTTGACAATGCTTCTTTTACTGTGTTTGGTACCTGTATGATCGAGGCTTGTACCAAATTCAAAACATTGTACTCTTTTCGTGGCCTACCTGGTTGTTTACTACGTACAATTTTTGGTCTACCAGGCCCTCTTTTTTCGGTTTGGGCATCATCATGTTCCTCTGCATACTCAAAATCAGTTTTATTTGCCAAGATACCGTATGTCTGTTCTTCAATTAACTGTACCTCAGAAACAGCATTATCTGGCTTAACCCTGTCAATTTCATTATTCTGCTCAACGTCATCAATAACATCATTTGGTCCTAACAACTCATCAACAGATATGGTTGCGCTTGCGTCCACATTTTCGACAAAATATACATCGCGACTAACAATGTCGTACAAACGATATGCCTTCGATGTATCGGAATAACCAACAACAATGTATTCCTTACCCTTTGCTCGAAATTTGTGATGTTGTTTTTTGTCAAGAGCTATAGCCAAAGAACCAAATATCTTAAAAAATCCAACCTTTGGTTTTCGCTTATGCCAAACTTCATACGGTGTTACATCATTCAATGCTCGCGTTGGTGCTCTATTACGTATATATGCCGCTGTGTTCACTCCCTGCCGGCAACTCAACTAACTTTTAATGCATTTTATGCTGGCTATTTCGCAACTAGTTGTGGTTGATGCTTGGATTACTTTTAATGAAGCCAACTGACTTTTTTAACATTGCGATGTCCTAGGCAGTAGTCAATTGTCCGACACTACATTACTTTTCAACTAACTTAAAGTTAATTGCTTTAATTAATTAAAAGTTATCTAACTTACAGCTAGTTAAAAGCTGAATACGTTTTAGTTGAATTTAAGTTGACGTTATTTAAGTCAATTATTAGTCAATTAGCATATGGTATGCTTTAAGTTGACGTTATTTAAGTCAATTATTAGTCAATTAGCTCATGGAATGTTTTTTAAAATGCGCTGCAAATTCATTACCCGTTTTATTATCCTGTTATTTGCATAATTTACCAAAAATATCCTATTTTTGTTAAAACCTTTGCTCACAAAATTATTTGTAAATAACTTTGATATCATGTTACAAGTAAAAACACAAACAGAAATTTAGTGAAAGTACAAAATACGTATATTAAATATTTTTTAAGAATTATATAAAAAACAAAATTAAATCTTCTCAATCTTTTCAAAAAAAAAACCAAATTAAATCTTTTTAAATTATAAAATGAACTAGAAAAGGATCAAAATATTTAGATTTGTTGTTTCTTTTTAATGCATTCTGCATGGATGTGTCGTTTTTTTATAATTTTAAGGGCAGTTCTTATGTCTTTTTCCACTTCATTAGATCCAAGGGACCGACAGGCATCTGTTAAAAAACGATTGTGGTATGTTTTAGGAAATATATATGTAAGTTTTCAAAATATGAGTTACCTGTTAAAGCTTGGAAGAATGCTTTGAAGTCTTTTAGTCTCTTCTTGCCATGGACTCCATCCATATTTATCTCCATACATAGACTCATTGAAATAACTTCAGTTAATGTTTTTGGCAGCCGTCCTTTTAATAATGACTTCATCATATTAATCTATAGAAATCGTTTTAATCAATAGAACAAAATATTAATATACTAATGCATATTAGCGAGGTATTTAATTGGTGAAATACGATTTTGAAAACTTACGTAAAGTTCACGATTGTCTTCTGTAATCATGTTGTTGAGCTCATCTAATTCACCAATATTTTGTATGGGGAAAACAGTGCGGACATTGTTGTTGGAGACTTCTTGGTGAAGAACCCTTTCTGATAAGACTTTCTGCTCTGCCAAAGCCTTCATTATGGTATCATTTTGTTTGACAATAACTTCTGCAATTGTTAATGCATAAGAACAGAAAATTGTAAGGTGAAATTATTGGCTATTTCATGTGGATGGAAAATTAAAAAATTAGTTACCTTGTAGCTTTTGTATAGTATCTGAAAATGAAATCCATATTAATTATTTTAAGCTTTGGTAATTTGTGTACAATTTGAGTTTCTTACTGTTCCAACAAATGAGTTTGCACTTAAAGGCACATCTAAATTTTCCTCAACTAAAATAAGCAATAACTCTTCGAAACACTGTCGAGATGGCCTATTTTTAAAGTACCAATCACCGATTTTTTCTTTTAATGACTTTTTTATTTCACATTGATCTTCGAGAGGGTTGCTAATACTAATTTCCTCAATATTACATTTATTAGAACACTGTGCATCAACAGGGGAACAGGTGACTTCTGATTCAGCTAAATTATTTGTAATAAGTCTATTTGAATACACTTCTTTTTCCTTTTTAATAAGCCTTCTTAAATGTCTTTTGCTTACACTTGCCATTGGATCAAATAATTTTAATTTTAATGTACTCACAATATTTAAGGGTAACTTTTACTTTGTTGTAATGTTCTTATATTTTAATTAAATAGCACACTTTTAATACACTTAACTGCACGCACGAGATTAACACAACTCTTCACTGTACACTCCACACAAAAATGACAAATATGTATGTAAAATAGATTTTTCAAATAGCAAAAAAAGGAACAAACAAATATCTACAGTTACCAGAACTGAAAAAAAAATTATTCCAAAAAAACAAATTCAAACTATTTTCTGCATTACATTGTAGTCATAAAAAAGTGAGTGAGTGAGCAAAAAGCAAAACAAAAGAAACAACAGAACTGAAAAACAAAAAAAATATTCAAAAAAACAAAACAGTTTGTTTTTGGTCATTTCTGCATTACATTGTAGTTAGCTTATAGTTAGGTCATAAAAGTTAACTAAAAGTGAGTTATTTTCGTAGTCGACTACCGAATTGCCAGCAGGGCTGCTTCTGCCCACAAGAACTCATCCAAATTAGCAGAAACCAACATAGCGCGTGCCATTTCGACCAAAGTCCCATTCATACGCTCAGCGACGCCATTCTGCTGCGGCGTATATGGCACAGTTAGCTGTTGAATAATACCATGCGACTTCAAATAATTCTTAAATTCGTTATTGGCATAATCAGTACCATTGTCAGAACGAAGTATTTTTATACTGTGTCCCGTTTGTTTTTCTACCATTGTTTTGAATTCCTTAAATACATCTAAAGTATCGCTTTTTGCTTTCAAAAAATATACAAAACAATAACGCGACTTATCATCAATGAACGTTAACACATAACGCGCACCACCAAGAGAAACAGTATTAATTGGACCACAAATATCAGTATGTATAATTTCCATGAGCTCTTTCTGCTCAGCATACAAAAACAAGTTGTCAATCTTTTCGGCAGTCAGGATTACTCTACCCTCGTTGTCATTTATTGTTGCACACTTCGATCCAAATTTCACATCTTTTTCTGCAACTCTGCCCACAGAAATAAAGTTGCACTGTAGCTCAGGTACGTACAAAACATCATTTAGCTCGATGTTACAGTGGTTAATTCGTACTTTCCCCTTTCCTCTTGCTGCTATTTTATTGTCACCAGCAACGGAAATTATTTCTTTATGGTCATAAAACGACACAAACATATCTCGGTTATAACATAAATGCGATGATGCGCCACTGTCAATACACCATACGTTGCTATGCAAATAGTTTTCGTTGTTAACCGTTGCTAAAACAGAATAAACGTGCACATTATGTTTTTTCTGTTCACCCTTTTTACTCGTATCTTTGTCTGCTTTTTTACTTGTACACGATGCTGTGTAGTGACCTTTTCCACCACAGTTGTAGCATTTGAAATTTGTTTTGTCTGTGTGCGAAGAATTTCGGTGGTTGTTCTCGTTGTTGTTGTTATTTTTGCCTTGTATGTTTGAATTTCTCTGCTTTTTGTTTCCATGCGATATAAACACTTGTGTTGCGCCGTCAGCTTCTGTTGATTCTGATGATTTTCTACGTTGACGTTCTTCAGCAAGCTTTATTTGTAGTGCATTTTATTTTGGTAAATCATCTCTAGTTTCGAGAGCTATGACAAAATTCTGGAATATATTGGGTAAACTCGCCAAAATCATTATTACCAACAAATCTTCTGGTAAATTGATGCCTGTTTCAGCAAGTTTTTCTACGACGGACGTAAAATTACCCACATATTGTTGAATACCGTCGCTCTCATTCATACGCATGCCAAGAAGTTGTTTGAATAATGTTGCTTTACGCACAGGCCCTTTTGGTCATGTCTCGGCTGATGTTTTGCAGTTTTTTATGTATGACAGTTGTACTGGAGTCACACTAAGTATAATTGTCGCTGTTGCTTTTCCGTCACTTCTTTTCCATTTTGCATCATCTGGTTTTGCTTCATCTGTTGATACAATATCCCACAAATCTGATGTATAAGCACAGATTTTATTTGCAAACTCCATGAATCGTAATTGGTTTCACACAATTTTTTAATATTATATATTGAAGAACTCATCTTCACTTTGTCTTTCTTTTTCTTTGATAAAAATAATTTACTTTTAAATTATTACATTAAGAGTTATGCTGCACATAACCTGTTGAAAATGAAACAAGAACAATACTATGTTCTAACAATGTGGTTAAAGCTATGATTATGTCGCACATGCGTGTGTGTGTTGCAACATATGCGACAACAGAATAAACATTAAAGATTTTCAAAATCTGAAACTTGTCTAAAATTTGAAATCTGAAGTTGGGCTAGCCTAGCACAATTTTGCCGCCACATGACGAAAATCGCTAACTTTAAAAAGGTAAAATATAAGTGCGTTTTTTACTTTTTGAGCGTTTTTCGCAATAGCTTTGCGAAAATTAAAGATTTTCAAAATCTGAAACTTTTGGTAATTGTGCTAGCCTAGCAGATTTTTTCCGCCACAGCGTTTTTTTGAAATAACCTTGCGAAAATTCACGATTTTCAAAATCTGAAACTAGTGCTAAGTTGTGCTAGCCTAGCACAGTTTTTCCGCAACATGACAAAAATCGCTAATTTTGAAAACGTAAAATATAAACTCGTTTGTTACTTTTTTACCGTTTTTTCGCAATAACTTTGCCAAGAGCTATATATTTTCAAGAGCTATAGCCAAAGAACCAAATATCTTAAAAAATCCAACCTTTGGTTTTCGCTTATGCCAAACTTCATACGGTGTTACATCATTCAATGCTCGCGTTAGTGCTCTATTACGTATATATGCCGCTGTGTTCACTGCTTCTGCCCACAAGAACTCATCCAAATTAGCAGAAACCAACATAGCGCGTGCCATTTCGACCAAAGTCCTATTCATACGCTCAGCGACGCCATTCTGCTGCGGCGTATATGGCACAGTTAGCTGTTGAATAATATCATGCGACTTCAAATAATTCTTAAATTCGTTATTGGCATAATCAGTACCATTGTCAGAACGAAGTATTTTTATACTGTGTCCCGTTTGTTTTTCTACCATTGTTTTGAATTCCTTAAATACATCTAAAGTATCGCTTTTTGCTTTCAAAAAATATACAAAACAATAACGCGACTTATCATCAATGAACGTTAACACATAACGCGCACCACCAAGAGAAACAGTATTAATTGGACCACAAATATCAGTATGTATAATTTCCATGAGCTCTTTCGCTCTGTTATTTGAATGTGAAAAAAGGTCTAACCGTACAGTTAATTTTCATACAAACACTACAACTTATAGAACTAGGAAACTTAATATTCAAACTTAAGCTCGCCACGTTCAAATGCCCGTATCTGTAATGCCATTTCATTGCCTCTGTTGTTGATTTTGCAAGAAACAAATTGTTCTTCTGCTCAGCATACAAAAACAAGTTGTCAATCTTTTCGGCAGTCAGGATTACTCTACCCTCGTTGTCATTTTAAGTTGCACTGTAGCTCAGGTACGTACAAAACATCATTTAGCTCGATGTTACAGTGGTTAATTCGTACATTCCCCTTTCCTCTTGCTTCTATTTTATTGTCACCAGCAAGGGAAATTATTTCTTTATGGTCATAAAACGACACAAACATATCTCGGTTATAACATAAATGCGATGATGCGCCACTGTCAATACACCATACGTTGCTATGCAAATAGTTTTCGTTGTTAACCGTTGCTAAAACAGAATAAGCGTGCGCATTATGTTTTTTTTGTTCACCCTTTTTACTCGTATCTTTGTCTGCTTTTTTACTTGTACACGATGCTGTGTAGTGACCTTTTCCACCACAGTTGTAGCATTTCCTTTATTGAATTGCTATCCTTAATACAATATAAAATAAGCTTATAGCTAACAAGTTATCAGTAATACTATCTTATATCTAGCATACATTAAGTATTTTTCTAGATCTACATATACATCGAGTCAAAAATGTTGTACGTATACATACATGTCAATCTTACAATAAATTTTATAAACTAGAAATTCCCCAAAAAGTATATAAAAGGGGATTACTCAGACACACTTAAAGCTAACACTTAGAACACTATTTAACAAAAACACTTAAAGACTAAATATGTGCAAGACCCGTTCCAGTCTCTGTTATTGGTCAGTTATGTAGACTAAATTGTCCAAATCATATTGACCATATCTCCTATGATAAAATAAGAGTTTATCCTCCCTATAGAGGAGTCCCTCTCTTTCTAAAGTAGGAAGAAAATTTAAATTTGATGTTGTGCCAGCCTAGCACAATTTTTCTGCCATATGACAAAAATCGCTAACTTTGAAAACCTAATAACCTCAATAACTTTGCGAAACTTTAAGATTTTCAAAATCTAAATCTTGTGCTAAGTTGTGCTAGCCTAGTACAATTTTTACGCAACATCACAAAATTCGCTAACTTTGAAAACTTAAAAAACGTTTTTTTTTGTTTAGCATTTTTTCCAATAACTTTGCGAAAATTAAAGATTTTCAAAATCTAAATCTTGTGGTACAATTTTTCCGCCACATGACAAAAATCGCTAACTTTGAAAACGTAAAATATAAACTCGTTTATTACTTTTTTAGCGATTTTTCGCAATAACTTTGCGAAAGTTCAAGATTTTCAAAAGCTGATACTTGTCTGAAATTTTAAATCTGAAGTTTTGCCTAGCCTAGCTAACGAAAATTGCTAATTTTGAAAGCTTAAAAAATAATTCAGTTTTATACTTTTTTAGCGTTTTTTTGCAATATGTTTGCGAAAATTTAAGATTTTCAAAATCTGAAACTTGTGCAAAGTTGTGCTTGCCTAGCAGAATTTAAGATTTTCAAAATCTAAAACTTGTCTGAAATTTTAAATCTGAAGTTATGCTAGCCTAGCACAATTTTTCCGCCACATGACGAAAATCGCTAACTTTAAAAAGGTAAAATATAAATACGCTTTTTTACTTTTTGAGCGTTTTTCGCAATAACTTTTCGAAATTAAAGATTTTCAAAATCTGAAACTTGCGGTAAGTTGTGACAGCCAAGCTGAACATGACAAAAATCGTTAACTTTGAAAATTTAAAATATAACTCGTTTTTTATATTTTAGCGTTTTTCGCAATAACTTTGCGAAAGTTCAAGATTTTTAAAATCTGAAGCTTGTCTGAAATTTTAAATCTGAAGTTGTGCTATCCTAGCCGAATTTTTCCGTCACATGACAAAAATCGCTTACTTTGAAAACGTTTTTTAGCAATAACTTTACGAATATTCAATATTTTCAAAATCTGAAACTTGTGCTTAATTGTGCTAGCCTTGCACAGTTTTTCCGTCACATGACAAAAATCGCTAACATTGAAAACGTAAAACATAAACTCGTTTTTAGCGTTTTTTCGCAATAACTTTGCGAAAGTTCAAGTTTTCAAAAACTGATACTTGTATGAAATTTTAAATCTGAAGTTGTGCCTAGCCTAGCACAATTTTTCCGCCATATGACGAAAATCGCTAACTTTGAAAACTTAAAAAACAATTCGGTTTTACAATTTTTTAGCGTGTTTTTTGCAACAACTTTGCGAAAATTCAAAATTTTCAAAATCTAAAACTTGTGCTAAATGGTTTAAGCCTAGCACAGTTTTTCCGCCACATGACAAAAACCGCTAACTTTAAAAACCTAAAATATAAACGCGTTTTTTACATTTTTAGCGTTTCTTCACAATAACTTTGTGCAAATTACAGATTTTCAAAATATGAAACTTGTGGTAAGTTGTGCTAGTCTAGCAGAATTTTTTCGCCACATGACGAAAATCGCTAACTTTAAAAACGTAAAATATAAACGCGTTTTTTACTTTTTAGCGTTTTCGCAATTACTTGCGAAAATTAAAGATTTTCACGTTTTTTACATTTTTAGCGTTTCTTCACAATAACTTTGTGCAAATTACAGATTTTCAAAATATGAAACTTGTGGTAAGTTGTGCGAGCCTAGCAGAATTTTTCCGCCACATGACGAAAATCGCTAACTTTAAAAACGTAAAATATAAACGCGTTTTTTATTTTTTTAGTGTTTTTTGCAATAACTTTGCGAAAATTCAAGATTTTAAAAATCTAAAACTTGTCTGAAATTTTAAATCTGAAGTTGTGCTAGCCTAATTTTTCCGCCACATGACAAAAATCGATAACTTTGAAAACGTAAAATATAAATGCGTTTTTTCGAAATAACTCAGCGAAAATTCAAGATATTCAAAATCTGAAACTTATGCTAAGATGAGCTAGCCTAAAACAACAATTTTTCCGCCATATGACAAAAATCGCTTACTTTGAAAACGTAATAACCGCAATAACTTTGCGAAACTTCAAGATTTTCAAAATCTAAATCTTGCGCTAAGTTGAGCTAGCCTAGTACAATTTTTCCGCTACATGACAAAATTCGCTAACTTTGAAAACTTAAAAAAACGCGTTTTTTCTTTTTAGCATTTTTTCCAATAACTTTGCGATAATTAATGATTTTTAAAATCCGAAACTTGTGCTAAGCTGTGCTAGCCCAGCACAGTTTTTCCGCCACATGACAAAATCGCTATCTTTCAAAACGTAAAATATAAACTCTTTTAACATTTTTAGCGTTTTTTGCAATAACTTTGCGAAAATTCAAGATTTTCTAAATCTTAATTTGTGCTAAGTTTTGCTAGCCTAGCACATATGTCCCGCCACATGACAAAAATCGCTAATTTTGAAATTGTAAAATATAAACTCGTTTCTTACTTTTTTAGCGTTTTTTCGCAATTACTTTGCGAAAATTCAAGATTTTAAAAAAAACTTTAACTTGTGGTAAGTTATGCATATTTTTCCGCCACATGACGAAAATCGCTAACTTAGAAAAAGTAAATTAAAAACGCGTTTTTAACTTTTTTAGCGGTTTTTCGCAATAACTTTGCGAAAATCTGAAACTTGTGCTAAGTTGTGCTTGCCCAGCAGAATTTAAGATTGTTGAAAATGACACAAGAACAATACTGCGTGATATGCACCATGCGGTGTGTTTATTACGACTGAAGAACTTATGATCTAACAATGTGGTTAAAGCTATGATTATGTCGCACATGCGTGTGTGTGTTTTGCAACATATGCGACAACAGAATCAACACACATACATAAGACTCAAAAAATAATACCTTATTTATTGAAAAATAATATTCCATTATCCAAAAAGTAGTACATTAATATATATGATATGAGAATCCAAAATAAAAAATATTCTCTTAAAATACTTTACAAAAATGTTATTAACTTCAAACATAATAATAAAAACAAGAGTCAAAAAAAATCCAATGTCATTCAAAAACTTAATTTGAATATAGTCCAAGACTATTACAAAGTCTTGTATGATTAATTTTGGCTAGATTCTTAGTAAAAATATCCGCCAAGTTTTCACTACTACAACAATATTTTAATTCAATTAAACCTTTGTCATACACGTCTCTAATATGATGGTAACGAATGACTATGTGTTTTGTTCTATTATGATAAACCGGATTGCGAACTAAGTGTAGCGAACCAAGATTATCTCCATTCAAAACAATTTTATCGGGGCAGTTCAAACAAATTTCACCAAGCAGTCTTTTCAAATATACAGCCTCCTTTGAAGCCGATGGAACCGCCATATATTCCGCTTCGGTGCTACTTAGAGCAACTGTTTCTTGTTTTCTGGATTCCTACGAAAATACACCACCAGCAAGAATAAACGCATATCCCGTGTATGATTTTCGACCTATTGAATCTCCTCCCCAATCAGCATCAACAAAACACTTTATTTGCTTTGAAATTGTTCTTCTATAGGAGTAGAAACTGGTCTGCACTCTTCCATTTCATATCTCTGCAGCATTTCATTATTGTAGCTTCTTTGGTGAATGGATATTGCGCCGGTTGCAACATTTCTCTCTATTTCGATGCTTAAAAATTTTTTCGCAGGACCCTTGTCAACTACTTTTAAGCGTTTGGAAATTGCATTCTTATTTCGGTTCAAATCATGTAAATCAGAAGACGCTATGAGAAGATCATCTACATAAATGGCAATTAAATTTATTCTCTGCCCATCTCTCATAATATACAAACATGGTTCACTCCGACATGCCTTAAAACCAATTTCCAACAATATTGCATGAAGTGTTTTATTCCACTATCGACCAGATTGCTTCAAGCCATATAAAGCCTTCTTCAATTTGCATACCTTACCAGGAAATTCTGTATTGACAAAGTGCTCCGGCTGGGACATGAATACCTCATCGCTTATGTCACTATTTAGATAAGCGGTTGACACGTCCATCTGATGTAAATGCAATTCATATTCAGCTGCTAGGCCACTCAACATTCGAATGGTTTCAAACCGAACTACCGGTGAAAAAGTCTCAGTGTAATTAACACCATGGGTCTGAGCAAAACCTTTTGCCACAAGTCTCGCTTTAAAACGTTGTATTTGTCCACTCGCATCCTTTTTTAGCGTACATACCCATTTACATCCAACGGCTTTATGACCTTCAGGTAATTCGGTTAGCTCCCACGTATCATTATCTAATAACTCTTGGTATTCTTTTTGCATTGCGTCCCACCAACAATCAGAATATTCGCTTGACAATGCTTCTTTTACTGTGTTTGGTACCTGTATGATCGAGGCTTGTACCAAATTCAAAACATTGTACTCTTTTCGTGGCCTACCTGGTTGTTTACTACGTACAATTTTTGGTCTACCAGGCCCTCTTTTTTCGGTTTGGGCATCATCATGTTCCTCTGCATACTCAAAATCAGTTTTATTTGCCAAGATACCGTATGTCTGTTCTTCAATTAACTGTACCTCAGAAACAGCATTATCTGGCTTAACCCTGTCAATTTCATTATTCTGCTCAACGTCATCAATAACATCATTTGGTCCTAACAACTCATCAACAGATATGGTTGCGCTTGCGTCCACATTTTCGACAAAATATACATCGCGACTAACAATGTCGTACAAACGATATGCCTTCGATGTATCGGAATAACCAACAACAATGTATTCCTTACCCTTTGCTCGAAATTTGTGATGTTGTTTTTTGTCAAGAGCTATAGCCAAAGAACCAAATATCTTAAAAAATCCAACCTTTGGTTTTCGCTTATGCCAAACTTCATACGGTGTTACATCATTCAATGCTCGCGTTGGTGCTCTATTACGTATATATGCCGCTGTGTTCACTGCTTCTGCCCACAAGAACTCATCCAAATTAGCAGAAACCAACATAGCGCGTGCCATTTCGACCAAAGTCCCATTCATACGCTCAGCGACGCCATTCTGCTGCGGCGTATATGGCACAGTTAGCTGTTGAATAATACCATGCGACTTCAAATAATTCTTAAATTCGTTATTGGCATAATCAGTACCATTGTCAGAACGAAGTATTTTTATACTGTGTCCCGTTTGTTTTTCTACCATTGTTTTGAATTCCTTAAATACATCTAAAGTATCGCTTCTTGCTTTCAAAAAATATACAAAACAATAACGCGACTTATCATCAATGAACGTTAACACATAACGCGCACCACCAAGAGAAACAGTATTAATTGGACCACAAATATCAGTATGTATAATTTCCATGAGCTCTTTCGCTCTGTTATTTGAATGTGAAAAAAGGTCTAACCGTACATTTACTTTTCATACAAACACTACAACTTATAGAACTAGGAAACTTAATATTCAAACTTAAGCTCGCCACGTTCAAATGCCCGTATCTGTAATGCCATTTCATTGCCTCTGTTGTTGATTTTGCAAGAAACAAATTGTTCTTCTGCTCAGCATACAAAAACAAGTTGTCAATCTTTTCGGCAGTCAGGATTACTCTATCCTCGTTGTCATTTTAAGTTGCACTGTAGCTCAGGTACGTACAAAACATCATTTAGCTCGATGTTACAGTGGTTAATTCGTACTTTCCCCTTTCCTCTTGCATCTATTTTATTGTCACCAGCAAGGGATATTATTTCTTTATGGTCATAAAACGACACAAACATATCTCGGTTATAACATAAATGCGATGATGCGCCACTGTCAATGCACCATACGTTGCTATGCAAATAGTTTTCGTTGTTAACCGTTGCTAAAACAGAATAAGCGTGCGCATTATGTTTTTTCTGTTCACCCTTTTTACTCGTATCTTTGTCTGCTTTTTTACTTGTACACGATGCTGTGTAGTGACCTTTTCCACCACAGTTGTAGCATTTCCTTTATTGAATTGCTATCCTTAATACAATATAAAATAAGCTTATAGCTAACAAGTTATCAGTAATACTATCTTATATCTAGCATACATTAAGTATTTTTCTAGATCTACATATACATCGAGTCAAAAATGTTGTACGTATACATACATGTCAATCTTACAATAAATTTTATAAACTAGAAATTCCCCAAAAAGTATATAAAAGGGGCTTACTCAGACACACTTAAAGCTAACACTTAGAACACTATTTAACAAAAACACTTAAAGACTAAATATGTGCAAGACCCGTTCCAGTCTCTGTTATTGGTCAGTTATGTAGACTAAATTGTCCAAATCATATTGACCATATCTCCTATGATAAAATAAGAGTTTATCCTCCCTATAGAGGAGTCCCTCTCTTTCTAAAGTAGGAAGAGCGGCTGGGGGCAGCCAGTCATCCTCAAGTAGCTTCCTTAGGCTGAAATCCAGCCTTGAAGCTCTCCTAACTAGTCCGTTATCTAGAGAGACTGCCCTCTCAAGATACTTTAATGTACCCTTCATCTGGAATACGTCAATTCGGTCAAACTCCGCGGAGTCACGAAAATTGCTAATTTTGAAAGCTTAAAAAATAATTCAGTTTTATACTTTTTTAGCGTTTTTTTGCAATATGTTTGCGAAAATTTAAGATTTTCAAAATCTGAAACTTGTGCAAAGTTGTGCTTGCCTAGCAGAATTTAAGATTTTCAAAATCTAAAACTTGTCTGAAATTTTAAATCTGAAGTTATGCTAGCCTAGCACAATTTTTCCGCCACATGACGAAAATCGCTAACTTTAAAAAGGTAAAATATAAATACGCTTTTTTACTTTTTGAGCGTTTTTCGCAATAACTTTTCGAAATTAAAGATTTTCAAAATCTGAAACTTGCGGTAAGTTGTGACAGCCTAGCTGAACATGACAAAAATCGTTAACTTTGAAAATTTAAAATATAACTCGTTTTTTATATTTTAGCGTTTTTCGCAATAAATTTGCGAAAGTTCAAGATTTTTAAAATCTGAAGCTTGTCTGAAATTTTAAATCTGAAGTTGTGCTATCCTAGCCGAATTTTTCCGTCACATGACAAAAATCGCTTACTTTGAAAACGTTTTTTAGCAATAACTTTACGAATATTCAATATTTTCAAAATCTGAAACTTGTGCTTAATTGTGCTAGCCTTGCACAGTTTTTCCGTCACATGACAAAAATCGCTAACATTGAAAACGTAAAATATAAACTCGTTTTTAGCGTTTTTTCGCAATAACTTTGCGAAAGTTCAAGTTTTCAAAAACTGATACTTGTATGAAATTTTAAATCTGAAGTTGTGCCTAGCCTAGCACAATTTTTCCGCCATATGACGAAAATCGCTAACTTTGAAAACTTAAAAAACAATTCGGTTTTACAATTTTTTAGCGTGTTTTTTGCAACAACTTTGCGAAAATTCAAAATTTTCAAAATCTGAAACTTGTGCTAAATGGTTTAAGCCTAGCACAGTTTTTCCGCCACATGACAAAAACCGCTAACTTTAAAAACCTAAAATATAAACGCGTTTTTTACATTTTTAGCGTTTCTTCACAATAACTTTGTGCAAATTACAGATTTTCAAAATATGAAACTTGTGGTAAGTTGTGCTAGTCTAGCAGAATTTTTCCGCCACATGACGAAAATCGCTAACTTTAAAAACGTAAAATATAAACGCGTTTTTTACTTTTTAGCGTTTTCGCAATTACTTGCGAAAATTAAAGATTTTCACGTTTTTTACATTTTTAGCGTTTCTTCACAATAACTTTGTGCAAATTACAGATTTTCAAAATATGAAACTTGTGGTAAGTTGTGCGAGCCTAGCAGAATTTTTCCGCCACATGACGAAAATCGCAAACTTTAAAAACGTAAAATATAAACGCGTTTTTTATTTTTTTAGTGTTTTTTGCAATAACTTTGCGAAAATTCAAGATTTTAAAAATCTAAAACTTGTCTGAAATTTTAAATCTGAAGTTGTGCTAGCCTAATTTTTCCGCCACATGACAAAAATCGATAACTTTGAAAACGTAAAATATAAATGCGTTTTTTCGAAATAACTCAGCGAAAATTCAAGATATTCAAAATCTGAAACTTATGCTAAGATGAGCTAGCCTAAAACAACAATTTTTCCGCCATATGACAAAAATCGCTTACTTTGAAAACGTAATAACCGCAATAACTTTGCGAAACTTCAAGATTTTCAAAATCTAAATCTTGCGCTAAGTTGAGCTAGCCTAGTACAATTTTTCCGCTACATGACAAAATTCGCTAACTTTGAAAACTTAAAAAAACGCGTTTTTTCTTTTTAGCATTTTTTCCAATAACTTTGCGATAATTAATGATTTTTAAAATCCGAAACTTGTGCTAAGCTGTGCTAGCCCAGCACAGTTTTTCCGCCACATGACAAAATCGCTATCTTTCAAAACGTAAAATATAAACTCTTTTAACATTTTTAGCGTTTTTTGCAATAACTTTGCGAAAATTCAAGATTTTCTAAATCTTAATTTGTGCTAAGTTTTGCTAGCCTAGCACAGATGTCCCGCCACATGACAAAAATCGCTAATTTTGAAATTGTAAAATATAAACTCGTTTCTTACTTTTTTAGCGTTTTTTCGCAATTACTTTGCGAAAATTCAAGATTTTAAAAAAAACTTTAACTTGTGGTAAGCTATGCATATTTTTCCGCCACATGACGAAAATCGCTAACTTAGAAAAAGTAAATTAAAAACGCGTTTTTAACTTTTTTAGCGGTTTTTCGCAATAACTTTGCGAAAATCTGAAACTTGTGCTAAGTTGTGCTTGCCCAGCAGAATTTAAGATTGTTGAAAATGACACAAGAACAATACTGCGTGATATGCACCATGCGGTGTGTTTATTACGACTGAAGAACGTATGATCTAACAATGTGGTTAAAGCTATGATTATGTCGCACATGCGTGTGTGTGTTTTGCAACATATGCGACAACAGAATCAAACAAATACATAAGACTCAAAAAATAATACCTTATTTATTGAAAAATAATATTCCATTATCCAAAAAGTAGTACATTAATATATATGATATGAGAATCCAAAATAAAAAATATTCTCTTAAAATACTTTACAAAAATGTTATTAACTTCAAACATAATAATAAAAACAAGAGTCAAAAAAAATCCAATGTCATTCAAAAACTTAATTTGAATATAGTCCAAGACTATTACAAAGTCTTGTATGATTAATTTTGGCTAGATTCTTAGTAAAAATATCCGCCAAGTTTTCACTACTACAACAATATTTTAATTCAATTAAACCTTTGTCATACACGTCTCTAATATGATGGTAACGAATGACTATGTGTTTTGTTCTATTATGATAAACCGGATTGCGAACTAAGTGTAGCGAACCAAGATTATCTCCATTCAAAACAATTTTATCGGGGCAGTTCAAACAAATTTCACCAAGCAGTCTTTTCAAATATACAGCCTCCTTTGAAGCCGATGGAACCGCCATATATTCCGCTTCGGTGCTACTTAGAGCAACTGTTTCTTGTTTTCTGGATTCCTACGAAAATACACCACCAGCAAGAATAAACGCATATCCCGTGTATGATTTTCGACCTAGTGAATCTCCTCCCCAATCAGCATCAACAAAACACTTTATTTGCTTTGAAATTGTTCTTCTATAGGAGTAGAAACTGGTCTGCACTCTTCCATTTCATATCTCTGCAGCATTTCATTATTGTAGCTTCTTTGGTGAATGGATATTGCGCCGGTTGCAACATTTCTCTCTATTTCGATGCTTAAAAATTTTTTCGCAGGACCCTTGTCAACTACTTTTAAGCGTTTGGAAATTGCATTCTTATTTCGGTTCAAATCATGTAAATCAGAAGACGCTATGAGAAGATCATCTACATAAATGGCAATTAAATTTATTCTCTGCCCATCTCTCATAATATACAAACATGGTTCACTCCGACATGCCTTAAAACCAATTTCCAACAATATTGCATGAAGTGTTTTATTCCACTATCGACCAGATTGCTT
Organism: Hydrotaea diabolus; assembly: GCA_963513945.1. Lineage (NCBI taxonomy): Eukaryota > Metazoa > Arthropoda > Insecta > Diptera > Muscidae > Hydrotaea > Hydrotaea diabolus. The sequence continues at coordinate 1,892,478 of OY740721.1, forward strand.
CAAGCCATATAAAGCCTTCTTCAATTTGCATACCTTACCAGGAAATTCTGTATTGACAAAGTGCTCCGGCTGGGACATGAATACCTCATCGCTTATGTCACTATTTAGATAAGCGGTTGACACGTCCATCTGATGTAAATGCAATTCATATTCAGCTGCTAGGCCACTCAACATTCGAATGGTTTCAAACCGAACTACCGGTGAAAAAGTCTCAGTGTAATTAACACCATGGGTCTGAGCAAAACCTTTTGCCACAAGTCTCGCTTTAAAACGTTGTATTTGTCCACTCGCATCCTTTTTTAGCGTACATAACCATTTACATCCAACGGATTTATGACCTTCAGGTAATTCGGTTAGCTCCCACGTATCATTATCTAATAACTCTTGGTATTCTTTTTGCATTGCGTCCCACCAACAATCAGAATATTCGCTTGACAATGCTTCTTTTACTGTGTTTGGTACCTGTATGATCGAGGCTTGTACCAAATTCAAAACATTGTACTCTTTTCGTGGCCTACCTGGTTGTTTACTACGTACAATTTTTGGTCTACCAGGCCCTCTTTTTTCGGTTTGGGCATCATCATGTTCCTCTGCATACTCAAAATCAGTTTTATTGGCCAAGATACCGTATGTCTGTTCTTCAATTAACTGTACCTCAGAAACAGCATTATCTGGCTTAACCCTGTCAATTTCATTATTCTGCTCAACGTCATCAATAACATCATTTGGTCCTAACAACTCATCAACAGATATGGTTGCGCTTGCGTCCACATTTTCGACAAAATATACATCGCGACTAACAATGTCGTACAAACGATATGCCTCCGATGTATCGGAATAACCAACAACAATGTATTCCTTACCCTTTGCTCGAAATTTGTGATGTTGTTTTTTGTCAAGAGCTATAGCCAAAGAACCAAATATCTTAAAAAATCCAACCTTTGGTTTTCGCTTATGCCAAACTTCATACGGTGTTACATCATTCAATGCTCGCGTTGGTGCTCTATTACGTATATATGCCGCTGTGTTCACTGCTTCTGCCCACAAGAACTCATCCAAATTAGCAGAAACCAACATAGCGCGTGCCATTTCGACCAAAGTCCCATTCATACGCTCAGCGACGCCATTCTGCTGCGGCGTATATGGCACAGTTAGCTGTTGAATAATACCATGCGACTTCAAATAATTCTTAAATTCGTTATTGGCATAATCAGTACCATTGTCAGAACGAAGTATTTTTATACTGTGTCCCGTTTGTTTTTCTACCATTGTTTTGAATTCCTTAAATACATCTAAAGTATCGCTTTTTGCTTTCAAAAAATATACAAAACAATAACGCGACTTATCATCAATGAACGTTAACACATAACGCGCACCACCAAGAGAAACAGTATTAATTGGACCACAAATATCAGTATGTATAATTTCCATGAGCTCTTTCTGCTCAGCATACAAAAACAAGTTGTCAATCTTTTCGGCAGTCAGGATTACTCTACCCTCGTTGTCATTTATTGTTGCACACTTCGATCCAAATTTCACATCTTTTTCTGCAACTCTGCCCACAGAAATAAAGTTGCACTGTAGCTCAGGTACGTACAAAACATCATTTAGCTCGATGTTACAGTGGTTAATTCGTACTTTCCCCTTTCCTCTTGCTGCTATTTTATTGTCACCAGCAACGGAAATTATTTCTTTATGGTCATAAAACGACACAAACATATCTCGGTTATAACATAAATGCGATGATGCGCCACTGTCAATACACCATACGTTGCTATGCAAATAGTTTTTGTTGTTAACCGTTGCTAAAACAGAATAAACGTGCACATTATGTTTTTTCTGTTCACCCTTTTTACTCGTATCTTTGTCTGCTTTTTTACTTGTACACGATGCTGTGTAGTGACCTTTTCCACCACAGTTGTAGCATTTGAAATTTGTTTTGTGTGTGTGCGAAGAATTTCGGTGGTTGTTCTCGTTGTTGTTGTTATTTTTGCCTTGTATGTTTGAATTTCTCTGCTTTTTGTTTCCATGCGATATAAACACTTGTGTTGCGCCGTCAGCTTCTGTTGATTCTGATGATTTTCTACGTTGACGTTCTTCAGCAAGCTTTATTTGTAGTGCATTTTATTTTGGTAAATCATCTCTAGTTTCGAGAGCTATGACAAAATTCTGGAATATATTGGGTAAACTCGCCAAAATCATTATTACCAACAAATCTTCTGGTAAATTGATGCCTGTTTCAGCAAGTTTTTCTACGACGGACGTAAAATTACCCACATATTGTTGAATACCGTCGCTCTCATTCATACGCATGCCAAGAAGTTGTTTGAATAATGTTGCTTTACGCACAGGCCCTTTTGGTCATGTCTCGGCTGATGTTTTGCAGTTTTTTATGTATGACAGTTGTACTGGAGTCACACTAAGTATAATTGTCGCTGTTGCTTTTCCGTCACTTCTTTTCCATTTTGCATCATCTGGTTTTGCTTCATCTGTTGATACAATATCCCACAAATCTGATGTATAAGCACAGATTTCATTTGCAAACTCCATGAATCGTAATTGGTTTCACACAATTTTTTAATATTATATATTGAAGAACTCATCTTCACTTTGTCTTTCTTTTTCTTTGATAAAAATAATTTACTTTTAAATTATTACATTAAGAGTTATGCTGCACATAACCTGTTGAAAATGAAACAAGAACAATACTATGTTCTAACAATGTGGTTAAAGCTATGATTATGTCGCACATGCGTGTGTGTGTTGCAACATATGCGACAACAGAATAAACAATAAAGATTTTCAAAATCTGAAACTTGTCTAAAATTTGAAATCTGAAGTTGGGCTAGCCTAGCACAATTTTGCCGCCACATGACGAAAATCGCTAACTTTAAAAAGGTAAAATATAAGTGCGTTTTTTACTTTTTGAGCGTTTTTCGCAATAGCTTTGCGAAAATTAAAGATTTTCAAAATCTGAAACTTTTGGTAATTGTGCTAGCCTAGCAGATTTTTTCCGCCACAGCGTTTTTTTGAAATAACCTTGCGAAAATTCACGATTTTCAAAATCTGAAACTAGTGCTAAGTTGTGCTAGCCTAGCACAGTTTTTCCGCAACATGACAAAAATCGCTAATTTTGAAAACGTAAAATATAAACTCGTTTGTTACTTTTTTACCGTTTTTTCGCAATAACTTTGCCAAGAGCTATATATTTTCAAGAGCTATAGCCAAAGAACCAAATATCTTAAAAAATCCAACCTTTGGTTTTCGCTTATGCCAAACTTCATACGGTGTTACATCATTCAATGCTCGCGTTAGTGCTCTATTACGTATATATGCCGCTGTGTTCACTGCTTCTGCCCACAAGAACTCATCCAAATTAGCAGAAACCAACATAGCGCGTGCCATTTCGACCAAAGTCCTATTCATACGCTCAGCGACGCCATTCTGCTGCGGCGTATATGGCACAGTTAGCTGTTGAATAATATCATGCGACTTCAAATAATTCTTAAATTCGTTATTGGCATAATCAGTACCATTGTCAGAACGAAGTATTTTTATACTGTGTCCCGTTTGTTTTTCTACCATTGTTTTGAATTCCTTAAATACATCTAAAGTATCGCTTTTTGCTTTCAAAAAATATACAAAACAATAACGCGACTTATCATCAATGAACGTTAACACATAACGCGCACCACCAAGAGAAACAGTATTAATTGGACCACAAATATCAGTATGTATAATTTCCATGAGCTCTTTCGCTCTGTTATTTGAATGTGAAAAAAGGTCTAACCGTACAGTTACTTTTCATACAAACACTACAACTTATAGAACTAGGAAACTTAATATTCAAACTTAAGCTCGCCACGTTCAAATGCCCGTATCTGTAATGCCATTTCATTGCCTCTGTTGTTGATTTTGCAAGAAACAAATTGTTCTTCTGCTCAGCATACAAAAACAAGTTGTCAATCTTTTCGGCAGTCAGGATTACTCTACCCTCGTTGTCATTTTAAGTTGCACTGTAGCTCAGGTACGTACAAAACATCATTTAGCTCGATGTTACAGTGGTTAATTCGTACATTCCCCTTTCCTCCTGCTTCTATTTTATTGTCACCAGCAAGGGAAATTATTTCTTTATGGTCATAAAACGACACAAACATATCTCGGTTATAACATAAATGCGATGATGCGCCACTGCCAATACACCATACGTTGCTATGCAAATAGTTTTCGTTGTTAACCGTTGCTAAAACAGAATAAGCGTGCGCATTATGTTTTTTCTGTTCACCCTTTTTACTCGTATCTTTGTCTGCTTTTTTACTTGTACACGATGCTGTGTAGTGACCTTTTCCACCACAGTTGTAGCATTTCCTTTATTGAATTGCTATCCTTAATACAATATAAAATAAGCTTATAGCTAACAAGTTATCAGTAATACTATCTTATATCTAGCATACATTAAGTATTTTTCTAGATCTACATATACATCGAGTCAAAAATGTTGTACGTATACATACATGTCAATCTTACAATAAATTTTATAAACTAGAAATTCCCCAAAAAGTATATAAAAGGGGATTACTCAGACACACTTAAAGCTAACACTTAGAACACTATTTAACAAAAACACTTAAAGACTAAATATGTGCAAGACCCGTTCCAGTCTCTGTTATTGGTCAGTTATGTAGACTAAATTGTCCAAATCATATTGACCATATCTCCTATGATAAAATAAGAGTTTATCCTCCCTATAGAGGAGTCCCTCTCTTTCTAAAGTAGGAAGAGCGGCTGGGGGCAGCCAGTCATCCTCAAGTAGCTTCCTTAGGCTGAAATCCAGCCTTGAAGCTCTCCTAACTAGTCCGTTATCTAGAGAGACTGCCCTCTCAAGATACTTTAATGTACCCTTCATCTGGAATACGTCAATTCGGTCAAACTCCGCGGAGTCATATATGGCCCTACAAGATGGTCTTCTTATAGTGCCGTCTTCAGCAACAGTTGCCCGCAGTCCCAGACAGGAAGCCAGGATGCGTCGCTCCCATCTCCTAATCCTTTCCATTTGGCAGGAAGTAATTCCAAACCAAGCTGGAAAAGCATAGGATAAGACTGGCCTAATGATTTGTTTGTAAATCAATAGCCTGACTCTTTTGCTAAGGCCTCTCCTCTTCAGGAGAGAAAGGTAAGAAAAATAAGTTTTCTTTAACTTAACTAAAATATAGTCGACATGTTTGTTGAATCTAAAATTTTGCTGGAATATAACCCCTAGGTATTTAATCTGATCAGATGTACTGATAATGTCATTACCTATCCTCACTACAGGTTCATAAGCCCTGGCATTGGGATAGAGAGTCTGTCTCTTACCCTTAAAAATAATGCTATCGCATTTCGCTGTATTCAGCCGTAATTTCCATTTTTGGAAAAATACAGAAAGTTCCAACAGATAGACATTGAGTCTTTCATTCATGGTCCTTGCAACAGGACCAGAACAAGCCACAAGAATATCATCGGCGTAAACCAGCAGCAAATCACCACTAGGTGGCTGCGGTATATCACTCACAAGTATATTGTAGAGGATAGGACCGAGAAGAGAGCCCTGTGGTACACCAGCCACAACCCCTCTTCTATCTGAAACCCTGTCTCCTACCTTCACTCTGAAATAGCGATCCCTGAGGAAGCTAGCAACTAATCTGGATGTATTGCGATCAAGACCCGTAGAACTCAGTTTGTAAAGAAGACCATTATGCCACGCGGAATGAAAAGCCTTGGCAAAGACAAGGCTAACCGCAATGGCAGAGTATTTCTTATTCAGAGCTCTGGATACGTAGTCCGAAAGCACCATCAACGCATCAGAGGTTGAGTGACCTATGCGAAAGCCGAACTGATTGTCCGACAATATCCCATGGTCCTCGAACGTCTCTCTTATTCTGAATATATGCCCTGAGTAAATTGACCCTGTCAGGGTCAACAGTTCTATGAGGAATTCTTCGAAGCCGCTTCTTTTCTCGAATAAAAGATATTATTCGAGGCGGAAGCTCACGAAGCCCCTTCCGTCCAGGAGTAACCTTTGGAATGGGCTCCCCCATCGATTCTTGGAATGTTGTGGTCATGGCGCCCACACACTTGTCAATTTCTGCAGTGCTAACATTCCTATCAATTGGAAGACCACAGTTACTCAGCCTCAGTCCGAGTCCTCTATTCAGTCTGTCCCTATCAATCTTATTAAAGTTAAAGAGAGCTTCTTGCTCCCCTATCTGCTCAAAATTACTAGTAGAAATTAAAATTTCTACAGCCCTATGGTCTGACTCGTAATCTAGAGTCCTAAGTCCTAAATCCTCATTGCTACAGTGTAGACCAGCGGAAGCTATAAAGATGTCGATAAAGGAATTGGTTCCATTACCATATCTAGTAGGCCCACTGGACTTCACTACCCTCAAATCCGGACAGTTCAGTAAATACTGACGGAGACCTGTTCCGGCAGGATTTGTAGCGTCACCCCCCCAATCGGCATGCTTGGCATTTAGGTCTCCACCCACCAAGACATCTCCGTTAATCGACATTCCCAAGATGGGATCTAGATCCGTGACATTCAGAGGATCCTGAGGTCTTCGGTACAAAGCGACAGCAGTCAGCCATGTTCCGTCAACCCTCCTAACTCTAACACAAATACTCTCGATTCCTCTTAGTGACACAGGTAAGAAAACCTGTGCCAAAGAAATCCCGACAGTCTTTGTCAAAACAGTCAAGTCTCTTCATACTAACAAGAGGGCTTGCGCCACTCGAAGGCCCTTTTGCTTTTGTCGGCCATTTTACCTGCCGCTATTTTGGCTTCATCACTTTGCGCCTGAAAGGTCAGGCGTTTTGGACAGTTCTTAGAACTAGCCGCATGTCCGTCAACACCGCAATTAACACATTTAAGTGTAAAACCGTCGGTCTTTCTTACAACCCCTGTTACAGGATCGGTAACGAGGATGACTGCGTTACCTGAATCCTTAGCTGGGATTACGCATTTGCCAGGGCCATGAGAACCGCCGCACTTAACGCAGCGGTAATGCATACCGCAGTTGCTAGCAACATGACCAAAACGTTGGCAGTTGAAGCACTGGGCTAATTTTTTCCTGTTGTTTTTCGTGATCTTGACTTTGCAAGACAGTACGTATTTAATTCTGTAGAATCCCCCTATGTCGGAACTCTTTGACAAATTTAAGAGCCATTTGCCACCACCTATCTTAAAGACCTTAACAATCTCAAGGTTGAGACCAGTCTTTTTAAGGTACTCCCTAAGGTCAACCTCGTCGTAATCACCCGACAGTCCGTGGATAACCACAATGTATGGTTTAAGATCCTTCGGTGTGTAGGTGTAAAATTCGATTTTTAACTCAAAAAGCCTAGCACGAACTTTTTGGTAGTCATCGAGTGTATGTACACTGATGTTACTTACGGACTTATTTAAAAGTCGAACGGAGAAATTCCGGTGACCTAACAGTCCCTCCATATCCCCCGTCAAAGTCTTTATATTTACGTCATATACCGTTAAAACTGGAACGGACTTACCCTTAGTCCTATTCCTTGTTTTTGATGCTGCTGCTGATGTTGCTGATTTCGATGATGATGCTGCTGCTTTTGATGATGCTGCTGCTTTTTCCTTATTTTTTGGTTGCACCGGCGGTGTGACAACCTTCTTCTTCTGTGGCTGTGCCGGCATTGCACGAGCCACCTGTGTCTCCGGCGGTGAGATCACAGTCTCCACTGTTGATGACAGATCGCTAGCATCATCCTCGTCCATGCTGCTGTCATCCTCCTCCTCTTCCGCATTTCGAAGCGCTATGTCTGCGGATAACTTTTCCGCAACTGAGACCGCGTTTTCCAGTTTCTAACGCAGTGCTTCGTTCTCCTTAGCTATTTGTTCTACGAACACTCTAGCTTGTTGTAGCTGTACTTCCACAGCCTCCAGTTTTATTTATAGCTGGAGTAGTTCACTGCGAGGAACCATGTCCTCGTCGCACTCATCCTCCATCTTCTTCTTCTTTGCCGTATTTGGCCGCTCCTTCACACTGGCTTTACTACCGCTAGCCATTTTACACTCACGTAATTGCCACTACCTGCTAATTTTCACTTAATTCTTTTTTTTTGAACACTTCACTTAGCACTGAAAAACACAAATGATAGTTGTAGAATTTGAAATTTGTTTTGTGTGTGTGCGAAGAATTTCGGTGGTTGTTCTCGTTGTTGTTGTTATTTTTGCCTTGTATGTTTGAATTTCTCTGCTTTTTGTTTCCATGCGATATAAACACTTGTGATGCGCCGTCAGATTCTTTTGATTCTGATGATTTTCTACGTTGACCTTCATCAGCAAGCTTTATTTGTAGTGCATTTTATGTTGGTAAATCATCTCTAGTTTCGAGAGCTATGACAAAATTCTCGAATGATTTGGGTAAACTCGCCAAAATCATTATTACCAACAAATCTTCTGGTAAATTGATGCCTGTTTCAGCAAGTTTTTCTACGACGGACGTAAAATTACACACATATTGTTGAATACCGTCGCTCTCATTCATACGCATGCCAAGAAGTTGTTTGAATAATGTTGCTTTACGCACAGGCCCTTTTGGTCATGTCTCGGCTGATGTTTTGCAGTTTTTTATGTATGACAGTTGTACTGGAGTCACACTAAGTATAATTGTCGCTGTTGCTTTTCCGTCACTTCTTTTCCATTTTGCATCATCTGGTTTTGCTTCATCTGTTGATACAATATCCCACAAATCTGATGTATAAGCACAGATTTTATTTGCAAACTCCATGAATCGTAATTGGTTTCACACAATTTTTTAATATTATATATTGAAGAACTCATCTTCACTTTGTCTTTCTTTTTCTTTGATAAAAATAATTTACTTTTAAATTATTACATTAAGAGTTATGCTGCACATAACCTGTTGAAAATGAAACAAGAACAATACTATGTTCTAACAATGTGGTTAAAGCTATGATTATGTCGCACATGCGTGTGTGTGTTGCAACATATGCGACAACAGAATAAACAATAAAGATTTTCAAAATCTGAAACTTGTCTAAAATTTGAAATCTGAAGTTGGGCTAGCCTAGCACAATTTTGCCGCCACATGACGAAAATCGCTAACTTTAAAAAGGTAAAATATAAGTGCGTTTTTTACTTTTTGAGCGTTTTTCGCAATAGCTTTGCGAAAATTAAAGATTTTCAAAATCTGAAACTTTTGGTAATTGTGCTAGCCTAGCAGATTTTTTCCGCCACAGCGTTTTTTTGAAATAACCTTGCGAAAATTCACGATTTTCAAAATCTGAAACTAGTGCTAAGTTGTGCTAGCCTAGCACAGTTTTTCCGCAACATGACAAAAATCGCTAATTTTGAAAACGTAAAATATAAACTCGTTTGTTACTTTTTTACCGTTTTTTCGCAATAACTTTGCCAAGAGCTATATATTTTCAAGAGCTATAGCCAAAGAACCAAATATCTTAAAAAATCCAACCTTTGGTTTTCGCTTATGCCAAACTTCATACGGTGTTACATCATTCAATGCTCGCGTTGGTGCTCTATTACGTATATATGCCGCTGTGTTCACTGCTTCTGCCCACAAGAACTCATCCAAATTAGCAGAAACCAACATAGCGCGTGCCATTTCGACCAAAGTCCTATTCATACGCTCAGCGACGCCATTCTGCTGCGGCGTATATGGCACAGTTAGCTGTTGAATAATATCATGCGACTTCAAATAATTCTTAAATTCGTTATTGGCATAATCAGTACCATTGTCAGAACGAAGTATTTTTATACTGTGTCCCGTTTGTTTTTCTACCATTGTTTTGAATTCCTTAAATACATCTAAAGTATCGCTTTTTGCTTTCAAAAAATATACAAAACAATAACGCGACTTATCATCAATGAACGTTAACACATAACGCGCACCACCAAGAGAAACAGTATTAATTGGACCACAAATATCAGTATGTATAATTTCCATGAGCTCTTTCGCTCTGTTATTTGAATGTGAAAAAAGGTCTAACCGTACAGTTACTTTTCATACAAACACTACAACTTATAGAACTAGGAAACTTAATATTCAAACTTAAGCTCGCCACGTTCAAATGCCCGTATCTGTAATGCCATTTCATTGCCTCTGTTGTTGATTTTGCAAGAAACAAATTGTTCTTCTGCTCAGCATACAAAAACAAGTTGTCAATCTTTTCGGCAGTCAGGATTACTCTACCCTCGTTGTCATTTTAAGTTGCACTGTAGCTCAGGTACGTACAAAACATTATTTATCTCGATGTTACAGTGGTTAATTCGTACATTCCCCTTTCCTCTTGCTTCTATTTTATTGTCACCAGCAAGGGAAATTATTTCTTTATGGTCATAAAACGACACAAACATATCTCGGTTATAACATAAATGCGATGATGCGCCACTGTCAATACACCATACGTTGCTATGCAAATAGTTTTCGTTGTTAACCGTTGCTAAAACAGAATAAGCGTGCGCATTATGTTTTTTCTGTTCACCCTTTTTACTCGTATCTTTGTCTGCTTTTTTACTTGTACACGATGCTGTGTAGTGACCTTTTCCACCACAGTTGTAGCATTTCCTTTATTGAATTGCTATCCTTAATACAATATAAAATAAGCTTATAGCTAACAAGTTATCAGTAATACTATCTTATATCTAGCATACATTAAGTATTTTTCTAGATCTACATATACATCGAGTCAAAAATGTTGTACGTATACATACATGTCAATCTTACAATAAATTTTATAAACTAGAAATTCCCCAAAAAGTATATAAAAGGGGATTACTCAGACACACTTAAAGCTAACACTTAGAACACTATTTAACAAAAACACTTAAAGACTAAATATGTGCAAGACCCGTTCCAGTCTCTGTTATTGGTCAGTTATGTAGACTAAATTGTCCAAATCATATTGACCATATCTGCTATGATAAAATAAGAGTTTATCCTCCCTATAGAGGAGTCCCTCTCTTTCTAAAGTAGGAAGAGCGGCTGGGGGCAGCCAGTCATCCTCAAGTAGCTTCCTTAGGCTGAAATCCAGCCTTGAAGCTCTCCTAACTAGTCCGTTATCTAGAGAGACTGCCCTCTCAAGATATTTTAATGTACCCTTCATCTGGAATACGTCAATTCGGTCAAACTCCGCGGAGTCATATATGGCCCTACAAGATGGTCTTCTTATAGTGCCGTCTTCAGCAACAGTTGCCCGCAGTCCCAGACAGGAAGCCAGGATGCGTCGCTCCCATCTCCTAATCCTTTCCATTTGGCAGGAAGTAATTCCAAACCAAGCTGGAAAAGCATAGGATAAGACTGGCCTAATGATTTGTTTGTAAATCAATAGCCTGACTCTTTTGCTAAGGCCTCTCCTCTTCAGGAGAGAAAGGTAAGAAAAATAAGTTTTCTTTAACTTAACTAAAATATAGTCGACATGTTTGTTGAATCTAAAATTTTGCTGGAATATAACCCCTAGGTATTTAATCTGATCAGATGTACTGATAATGTCATTACCTATCCTCACTACAGGTTCATAAGCCCTGGCATTGGGATAGAGAGTCTGTCTCTTACCCTTAAAAATAATGCTATCGCATTTCGCTGTATTCAGCCGTAATTTCCATTTTTGGAAAAATACAGAAAGTTCCAACAGATAGACATTGAGTCTTTCATTCATGGTCCTTGCAACAGGACCAGAACAAGCCACAAGAATATCATCGGCGTAAACCAGCAGCAAATCACCACTAGGTGGCTGCGGTATATCACTCACAAGTATATTGTAGAGGATAGGACCGAGAAGAGAGCCCTGTGGTACACCAGCCACAACCCCTCTTCTATCTGAAACCCTGTCTCCTACCTTCACTCTGAAATAGCGATCCCTGAGGAAGCTAGCAACTAATCTGGATGTATTGCGATCAAGACCCGTAGAACTCAGTTTGTAAAGAAGACCATTATGCCACGCGGAATGAAAAGCCTTGGCAAAGACAAGGCTAACCGCAATGGCAGAGTATTTCTTATTCAGAGCTCTGGATACGTAGTCCGAAAGCACCATCAACGCATCAGAGGTTGAGTGACCTATGCGAAAGCCGAACTGATTGTCCGACAATATCCCATGGTCCTCGAACGTCTCTCTTATTCTGAATATATGCCCTGAGTAAATTGACCCTGTCAGGGTCAACAGTTCTATGAGGAATTCTTCGAAGCCGCTTCTTTTCTCGAATAAAAGATATTATTCGAGGCGGAAGCTCACGAAGCCCCTTCCGTCCTGGAGAAACCTTTGGAATGGGCTCCCCCATCGATTCTTGGAATGTTGTGGTCATGGCGCCCACACACTTGTCAATTTCTGCAGTGCTAACATTCCTATCAATTGGAAGACCACAGTTACTCAGCCTCAGTCCGAGTCCTCTATTCAGTCTGTCCCTATCAATCTTATTAAAGTTAAAGAGAGCTTCTTGCTCCCCTATCTGCTCAAAATTACTAGTAGAAATTAAAATTTCTACAGCCCTATGGTCTGACTCGTAATCTAGAGTCCTAAGTCCTAAATCCTCATTGCTACAGTGTAGACCAGCGGAAGCTATAAAGATGTCGATAAAGTAATTGGTTCCATTACCATATCTAGTAGGCCCACTGGACTTCACTACCCTCAAATCCGGACAGTTCAGTAAATACTGACGGAGACCTGTTCCGGCAGGATTTGTAGCGTCACCCCCCCAATCGGCATGCTTGGCATTTAGGTCTCCACCCACCAAGACATCTCCGTTAATCGACATTCCCAAGATGGGATCTAGATCCGTGACATTCAGAGGATCCTGAGGTCTTCGGTACAAAGCGACAGCAGTCAGCCATGTTCCGTCAACCCTCCTAACTCTAACACAAATACTCTCGATTCCTCCACAGTCCAGTGGAATCATCTCAGAGCAAAAACCCTCCCTTACTAATATAGCAGTCCCCCCGCCGCGTATATCAGTCCTTTTCTGACTATACATTGTATAGCTGTTGAACTCCAATCTATGTGCATGACGTAGTTTGTGTTCAGCAACCATAACAATGTCCGGTCGGTGTGTTCTGAGGAACAAATTTAAGTAATGTCTCTTGTGTCTAGACACAAGAGAATTGACATTCACAAAGATGCACTTACTGACACTAGTCATCAAGGGCAATCGATTGTAAAACGGCCAGCAAGGCCTTTGCTCGGTCTTCTTTGTGTACCACGGAGCGGTACTCCTTGGCCACAGATTTCATCTTAGTGACACAGGTAAGAAAACCTGTGCCAAAGAAATCCCGACAGTCTTTGTCAAAACAGTCAAGTCTCTTCATACTAACAAGAGGGCTTGCGCCACTCGAAGGCCCTTTTGCTTTTGTCGGCCATTTTACCTGCCGCTATTTTGGCTTCATCACTTTGCGCCTGAAAGGCGTTTTGGACAGTTCTTAGAACTAGCCGCATGTCCGTCAACACCGCAATTAACACATTTAAGTGTAAAACCGTCGGTCTTTCTTACAACCCCTGTTACAGGATCGGTAACGAGGATGACTGCGTTACCTGAATCCTTAGCTGGGATTACGCATTTGCCAGGGCCATGAGAACCGCCGCACTTAACGCAGCGGTAATGCATACCGCAGTTGCTAGCAACATGACCAAAACGTTGGCAGTTGAAGCACTGGGCTAATTTTTTCCTGTTGTTTTTCGTGATCTTGACTTTGCAAGACAGTACGTATTTAATTCTGTAGAATCCCCCTATGTCGGAACTCTTTGACAAATTTAAGAGCCATTTGCCACCACCTATCTTAAAGACCTTAACAATCTCAAGGTTGAGACCAGTCTTTTTAAGGTACTCCCTAAGGTCAACCTCGTCGTAATCACCCGACAGTCCGTGGATAACCACAATGTATGGTTTAAGATCCTTCGGTGTGTAGGTGTAAAATTCGATTTTTAACTCAAAAAGCCTAGCACGAACTTTTTGGTAGTCATCGAGTGTATGTACACTGATGTTACTTACGGACTTATTTAAAAGTCGAACGGAGAAATTCCGGTGACCTAACAGTCCCTCCATATCCCCCGTCAAAGTCTTTATATTTACGTCATATACCGTTAAAACTGGAACGGACTTACCCTTAGTCCTATTCCTTGTTTTTGATGCTGCTGCTGATGTTGCTGATTTCGATGATGATGCTGCTGCTTTTGATGATGCTGCTGCTTTTTCCTTATTTTTTGGTTGCACCGGCGGTGTGACAACCTTCTTCTTCTGTGGCTGTGCCGGCATTGCACGAGCCACCTGTGTCTCCGGCGGTGAGATCACAGTCTCCACTGTTGATGACAGATCGCTAGCATCATCCTCGTCCATGCTGCTGTCATCCTCCTCCTCTTCCGCATTTCGAAGCGCTATGTCTGCGGATAACTTTTCCGCAACTGAGACCGCGTTTTCCAGTTTCTAACGCAGTGCTTCGTTCTCCTTAGCTATTTGTTCTACGAACACTCTAGCTTGTTGTAGCTGTACTTCCACAGCCTCCAGTTTTATTTATAGCTGGAGTAGTTCACTGCGAGGAACCATGTCCTCGTCGCACTCATCCTCCATCTTCTTCTTCTTTGCCGTATTTGGCCGCTCCTTCACACTGGCTTTACTACCGCTAGCCATTTTACACTCACGTAATTGCCACTACCTGCTAATTTTCACTTAATTCTTTTTTTTTGAACACTTCACTTAGCACTGAAAAACACAAATGATAGTTGTAGAATTTGAAATTTGTTTTGTGTGTGTGCGAAGAATTTCGGTGGTTGTTCTCGTTGTTGTTGTTATTTTTGCCTTGTATGTTTGAATTTCTCTGCTTTTTGTTTCCATGCGATATAAACACTTGTGATGCGCCGTCAGATTCTTTTGATTCTGATGATTTTCTACGTTGACCTTCATCAGCAAGCTTTATTTGTAGTGCATTTTATGTTGGTAAATCATCTCTAGTTTCGAGAGCTATGACAAAATTCTCGAATGATTTGGGTAAACTCGCCAAAACCATTATTACCAACAAATCTTCTGGTAAATTGATGCCTGTTTCAGCAAGTTTTTCTACGATGGACGTAAAATTACACACATATTGTTGAATACCGTCGCTCTCATTCATACGCATGCCAAGAAGTTGTTTGAATAATGTTACTTTACGCACAGGCCCTTTTGGTCATGTCTCGGCTGATGTTTTGCAGTTGCTTTTCCGTCACTTCTTTTCCATTTTGCATCATCTGGTTTTGCTTCATCTGTTGATACAATATCCCACAAATCTGATGTATAAGCACAGATTTTATTTGCAAACTCCATGAATCGTAATTGGTTTCACACAATTTTTTTTAATATTATATATTGAAGAACTCATCTTCACTTTGTCTTTCTTTTTCTTTGATAAAAATAATTTACTTTTAAATTATTACATTATGAGTTATGCTGCACATAACCTGTTGAAAATGAAACAAGAACAATACTATGTGATGTGCACCGTGCGGTGCGTATATTACGACTGAAGAACTTATGATCTAACAATGTGGTTAAAGCTATGATTATGTCGCACATGCGTGTGTGTGTGTTGCAACATATGCGACAACAGAATAAACAATAAAGATTTTCAAAATCTGAAACTTGTCTAAAATTTGAAATCTGAAGTTGGGCTAGCCTAGCACAATTTTTCCGCCACATGACGAAAATCGCTAACTTTAAAAAGGTAAAATATAAGTGCGTTTTTTACTTTTTGAGCGTTTTTCGCAATAGCTTTGCGAAAATTCAAGATTTTCAAAATCTGAAAGTTGTGCTAAGTTGCTTTAGCCTAGTACAGTTTTTCCGCCACATAACAAAAATCGCTAACTTTAAAAACGTAAAATATAAACTCGTTTTTTACTTTTTTACCGTTTTTTCGCAATAACTTTGCGAAAATTAAAGATTTTCAAAATCTGAAACTTTTGGTAATTTGTGCTAGCCTAGCAGATTTTTTCCGCCACAGCGTTTTTTTGAAATAACCTTGCGAAAATTCACGATTTTCAAAATCTGAAACTAGTGCTAAGTTGTGCTAGCCTAGCACAGTTTATCCGCAACATGACAAAAATCGCTAATTTTGAAAACGTAAAATATAAACTCGTTTGTTACTTTTTTTAGCGTTTTTTCGCAATAACTTTGCCAAGAGCTATATATTTGTCAAGAGCTATAGCCAAAGAACCAAATATCTTAAAAAATCCAACCTTTGGTTTTCGCTTATGCCAAACTTCATACGGTGTTACATCATTCAATGCTCGCGTTGGTGCTCTATTACGTATATATGCCGCTGTGTTCACTGCTTCTGCCCACAAGAACTCATCCAAATTAGCAGAAACCAACATAGCGCGTGCCATTTCGACCAAAGTCCCTTTCATACGCTCAGCGACGCCATTCTGCTGCGGCGTATATGGCACAGTTAGCTGTTGAATAATACCATGCGACTTCAAATAATTCTTAAATTCGTTATTGGCATAATCAGTACCATTGTCAGAACGAAGTATTTTTATACTGTGTCCCGTTTGTTTTTCTACCATTGTTTTTTTTTTTTTTTTTTATAATGTTTATTTATTGAAATTAAATAAGCTTAGACTACAAATAAACAAATAGTATGTATAACTTATGCTATATACAAAGTCCCATATTCGGGCTCTCAAGTATAATTATATAATTTTTAAGTATAATATCTTTTTTATTAAGAATTAATATCCATAAGTATATTTACAATTCATGAAGTAATTAAACTGTATGTGAAGAAAAACATTTTCAAAAACATCACTCATACTATCCAAAAAAAATATATAATAAAAAGAGATCAGAAGGTAAAAAGAAATCTGAAAAGGGAGGTGCTAATTCAGCCACCAGTATTTATTGTATTTTAAGTTTGGCAAAATATTTTTATCACCCGAGTAAATGCTGGTATCAAATCTTTTATTTTCTGTTGTAATTTCTTTGCAGTTTATTGCTTTTACATTTGCTCTTCTATATATGTGATAGAATATAGGAATGCCTCTTTCATTCTGAAAAAAACCATTACTGTCGAGGAAAACAAATGCCTCTGGTGGCACATATCCCCTTTGTAGGGAATTGCTTATATACTCTCCATTGGCATAATATGGGGCCATTATTAAATTATTCTCATAGCACTCGGTGGATTTCACAATGTGGTTTCTTATTAGATGAATAACAAAATTATCAATTCTGCTCACTTTGGCTGTATTGTATAGTCTTTGGTTTGAGATGTATTTCGTGTAATCGCTTTCTCTGGATCTATGTAACGAAGTGCACGTACGCAGGCACTTTCTTTCAAAAACTCTCAATCTCTCCATGTATGCTGGAGAGATGTTAAACCATATCTGACAACCATATGTCAAGATAGGTCGAATGAGGGATTGGTATAATATTATTTTAACATTTGGCTGAATGTATTGCGAATAAAACAATTTCTTATAGGCAAAAAATGCCCTCCTTGCTTTGGCTATTTGTGTATTTACATGATCATTGAAATATAAAAACTTATCCAGATATATTCCCAAATATCGGACAGTATGTTCATTCGGTATGAGCGTATTGGTTTTTGATTTCAGTCCGAATTTTTTCCAATTTTTTCTGATATCATAGTTACATCTACCCACTGGGGGACGAAAGAGAATAGTTTCGCATTTATCGAAATTTATTTTCATTTTCCAATCTTCGGCATATTTTTCAACTATCCTTAGCTTCAATTTCAATCCATCATTTATATTTCTCACCCTGCTGTCAGGGTGATAAATGATTATATCGTCGGCGAATGCGATAATATTATCAATTTTTCCCAAGAGATCAAGGAGAAAAAGATTAAATAAAATTGGAGAATTTACCGTTCCCTGCTGAAGTCCATTAACTACAGTAAATTTGCGGGTACTCGTCTGCCTTCCATTGCAGACGAAGAATGTTTTGTTGTTCAACATATTATGCAAAAGTACAACCAGACAGTTGGGCATCTTATATCTTAACAATTTGTATATTAGCGCTGGAATCCAAATACAGTCGAAAGCTTTTTCGAAATCTATCAAACAGGCTCCCGTATATAGCGCCCTATTTAAGTTCCAATTAATATCCGAGACAAGCAGGTGTATTGCATGAATAGTGGAATGTTTGAATTTAAATCCGAACTGTCTATTACTGACCAGTTGATTTTTTCCGCAGAAGCTTGTCACGCATTTATTGACGCAAACTTCGAACACTTTGCTTATGTTCGGAAGCAAACTAATAGCCCGGAGGTTATTGAGATTACTTGCATCCTTATCTTTCTTAGGCAGAATAACAACTTTCGCAACTTTCCACGCGCGTGGAAAATAGGAATTGTTCAACATATTGTTGAAGAGGGTACAATATTCGAAAATAATTTCGTCAGGAACGTTTTTCAATACCATATTCGGAATGCAATCCATTCCAGATGATAGTTTATTTCTGAGACTTCTAAATATATAAACTAACGAATCCTTCGTCACAAAATAATTATCATTGTCATCCTCATCTATGTCGTTAGCTCTTCTGTTTAGATTAAAAGTTGTCAAGGATGATTGGCTCGTTTCGTATTCCATTTTTGTTTCCAAAAATCTGGTGAAACAGCAATCTACATCAACATGCAGTCTGTTGTCAGGATCAATTTCCTTGTAGGAATGTATTGATTCTAGATGCGCACCAACGGTATCTAGAATTTGGATAGAATCGTCTACAATAAAATTAGTATCGTTATCCTCCTTATTTAAATCGTTAGGTCTTATGCCTGCATTCATTAACAAGTTTTCATTTTCACGGGGGATTTTCAAATAATTTATATTCATTGGCTGCATATTTCTAAACTGTTTCTTAGTCTCACGGAATATGTTAGTGCAGTCCTTATGACCGATGTTGGAGATTTTTTGTCGGAAATGGGAATTGATAGCCACTACAAAATTGTCATTGATGAGCTTCCTTATTAATTTCATTTCGCATTTCAACAAATCGAGTTCAGTTTGTGCCAGTACACATTCCAGTCGATTGTGTTTCTTGATCCTGGTCAATATTCTACTTTTCTCAGACTGTAGTTTTCTAATAGTAGAATTTGTAAATTTAGCCATAGAATCATATTTTCCAAATTTAGGTACTGTTTTCTCAATTGCGTGTTTTATGTGATCATTCAATTTAATCAAGTAAAAATCAATTTCGGAATTAGTTAAATTCCGAGCAATAGGTACTGGTTCATCCCCATTATGACTCTCTAGAACACAATTTCTAAATTTCTTCCAATTAGTCTTCTTATAGTTGAATTGGGATTCAGGGTTTTCTCTAAACATCGTAATAGGGTTGTCAATTTCCTCATTCAGTATAATGATCTGTACAGCGCAATGGTCACTATCATAGTCAAGTGTTCTAAGGCAGTTTGTAGTGTTATTTTCCCTTTGTAAGTTCAATCGCGAGTCTACTATGAAAAGGTCCAGAAATGAACCACATCTAGGGTACGAAGGTGTAGTGGATGCGTACAAACTACATCTGTATTGAATATCATTGCAACGGAGCCACTCTTCCAGTATGTTACCATTTGCATCATTCGTGCTGTTTCCCCATCTCTTATGTTTGCAATTCAAGTCACCACCGAGTACATAAAGGTGGTTAGGATCGTGTAACTCTAGCGATTGGAATAGCCGAGATAACTCATTTCTCAAGTGTTTGCTGTTATTCCCTGATGGATAATATGCCGATATCATAAACAAAAACCTATTAGACGATAATGGTATTTTCAGAATGCATGTTTCTAAAACTTCGAAGGAATTGATCTCATTATTCGTAAAATGTCTATATTTTATATCTTGTCTTATACAAATGGCAGTCCCACCTCCCCTTTTAGAGTTCGGTCTATCCCTTCGTATTATATGATAATCTTTGAAATTTATCTTATGTTTCAAATTTAATTTAGTTTCATTTAAAAGTAATAAATCAGGTTTATATTTATTAATAAAATTATATAATTCGTATCTCCTATATAAATTTATTAAAGAATTAACATTTATTTCAATTATATTAAGGTTTTTTACAATAGGTTCAGCCATGGTGATATTTAAGCTTCTAATAATGTAAAAATAGAATCTATTCTAGATGCCTGCAACTGGAGTTGCTTATGTAAATTTACAATTTGGTTTGAAAGATTTTGCATAGAGTTCTTGAACTCCTCTAGAGCTTGTTGTATCGGGTTGCTGTAGTTGTTTCCCTGAGTTGTATTATTTTTAAGTGCATCAGCAAAACTTAAATTATTGTTTACGTAATTGGTGGTATTAGCTGTTCTTTTTTGCTTAAAATCTTCTTTTTTAGCCCGTAGTTTTTGTTGAATTTCTCTATATTTCTCACACCCTTTGTATGATGCGGGATGTCCAAATTTGTTGCACAAAACACAGAACAATTTTTCTCTTTCATTTTCGTTTACCTCCTTTATTAAACATTCTCCAATTTCGTGATCTTCGTTGCATTTTACACATCTTCGCGGTAAGAAACAATTAGCTGCGCTATGAAAAAAGCTTTGGCAATTTCTGCATTGAGAGACTTCTGGTCTTCTCAATGGTTCCCAGCGAACACAACGGTGCATCAAACCCCTGATAGCATTTAATTCATTAGCTTTGCTATCGTTACTTATTTGTACTAAATACATTGGGAGATTATGTCCCGATTTAATCGATTTTTTTGTTGAGAAAACATTTACACTAATAAATTTTAAATTGTCATTTTGTAGATTTTTTAATTCCATTAGGATTTCTTTATTATCTGTATTGGCACTCAAACCTTTAAGTATGAATGTTTTTGTTTTAGTGCTTTTTGGTGTGAACGTAAAGAATTTAGTTTTTGTTTTTTGCAAGTAAGCTTTGACTCTATCATAATCTTCCATTGATGATAGAAACAATGAAACTTTTTTATTTCTGAATTCTCTAATTTTAAAGTTTTTTATATTTAGGCCTTTTTTAACAAAGTTTATGAGTTCATTGGGATCCACATCGATGACGTTTAGCGGTGGGATTTGTTTGTTTTTCTGGTTCTTATTATTTGTGTTTATATCGTTCACATGGTTCTTGTTATTTTTGTTTGTGTTTATATCATTCACATTGTTTGTGCTATTCTCTTTAATTATGTTATCACTCAACGTATTTGAGTTTTGCGACGATGTTATATTTTTGTGCTCTTGCACATGTTTTTCGAAAGAGAGTAGATACTCTTTATTATACTCTTTATCATTGTCGAGAATAGCGTAGTAATTTGGTCTCAATTGTTTTGCCATTGTATCATTTGTCAAATTTTGTTTTCTTTTTCTGTCATTTTTTTCTTTTACAGAAATTGTTTTTTGTGACGAACCTTCATCGTTATCACTACTTGTAACTATTAGCGAGCTCGGAGCCTCAGGCTCACTCATATTTGTTTTTTTTGTTTTTTACTTTTTTGGATTTATTAGAGTCTCTTTCTCTAGTTAAACAACAACACGACTTAATGTGTTGAAAAAAATATAGTAAAGCACGTTTAAAGAAGTTGTCCGCTATACGTCTTTCTTTCATGACAATCACGATCGAACTCTTTCTACCATTGTTTTGAATTCCTTAAATACATCTAAAGTATCGCTTTTTGCTTTCAAAAAATATACAAAACAATAACGCGACTTATCATCAATGAACGTTAACACATAACGCGCACCACCAAGAGAAACAGTATTAATTGGACCACAAATATCAGTATGTATAATTTCCATGAGCTCTTTCGCTCTGTTATTTGAATGTGAAAAAAGGTCTAACCGTACAGTTACTTATCATACAAACACTACAACTTATAGAACTAGGAAACTTAATATTCAAACTTAAGCTCGCCACGTTCAAATGCCCGTATCTGTAATGCCATTTCATTGCCTCTGTTGTTGATTTTGCAAGAAACAAATTGTTCTTCTGCTCAGCATACAAAAACAAGTTGTCAATCTTTTCGGCAGTCAGGATTACTCTACCCTCGTTGTCATTTTAAGTTGCACTGTAGCTCAGGTACGTACAAAACATCATTTAGCTCGATGTTACAGTGGTTAATTCGTACATTCCCCTTTCCTCTTGCTTCTATTTTATTGTCACCAGCAAGGAAAATTATTTCTTTATGGTCATAAAACGACACAAACATATCTCGGTTATAACATAAATGCGATGATGCGCCACTGTCAATACACCATACGTTGCTATGCAAATAGTTTTCGTTGTTAACCGTTGCTAAAACAGAATAAGCGTGCGCATTATGTTTTTTCTGTTCACCCTTTTTACTCGTATCTTTGTCTGCTTTTTTACTTGTACACGATGCTGTGTAGTGACCTTTTCCACCACAGTTGTAGCATTTCCTTTATTGAATTGCTATCCTTAATACAATATAAAATAAGCTTATAGCTAACAAGTTATCAGTAATACTATCTTATATCTAGCATACATTAAGTATTTTTCTAGATCTACATATACATCGAGTCAAAAATGTTGTACGTATACATACATGTCAATCTTACAATAAATTTTATAAACTAGAAATTCCCCAAAAAGTATATAAAAGGGGATTACTCAGACACACTTAAAGCTAACACTTAGAACACTATTTAACAAAAACACTTAAAGACTAAATATGTGCAAGACCCGTTCCAGTCTCTGTTATTGGTCAGTTATGTAGACTAAATTGTCCAAATCATATTGACCATATCTCCTATGATAAAATAAGAGTTTATCCTCCCTATAGAGGAGTCCCTCTCTTTCTAAAGTAGGAAGAGCGGCTGGGGGCAGCCAGTCATCCTCAAGTAGCTTCCTTAGGCTGAAATCCAGCCTTGAAGCTCTCCTAACTAGTCCGTTATCTAGAGAGACTGCCCTCTCAAGATACTTTAATGTACCCTTCATCTGGAATACGTCAATTCGGTCAAACTCCGCGGAGTCATATATGGCCCTACAAGATGGTCTTCTTATAGTGCCGTCTTCAGCAACAGTTGCCCGCAGTCCCAGACAGGAAGCCAGAATGCGTCGCTCCCATCTCCTAATCCTTTCCATTTGGCAGGAAGTAATTCCAAACCAAGCTGGAAAAGCATAGGATAAGACTGGCCTAATGATTTGTTTGTAAATCAATAGCCTGACTCTTCTGCTAAGGCCTCTCCTCTTCAGGAGAGAAAGGTAAGAAAAATAAGTTTTCTTTACCTTAACTAAAATATAGTCGACATGTTTGTTGAATCTAAAATTTTGCTGGAATATAACCCCTAGGTATTTAATCTGATCAGATGTACTGATAATGTCATTACCTATCCTCACTACAGGTTCATAAGCCCTGGCATTGGGATAGAGAGTCTGTCTCTTACCCTTAAAAATAATGCTATCGCATTTCGCTGTATTCAGCCATAATTTCCATTTTTGGAAAAATACAGAAAGTTCCAACAGATAGACATTGAGTCTTTCATTCATGGTCCTTGCAACAGGACCAGAACAAGCCACAAGAATATCATTGGCGTAAACCAGCAGCAAATCACCACTAGGTGGCTGCGGTATATCACTCACAAGTATATTGTAGAGGATAGGACCGAGAAGAGAGCCCTGTGGTACACCAGCCACAACCCCTCTTCTATCTGAAACCCTGTCTCCTACCTTCACTCTGAAATAGCGATCCCTGAGGAAGCTAGCAACTAATCTGGATGTATTGCGATCAAGACCCGTAGAACTCAGTTTGTAAAGAAGACCATTATGCCACGCGGAATCAAAAGCCTTGGCAAAGACAAGGCTAACCGCAATGGCAGAGTATTTCTTATTCAGAGCTCTGGATACGTAGTCCGAAAGCACCATCAACGCATCAGAGGTTGAGTGACCTATGCGAAAGCCGAACTGATTGTCCGACAATATCCCATGGTCCTCGAACGTCTCTCTTATTCTGACCAGCAGAAAATGCTCAAATAGTTTGCCGAATGCTGATAACAGCGAAATTGGGCGATAGCTACTACACTGACTAGGGTCAGAACCAGGTTTTCTGATAGGAACCGTTAAAGATTCCTTCCAGGCCCCTGGAAAATAACCAACGTTAAGACAGTGGTTTATTAGAACTGCCAAAAAAGTCCATATTCTACTGTCCGTTTTCTTCAGAACGATGTCGGGTATACCGTCTAGTCCAGAAGTCCTACATGGTCTTCTGCTCTTCAAAACTTCCCCTACAGCTTTGGATGTGACAAAACCATGAGTAGGCAGGTTGCTGCCAGTATCATTAGTTATACCATCCGCAGTAAGTACATCCCCAAATGTCACTAACGGGCTACCGTCATCCAAGGCCGAGACCTCTGTTCTGACAAGATTGTCGAAACTCGGATCACGGCTTTGATTAGTAGGCGAGCCTCCCTGTACAGCTTCCGCTAGGAGGTTAGCCTTAGCATAATCATCCGATAACAAGGCTCCATCAGAGCCAATCAGGTTTGGGATTGGTGCCCTAGCATTAATGCAAGCCGCCCGTTTTATCCTACTGTATGTCCTGCTATTGACCTGAATACTCCCAAGGTATCCAGCCCACTGCTCTTCCTCATGAACAGCTATTGCACCTTGGATAATTCTATCCAAGTTGCGAATATCTGCCCTGAGTAAATTGACCCTGTCAGGGTCAACAGTTCTATGAGGAATTCTTCGAAGCCGCTTCTTTTCTCGAATAAAAGATATTATTCGAGGCGGAAGCTCACGAAGCCCCTTCCGTCCTGGAGTAACCTTTGGAATGGACTCCCCCATCGATTCTTGGAATGCTGTGGTCATGGCGCCCACACACTGGTCAATTTCTGCAGTGCTAACATTCCTATCAATTGGAAGACCACAGTTACTCAGCCTCAGTCCGAGTCCTCTATTCAGTCTGTCCCTATCAATCTTATTAAAGTTAAAGAGAGCTTCTTGCTCCCCTATCTGCTCAAAATTACTAGTAGAAATTAAAATTTCTACAGCCCTATGGTCTGACTCGTAATCTAGAGTCCTAAGTCCTAAATCCTCATTGCTACAGTGTAGACCAGCGGAAGCTATAAAGATGTCGATAAAGGAATTGGTTCCATTACCATATCTAGTAGGCCCACTGGTCTTCACTACCCTCAAATCCGGACAGTCCAGTAAATACTGACGGAGACCTGTTCCGGCAGGATTTGTAGCGTCACCCCCCCCAATCGGCATGCTTGGCATTTAGGTCTCCACCCACCAAGACATCTCCGTTAATCGACATTCCCAAGATGGGATCTAGATCCGTGACATTCAGAGGATCCTGAGGTCTTCGGTACAAAGCGACAGCAGTCAGCCATGTTCCGTCAACCCTCCTAACTCTAACACAAATACTCTCGATTCCTCCACAGTCCAGTGGAATCATCTCAGAGCGAAAACCCTCCCTTACTAATATAGCAGTCCCCCCGCCGCGTATATCAGTCCTTTTCTGACTATACATTGTATAGCTGTTGAACTCCAATCTATGTGCATGACGTAGTTTGTGTTCAGCAACCATAACAATCTCCGGTCGGTGTGTTCTGAGGAACAAATTTAAGTAATGTCTCTTGTGCCTAGACACAAGAGAATTGACATTCACAAAGATGCACTTACTGACACTAGTCATCAAGGGCAATCGATTGTAAAACGGCCAGCAAGGCCTTTGCTCGGTCTTCTTTGTGTACCACGGAGCGGTACTCCTTGGCCACAGATCTCATCTTAGTGACACAGGTAAGAAAACCTGTGCCAAAGAAATCCCGATAGTCTTTGTCAAAACAGTCAAGTCTCTCCATACTAACAAGAGGGCTTGCGCCACTCGAAGGCCCTTTTGCCACAGCTGCATAGCTGACACCTCCACGGACAACACTGTCCTTTCGTGGGATTACCTGCTTTGCCTCGGCGATCCTAATTCTCCTATTGTCGGCCATTTTACCTGCCGCTATTTTGGCTTCATCCCTTTGCGCCTAAAGGTCAGGCGTTTTGGACAGTTCTTAGAACTAGCCGCATGACCGTCAACACCGCAATTAACACATTTAAGTGTAAAACCGTCGGTCTTTCTTACAACACCTGTTACAGGATCGGTAACGAGGATGACTGCGTTACCTGAATCCTTAGCTGGGATTACGCATTTGCCAGGGCCATGAGAACCGCCGCACTTAACGCAGCGGTAAGGCATACCGCAGTTGCTAGCAACATGACCAAAACGCTGGCAGTTGAAGCACTGGGCTAATTTTTTCCTGTTGTCTTTCGTGATCTTGACTTTGCAAGACAGTACGTATTTAATTCTGTAGAATCCCCCTATGTCGGAACTCTTTGACAAATTTAAGAGCCATTTGCCACCACCTATCTTAAAGACCTTAACAATCTCAAGGTTGAGACCAGTCTTTTTAAGGTATTCCCTAAGGTCAACCTCGTCGTAATCACCCGACAGTCCGTGGATAACCACAATGTATGGTTTAAGATCCTTCGGTGTGTAGGTGTAAAATTCGATTTTTAACTCAAAAAGCCTAGCACGAACTTCTTGGTAGTCATCGAGTGTATGTACACTGATGTTACTTACGGACTTATTTAAAAGTCGAACGGAGAAATTCCGGTGACCTAACAGTCCCTCCATATCCCCCGTCAAAGTCTTTATATTTACGTCATATACCGTTAAAACTGGAACGGACTTACCCTTAGTCCTATTCCTTGTTTTTGATGCTGCTGCTGATGTTGCTGATTTCGATGATGATGCAGCTGCTTTTGATGATGCTGCTGCTTTTTCCTTATTTTTTGGTTGCACCGGCGGTGTGACAACCTTCTTCTTCTGTGGCTGTGCCGGCATTGCGCGAGCCACCTGTGTCTCCGGCGGTGAGATCACAGTCTCCACTGTTGATGACAGATCGCTAGCATCATCCTCGTCCACGCTGCTGTCATCCTCCTCCTCTTCCGCATTTCGAGGCGCTATGTCTGCGAATAACTTTTCCGCAACTGAGACCGCGTTTTCCAGTTTCTCACGCAGTGCTTCGTTCTGCTTAGCTATTTGTTCTACGAACACTCTAGCTTGTTGTAGCTGTACTTCCACAGCCTCCAGTTTTATTTATACCTGGAGTAGTTCACTGCGAGGAACCATGTCCTCGTCGCACTCATCCTCCATCTTCTTCTTCTTTGCCGTATTTGGGCGCTCCTTCACACTGGCTTTACTACCGCTAGCCATTTTACACTCACGTAATTGCCACTACCTGCTAATTTTCACTTAATTCTTTTTTTTGAACACTTCACTTAGCACTGAAAAACACAAATGATAGTTGTAGCATTTGAAATTTGTTTTGTGTGTGTGCAAAGAATTTCGGTGGTTGTTCTCGTTGTTGTTGTTATTTTTGCCTTGTATATTTGAATTTCTCTGCTTTTTGTTTCCATGCGATATAAACACTTGTGTTGCGCCGTCAGCTTCTGTTGATTCTGATGATTTTCTACGTTGACCTTCATCAGCAAGCTTTATTTGTAGTGCATTTTATTTTGGTAAATCATCTCTAGTTTCGAGAGCTATGACAAAATTCTCGAATGATTTGGGTAAACTCGCCAAAACCATTATTACCAACAAATCTTCTGGTAAATTGATGCCTGTTTCAGCAAGTTTTTCTACGATGGACGTAAAATTACACACATATTGTTGAATACCGTCGCTCTCATTCATACGCATGCCAAGAAGTTGTTTGAATAATGTTACTTTACGCACAGGCCCTTTTGGTCATGTCTCGGCTGATGTTTTGCAGTTTTATATGTATGACAGTTGTTGCTTTTCCGTCACTTCTTTTCCATTTTGCATTATCTGGTTTTGCTTCATCTGTTGATACAATATCCCACAAATCTGATGTATAAGCACAGATTTTATTTGCAAACTCCATGAATCGTAATTGGTTTCACACAATTTTTTAATATTATATATTGAAGAACTCATCTTCACTTTGTCTTTCTTTTTCTTTGATAAAAATAATTTACTTTTAAATTATTACATTAAGAGTTATGCTGCACATAACCTGTTGAAAATGAAACAAGAACAATACTATGTGATGTGCACCGTGCGGTGCGTATATTACGACTGAAGAACTTATGATCTAACAATGTGGTTAAAGCTATGATTATGTCGCATATGCGACAACAGAATAAACAATAAAGATTTTCAAAATCTGAAACTTGTCTAAAATTTGAAATCTGAAGTTGGGCTAGCCTAGCACAATTTTTCCGCCACATGACGAAAATTGCTAACTTTAAAAAGGTAAAATATAAGTGCGTTTTTTACTTTTTGAGCGTTTTTCGCAATAGCTTTGCGAAAATTCAAGATTTTCAAAATCTGAAAGTTGTGCTAAGTTGCTTTAGCCTAGTCCAGTTTTTCCGCCACATAACAAAAATCGCTAACTTTAAAAACGTAAAATATAAACTCGTTTGTTACTTTTTTACCGTTTTTTCGCAATAACTTTGCGAAAATTAAAGATTTTCAAAATCTGAAACTTTTGGTAATTTGTGCTAGCCTAGCAGATTTTTTCCGCCACAGCGTTTTTTGAAATAACCTTGCGAAAATTCACGATTTTCAAAATCTGAAACTAGTGCTAATTTGTGCTAGCCTAGCACAGTTTTTCCGCAACATGACAAAAATCGCTAATTTTGAAAACGTAAAATATAAACTCGTTTGTTACTTTTTTAGCATTTTTTTGCAATAACTTTGCCAAGAGCTATATATTTGTCAAGAGCTATAGCCAAAGAACCAAATATCTTAAAAAATCCAACCTTTGGTTTTCGCTTATGCCAAACTTCATACGGTGTTACATCATTCAATGCTCGCGTTGGTGCTCTATTACGTATATATGCCGCTGTGTTCACTGCTTCTGCCCACAAGAACTCATCCAAATTAGCAGAAACCAACATAGCGCGTGCCATTTCGACCAAAGTCCCATTCATACGCTCAGCGACGCCATTCTGCTGCGGCGTATATGGCACAGTTAGCTGTTGAATAATACCATGCGACTTCAAATAATTCTTAAATTCGTTATTGGCATAATCAGTACCATTGTCAGAACGAAGTATTTTTATACTGTGTCCCGTTTGTTTTTCTACCATTGTTTTGAATTCCTTAAATACATCTAAAGTATCGCTTCTTGCTTTCAAAAAATATACAAAACAATAACGCGACTTATCATCAATGAACGTTAACACATAACGCGCACCACCAAGAGAAACAGTATTAATTGGACCACAAATATCAGTATGTATAATTTCCATGAGCTCTTTCGCTCTGTTATTTGAATGTGAAAAAAGGTCTAACCGTACATTTACTTTTCATACAAACACTACAACTTATAGAACTAGGAAACTTAATATTCAAACTTAAGCTCGCCACGTTCAAATGCCCGTATCTGTAATGCCATTTCATTGCCTCTGTTGTTGATTTTGCAAGAAACAAATTGTTCTTCTGCTCAGCATACAAAAACAAGTTGTCAATCTTTTCGGCAGTCAGGATTACTCTATCCTCGTTGTCATTTTAAGTTGCACTGTAGCTCAGGTACGTACAAAACATCATTTAGCTCGATGTTACAGTGGTTAATTCGTACTTTCCCCTTTCCTCTTGCATCTATTTTATTGTCACCAGCAAGGGATATTATTTCTTTATGGTCATAAAACGACACAAACATATCTCGGTTATAACATAAATGCGATGATGCGCCACTGTCAATGCACCATACGTTGCTATGCAAATAGTTTTCGTTGTTAACCGTTGCTAAAACAGAATAAGCGTGCGCATTATGTTTTTTCTGTTCACCCTTTTTACTCGTATCTTTGTCTGCTTTTTTACTTGTACACGATGCTGTGTAGTGACCTTTTCCACCACAGTTGTAGCATTTGAAATTTGTTTTGTGTGTGTGCGAAGAATTTCGGTGGTTGTTCTCGTTGTTGTTGTTATTTTTGCCTTGTATGTTTGAATTTCTCTGCTTTCTGTTTCCATGCGATATAAACACTTGTGTTGCGCCGTCAGCTTCTGTTGATTCTGATGATTTTCTACGTTGACCTTCTTCAGCAAGCTTTATTTGTAGTGCATTTTATTTTGGTAAATCATCTCTAGTTTCGAGAGCTATGACAAAATTCTCGAATGATTTGGGTAAACTCGCCAAAACCATTATTACCAACAAATCTTCTGGTAAATTGATGCCTGTTTCAGCAAGTTTTTCTACGACGGACGTAAAATTACCCACATATTGTTGAATACCGTCGCTCTCATTCATACGCGTGCCAAGAAGTTGTTTGAATAATGTTACTTTACGCACAGGCCCTTTTGGTCATGTCTCGGCTGATGTTTTGCAGTTTTTTATGTATGACAGTTGTACTGGAGTCACACTAAGTATAATTGTCGCTGTTGCTTTTCCGTCACTTCTTTTCCATTTTGCATCATCTGGTTTTGCTTCATCTGTTGATACAATATCCCACAAATCTGATGTATAAGCACAGATTTTATTTGCAAACTCCATGAATCGTAATTGGTTTCACACAATTTTTTTAATATTATATATTGAAGAACTCATCTTCACTTTGTCTTTCTTTTTCTTTGATAAAAATAATTTACTTTTAAATTATTACATTAAGAGTTATGCTGCACATAACCTGTTGAAAATGAAACAAGAACAATACTATGTGATGTGCACCGTGCGGTGCGTATATTACGACTGAAGAACTTATGATCTAACAATGTGGTTAAAGCTATGATTATGTCGCACATGCGTGTGTGTGTGTTGCAACATATGCGACAACAGAATAAACAATAAAGATTTTCAAAATCTGAAACTTGTCTAAAATTTGAAATCTGAAGTTGGGCTAGCCTAGCACAATTTTTCCGCCACATGACGAAAGTCGCTAACTTTAAAAAGGTAAAATATAAGTGCGTTTTTTACTTTTTGAGCGTTTTTCGCAATAGCTTTGCGAAAATTCAAGATTTTCAAAATCTGAAACTTGTGCTAAGTTGTTTTAGCCTAGTACAGTTTTTCCGCCACATAACAAAAATCGCTAACTTTAAAAACGTAAAATATAAACTCGTTTGTTACTTTTTTAGCGTTTTTTCGCAATAACTTTGCGAAAATTAAAGATTTTCAAAATCTGAAACTTTTGGTAATTTGTGCTAGCCTAGCAGATTTTTTCCGCCACAGCGTTTTTTTGAAATAACCTTGCGAAAATTCACGATTTTCAAAATCTGAAACTAGTGCTAAGTTGTGCTAGCCTAGCACAGTTTTTCCGCAACATGACAAAAATCGCTAATTTTGAAAACGTAAAATATAAACTCGTTTGTTATTTTTTTTTAGCATTTTTTCGCAATAACTTTGCGAAAGTTCAAGATTTTCAAAAGCTGATACTTGTCTGAAACTTTAAATCTAAAGTTGTGCCTGGCCTAGCTTACGAAAATCGCTAACTTAAAAGCAAAAAAATAATTAAATTTTATACTTTTTTAGCGTTTTTTTGCAATAACTTTGCGAAAATTCAAGATTTTCAAAATCTAAATTTGTGCTAAGTTGTGCTAGCCTAGCACAGTTGTTCCGCCACATGACAAAAATCGCTTACTTTGAAATTGTAAAATATAAACTCGTTTTTTACTTTTTTATCGTTTTTTCGCAATAACTTTGCGAAAATTCAACATTTTCGCTAACTTTGAAAACTTACTTTTTAGCGTTTTTTTCGAACATGACAAAAATCGATAACTTAGACGTAAAATAAAAACGCGTTTATAACTTTTTTTAACGTTTTTTCGCAATAACTCGCCACATGACAAAATTCGCTTACTTTAAAAACTTAAAAAACAGGTTTTCTCCTTGTTTTTAACATTTTTTCGCAATAACTTAGCGAAAATTGAAGATTTTCAATATCTGAATCTTCAAACTCTGTGCTAAGTTGTTCTTGCCTAGCAGAATCTAAGATTTTCAAAATCTGAAACTTGTCTGAAATTTGAAATCTGAAGTTGTGCTAGCCTAGCACAATTTTTCCGCCACATGACGAAAATCGCTAACTTTAAAAAGGTAACATATAAATAAATTTTTTTTACTTTTAGAGCGATTTTTTCAATAACTTTGCGAAAATTAAAACGTAAAATATAACACGTTTTTTACTTTTTTAACGTTTTTTGCTATAACTTTGCGAAAGTTCAAGATTTTTTAAATCTGATACTTGTCTGAAATTTGAAATCTTGCACAATTTTTCCGCCACATGACAAAAATCGCTTACTTTGAAAACCTTATAACCGCTATAATTTTGCGAAACTTCAAGATTTTCAAAATCTAAATCTTGTGCTAAGTTGAGCTAGCCTAGTACAATTTTTCCGCTGAATGACAAAAAGCGCTAACTTTGAAAACGTAAAATAAAAACGCGGTTTTAATTTGTTTAGCTTTTTTTGCAATAACATTGCAAAAATGTGAAACTTGTGCTACGTTGAGCTAGCCTAGTACAATTTTTACGCAACATGACAAAATTCGCTAACTTTGAAAACTTAAAAAAAGCGATTTTTTAGCATTTTCCAATAACTTTGCGAAAATTGAAGATTTTCAAAATCCTTATCTTGTGCTAAGCTGTGCTTGCCTAGCACAGTTTTTCCACCACATGACAAAATCGCTATCTTTGAAAACGTAAAATATAAACCCTTTTTTACTTTTTTTTAGCGTTTTTTGGAATAACTTTGCGAAAATTCAAGATTTGAAAAAACTTTAACTTGTGTTAAGTTGTGCTAGCCTGGCACTGTTGTTCCGCCACATGAGAAAAATCGCTAACTTAGAAATTGCAATATATAAACTCGTTTTTTTACTTTTTTAACATTTTTCGCAATAACTTTGCGAAAGTTCAAGATTTTTAAAATCTGATACTTGTCTGAAATTTGAAATCTGAACTTGTGCTAGCCTAGCACAATTTTTGCGCCACATGACTAAAATCGCTAACTATAAAAACGTAAAATATAAACGGGGTTTTTTCTTTTTAGCGTTTTTTTTAAATAACTTTGCGAAAATTCAAGATTTTCAAAACCTGAGCCTAGCACAGTTTTTCCGCCACATGACAAAAATCGCTAACTTTGAAAGCGTTATATATAAACTCGTTTATTACGTTTTTAGCGGTTTTTCGCAATAACTTTGCGAAAGTTCAAGATTTTCAAAAGCTGATACTTGTCTGAAATTTTAAATCTGAAGTTGCGCATAGCCTAGCTAACGAAAATCGCTAACTTTGAAAGCTTAAAAAATAATTCAGTTTTATACTTTTTTTGCGTTTTTTTTTTGCAATAAGTTTGCGAAAATTCAAGATTTTCAAAATCTGAAACTTGTGCTAAGTTGTTTTAGCCTAGCACAGTTATTCCGCCACATGACAAAAACGCTAACTTTGAAAACGTAAAATATAAACGCGTTTTTTACTTTTTTAACGCAATAACTTTGCGATTATTCAAGATTTTCAAAATCTAAAACTTGTCTGAAATTTGAAATCTTGCACAATTTTTCCGCCACATGACAAAAATCGCTAACTTTGAAAACCTAATAACCGCAATAACTTTGCGAAACTCCAAGATATTCAAAATCAAAATCTTGTGCTAAGTTGAGCTAGCCTAGTACAATTTTTCCGCTACATGACAAAAATCGCTAACTTTGAAAACGTAAAATAAAAACGCGGTTTTAAATTTTTTAGCTTTTTTTTTGCAATAACTTTGCAAAAATCTGAATCTTGTGCTACGTTGAGCTAGCCTAGTACAATTTTTAGGCCACATGAAAAAATTCGCTAACTTTGAAAACTTAAAAAACGCGTTTTTTCTTTTTAACTTTGCGAAAATTCAAGATTTTCACTAATTTTGAAAATCGCTAGCTCTGAAAACTTAAAAAATAATTGGTTTTTTTACTTTTTTAGCGTTTTTTTCTAATTACTTTGCAAAAATTCACGATTTTCAAACTCTAAAACTAGCCTAGCACAGTTTTTCCGCCACATGACAAAAATCGCTAACTTAGAAAAGTAAAATAAAAACGCGTTTTTAACTTTTTTAGCGTTTTTTCGCAATGACTTTGCGAAAATCTGAAGCTTGTGCTAAGTTGTGCTAGCCTGGTACAGTTATTCCGCCACATGACAAAATCCGCTTACTTTGAAAACTTAAAACAAACGCGTTTATTCTTTTTTTGCATTTTTTCGCAATTACTTTGCGAAAATTGAAGATTTTCAAAATCTGAAACTTGTGCTAAGTTGTGCTTTCTGAAACTTGTCTGAAATTTGCAGTTGTGCCTAGCACAATTTTTCCGCCACACGACGAAAATCGCTAACTTTAAAAACGTAAAATAAAAACGCGTTTTTCACTTTTGTAGCGTTTTTCGCAATTACTTTGCGCAAATTAAAGATTTTCAAAATTTGAAACTTGTGGTGAGTTGTGCAAGCCTAGCAGAATTTATCCGCCACAGCGTTTTTTGAAATAACTTTGCGAAAATTCAAGATTTTTAAAATCTGAAACTTGTGCTTAGTTGTGCTAGCCTAGCACAGTTTTTCCACCACATGACAAAAATCGTAAAATATAAAATCGTTTATTAATTTTTAGTGTTTTTTCGCAGTAACTTTGCGAAAGTTCAAAAGCTGATACTTGTTGAAATTTTAAATCTAAAGTTGTCCCTAGCCTAGCTAAAAAATCGAAAATCGCTTACTTTGAAAGCTTAAAAAATAATTAAGTTGTATACTTTTTCAGCGTTTTTTTGCAATAACTTTGCGAAAATACAAGGTTTTCAAAATCTGAAACTTGTGCAAAGTTGTTTAACTTAGCACAGTTTTTCCGCCACATGAGAAAAATCGATAACTTTGAAAACGTAAAATATAAACGCGTTTTTTTACCACACCTCTCTGGGGCAGAGAGGTGTGGTAGGACTCATATTACTATAATCTTTTATTTAATCACTTATTTCTGACATAAACACTACAAACTATTGGACGAATAGGTGACACGCGATGACGGCTGAGAGAAAGGGAAGACCAATCAGTCTCTCAAGGATTTTGGCTCTATGGGGAGCGATGGCTTCACTGGAGCACGGCGGCGGCGTCGCTGTAGATCGTTGGCGTCACTGGATAACTACGGCGACGTCACTGTAGATCGGCTGCGTCCCTGAAGATTGGCGGCGTCACTGTGAATCGGCGGCGTCACTGGAGAGTGGCGGCGGCGTGACTGTAAATCGGCGGCGGCGTCAGTGGATAACAGCGGTGGCTACATCCCTATAAATCGGCGGCGTCACTGGAGAACGACGGCGTAAGGTGGCGGCGCAAACACAAACCCAGGGGCCGAAAAGATGGACTGGGCAGACCAAACTGTCTCCTTTCGAAGCCCGAAAGCTATGAACTCGTTTGCTTCTGTGGCAGCGCGGATGTGACGTTAGAGATCGGCAAGGCCAAGCTATCTCTATTCCATCCAACAGCACCCACAACAAACAACTTTACGACAGCAGGGGAAATAGAGATCGGGAAGGCCAGCCTATCTCTACCCCTCTCAACCTATACTACCACAAGGAGAATTTCCAAAGAGAAGAGGGAAGACCAGACTTTCTCTTGTTAAAACCCTTGCGCATGCACTAACTACCTCAAGCTACTGCCACTCTTACCTGTCGCCGTCCAATGACCAACTGTCTCGAACTCATCCGCTTTTTATACCCTGTTGCGTTTCACACACACACACACCAATACCTTCACATTCCCGCCTGACCGGTTTAGTACGTAGATGTTGGCTGCAATGCGATCATATGATTCACGTTCAAGGCCCGAATTTCCGTTAAATTTGAATTTCTGGGGCCTGTTTACACGCTCCCACTACTACATGTATCATATGTATACGTATTTTTTATAATACTCAATTTTTAATTCATTTTCTTTGTACCTAAATTCGTAAAATACTAAATAAATTCTTAAAGGTAAACAGAATGAGAACCAAAACAACGAAATATAATAAAAATGGAATAATATAATAAAATAATAGAACAATAGTTTATCTAATGTTGACAGAAACGAGGGAATCGACTTTTGTCGTTACATAACCCCTGCCGTTCCAGTTACATGCGTGGGGGTAGTGCCTTGATGAACACACAGCCGTCCTTGTTAATACTGATTTGGAACATTATTAACAAGGACTTCACCCGTTTCTGGCGCTAGTTTTTCATCGACTCTTCAACAACCTTTCGCAGTTTTGGTGTCTCAGAAAGGATGACGTGGACCCCCTCATGAACCACTTTAAATGGTGTGGAGATTGATATACCAGGGCTAACAGGCTCTAGCCTATTTAAAATTGTATCGATCCGTGGCAATGGGAAGGCATCAAGTACCGATCGTCGGTTTAGCTGTCGAAAATCCATACACGTCCTCCAATCCCCGTTTTTTTTTCTTGACAAGAGTGATCGGAAAACTATATGGGCTATTTGATGGTTCTATACATCCTCGTGCTATTAAATTGTTCACTTCCGCATCAATGATGGCTGGGTTTCTTTTGGCGTAACGAAGTTTTATCGGCCGTTCGTCTAGCATAACGATTTTATGTTCAGCGATATTTGATAAACCACTTAAATATCTGAATTTTGGTAACTCCTCTTCAAGAAATGTGTTTTGCTCATCAGGTGTATGTTCCAGAATAGTACGTGGGCCGGGAAAAATATCTACAGTACATTACCCCCTCCCGTTCCAGTTATATGCGTGGGGGTAGTGCCTTGATGAACACACTGCCGTCCTTGTTAATAATGATTTGGAACCGTTTCCCTCCAACTTCTTTATTAAACTTCACCCGTTTCTGGCGCTAGTTTTTCATCGACTCTTCAACAACCTTTCGCAGTTCTGGTGTCTCAGAAAGGATGACGTGGACCCCCTTATGAACTACTTTAAATGGTGTGGAGATTGATGTACCAGGGCTTACAGGCTCTAGCCTATTTAAAATTGTATCGATCCGTGGTAATGGGAAGGCATCAAGTACCGATCGTCGGTTTAGCTGTCGAAAATCCATACACGTCCTCCAATCCCCGTTTTGCTTCTTGACAAGAGTGATCGGAAAACTATATGAGCTATTTGATGGTTCTATACATCCTCGTGCAATTAAATTGTTCACTTCCGCATTAATGATGGCTTGCATGGCTGGGTTTCTTTTGGCGTAACGAAGTTTTATCGGCCATTCGTCTAGCATAACGATTTTATGTTCAGCGATATTTGATAAACCACTTAAATCTCTGAATTTTGGTAGCTCCTCTTCAAGAAATGTGTTTTGCTCATCAGGTGTATGTTCCATAATAGTATGTGGGCCGGGAAAATATCTACAGTGTTAGAGATATGATGGAAAATATTTTCACTCACCTCTTTTGTTCTAGGATCTTCACGCTGAGTTGTTCCAGTAATATTTCGGCAGGTGCTGCTACTGGCATCTTCCGGAGAACAATGGAAAGTAAGCCCAGCGCATTGAATCTTAGTTTGGAATGACCTTATGAAGTCTAATCCCAGGAGAATATCTTCATTAGAGTTTGTCATAACCAGGAAAGTACATTTTGTGTTGGTATTACCAAAGATGACAATTTGTACTGGTTTTGAAGCAGACACCTTCGATCCGTCGGCTAATGTGAAATCAATGTTGTCACGCAGGTTATATGGGTTTATTTTAATTTTTTTGACAAATTCGGCTTAAATGCAATTCCTGGTGGCACCACTGTCGATCGTTGCCGTCACAAATTTGTTCTGCAGGAGAATAATGGTCATAGCGGTCAGTCGTGTTTCCTCTCCTTGTAGCAATGTCTGCTTCTGAATGGGTTGCCCTTGGAAGCGATAATTCGAAGACTTTTCCATATGCTCCCTGGCTTCCTCGGTTTCTCCGCGATAGGAATAATTTCGGAGTGGCGCGTTGCCTCGGTGATTGCTAGTATTAGATCGATGGTTTTCCGCTCGGCTTTGATAAGATGTCGTGGGGATGCTTTCTAGTTCATCTGCCTACGTTATCAGTTCGAGTAGAGAAGCAAAATCTCTCCACTAATAAACCACTGGTAATCCGGTTGTGCATTTCGGAAAATTCGTTCCAATTTCTGTGACTCTGACAATTCTGAATGGTGCATCAGGTGTTGCAGGGCCAGCACATAATCCTTAAAACTTTCCTTTGGACGTTCGAAATATCTCGATGGTAAGAAAAAAGTAAAGAAATCCGTTTTAAAATTGGACCAGTATTATCAGTGCTGGTTATTGTTGCGGCACCAAATTAATGCACGCTCTCGAAAGAACTCAGGCATTATCCGAGGTAGTTGGTCCAGCACCACGTCATACATTTCTGCCAACTCATCTAGGCGTTCTACGAAGCCGAAGGGATCTTGCCCACCATCATACTTGAGGCTCCATTTTCTAACCAGTTCCACTAGTAGAATGTAGTTTTCGATAACAGGTGGGTTTGTGACTTTTTTTTGAATCGGTTGCTCCACCTGAGGTGGCTTTCCTTTATACTGGTGATTTTCCACCATTATGATGATCCTCAAGAGACGGTACACGTAAACTGGGGTTTCCGAAAAGTGTAGACGGCTGCCTGTTCGGTGATGGTACTAAATTTTGGGTATCATGCTTCGTTTGTACCTCTAGTAACCTCTCAAATCTTTCTGGATCATGCTCTCCACCTAAAAATTTAGCAAATCTCTTGCGATGTTCCTCCACTTTTTCTGTAGTCTTTAGACTAAATTTTCTTAAATATGCTGCGAGATCTTCCTGCTTAAGTGCATATGCCCACGATAAACGCAAGATTTTCGATTATTTATATATATATTTTTGTTTTTTTTTTAATTTTTTTGACTCTGAGGATTTTTTTCACACTTTTCTCTCTTTCTCTAGTTAGGAACATTTTTTTTTACTGTCCCTGCTCGGGCGCCATTGCAACGATGTGTTTCCACTAATGCTGGGACAGACTCAGCCAGGTCCAAGGTCGTTACAAACTATTTCTTTTAGACTGAGAAAGAGAGAGGTGTGATAGGACTCATATAACTAAAATCTTTTATTTAATCACTTATTTCTGACATAAACACTACAAACTATTGGACGAATAGGTTACACGCGATGACGGCTGAGAGAAAGGGAAGACCAATCAGTCTCTCAGGGATTTTGGCACTATGGGGAG
Source organism: Hydrotaea diabolus (assembly GCA_963513945.1). Classification (NCBI taxonomy): domain Eukaryota; kingdom Metazoa; phylum Arthropoda; class Insecta; order Diptera; family Muscidae; genus Hydrotaea; species Hydrotaea diabolus. The sequence goes on from OY740721.1 coordinate 1,931,614, forward strand.
CGATGGCTACACTGGAGAACGGCGTTTGTTTTGTGTGTGTGCAAAGAATTTCGGTGGTTGTTCTCGTTGTTGTTGTTATTTTTGCCTTGTATGTTTGAATTTCTCTGCTTTTTGTTTCCATGCGATATACTAGCCGCATTTCGAAGCGCTATGTCTGCGGATAACTTTTCCGCAACTGAGACCGCGTTTTCCAGTTTCTCACGCAGTGCTTCGTTCTCCTTAGCTATTTGTTCTACGAACACTCTAGCTTGTTGTAGCTGTACTTCCACAGCCTCCAGTTTTATTTATACCTGGAGTAGTTCACTGCGAGGAACCATGTCCTCGTCGCACTCATCCTCCATCTTCTTCTTCTTTGCCGTATTTGGCCGCTCCTTCACACTGGCTTTACTACCGCTAGCCATTTTACACTCACGTAATTGCCACTACCTGCTAATTTTCACTTAATTCTTTTTTTTTTGAACACTTCACTTAGCACTGAAAAACACAAATGATAGTTGTAGCATTTGAAATTTGTTTTGTGTGTGTGCGAAGAATTTCGGTGGTTGTTTTCGTTGTTGTTGTTATTTTTGCCTTGTATGTTTGAATTCTCTGCTTTTTGTTTCCATGCGATATAAACACTTGTGTTGCGCCGTCAGCTTCTGTTGATTCTGATGATTTTCTACGTTGACCTTCATCAGCAAGCTTTATTTGTAGTGCATTTTATTTTGGTAAATCATCTCTAGTTTCGAGAGCTATGACAAAATTCTCGAATGATTTGGGTTAGAAGTTGTTTGAATAATGTTACTTTACGCACAGGCCCTTTTGGTCATGTCTCGGCTGATGTTTTGCAGTTTTTTATGTATAACAGTTGTACTGGAGTCACACTAAGTATAATTGTCGCTGTTGCTTTTCCGTCACTTCTTTTCCATTTTGCATCATCTGGTTTTGCTTCATCTGTTGATACAATATCCCACAAATCTGATGTATAAGCACAGATTTTATTTGCAAACTCCATGAATCGTAATTGGTTTCACACAATTTTTTTAATATTATATATTGAAGAACTCATCTTCACTTTGTCTTTCTTTTTGTTTGATAAAAATAATTTACTTTTAAATTATTACATTAAGAGTTATGCTGCACATAACCTGTTGAAAATGAAACAAGAACAATACTATGTGATGTGCACCGTGCGGTGCGTATATTACGACTGAAGAACTTATGATCTAACAATGTGGTTAAAGCTATGATTATGTTGCACATGCGTGTGTGTGTTTTGCAACATATGCGACAACAGAATCAACACACATACATATGACTCAAAAAATAATACCTTATTTATTGAAAAATAATATTCCATTATACAAAAAGTAATACATTAATATATATGATATGGGAATTCAAAATAAAAAATATTCTCTTAAAATACTTCACAAAAATGTTATTAACTTCAAACATAATAATAAAAACAAAAGTCAAAAAAAATCCAATGTCATTCAAAAACTTAATTCGAATATAGTCCAAGACTTTTACAAAGTCTTGTATGATTAATTTTGGCTAGATTCTTAGTAAAAATATCCGCCAAGTTTTCACTACTACAACAATATTTTAATTCAATTAAACCTTTGTCATACACGTCTCTAATATGGTGGTGGAGTGTCTATGTGTTTTGTTCTATTATTATAAACCAGATTGCGAACTAACTGTAGCGAACCAAGATTATCTCCATTCAAAACAATTTTATCGGGGCAGTTCAAACAAATTTTACCAAGCAGTCTTTTCAAATATACAGCCTCCTTTGAAGCCGATGAAAACGCCATATATTCCGCTTCGGTGCTGCTTATAGCAACTGTTTCTTGTTTTCTGGATTCCCACGAAAATACACCACTAGCAAGAATAAACGCATATCCCGTGTATGATTTTCGACCTAGTGAATCTCCTCCCCAATCAGCATCAACAAAACACTTTATTTGCTCCTAGTTTTAAAGTCTTTCAATTCAATAGCACTCGTTCTATTCAAATACTTTAAAATTCTTTTAGCTGCCACCATATGCTTATAATGCGGATCGCAATTCTTCTGAGACAACTTACAAACTGAATGGAGGATGTCAGGACGAGCACAAATAGCTGAATGCATTAAAGAACCTATCAATGACTGATACTCCGTCGCATCTACTCTCTTGCAATCATTTCTATCACACAGATCTTGAAATTTTGCTTCTAAAGGAGTAGAAACTGGTCTGCATTCTTCCACTCCATATCTCTGCAGCATTTCATTAATGTAGCTTCGTTTGTGAATAGATATTGCGCCGATTGCACCATTTCTCTCAATTTCGATGCTTAACAATTTTTTCGCAGGACCCTTGTCAACTACTTTTACGCGTTTGGAAATTGCATTCTTAATTCGGTTCAAATCATGTAATTCAGAAGACGCTATGAGAAGATCATCTACATAAATGGCAATTAAATCTATTCTCTGCCCATCTCTCATAATATACAAACATGGTTCACTCCGACATGCCTTAAAACCAATTTCCAACAATATTGCATGAAGTGTTTTATTCCACTGTCGAATAGATTGCTTCAAGCCATATAAAGCCTTCTTCAATTTGCATACCTTACCTGGAAATTCTGTATTGACAAAGCGCTCCGGCTGGGACATGAATACCTCATCGCTTATGTCACTATTTAGATAAGCGGTTGACACGTCCATCTGATGTAAATGCAATTCATATTCAGCTGCTAGGCCACTCAACATTCGAATGGTTTCAAACCGAACTACCGGTGAAAAAGTCTCACTGTAATTAACACCATGGGTCTGAGCAAAACCATTTGCCACAAGTCTCGCTTTAAAACGTTGTATTTGTCCACTCGCATCCTTTTTTAGCGTACATACCCATTTACATCCAACGGCTTTATGACCTTCAGGTAATTCGGTTAGCTCCCACGTATCATTATCTAATAACTCTTGGTATTCTCTTTGCATTGCGTCCCACCAACAATCAGAATATTTGCTTGACAATGCTTCTTTTACTGTGTTTGGTACCTGTATGTTCGAGGCTTGTACCAAATTCAAAACATTGTACTCTTTTCGTGGCCTATCTGGTTGTCTAGTACGTACAATTTTTGGTCTACCAGGCCCTTTTTTTCGATTTGGGCATTATCATGTTCCTCTGCAGACTCAAAATCAGATTCACTTGCCAAGATACCACATGTCTGTTCTTCAATTGACTGTACCTCAGAAACAGCATTATCTGACTTAACAATGTCAATTTCATTATTGGGCTCAACGTCATCAATAACATCACTTGGTCCTAACAACTCATCAACAGATATGGTTGCGCTTGCGTCCACATTTTCGACGAAATATACATCGCGACTAACAATGACCCCTCTCGTCGTTTTGTCGTACAAACGATAGGCCTTCGATGTATCGGAATAGCCAACAACAATGTATTCCTTACCCTTTGCTCGAAATTTGTGATGATGTTTTTTGTCAAGAGCTATAGCCAAAGAACCAAATATCTTAAAAAATCCAACCTTTGGTTTTCGCTTATGCCAAACTTCATACGGTGTTACATCATGCAATGCTCGCGTTGGTGCTCTATTACGTATATATGCCGCTGTGTTCACTGCTTCTGCCCACAAGAACTCATCCAAATTAGCAGAAACCAACATAGCGCGTGCCATTTCGACCAAAGTCCCATTCATACGCTCAGCGACGCCATTCTGCTGCGGCGTATATGGCACAGTTAGCTGTTGAATAATACCATGCGACTTCAAATAATTCTTAAATTCGTTATTGGCATAATCAGTACCATTGTCAGAACGAAGTATTTTTATACTGTGTCCCGTTTGTTTTTCTACCATTGCTTTGAATTCCTTAAATACATATAAAGTATCGCTTTTTGCTTTCAAAAATATACAAAACAATAACGCGACTTATCATCAATGAACGTTAACACATAACGCGCACCACCAAGAGAAACAGTATTAATTGGACCACAAATATCAGTATGTGAAATTTCCATGAGCTCTTTCGCTCTGTTATTTGAATGTGAAAAAAGGTCTAACCGTACATTTACTTTTCATACAAACACTACAACTTATAGAACTAGGAAACTTAATATTCAAACTTAAGCTCGCCACGTTCAAATGCCCGTATCTGTAATGCCATTTCATTGCCTCTGTTGTTGATTTTGCAAGAAACAAATTGTTCTTCTGCTCAGCATACAAAAACAAGTTGTCAATCTTTTCGGCAGTCAGGATTACTCTACCCTCGTTGTCATTTTAAGTTGCACTGTAGCTCAGGTACGTACAAAACATCATTTAGCTCGATGTTACAGTGGTTAATTCGTACTTTCCCCTTTCCTCTTGCTTCTATTTTATTGTCACCAGCAAGGGATATTATTTCTTTATGGTCATAAAACGACACAAACATATCTCGGTTATAACATAAATGCGATGATGCGCCACTGTCAATGCACCATACGTTGCTATGCAAATAGTTTTCGTTGTTAACCGTTGCTAAAACAGAATAAGCGTGCGCATTATGTTTTTTCTGTTCGCCCTTTTTACTCGTATCTTTGTCTGCTTTTTTACTTGTACACGATGCTGTGTAGTGACCTTTTCCACCACAGTTGTAGCATTTGAAATTTGTTTTGTGTGTGTGCGAAGAATTTCGGTGGTTGTTCTCGTTGTTGTTGTTATTTTTGCCTTGTATGATTGAATTTCTCTGCTTTCTGTTTCCATGCGATATAAACACTTGTGTTGCGCCGTCAGCTTCTGTTGATTCTGATGATTTTCTACGTTGACCTTCTTCAGCAAGCTTTATTTGTAGTGCATTTTATTTTGGTAAATCATCTCTAGTTTCGAGAGCTATGACAAAATTCTCGAATGATTTGGGTAAACTCGCCAAAACCATTATTACCAACAAATCTTCTGGTAAATTGATGCCTGTTTCAGCAAGTTTTTCTACGACGGACGTAAAATTACCCACATATTGTTGAATACCGTCGCTCTCATTCATACGCGATCTAAGAAGTTGTTTGAATAATGTTACTGTACGCACAGGCCCTTTTGGTCATGTCTCGGCTGATGTTTTGCAGTTTTTTATGTATAACAGTTGTACTGGCGTCACACTAAGTATAATTGTCGCTGTTGCTTTTCCGTCACTTCTTTTCCATTTTGCATCATCTGGTTTTGCTTCATCTGTTGATACAATATCCCACAAATCTGATGTATAAGCACAGATTTTATTTGCAAACTCCATGAATCGTAATTGGTTTCACACAATTTTTTAATATTATATATTGAAGAACTCATCTTCACTTTGTCTTTCTTTTTCTTTGATAAAAATAATTTACTTTTAAATTATTACATTGAGAATTATGCTGCACATAACCTGTTGAAAATGAAACAAGAACAATACTATGTGATGTGCACCGTGCTGTGCGTATATTACGACTGAAGAACTTATGATCTAACAATGTGGTTAAAGCTATGATTATGTCGCACATGCGTGTGTGTGTGTTGCAACATATGCGACAACAGAATAAACAATAAAGATTTTCAAAATCTGAAACTTGTCTAAAATTTGAAATCTGAAGTTGGGCTAGCCTAGCACAATTTTTCCACCACATGACGAAAATCGCTAACTTTAAAAAGGTAAAATATAAGTGCGTTTTTTACTTTTTGAGCGTTTTTCGCAATAGCTTTGCGAAAATTCAAGATTTTCAAAATCTGAAACTTGTGCTAAGTTGTTTTAGCCTAGTACAGTTTTTCCGCCACATAACAAAAATCGCTAACTTTAAAAACGTAAAATATAAACTCGTTTGTTACTTTTTTAGCGTTTTTTCGCAATAACTTTGCGAAAATTAAAGATTTTCAAAATCTGAAACTTTTGGTAATTTGTGCTAGCCTAGCAGATTCTTTCCGCCACAGCGTTTTTTTGAAATAACCTTGCGAAAATTCACGACTTTCAAAATCTGAAACTAGTGCTAAGTTGTGCTAGCCTAGCACAGTTTTTCCGCAACATGACAAAAATCGCTAATTTTGAAAACGTAAAATATAAACTCGTTTGTTACTTTTTTAGCATTTTTTCGCAATAACTTTGCGAAAGTTCAAGATTTTCAAAAGCTGATACTTGTCTGAAACTTTAAATCTAAAGTTGTGCCTGGCCTAGCTAGAATCGCTAACTTTAAAAGCAAAAAAATAATTAAATTTTATACTTTTTTAGCGTTTTTTTGCAATAACTTTGCGAAAATTTAAGATTTTCAAAATCTAAATTTGTGCTAAGTTGTGCTAGCCTAGCACAGTTGTTCCGCCACATGACAAAAATCGCTTACTTTGAAATTGTAAAATATAAACTCGTTTTTTACTTTTTTTATCGTTTTTTCGCAATAACTTTGCGAAAATTCAACATTTTCGCTAACTTTGAAAACTTAAAAAATAATTCGGGTTCTTACTTTTTAGCGTTTTTTTCGAACATGACAAAAATCGCTAACTTAGACGTAAAATAAAAACGCGTTTATAACTTTTTTTAACGTTTTTTCGCAATAACTCGCCACATGACAAAATTCGCTTACTTTAAAAACTTAAAAAACAGGTTTTCTCCTTTTTTTAACATTTTTCCGCAATAACTTAACGAAAATTGAAGATTTTCAAAATCTGAATCTTCAAACTCTGTGCTAAGTTGTTCTTGCCTAGCAGAATTTAAGATTTTCAAAATCTGAAACTTGTCTGAAATTTGAAATCTGAAGTTGTGCTAGCCTAGCACAATTTTTCCGCCACATGACGAAAATCGCTAACTTTAAAAAGGTAACATATAAATGCGTTTTTTACTTTTAGAGCGATTTTTTCAACTTTTTTAACGTTTTTTGCTATAACTTTGCGAAAGTTCAAGATTTTTTAAATCTGATACTTGTCTGAAATTTGAAATCTTGCACAATTTTTCCGCCACATGACAAAAATTTATAACCGCTTTGAAAACCTTATAACCGCTATAATTTTGCGAAACTTCAAGATTTTCAAAATCTAAATCTTGTGCTAAGTTGAGCTAGCCTAGTACAATTTTTCCGCTACATGACAAAAAGCGCTAACTTTGAAAACGTAAAATAAAAACGCGGTTTTAATTTGTTTAGCTTTTTTTTGCAATAACATTGCAAAAATTTGAAACTTGTGCTACGTTGACCTAGCCTAGTACAATTTTTACGCAACATGACAAAATTCGCTAACTTTGAAAACTTAAAAAAAGCGTTTTTTTTTAGCATTTTCCAATAACTTTGCGAAAATTGAAGATTTTTGCGCCACATGACGGAAATCGCTAACTATAAAAACGTAAAATATAAACGGGGTTTTTTTCTTTTTTTAGCGTTTTTTTAAAATAACTTTGCGAAAATTCAAGATTTTCAAAACCTGAGTCTAGCACAGTTTTTCCGCCACATGACAAAAATCGATAACTTTGAAAGCGTTATATATAAACTCGTTTATTACGTTTTTAGCGTTTTTTCGCAATAACTTTGCGAAAGTTCAAGATTTTCAAAAGCTGATACTTGTCTGAAATTTTAAATCTGAAGTTGTGCATAGCCTAGCTAACGAAAATCGCTAACTTTGAAAGCTGAAAAAATAATTCAGTTTTATACTTTTTTTGCGTTTTTTTTTTGCAATAAGTTTGCGAAAATTCAAGATTTTCAAAATCTGAAACTTGTGCTAAGTTGTTTTAGCCTAGCACAGTTATTCCGCCACATGACAAAAACGCTAACTTTGAAAACGTAAAATATAAACGCGTTTTTTACTTTTTTAACGCAATAACTTTGCGATTATTCAAGATTTTCAAAATCTAAAACTTGTCTGAAATTTGAAATCTTGCACAATTTTTCCGCCACATGACAAAAATCGCTAACTTTGAAAACCTAATAACCGCAATAACTTTGCAAAACTCCAAGATATTCAAAATCAAAATCTTGTGCTAAGTTAAGCTAGCCTAGTACAATTTTTCCGCTACATGACAAAAATCGCTAACTTTGAAAACGTAAAATAAAAACGCGGTTTTAAATTTTTTAGCTTTTTTTTCGCAATAACTTTGCAAAAATCTGAAACTTGTGCTACGTTGAGCTAGCCTAATATGAAAAAATTCGCTAACTTTGAAAACTTAAAAAACGCGTTTTTTCTTTTTAACTTTGCGAAAATTCAAGATTTTCACTAATTTTGAAAATCGCTAGCTTTGAAAACTTAAAAAATAATTGGTTTTTTTACTTTTTTAGCGTTTTTTTTTCTAATTACTTTGCAAAAATTCACGATTTTCAAACTCTAAAACTAGCCTAGCACAGTTTTTCCGCCACATGACAAAAATCGCTAACTTCGAAAACGTAAAATAAAAACGCGTTTTTAACTTTTTTAGCGGTTTTTCGCAATAACTTTGCAAAAATCTGAAACTTGTGCTACGTTGAGCTAGCCTAGTACAATTTTTACGCAACATGACAAAATTCGCTAACTTTGAAAACGTAAAATAAAAACGCGGTTTTAAATTTTTTAGCTTTTTTTTCGCAATAACTTTGCAAAAATCTGAAACTTGTGCTACGTTGAGCTAGCCTAGTACAATTTTTACGCAACATGACAAAATTCGCTAACTTTGAAAAATTAAAAAACGCGTTTTTTCTTTTTTAGCATTTTGCCAATAACTTTGCGAAAATTGAAGATTTTCAAAATCCTAAACTTGTGCTAAGCTGTGCTAGCCTAGCACAGTTGTTCCGCCGCATGAAAAAAATCGCTAACTTAGAAAACGTAAAATATAAACGCGTTTTTTTACTTTTTTAGCGTTTTTATGCAATAACTTTGCGAAAATTCAAGATTTTCGCTAACTTTGAAAATCGCTAGCTTTGAAAACTTAAAAAATAATTGGTTTTTTACTTTTTTTCTAATTACTTTGCAAAAATTCACGATTTTCAAACTCTAAAACTAGCCTAGCACAGTTTTTCCGCCACATGACAAAAATCGCTAACTTCGAAAACGTAAAATAAAAACGCGTTTTTAACTTTTTAGCGTTTTTTCGCAATAACTTTGCGAAAATCTGAAGCTTATGCTAAGTTGTGCTAGCCTGGTACAATTATTCGCCACACGACAAAATTCGCTTACTTTGAAAACTTAAAACAAACGCGTTTATTCTTTTTTTTGCATTTTTTCGCAATTACTTTGCGAAAATTGAAGATTTTCAAAATCTGAAACTTGTGCTAAGTTGTTCTTGCCTAGCAGAATTTAAGTTTTACAAAATCTGAAACTTGTCTGAAATTTTAAATCTGAAGTTGTGCCTAGCACCATTTTTCTGCCACATGACGAAAATCGCTAACTTTAAAAACGTAAAATATAAACGCGTTTTTTTACATTTTTAGCGTTTTTCACAATAACTTTGCGAAATTTGAAGATTTTCAAAATCTGAAACTTGTGGTAAGTTGTGCTAGCCTAGCAGAATTTTTCCGCCACAAGACGAAAATCGCTAACTTTAAAAACGTAAAACAAAAACGCGTTTTTCACTTTTGTAGCGTTTTTCGCAATTACTTTGCGCAAATTAAAGATTTTCAAAATTTGAAACTTGTGGTGAGTTGTGCAAGCCTAGCAGAATTTATCCGCCACAGCGTTTTTTTGAAGTAACTTTGCGAAAATTCAAGATTTTTAAAATCTGAAACTTGTGCTTAGTTGTGCTAACCTAGCACAGTTTTTCCACTACATGACAAAAATCGCTAATTTTGAAAACGTAAAATATAATCTTGTTTATTAATTTTTAGCGTTTTTTCGCAGTAACTTTGCGAAAGTTCAAAAGCTGATACTTGTCTGAAATTTTAAATCTAAAGTTGTCCCTAGCCTAGCTAACGAAAATCGCTAACTTTGAAAGCTTAAAAAATAATTAAGTTGTATACTTTTTCAGCGTTTTTTTTTGCAATAACTTTGCGAAAATTCAAGGTTTTCAAAATCTGAAACTTGTGCAAAGTTGTTTAACTTAGCACAGTTTTTCCGCCACATGACAAAAATCGCTAACTTTGAAAACGTAAAATATAAACGCGTTTTTTTTACTTTTTTTAGTGTTTTTTGCAATAAATTCAAGATTTTCAAAATCTAAAAAAAATCTGTCTGACAAAAATCGATAACTTTGTAAACGTAAATTTGTAACGACGTGTTTCCACTTATGCTGGGGCAGAGAGGTGCGGTAGGACTTATATAACTATAATCTTTTATTTAATCACTTATTTCTGACATAAACACTACAAACTATTGGACGAATAGGTGACACGCGATGACGGCTGAGAGAAAGGGAAGACCAATCAGTCTCTCAAGGATTTTGGCTTTATGGGGAGCGATGGCTTCACTGGAGCACGGCGGCGGCGTCGCTGTAGATCGACGGCGGCGTCAGTGGATAACAGCGGCGGCTACATCCCTATAAATCGGCGGCGTCACTGGAGAACGACGGCGTAAGGTGGCGGCGCAAACACAAACCCAGGGGCCGAAAAGATGGACTGGGCAGTCCAAACAGTCTCCTTTCGAAGCCCGAAAGCTATGAACTCGTTTGCTTCTGTGGCAGCGCGGATGTGACGTTAGAGATCGGGAAGGCCAAGCTATCTCTATTCTATCCAACAGCACCCACAACAAACAACTTTACTACAGCAGGGGAAATAGAGATCGGGAAGGCCAGCCTATCTCTATCCCTCTCAACCTATACTACCACAAGGAGAATTTCCAAAGAGAAGAGGGAAGACCAGACTTTCTCTTGTCAAAACCCTTGCGCATGCACTAACTACCTCAAGCTTCTGTCACTCTTACCTGTCGCCGTCCAATGACCAACTGTCTCGAACTCATCCGCTTTTTATACCCTGTTGCGTTTCACACACACACACACACACACCAATACCTTCACATTCCCGCCTGACCGTTTTAGTATGTAGATGTTGGCTGCAATGCGATCATATGATTCACGTTCAAGGCCCGAATTTCCGTTAAATTTGAATTTCTGGGGCCTGTTTACACGCTCCCACTACTACATGTATCATATGTATACGTATTTTTTATAATACTCAATTTTTAATTCATTTTCTTTGTACCTAAATTCGTAAAATACTAAATAAATTCTTAAAGGTAAACAGAATGAGAACCAAAACAACGAAATATAATAAAAATGGAATAATATAATAAAATAATAGAACAATAGTTTATCTAATGTTGACAGAAACGAGGGAATCGACTTTTGTCGTTACATAACCCCTGCCGTTCCAGTTACATGCGTGGGGGTAGTGCCTTGATGAACACACAGCCGTCCTTGTTAATACTGATTTGGAACATTATTAACAAGGACTTCACCCGTTTCTGGCGCTAGTTTTTCATCGACTCTTCAACAACCTTTCGCAGTTTTGGTGTCTCAGAAAGGATGACGTGGACCCCCTCATGAACCACTTTAAATGGTGTGGAGATTGATGTACCAGGGCTAACAGGCTCTAGCCTATTAAAATTGTATCGATCCGTGGCAATGGGAAGGCATCAAGTACCGATCGTCGGTTTAGCTGTCGAAAATCCATACACGTCCTCCAATCCCCGTTTTTTTTCTTGACAAGAGTGATCGGAAAACTATATGGGCTATTTGATGGTTCTATACATCCTCGTGCTATTAAATTGTTCACTTCCGCATCAATGATGGCTGGGTTTCTTTTGGCGTAACGAAGTTTTATCGGCCGTTCGTCTAGCATAACGATTTTATGTTCAGCGATATTTGATAAACCACTTAAATATCTGAATTTTGGTAACTCCTCTTCAAGAAATGTGTTTTGCTCATCAGGTGTATGTTCCAGAATAGTACGTGGGCCGGGAAAAATATCTACAGTACATTACCCCCTCCCGTTCCAGTTATATGCGTGGGGGTAGTGCCTTGATGAACACACTGCCGTCCTTGTTAATACTGATTTGGAACATTATTAATAAGGGCTTCACCCGTTTCTGGCGCTAGTTTTTCATCGACTCTTCAACAACCTTTCGCAGTTTTGGTGTCTCAGACGTGGACCCCCTCATGAACCACTTTAAATGGTGTAGAGATTGATGTACCAGGGCTAACAGGCTCTAGCCTATTAAAATTGTATCGATCCGTGGCAATGGGAAGGCATCAAGTACCGATCGTCGGTTTAGCTGTCGAAAATCCATACACGTCCTCCAATCCCCGTTTTTTTTTTCTTGACAAGAGTGATCGGAAAACTATATGGGCTATTTGATGGTTCTATACATCCTCGTGCTATTAAATTGTTCACTTCCGCATCAATGATGGCTGGGTTTCTTTTGGCGTAACGAAGTTTTATCGGCCGTTCGTCTAGCATAACGATTTTATGTTCAGCGATATTTGATAAACCACTTAAATATCTGAATTTTGGTAACTCCTCTTCAAGAAATGTGTTTTGCTCATCAGGTGTATGTTCCAGAATAGTACGTGGGCCGGGAAAAATATCTACAGTACATTACCCCCTCCCGTTCCAGTTATATGCGTGGGGTAGTGCCTTGATGAACACACTGCCGTCCTTGTTAATAATGATTTGGAACCGTTTCCCTCCAACTTCTTTATTAAACTTCACCCGTTTCTGGCGCTAGTTTTTCATCGACTCTTCAACAACCTTTCGCAGTTCTGGTGTCTCAGAAAGGATGACGTGGACCCCCTCATGAACTTCTTTAAATGGTGTGGAGATTGATGTACCAGGGCTTACAGGCTCTAGCCTATTTAAAATTGTATCGATCCGTGGTAATGGGAAGGCATCAAGTACCGATCGTCGGTTTAGCTGTCGAAAATCCATACACGTCCTCCAATCCCCGTTTTACTTCTTGACAAGAGTGATCGGAAAACTATATGAGCTATTTGATGGTTCTATACATCCTCGTGCAATTAAATTGTTCACTTCCGCATTAATGATGGCTTGCATGGCTGGGTTTCTTTTGGCGTAACGAAGTTTTATCGGCCATTCGTCTAGCATAACGATTTTATGTTCAGCGATATTTGATAAACCACTTAAATCTCTGAATTTTGGTAGCTCCTCTTCAAGAAATGTGTTTTGCTCATCAGGTGTATGTTCCATAATAGTATGTGGGCCGGGAAAATATCTACAGTGTTGGAGATATGATGTAAAATATTTTCACTCACCTCTTTTGTTCTAGGATCTTCACGCTGAGTTGTTCCAGTAATATTTCGGCAGGTGCTGCTACTGGCATCTTCCGGAGAACAATGGAAAGTAAGCCCAGCGCATTGAATCTTAGTTTGGAATGACCTTAAGAAGTCTAATCCCAGGAGAATATCTTCATTAGAGTTTGTCATAACCAGGAAAGTACATTTTGTGTTGGTATTACCAAAGATGACAATTTGTACTGGTTTTGAAGCAGACACCTTCGATCCGTCGGCTAATGTGAAATCAATGTTGTCACGCAGGTCATATGGGTTTATTTTAATTTTTTTGACAAATTCGGCTTAAAGCAATTCCTGGTGGCACCACTGTCGATCGTTGCCGTCACAAATTTGTTCTGCAGGAGAATAATGGTCATAGCGGTCAGTCGTGTTTCCTCTCCTTGTAGCAATGTCTGCTTCTGAATGGGTTGCCCTTGGAAGCGATAATTCGAAGACTTTTCCATATGCTCCCTGGCTTCCTCGGTTTCTCCGCGATAGCAATAATTTCGGAGTGGCCCGTTGCCTCGGTGATTGCTAGTATTAGATCGATGGTTTTCCGCTCGGCTTTGATAAGATGTCGTGGGGATGCTTTCTAGTTCATCTGCCTACGCTATCAGTTCGAGTAGAGAAGCAAAATCTCTCCGACTAATAAACCGCTGGTAATCCGGTTGTGCATTTCGGAAAATTCGTTCCAATTTCTGTGACTCTGACAATTCTGAATGGTGCATCAGGTGTTGCAGGGCCAGCACATAATCCTTAAAACTTTCCTTTGGACGTTCGAAATATCTCGATGGTAAGAAAAAAGTAAAGAAATCCGTTTTAAAATTGGACCAGTATTATCAGTGCTGGTTATTGTTGCGGCACCAAATTAATGCACGCTCTCGAAAGAACCCAGGCATTATCCGAGGTAGTTGGTCCAGCACCACGTCATACATTTCTGCCAACTCATCTAGGCGTTCTACGAAGCCGAAGGGATCTTGCCCACCATCATACTTGAGGCTCCATTTTCTAACCAGTTCCACTAGTAGAATGTAGTTTTCGATAACAGGTGGGTTTGTGACTTTTTTTTGATTCGGCTGCTCCACCCGAGGTGGCTTTCCGTTATACTGGTGATTTTCCACCATTATGATGATCCTCAAGAGATGGTACACGTAAACTGGGGTTTCCGAAAAGTGTAGACGGCTGCCTGTTCGGTGATGGTACTAAATTTTGGGTATCATGCTTCGTTTGTACCTCTAGTAACCTCTCAAGTCTTTCTGGATCATGCTCTCCACCTAAAAATTTAGCAAATCTCTTGCGATGTTCCTCCACTTTTTCTGTAGTCTCTAGACTAAATTTTCTTAAATAATAAGCGCCTATGCCCACGATAAACGCAAGATTTTCGATTATTAATATATATATTTTTGTTTTTTTTTTTTTAATTTTTTTGACTCTGAGGATTTTTTCACACTTTTTCTCTTTCTCTAGTTAGGAACATTTTTTTTTTACTATCCCTGCTCGGGCGCCATTGCAACGATGTGTTTCCACTAATGCTGGGACAGACTCAGCCAGGTCCAAGGTCGTTACAAACTATTTCTTTTAGACTGAGAAAGAGAGAGGTGTGGTAGGACTCATATAACTAAAATCTTTTATTTAATCACTTATTTCTGACATAAACACTACAAACTATTGGACGAATAGGTTACACGCGATGACGGCTGAGAGAAAGGGAAGACCAATCAGTCTCTCAGGGATTTTGGCACTATGGGGAGCGATGGCTACACTGGAGAACGGCGTCGTCGCTGGAGCACGGCGGTGACGTCACTGTAGATCGGCGGCGTCATTGGAGAACGGCGGCGGCGTCACTGGGGAATGGTGGCGGCGTCACTGTAAATCGGCGGCATCACTGGAGAACGACGGCGACGTCACTGTAAATCGGCGTCGTCACTGGAGAACGGCGGCGTCGCTGTACTAACCCAAAGGGCCGAAAAGATGGACTGGGCAGACCAAACAGTCTCCTTTCGAAACCCGAAAGATATGAACGCGTTTGCTTCTGTGGCAGCGGGGATGTTATCTTACAGATCGGGAGGGCCAAGCTATCTCTATTCCATCCAGCAGCGCCCACAACAAACAACTTTACTACAGCAGGGGAAATAGAGATAAAGAAGGCCAGCCTATTTCTACCCCTCTCAACCTACAAGGAGAATTTCCTAAGAGAAGAGGGAAGACCAGACTTTCTCTTGTTAAAACCCTTGCGCATGCAATAACTACCTCTAGCTAGTGTCGCTCTTACCTGTCGCCGTCCAATGACCAACTGTCTCGAACTTGTCCGCCCACGCTCTTTTTATACCCTGTTGCGTTTCCCACAAACAAACACCAATACCTTCACATTCCCGCCTGACCGTTTTAGTATGTAGATGTTGGCTGCAATGCGATCATATGATTCACGTTCAAGGCCCGAATTTCCGTTAAATTTGAATTTCTGGGGCCTGTTTACACGCTCCCACTACTATATGTATCATATGTATACGTATTTTTTATAATACTCAATTTTTAATTAATTTTCTTTGTACCTAAATTCGTAAAATACTAAATAAATTCTTAAAGGTAAACAGAATCCAAAACAACAAAATATAATAAAAATAGAATAATATAATAAAATAATCGAACAATAGTTTATCTAATGTTGACAAAAACGAGGGAATTGACTTTTGTCGTTACGAAATATAAACGCGTTTTTCGAAATAACTTTGCAAAAATTGAAGATTTTCAAAATCTAAAACTTGTGCTTAGTTGAGCTAGCCTAGTAAAATTTTTCCGCTACATTACAAAACTCGCTTACTTTGAAAACGTAAAATAAAAACGCGATTTTAACTTTTTTAGCGTTTCTTCGCAATAACTTTGCGAAAATACAAGATTTTCAAAATCTGAAACTTTTACTAAGTTGTGCTAGCCTAGTACAATTTTTCCGCCACATGACAAAATCGCTATCTTTGAAAACGTAAAATATAAACGGTTTTTTTTTATTTTTTAGCGTTTTTTGCAATTACTTTGCGAAAATTCAAGATTTTCTAAATCTAAATTTGTGCTAAGTTGTGCTAGCCTTGCGCAGTAGTTCCGCCACATGACAAAAATTGCTAACTTTGAAAACGTAAAATATAAACGAGTTTTTTCTTTTTTAGCATTTTTTCGCAATAACTTTGCGAAAATTCAAGATTTTCAAAATATGAAACTTGTGCAAATTAGTGCTAGCCTAGCACAGTTTTTCCGCCACATGACAAAAATCGCTAACTTTGAAAACGTTAAATATAAATGCGATTTTTACTTTTTTAGCGTTTTTCGAAATAAGTTTGCGAAAATTAAAGATTTTCAAAATCTTAAACTCGTGCTAAGTTGTGCTTGCCTAGCAGAATTTAAGGTTTTCGAAATCTGAAACTTTTCTGAAATTTGAAATCTGAAGTTGTGCTAGCCTAGCACAATTTTTCCGCCACATGAAGAAAATTGCTAACTTTAAACAGGTTAAATATAAATGTGTTTTTTTTTACTTTTTTATCGTTTTTTGCAAAAACTTTTCGAAAATTGAAGATTTTCAAAATCTAATACTTGTGGTAAGTTGTGACAGCCTAGCAGAACATGATAAAAATAGCTAACTTTGAAAACATAATAACTCGTTTTTTTACGCATTAATTTTGCGAAAGTTCAAGATTTTTAAAATCTGATACTTGTCTGAAATTTAAAATCTGAAGTTGTACTATCCAAGCACAGTTTTTCCGCCACATGACGAAAATCGCTAACTATAAAAAAGTAAAATATAAACGCGTTTTTTATTTTTTAGCGTTTTTTTCCAATAACTTTGCAAAAATTCAAGATTTTCAAAATCTGAAACTTGTGCAAAGTTGTGCTAGCCTAGCACAGTTTTTCCACCACATTACAAAAATCGCTAACTTTGAAAACGTAGAATATAAACTCGTTTATGACTTTTTTAGCGTTTTTTCGCAATAACTTTGCGAAAGTTCAAGATTTTCAAAAGCTGAGACTTGTCTGAAATTTTAAATCTGAAGTTGTGTCTAGCCTAGCTAACGAAAATCGCTTACTTTGAAAGCTTAAAAAATAATTCAGTTTTATACGTTTTTAGCGTTTTTTTCGCAATAACTTTGCGAAAATTCAAGATTTTCAAAATCTGAAACTTCTGCTAAGTTGTTTTAGCCTAGCACAGTTTTTCCGCCACATGACAAAAATCGCTAACTTTGAAAACGTAAAACAAAAACGCGTTTTTTACTCTTTTTTTTAACGTTTTTGGCAATTACTTTGCGAAACTTCAAGATTTTCAAAATCTAAATCTTGTGCTAAGTTGAGCCAGCCTAGTACAATTTTTCCGCTACATGACAAAATTCGCTAACTTTGAAAACTTAAAAAAAACGCGTTTTTCTTTTTTACCATTTTTTTTCAATAACTTTGCGAAAATTGAAGATTTTCAAAATACGAAACTTGTGCTAAGCTGTGCTAGCCTAGCACAGTTTTTCCGCCACATGACAAATCGCTATTTTTGAAAACGTAAAATATAACTCGTTTTTTACTTTTTTAGCGTTTTTCGCAATAACTTTGCGAAAGTTCAAGATTTTTAAAATCTGATACTTGTGTGAAATTTGAAATCTGAAGTTGTGCTAACCTAAACGTAAAATATAAACTCGTTTATTACTTTTTTAGCGTTTTTTCGCAATAACTTTGCGAAAGATCAAGATTTTCAAAAGCTGATACTTGTCTGTAATTTTAAATCTGAAGTTGTGCCTAGCCTAGCTAACGAAAATTGCTAATTTTGAAAGCTTAAAAAATAATTAAGTTTTATACTTTTTTTTTTTGTTTTTTTGCAATATGTTTGCGAAAATTCAAAATTTTCGAAATCTGAAACTTCCGCTAAGTTGTTTTAGCCTAGCACAGTTTTTCCGCCACATGATAAAAATCGCTAACTTTGAAAACGTAAAATATAAACTCGTTTTTAATTTTTTTTTTAGTTTTTTTTCGCAATAACTTTGCGAAAGTTCAAGATTTGAAAAAACTCCAACTTGTGCTAGGTTGTGCTAGACTAGCACAATTTTTCCGCCACATCACGAAAATCGCTATTTTAGAAAACGTAAAATATAAACGCGTTTTTTTACTTTTTTTAGCGTTTTTTGCAATAACTTTGCGAAAATTCAAGATTTGAAAAAACTTTAAATAGAGCTAAGTTGTGCTAGCCTAGCACTGTTGTTCCGCCACATGAGAAAAAATCGCTAACTTAGAAATTGCAATATATAAACTCGTTTTTTACTTTTTTAACGTTTTTCGCAATAACTTTGCGAAAGTTCAATATTTTTAAAATCTGATACTTGTGTGAAATTTGAAATCTGAAGTTGTGCTAGCCTAGCACAATTTTTGCGCCACATGACGAAAATCGCTCACTATAAAAACGTAAAATATAAACGGGGTTTTTTCTTTTTTAGCGTTTTTTTCCAATAACTTTGCGAAAATTCAAGATTTTCAAAACCTGAGCCTAGCACAGTTTTTCCGCCACATGACAAAAATCGCTAACTTTGAAAACGTAAAATATAAACTCGTTTATTACGTTTTTAGCGTTTTTTCGCAATAACTTTGCGAAAGTTCAAGATTTTCAAAAGCTGATACTTGTCTGAAATTTTAAATCTGAAGTTGTGCATAGCCTAGCTAACGAAAATCGCTAACTTTGAAAGCTTAAAAATTAATTCAGTTTTATACTTTTTTTGCGTTTTTTTTTGCAATAAGTTTGCGAAAATCAAGATTTTCAAAATCTGAAACTTGTGCTAAGTTGTTTTAGCCTAGCACAGTTATTCCGCCACATGACAAAAACGCTAACTTTGAAAACGTAAAATATAAACGCGTTTTTTACTTTTTTTAACGCAATAACTTTGCGATTATTCAAGATTTTTAAAATCTAAAACTTGTCTGAAATTTGAAATCTTGCACAATTTTTCCGCCACATGACAAAAATCGCTAACTTTGAAAACCTAATAACCGCAATAACTTTGCGAAACTTCAAGATATTCAAAATCAAAATCTTGTGCTAAGTTGAGCTAGCCTAGTACAATTTTTCCGCTACATGACAAAAATCGCTAACTTTGAAAACGTAAAATAAAAACGCGGTTTTAAATTTTTTAGCTTTTTTTCGCTATAACATTGCAAAAATCTGAAACTTGTGCTACGTTGAGCTAGCCTAGTACAATTTTTACGAAACATGACAAAATTCGCTAACTTTGAAAACTTAAAAAACGCGTTTTTTCTTTTTTAGCATTTTGCCAATAACTTTGCGAAAATTGAAGATTTTCAAAATCCTAAACTTGTGCTAAGCTGTGCTAGCCTAGCACAGTTGTTCCGCCGCATGAAAAAAATCGCTAACTTAGAAAACGTAAAATATAAACGCGTTTTTTTACTTTTTTAGCGTTTTTATGCAATAACTTTGCGAAAATTCAAGATTTTCGCTAACTTTGAAAATCGCTAGCTTTGAAAACTTAAAAAATAATTGGTTTTTTACTTTTTTTCTAATAACTTTGCAAAAATTCACGATTTTCAAACTCCAAAACTAGCCTAGCACAGTTTTTCCGCCACATGACAAAAATCGCTAACTTAGAAAACGTAAAATAAAAACGCGTTTTTAACTTTTTTAGCGTTTTTTCGCAATAACTTTGCGAAAATCTGAAGCTTGTGCTAAGTTGTGCTAGCCTGGTACAATTATTCGCCACACGACAAAATTCGCTTACTTTGAAAACTTAAAACAAACGCGTTTATTCTTTTTTTTGCATTTTTTCGCAATTACTTTGCGAAAATTGAAGATTTTCAAAATCTGAAACTTGTGCTAAGTTGTGCTTGCCTAGCAGAATTTAAGTTTTACAAAATCTGAAACTTGTCTGAAATTTTAAATCTGAAGTTGTGCCTAGCACAATTTTTGCGCCACATGACGAAAATCGCTCACTATAAAAACGTAAAATATAAACAGGGTTTTTTCTTTTTTAGCGTTTTTTCCAATAACTTTGCGAAAATTCAAGATTTTCAAAACCTGAGCCTAGCACAGTTTTTCCGCCACATGACAAAAATCGCTAACTTTGAAAACGTAAAATATAAACTCGTTTATTTCGTTTTTAGCGTTTTTTCGCAATAACTTTGCGAAAGTTCAAGATTTTCAAAAGCTGATACTTGTCTGAAATTTTAAATCTGAAGTTGTGCATAGCCTAGGTAACGAATATCGCTAACTTTGAAAGCTTAAAAAATAATTCAGTTTCATACTTTTTTTGCGTTTTTTTTGCAATAAGTTTGCGAAAATCAAGATTTTCAAAATCTGAAACTTGTGCTAAGTTGTTTTAGCCTAGCACAGTTATTCCGCCACATGACAAAAACGCTAACTTTGAAAACGTAAAATATAAACGCGTTTTTTACTTTTTTTAACGCAATAACTTTGCGATTATTCAAGATTTTTAACATCTAAAACTTGTCTGAAATTTGAAATCTTGCACAATTTTTCCGCCACATGACAAAAATCGCTAACTTTGAAAACGTAAAACAAAAACGCGTTTTTTACTCTTTTTTTTAACGTTTTTGGCAATTACTTTGCGAAACTTCAAGATTTTCAAAATCTAAATCTTGTGCTAAGTTGAGCCAGCCTAGTACAATTTTTCCGCTACATGACAAAATTCGCTAACTTTGAAAACTTAAAAAAAACGCGTTTTTCTTTTTTACCATTTTTTTTCAATAACTTTGCGAAAATTGAAGATTTTCAAAATACGAAACTTGTGCTAAGCTGTGCTAGCCTAGCACAGTTTTTCCGCCACATGACAAATCGCTATTTTTGAAAACGTAAAATATAACTCGTTTTTTACTTTTTTTAGCGTTTTTCGCAATAACTTTGCGAAAGTTCAAGATTTTTAAAATCTGATACTTGTGTGAAATTTGAAATCTGAAGTTGTGCTAACCTAAACGTAAAATATAAACTCGTTTATTACTTTTTTAGCGTTTTTTCGCAATAACTTTGCGAAAGATCAAGATTTTCAAAAGCTGATACTTGTCTGTAATTTTAAATCTGAAGTTGTGCCTAGCCTAGCTAACGAAAATTGCTAATTTTGAAAGCTTAAAAAATAATTCAGTTTTATACTTTTTTTTTGTTTTTTTGCAATATGTTTGCGAAAATTCAAAATTTTCGAAATCTGAAACTTCCGCTAAGTTGTTTTAGCCTAGCACAGTTTTTCCGCCACATGATAAAAATCGCTAACTTTGAAAACGTAAAATATAAACTCGTTTTTAATTTTTTTTTTAGTTTTTTTTCGCAATAACTTTGCGAAAGTTCAAGATTTGAAAAAACTCCAACTTGTGCTAGGTTGTGCTAGCCTAGCACAATTTTTCCGCCACATCACGAAAATCGCTATTTTAGAAAACGTAAAATATAAACGCGTTTTTTTACTTTTTTTAGCGTTTTTTGCAATAACTTTGCGAAAATTCAAGATTTGAAAAAACTTTAAATAGAGCTAAGTTGTGCTAGCCTAGCACTGTTGTTCCGCCACATGAGAAAAAATCGCTAACTTAGAAATTGCAATATATAAACTCGTTTTTTACTTTTTTAACGTTTTTCGCAATAACTTTGCGAAAGTTCAATATTTTTAAAATCTGATACTTGTGTGAAATTTGAAATCTGAAGTTGTGCTAGCCTAGCACAATTTTTGCGCCACATGACGAAAATCGCTCACTATAAAAACGTAAAATATAAACGGGGTTTTTTCTTTTTTAGCGTTTTTTTCCAATAACTTTGCGAAAATTCAAGATTTTCAAAACCTGAGCCTAGCACAGTTTTTCCGCCACATGACAAAAATCGCTAACTTTGAAAACGTAAAATATAAACTCGTTTATTACGTTTTTAGCGTTTTTTCGCAATAACTTTGCGAAAGTTCAAGATTTTCAAAAGCTGATACTTGTCTGAAATTTTAAATCTGAAGTTGTGCATAGCCTAGCTAACGAAAATCGCTAACTTTGAAAGCTTAAAAAATAATTCAGTTTTATACTTTTTTTGCGTTTTTTTTGCAATAAGTTTGCGAAAATCAAGATTTTCAAAATCTGAAACTTGTGCTAAGTTGTTTTAGCCTAGCACAGTTATTCCGCCACATGACAAAAACGCTAACTTTGAAAACGTAAAATATAAACGCGTTTTTTACTTTTTTTAACGCAATAACTTTGCGATTATTCAAGATTTTTAAAATCTAAAACTTGTCTGAAATTTGAAATCTTGCACAATTTTTCCGCCACATGACAAAAATCGCTAACTTTGAAAACCTAATAACCGCAATAACTTTGCGAAACTTCAAGATATTCAAAATCAAAATCTTGTGCTAAGTTGAGCTAGCCTAGTACAATTTTTCCGCTACATGACAAAAATCGCTAACTTTGAAAACGTAAAATAAAAACGCGGTTTTAAATTTTTTAGCTTTTTTTCGCTATAACATTGCAAAAATCTGAAACTTGTGCTACGTTGAGCTAGCCTAGTACAATTTTTACGAAACATGACAAAATTCGCTAACTTTGAAAACTTAAAAAACGCGTTTTTTCTTTTTTAGCATTTTGCCAATAACTTTGCGAAAATTGAAGATTTTCAAAATCCTAAACTTGTGCTAAGCTGTGCTAGCCTAGCACAGTTGTTCCGCCGCATGAAAAAAATCGCTAACTTAGAAAACGTAAAATATAAACGCGTTTTTTTACTTTTTTAGCGTTTTTATGCAATAACTTTGCGAAAATTCAAGATTTTCGCTAACTTTGAAAATCGCTAGCTTTGAAAACTTAAAAAATAATTGGTTTTTTACTTTTTTTCTAATAACTTTGCAAAAATTCACGATTTTCAAACTCCAAAACTAGCCTAGCACAGTTTTTCCGCCACATGACAAAAATCGCTAACTTAGAAAACGTAAAATAAAAACGCGTTTTTAACTTTTTTAGCGTTTTTTCGCAATAACTTTGCGAAAATCTGAAGCTTGTGCTAAGTTGTGCTAGCCTGGTACAATTATTCGCCACACGACAAAATTCGCTTACTTTGAAAACTTAAAACAAACGCGTTTATTCTTTTTTTTGCATTTTTTCGCAATTACTTTGCGAAAATTGAAGATTTTCAAAATCTGAAACTTGTGCTAAGTTGTGCTTGCCTAGCAGAATTTAAGTTTTACAAAATCTGAAACTTGTCTGAAATTTTAAATCTGAAGTTGTGCCTAGCACAATTTTTGCGCCACATGACGAAAATCGCTCACTATAAAAACGTAAAATATAAACAGGGTTTTTTCTTTTTTAGCGTTTTTTCCAATAACTTTGCGAAAATTCAAGATTTTCAAAACCTGAGCCTAGCACAGTTTTTCCGCCACATGACAAAAATCGCTAACTTTGAAAACGTAAAATATAAACTCGTTTATTTCGTTTTTAGCGTTTTTTCGCAATAACTTTGCGAAAGTTCAAGATTTTCAAAAGCTGATACTTGTCTGAAATTTTAAATCTGAAGTTGTGCATAGCCTAGGTAACGAATATCGCTAACTTTGAAAGCTTAAAAAATAATTCAGTTTCATACTTTTTTTTGCGTTTTTTTTGCAATAAGTTTGCGAAAATCAAGATTTTCAAAATCTGAAACTTGTGCTAAGTTGTTTTAGCCTAGCACAGTTATTCCGCCACATGACAAAAACGCTAACTTTGAAAACGTAAAATATAAACGCGTTTTTTACTTTTTTTAACGCAATAACTTTGCGATTATTCAAGATTTTTAACATCTAAAACTTGTCTGAAATTTGAAATCTTGCACAATTTTTCCGCCACATGACAAAAATCGCTAACTTTGAAAACCTAATAACCGCAATAACTTTGCGAAGCTTCAAGATATTCAAAATCAAAATCTTGTGCTAAGTTGAGCTAGCCTAGTACAATTTTTCCGCTACATGACAAAAATCGCTAACTTTGAAAACGTAAAATAAAAACGCGGTTTTAAATTTTTTAGCTTTTTTTCGCAATAACATTGCAAAAATCTGAAACTTGTGCTACGTTGAGCTAGCCTAGTACAATTTTTACGCAACATGACAAAATTCGCTAACTTTGAAAAATTAAAAAACGCGTTTTTTCTTTTTTAGCATTTTGCCAATAACTTTGCGAAAATTGAAGATTTTCAAAATCCTAAACTTGTGCTAAGCTGTGCTAGCCTAGCACAGTTGTTCCGCCGCATGAAAAAAATCGCTAACTTAGAAAACGTAAAATATAAACGCGTTTTTTACTTTTTTAGCGTTTTTATGCAATAACTTTGCGAAAATTCAAGATTTTCGCTAACTTTGAAAATCGCTAGCTTTGAAAACTTAAAAAATAATTGGTTTTTTACTTTTTTTCTAATTACTTTGCAAAAATTCACGATTTTCAAACTCTAAAACTAGCCTAGCACAGTTTTTCCGCCACATGACAAAAATCGCTAACTTCGAAAACGTAAAATAAAAACGCGTTTTTAACTTTTTTTAGCGTTTTTTCGCAATAACTTTGCGAAAATCTGAAGCTTATGCTAAGTTGTGCTAGCCTGGTACAATTATTCGCCACACGACAAAATTCGCTTACTTTGAAAACTTAAAACAAACGCGTTTATTCTTTTTTTTGCATTTTTTCGCAATTACTTTGCGAAAATTGAAGATTTTCAAAATCTGAAACTTGTGCTAAGTTGTGCTTGCCTAGCAGAATTTAAGTTTTACAAAATCTGAAACTTGTCTGAAATTTTAAATCTGAAGTTGTGCCTAGCACAATTTTTCCGCCACAAGACGAAAATCGCTAACTTTAAAAACGTAAAACAAAAACGCGTTTTTCACTTTTGTAGCGTTTTTCGCAATTACTTTGCGCAAATTAAAGATTTTCAAAATTTGAAACTTGTGGTGAGTTGTGCAAGCCTAGCAGAATTTATCCGCCACAGCGTTTTTTGAAATAACTTTGCGAAAATTCAAGATTTTTAAAATCTGAAACTTGTGCTTAGTTGTGCTAGCCTAGCACAGTTTTTCCACCACATGACAAAAATCGCTAATTTTGAAAACGTAAAATATAAAATCGTTTATTAATTTTTAGTGTTTTTTCGCAGTAACTTTGCGAAAGTTCAAAAGCTGATACTTGTTGAAATTTTAAATCTAAAGTTGTCCCTAGCCTAGCTAAAAAATCGAAAATCGCTTACTTTGAAAGCTTAAAAAATAATTAAGTTGTATACTTTTTCAGCGTTTTTTTGCAATAACTTTGCGAAAATACAAGGTTTTCAAAATCTGAAACTTGTGCAAAGTTGTTTAACTTAGCACAGTTTTTCCGCCACATGAGAAAAATCGATAACTTTGAAAACGTAAAATATAAACGCGTTTTTTTACCACACCTCTCTGGGGCAGAGAGGTGTGGTAGGACTCATATTACTATAATCTTTTATTTAATCACTTATTTCTGACATAAACACTACAAACTATTGGACGAATAGGTGACACGCGATGACGGCTGAGAGAAAGGGAAGACCAATCAGTCTCTCAAGGATTTTGGCTCTATGGGGAGCGATGGCTTCACTGGAGCACGGCGGCGGCGTCGCTGTAGATCGACGGCGTCACTGGATAACTACGGCGACGTCACTGTAGATCGGCTGCGTCCCTGAAGATTGGCGGCGTCACTGTGAATCGGCGGCGTCACTGGAGAGTGGCGGCGGCGTGACTGTAAATCGGCGGCGGCGTCAGTGGATAACAGCGGTGGCTACATCCCTATAAATCGGCGGCGTCACTGGAGAACGACGGCGTAAGGTGGCGGCGCAAACACAAACCCAGGGGCCGAAAAGATGGACTGGGCAGACCAAACTGTCTCCTTTCGAAGCCCGAAAGCTATGAACTCGTTTGCTTCTGTGGCAGCGCGGATGTGACGTTAGAGATCGGCAAGGCCAAGCTATCTCTATTCCATCCAACAGCACCCACAACAAACAACTTTACTACAGCAGGGGAAATAGAGATCGGGAAGGCCAGCCTATCTCTACCCCTCTCAACCTATACTACCACAAGGAGAATTTCCAAAGAGAAGAGGGAAGACCAGACTTTCTCTTGTTAAAACCCTTGCGCATGCACTAACTACCTCAAGCTACTGCCACTCTTACCTGTCGCCGTCCACTGACCAACTGTCTCGAACTCATCCGCTTTTTATACCCTGTTGCGTTTCACACACACACACCAATACCTTCACATTCCCGCCTGACCGGTTTAGTACGTAGATGTTGGCTGCAATGCGATCATATGATTCACGTTCAAGGCCCGAATTTCCGTTAAATTTGAATTTCTGGGGCCTGTTTACACGCTCCCACTACTACATGTATCATATGTATACGTATTTTTTATAATACTCAATTTTTAATTCATTTTCTTTGTACCTAAATTCGTAAAATACTAAATAAATTCTTAAAGGTAAACAGAATGAGAACCAAAACAACGAAATACAATAAAAATGGAATAATATAATAAAATAATAGAACAATAGTTTATCTAATGTTGACAGAAACGAGGAAATCGACTTTTGTCGTTACATAACCCCTGCCGTTCCAGTTACATGCGTGGGGGTAGTGCCTTGATGAACACACAGCCGTCCTTGTTAATACTGATTTGGAACATTATTAACAAGGACTTCACCCGTTTCTGGCGCTAGTTTTTCATCGACTCTTCAACAACCTTTCGCAGTTTTGGTGTCTCAGAAAGGATGACGTGGACCCCCTCATGAACCACTTTAAATGGTGTGGAGATTGATGTACCAGGGCTAACAGGCTCTAGCCTATTTAAAATTGTATCGATCCGTGGCAATGGGAAGGCATCAAGTACCGATCGTCGGTTTAGCTGTCGAAAATCCATACACGTCCTCCAATCCCCGTTTTTTTTCTTGACAAGAGTGATCGGAAAACTATATGGGCTATTTGATGGTTCTATACATCCTCGTGCTATTAAATTGTTCACTTCCGCATCAATGATGGCTGGGTTTCTTTTGGCGTAACGAAGTTTTATCGGCCGTTCGTCTAGCATAACGATTTTATGTTCAGCGATATTTGATAAACCACTTAAATATCTGAATTTTGGTAACTCCTCTTCAAGAAATGTGTTTTGCTCATCAGGTGTATGTTCCAGAATAGTACGTGGGCCGGGAAAAATATCTACAGTACATTACCCCCTCCCGTTCCAGATATATGCGTGGGGGTAGTGCCTTGATGAACACACTGCCGTCCTTGTTAATAATGATTTGGAACCGTTTCCCTCCAACTTCTTTATTAAACTTCACCCGTTTCTGGCGCTAGTTTTTCATCGACTCTTCAACAACCTTTCGCAGTTCTGGTGTCTCAGAAAGGATGACGTGGACCCCCTCATGAACTACTTTAAATGGTGTGGAGATTGATGTACCAGGGCTTACAGGCTCTAGCCTATTTAAAATTGTATCGATCCGTGGTAATGGGAAGGCATCAAGTACCGATCGTCGGTTTAGCTGTCGAAAATCCATACACGTCCTCCAATCCCCGTTTTGCTTCTTGACAAGAGTGATCGGAAAACTATATGAGCTATTTGATGGTTCTATACATCCTCGTGCAATTAAATTGTTCACTTCCGCATTAATGATGGCTTGCATGGCTGGGTTTCTTTTGGCGTAACGAAGTTTTATCGGCCATTCGTCTAGCATAACGATTTTATGTTCAGCGATATTTGATAAACCACTTAAATCTCTGAATTTTGGTAACTCCTCTTCAGGAAATGTGTTTTGCTCATCAGGTGTATGTTCCATAATAGTATGTGGGCCGGGAAAAATATCTACAGTGTTGGAGATATGATGGAAAATATTTTCACTCACCTCTTTTGTTCTAGGATCTTCACGCTGAGTTGTTCCAGTAATATTTCGGCAGGTGCTGCTACTGGCATCTTCCGGAGAACAATGGAAAGTAAGATAAAATAAAACAAAATCTGAAACTTGTCTGAAATTTTAAATCTGAAGTTGTGCCTAGCACAATTTTTGCGCCACATGACGAAAATCGCTCACTATAAAAACGTAAAATATAAACAGGGTTTTTTCTTTTTTAGCGTTTTTTTCCAATAACTTTGCGAAAATTCAAGATTTTCAAAACCTGAGCCTAGCACAGTTTTTCCGCCACATGACAAAAATCGCTAACTTTGAAAACGTAAAATATAAACTCGTTTATTACGTTTTTAGCGTTTTTTCGCAATAACTTTGCGAAAGTTCAAGATTTTCAAAAGCTGATACTTGTCTGAAATTTTAAATCTGAAGTTGTGCATAGCCTAGCTAACGAAAATCGCTAACTTTGAAAGCTTAAAAAATAATTCAGTTTTATACTTTTTTTTGCGTTTTTTTGCAATAAGTTTGCGAAAATCAAGATTTTCAAAATCTGAAACTTGTGCTAAGCTGTTTTAGCCTAGCACAGTTATTCCGCCACATGACAAAAACGCTAACTTTGAAAACGTAAAATATAAACGCGTTTTTTACTTTTTTTAACGCAATAACTTTGCGATTATTCAAGATTTTTAAAATCTAAAACTTGTCTGAAATTTGAAATCTTGCACAATTTTTCCGCCACATGACAAAAATCGCTAACTTCGAAAACCTAATAACCGCAATAACTTTGCGAAACTTCAAGATATTCAAAATCAAAATCTTGTGCTAAGTTGAGCTAGCCTAGTACAATTTTTCCGCTACATGACAAAAATCGCAAACTTTGAAAACGTAAAATAAAAACGCGGTTTTAAATTTTTTAGCTTTTTTTCGCAATAACATTGCAAAAATCTGAAACTTGTGCTACGTTGAGCTAGCCTAGTACAATTTTTACGCAACACGACAAAATTCGCTAACTTTGAAAAATTAAAAAACGCGTTTTTTCTTTTTTAGCATTTTGCCAATAACTTTGCGAAAATTGAAGATTTTCAAAATCCTAAACTTGTGCTAAGCTGTGCTAGCCTAGCACAGTTGTTCCGCCGCATGAAAAAAATCGCTAACTTAGAAAACGTAAAATATAAACGCGTTTTTTTACTTTTTTAGCGTTTTTATGCAATAACTTTGCGAAAATTCAAGATTTTCTCTAACTTTGAAAATCGCTAGCTTTGAAAACTTAAAAAATAATTGGTTTTTTACTTTTTTTCTAATTACTTTGCAAAAATTCACGATTTTCAAACTCTAAAACTAGCCTAGCACAGTTTTTCCGCCACATGACAAAAATCGCTAACTTCGAAAACGTAAAATAAAAACGCGTTTTTAACTTTTTTAGCGTTTTTTCGCAATAACTTTGCGAAAATCTGAAGCTTATGCTAAGTTGTGCTAGCCTGGTACAATTATTCGCCACACGACAAAATTCGCTTACTTTGAAAACTTAAAACAAACGCGTTTATTCTTTTTTTTGCATTTTTTCGCAATTACTTTGCGAAAATTGAGATTTTCAAAATCTGAAACTTGTGCTAAGTTGTGCTTGCCTAGCAGAATTTAAGTTTTACAAAATCTGAAACTTGTCTGAAATTTTAAATCTGAAGTTGTGCCTAGCACCATTTTTCTGCCACATGACGAAAATCGCTTACTTTAAAAACGTAAAATATAAACGCGTTTTTTTACATTTTTAGCGTTTTTCACAATAACTTTGCGAAATTTAAAGATTTTCAAAATCTGAAACTTGAGGTAAGTTGTGCTAGCCTAGCAGAATTTTTCCGCCACCAGACGAAAATCGCTAACTTTAAAAACGTAAAACAAAAACGCGTTTTTCACTTTTGTAGCGTTTTTCGCAATTACTTTGCGCAAATTAAAGATTTTCAAAATTTGAAACTTGTGGTGAGTTGTGCAAGCCTAGCAGAATTTATCCGCCACAGCGTTTTTTTGAAGTAACTTTGCGAAAATTCAAGATTTTTAAAATCTGAAACTTGTGCTTAGTTGTGCTAACCTAGCACAGTTTTTCCACTACATGACAAAAATCGCTAATTTTGAAAACGTAAAATATAATCTCGTTTATTAATTTTTAGCGTTTTTTCGCAGTAACTTTGCGAAAGTTCAAAAGCTGATACTTGTCTGAAATTTTAAATCTAAAGTTGTCCCTAGCCTAGCTAACGAAAATCGCTAACTTTGAAAGCTTAAAAAATAATTAAGTTGTATACTTTTTCAGCGTTTTTTTTGCAATAACTTTGCGAAAATTCAAGATTTTCAAAATCTGAAACTTGTGCAAAGTTGTTTTAGCTTAGCACAGTTTTTCCGCCACATGACAAAAATCGCTAACTTTGAAAACGTAAAATATAAACGCGTTTTTTACTTTTTTTAGTGTTTTTTTGCAATAACTTCAAGATTTTCAAAATCTAAAAAAAAAACTGTCTGACAAAAATCGATAACTTTGAAAACGGGCCAGACTCAGCCAGCTGGGGCAGACTCAGCCAGGCCCAAGGTCGTTACAAACTATTTATTTTAGACTGAGAAAGAGAGAGGTGTGGTAGGACTCATATAACTATAATATTTTATTTAATCACTTATTTCTGACATAAACACTACAAACTATTGGACGAATAGGTGACACGCGATGACGGCTGAGAGAAAGGGAAGACCAATCAGTCTCACAGGGATTTTGGCTCTATGGGGAGCGATGGCTTCACTGGAGCACGGCGGCGGCGTCGCTGTAGATCGACGGCGTCACTGGATAACTACGGCGACGTCACTGTAGATCGGCTGCGTCCCTGAAGATTGGCGGCGTCACTGTGAATCGGCGGCGTCACTGGAGAACGACGGCGTAAGGTGGCGGCGCTAACACAAACCCAGAGGCCGAAAAGATGGACTGGGCAGACCAAACAGTCTCCTTTCGAAGCCCGAAAGCTATGAACTCGTTTGCTTCTGTGGCAGCGCGGATGTGACGTTAGAGATCGGGAAGGCCAAGCTATCTCTATTCCATCCAACAGCACCCACAACAAACAACTTTACTACAGCAGGGGAAATAGAGATCGGGAAGGCCAGCCTATCTCTACCCCTCTCAACCTAAACTACCACAAGGAGAATTTCCAAAGAGAAGAGGGAAGACCAGACTTTCTCTTGTCAAAACCCTTGCGCATGCACTAACTACCTCAAGCTTCTGTCACTCTTACCTGTCGCCGTCCAATGACCAACTGTCTCGAACTCATCCGCTTTTTATACCCTGTTGCGTTTCACACACACACACACACACACCAATACCTTCACATTCCCGCCTGACCGTTTTAGTGTAGATGTTGGCTGCAATGCGATCATATGATCCACGTTCAAGGCCCGAATTTCCGTTAAATTTGAATTTCTGGGGCCTGTTTACACGCTCCCACTACTATATGTATCATATTTATACGTATTTTTTATAATACTCAATTTTTAATTCATTTTCTTTGTACCTAAATTCGTAAAATACTAAATAAATTCTTAAAGGTAAACAGAATGAGATCCAAAACAACAAAATATAATAAAAATGGAATAATATAATAAAATAATAGAACAATAGTTTATCTAATGCTGACAGAAACGAGGGAATCGACTTTTGTCGTTACATAACCCCTCCCGTTCCAGTTATATGCGTGGGGGTAGTGCCTTGATGAACATACTGCCGTCCTTGTTAATAATGATTTGGAACATTATTAACAAGAACTTCACCCGTTTCTGGCGCTAGTTTTTCATCGACTCTTCAACAACCTTTGGCAGTTTTGGTGTCTCAGAAAGGATGACGTGGACCCCCTCATGAACCACTTTAAATGGTGTGGAGATTGATGTACCAGGGCTTACAGGCTGTAGCCTATTTAAAATTGTATCGATCCGTGGTAATGGGAAGGCATCAAGTACCGATCGTCGGTTTAGCTGTCGAAAATCCATACACGTCCTCCAATCCCCGTTTCTTTTCTTGACAAGAGTGATCGGCAAACTATATGGGCTATTTGATGGTTCTATACATCCTCGTGCTATTAAATTGTTCACTTCCGCATCAATGATGGCTGGGTTTCTTTTGGCGTAACGAAGTTTTATCGGCCGTTCGTCTAGCATAACGATTTTATGTTCAGCGATATTTGATAAACCACTTAAATATCTGAATTTTGGTAACTCCTCTTCAAGAAATGTGTTTTGCTCATCAGGTGTATGTTCCAGAATAGTACGTGGGCCGGGAAAAATATCTACAGTACATTACCCCCTCCCGTTCCAGTTATATGCGTGGGGGTAGTGCCTTGATGAACACACTGCCGTCCTTGTTAATAATGATTTGGAACCGTTTCCCTCCAACTTCTTTATTAAACTTCACCCGTTTCTGGCGCTAGTTTTTCATCGACTCTTCAACAACCTTTCGCAGTTCTGGTGTCTCAGAAAGGATGACGTGGACCCCCTCATGAACTACTTTAAATGGTGTGGAGATTGATGTACCAGGGCTAACAGGCTCTAGCCTATTTAAAATTGTATCGATCCGTGGTAATGGGAAGGCATCAAGTACCGAACGTCGGTTTAGCTGTCGAAAATCCATACACGTCCTCCAATCCCCGTTTTGCTTCTTGACAAGAGTGATCGGAAAACTATATGAGCTATTTGATGGTTCTATACATCCTCGTGCAATTAAATTGTTCACTTCCGCATTAATGATGGCTTGCATGGCTGGGTTTCTTTTGGCGTAACGAAGTTTTATCGGCCGTTCGTCTAGCATAACGATTTTATATTCAGCGATATTTGATAAACCACTTAAATCTCTGAATTTTGGTAACTCCTCTTCAGGAAATGTGTTTTGCTCATCAGGTGTATGTTCCATAATAGTATGTGGGCCGAGAAAAATATCTACAGTGTTAGAGATATGATGGAAAATATTTTCACTCACCTCTTTTGTTCTAGGATCTTCACGCTGAGTTGTTCCAGTAATATTTCGGCAGGTGCTGCTACTGGCATCTTCCGGAGAACAATGGAAAGTAAGACCAGCGCATTGAATCTTAGTTTGGAATGACCTTAAGAAGTCTAATCCCAGGAGAATATCTTCATTAGAGTTTGTCATAACCAGGAAAGTACATTTTGTGTTGGTATTACAAAAGATGACAATTTGTACTGGTTTTGAAGCAGACACCTTCGATCCGTCGGCTAATGTGAAATCAATGTTGTCACGCAGGTTATATGGGTTTATTTTAATTTTTTTGACAAATTCGGCTTAAATGCAATTCCTGGTGGCACCACTGTCGATCGTTGCCGTCACAAATTTGTTCTGCAGGAGAATAATGGTCATAGCGGTCAGTCGTGTTTCCTCTCCTTGTAGCAATGTCTGATTCTGAATGGGTTGCCCTTGGAAGCGATAATTCGAAGACTTGTCCATATGCTCCCTGGCTTCCTCGGTTTCTCCGCGATAGCAATAATTTTGGAGTGGCCCGTTGCCTCGGTGATTGCTAGTATTAGATCGATGGTTTTCCGCTCGGCTTTGATAAGATGTCGTTGGGATGCTTGCTAGTTCATCTGCCTACGCTATCAGTTAGGGTAGAGAAGCAAAATCTCTCCGACTAATAAACCACTGGTAATCCGGTTGTGCATTTCGGAAAATTCATTCCAATTTCTGTGACTCTGACAATTCTGAATGGTGCATCAGGTGTTGCAGGGCCAGCACATAATCCTTAAAACTTTCCTTTGGACGTTGTACTCTTTTACGTATCTCATCCTCTAATTTTTCGAAATATCTCGATGGCAAAAAAAGAGTAAAGAAATCCGTTTTAAAATTGGACCAGTATTATCAGTGCTGGTTATTGTTGCGGTACCAAATTAATGCACGCTCTCGAAAGAACTCAGGCATTATCCGAGGTAGTTGGTCCAGCACCACGTCATACATTTCTGCCAACTCATTTAGGCGTTCTACGAAGCCGAAGGGATCTTGCCCACCATCATACTTGAGGCTCCATTTTCTAACCAGTTCCACTAGTAAAATGTAGTTTTCGATAACAGATGGGTTTGTGACTTTTTTTGAATCGGCCGCTCCACCTGAGGTGGCTTTCCTTTTACTGGTGATTTTCCACCATTATGATGATCCTCAAGAGACGGTACACGTAAACTGGGGTTTCCGGAAAGAGTAGACGGCTGCCTGTTCGGTGATGGTACTAAATTTTGGGTATCATG
The DNA here is from genome assembly GCA_963513945.1 of Hydrotaea diabolus. Lineage (NCBI taxonomy): Eukaryota > Metazoa > Arthropoda > Insecta > Diptera > Muscidae > Hydrotaea > Hydrotaea diabolus. Next base: position 1,965,893 of record OY740721.1, read on the forward strand.
CTTCGTTTGTACCTCTAGTAACCTCTCAAGTCTTTCTGAATCATGCTCTCCACCTAAAAATTTAGCAAATCTCTTGCGATGTTTCTCCACTTTTTCTGTAGTCTCTAGACCAAATTTTCTTAAATATGCTGCGAGATCTTCCTGCTTATGCGCATATGCCCACGATAAACGCAAGATTTTCGATTTTTAATATATATATAATTTTTTTTTTTTTTTAATTTTTTTGACTCTGAGGATTTTTTCACACTTTTCTCTCTTTCTCTAGTTAGGAACAGTTTTTTTTTACTGTCCCTGCTCGGGCGCCATTGCAACGATGTGTTTCCACTTATGCTGGGACAGACTCAGCCAGGTCCAAGGTCGTTACAAACTATTTCTTTTAGACTGAGAAAGAGAGAGGTGTGGTAGGACTCATATAACTAAAATCTTTAATTTAATCGCTTATTTCTGACATAAACACTACAAACTATTGGACGAATAGGTTACACGCGATGACGGCTGAGAGAAAGGGAAGACCAATCAGTCTCTCAGGGATTTTGGCACTATGGGGAGCGATGGCTACACTGGAGAACGGCGTCGTCGCTGGAGCACGGCGGTGACGTCACTGTAGATCGGCGGCGTCATTGGAGAACGGCGGCGGCGTCACTGTAAATCGGCGTCACTGGGGTACGGTGGCGGCGTCACTGTAAATCGGCAGCGTCACTGCAGAACGACGGCGACGTCACTGTAAATCGGCGTCGTCACTGGAGAACGGCGGCGTCGCTGTACTAACCCAAAGGGCCGAAAAGATGGACTGGGCAGACCAAACAGTCTCCTTTCGAAACCCGAAAGATATGAACGCGTTTGCTTCTGTGGCAGCGGGGATGTTATCTTACAGATCGGGAGGGCCAAGCTATCTCTATTCCATCCAGCAGCGCCCACAACAAACAACTTTACTACAGCAGGTGAAATAGAGATAGGGAAGGCCAGCCTATTTCTACCCCTCTCAACCTACACTACTACAAGGAGAATTTCCTAAGAGAAGAGGGAAGACCAGACTTTCTCTTGTTAAAACCCTTGCGCATGCACTAACTACCTCTAGTTAGTGTCGCTCTTACCTGTCGCCGTCCAATGACCAACTGTCTCGAACTTGTCCGCCCACGCTCTTTTTATACCCTGTTGCATTTCCCACAAACACACACCAATACCTTCACATTCCCGCCTGACCGTTTTGGTATGTAGATGTTGGCTGCACTGCGATCATATGATTCACGTTCAAGGCCCGAATTTCCGTTAAATTTGAATGTGCATTTCTTGGGCCTGTTTACACGGTCCCACTACTACACGTATCGTATGTATACGTATTTTTTATAATACTCAATTTTTAATTCATTTTCTTTGTACCTAAATTCGTAAAATACTAAATAAATTCTTAAAGGTAAACAGAATCCAAAACAACAAAATATAATAAAAATAGAATAATATAATAAAATAATCGAACAATAGTTTATCTAATGTTGACAAAAACGAGGGAATCGACTTTTGTCGTTACGAAATATAAATGCGTTTTTCGAAATAACTTTGCGAAAATTGAAGATTTTCAAAATCTAAAACTTGTGCTTAGTTGAGCTAGCCTAGTACAATTTTTCCGCTACATGACAAAACTCGCTTACTTTGAAAACGTAAAATAAAAACGCGTTTTTTCGCAATAACTTTGCGAAAATACAAGATTTTCAAAATCTGAAACTTTTACTAAGTTGTGCTAGCCTAGTACAATTTTTCCGCCACATGACAAAATTCGCTAACTTTGAAAACTTAAAAAAACGCGTTTTTTCAGCATTTTTTCGCAAATTGTGCTAAGCTGTGCTAGCCTAGCACAGTTTTTCTAAATCTAAATTTGTGCTAAGTTGTAATAGCCTAGCACAGTAGCTCCGCCACATGACAAAAATTGCTAACTTTGAAAACGTAAAATATAAACGAGTTTTTTCTTTTTTTTTAGCATTTTTTCGCAATAACTTTGCGAAAATTCAGGATTTTCAAAATCTGAAACTTGTGCAAACTTGTGCTAGCCTAGCACAGTTTTTCCACCACATGACAAAAATCGCTAACTTTGAAAACGTAAAATATAAATGCGATTTTTACTTTTTTAGCGTTTTTCGCAATAAGTTTGCGAAAATTATAGATTTTCAAAACACACTGCCGTCCTTGTTAATAATGATTTGGAACCGTTTCCCTCCAACTTCTTTATTAAACTTCACCCGTTTCTGGCGCTAGTTTTTCATCGACTCTTCAACAACCTTTCGCAGTTCTGGTGTCTCAGAAAGGATGACGTGGACCCCCTCATGAACTACTTTAAATGGTGTGGAGATTGAAGTACCAGGGCTTACAGGCTCTAGCCTATTTAAAATTGTATCGATCCGTGGTAATGGGAAGGCATCAAGTACCGATCGTCGGTTTAGCTGTCGAAAATCCATACACGTCCTCCAATCCCCGTTTTGCTTCTTGACAAGAGTGATCGGAAAACTATATGAGCTATTTGATGGTTCTATACATCCTCGTGCAATTAAATTGTTCACTTCCGCATTAATGATGGCTTGCATGGCTGGGTTTCTTTTGGCGTAACGAAGTTTTATCGGCCGTTCGTCTAGCATAACGATTTTATGTTCAGCGATATTTGATAAACCACTTAAATCTCTGAATTTTGGTAACTCCTCTTCAGGAAATGTGTTTTGCTCATCAGGTGTATGTTCCATAATAGTATGTGGGCCGAGAAAAATATCTACAGTGTTAGAGATATGATGGAAAATATTTTCACTCACCTCTTTTGTTCTAGGATCTTCACGCTGAGTTGTTCCAGTAATATTTCGGCAGGTGCTGCTACTGGCATCTTCCGGAGAACAATGGAAAGTAAGACCAGCGCATTGAATCTTAGTTTGGAATGACCTTAAGAAGTCTAATCCCAAGAGAATATCTTCATTAGAGTTTGTCATAACCAGGAAAGTACATTTTGTGTTGGTATTACCAAAGATGACAATTTGTACTGGTTTTAAAGCAGACACCTTCGATCCTTCGGCTAATGTGAAATCAATGTTGTCACGCAGGTTATATGGGTTTATTTTAATTTTTTTGACAAATTCGGCTTAAATGCAATTCCTGGTGGCACCACTGTCGATCGTTGCCGTCACGAATTTGTTCTGCAGGAGAATAATGGTCATAGCGGTCAGTCGTGTTTCCTCTCCTTGTAGCAATGTCTGATTCTGAATGGGTTGCCCTTGGAAGCGATAATTCGAAGACTTGTCCATATGCTCCCTGGCTTCCTCGGTTTCTCCGCGATAGCAATAATTTTGGAGTGGCCCGTTGCCTCGGTGATTGCTAGTATTAGATCGATGGTTTTCCGCTCGGCTTTGATAAGATGTCGTTGGGATGCTTGCTAGTTCATCTGCCTACGCTATCAGTTAGGGTAGAGAAGCAAAATCTCTCCGACTAATAAACCACTGGTAATCCGGTTGTGCATTTCGGAAAATTCATTCCAATTTCTGTGACTCTGACAATTCTGAATGGTGCATCAGGTGTTGCAGGGCCAGCACATAATCCTTAAAACTTTCCTTTGGACGTTGTACTCTTTTACGTATCTCATCCTCTAATTTTTCGAAATATCTCGATGGCAAAAAAAGAGTAAAGAAATCCGTTTTAAAATTGGACCAGTATTATCAGTGCTGGTTATTGTTGCGGTACCAATTAATGCACGCTCTCGAAAGAACTCAGGCATTATCCGAGGTAGTTGGTCCAGCACCACGTCATACATTTCTGCCAACTCATTTAGGCGTTCTACGAAGCCGAAGGGATCTTGCCCACCATCATACTTGAGGCTCCATTTTCTAACCAGTTCCACTAGTAGAATGTAGTTTTCGATAACAGATGGGTTTGTGACTTTTTTTTGAATCGGCCGCTCCACCTGAGGTGGCTTTCCTTTTACTGGTGATTTTCCACCATTATGATGATCCTCAAGAGACGGTACACGTAAACTGGGGTTTCCGGAAAGAGTAGACGGCTGCCTGTTCGGTGATGGTACTAAATTTTGGGTATCTTGCTTCGTTTGTACCTCTAGTAACCTCTCAAGTCTTTCTGAATCATGCTCTCCACCTAAAAATTTAGCAAATCTCTTGCGATGTTTCTCCACTTTTTCTGTAGTCTCTAGACCAAATTTTCTTAAATATGCTGCGAGATCTTCCTGCTTAAGCGCATATGCCCACGACAAACGCAAGATTTTCGATTTTAATATATATATTTTTGTTTTTTTTTTTTAATTTTTTTGACTCTGAGGATTTTTTCACACTTTTCTCTCTTTCTCTAGTTAGGAACAGTTTTTTTTTACTGTCCCTGCTCGGGCGCCATTGCAACGATGTGTTTCCACTTATGCTGGGACAGACTCAGCCAGGGTCAAGGTCGTTACAAACTATTTCTTTTAGACTGAGAAAGAGAGAGGTGTGGTAGGACCCATATAACTAAAATCTTTTATTTAATCACTTATTTCTGACATAAACACTACAAACTATTGGACGAATAGGTTACACGCGATGACGGCTGAGAGAAAGGGAAGACCAATCAGTCTCTCAGGGATTTTGGCACTATGGGGAGCGATGGCTACACTGGAGAACGGCGTCGTCGCTGGAGCACGGCGGTGACGTCACTGTAGATCGGCGGCGTCATTGGAGAACGGCGGCACTGTAAATCGGCGTCACTGGGGAACGGTGGCGGCGTCACTGTAAATCGGCGGCGTCACTGCAGAACGACGGCGACGTCACTGTAAATCGGCGTCGTCACTGGAGAACGGCGGCGTCGCTGTACTAACCCAAAGGGCCGAAAAGATGGACTGGGCAGACCAAACAGTCTCCTTTCGAAACCCGAAAGATATGAACGCGTTTGCTTCTGTGGCAGCGGGGATGTTACCTTACAGATCGGGAGGGCCAAGCTATCTCTATTCCATCCAGCAGCGCCCACAACAAACAACTTTACTACAGCAGGTGAAATAGAGATAGGGAAGGCCAGCCTATTTCTACCCCTCTCAACCTACACTAATACAAGGAGAATTTCCTAAGAGAAGAGGGAAGACCAGACTTTCTCTTGTTAAAACCCTTGCGCATGCACTAACTACCTCTAGCTAGTGTCGCTCTTACCTGTCGCCGTCCAATGACCAACTGTCTCGAACTTGTCCGCCCACGCTCTTTTTATACCCTGTTGCATTTCCCACAAACACACACCAATACCTTCACATTCCCGCCTGACCGTTTTGGTATGTAGATGTTGGCTGCACTGCGATCATATGATTCGCGTTCAAGGCCCGAATTTCCGTTAAATTTGAATGTGCATTTCTGGGGCCTGTTTACACGGTCCCACTACTACACGTATCGTATGTATACGTATTTTTTATAATACTCAATTTTTAATTCATTTTCTTTGTACCTAAATTCGTAAAATACTAAATAAATTCTTAAAGGTAAACAGAATCCAAAACAACAAAATATAATAAAAATAGAATAATATAATAAAATAATAGAACAATAGTTTATCTAATGTTGACAAAAACGAGGGAATCGACTTTTGTCGTTACGAAATATAAATGCGTTTTTCGAAATAACTTTGCGAAAATTGAAGATTTTCAAAATCTAAAACTTGTGCTTAGTTGAGCTAGCCTAGTACAATTTTTCCGCTACATGACAAAACTCGCTTACTTTGAAAACGTAAAATAAAAACGCGTTTTTTCGCAATAACTTTGCGAAAATACAAGATTTTCAAAATCTGAAACTTTTACTAAGTTGTGCTAGCCTAGTACAATTTTTCCGCCACATGACAAAATTCGCTAACTTTGAAAACTTAAAAAAACGCGTTTTTTCAGCATTTTTTCGCAAATTGTGCTAAGCTGTGCTAGCCTAGCACAGTTTTTCTAAATCTAAATTTGTGCTAAGTTGTAATAGCCTAGCACAGTAGCTCCGCCACATGACAAAAATTGCTAACTTTGAAAACGTAAAATATAAACGAGTTTTTTCTTTTTTTAGCATTTTTTCGCAATAACTTTGCGAAAATTCAAGATTTTCAAAATCTGAAACTTGTGCAAATTTGTGCTAGCCTAGCACAGTTTTTCCGCCACATGACAAAAATCGCTAACTTTGAAAACGTAAAATATAAATGCGATTTTTACTTTTTTAGCGTTTTTCGCAATAAGTTTGCGAAAATTATAGATTTTCAAAATCTTAAACTCGTGCTAAGTTGTGCTTGCCTAGCAGAATTTAAGTTTTTCAAAATCTGAAACTTTTCTGAAATTTGAAATCTGAAGTTGTGCTAGCCTAGCACAATTTTTCCGCCACATGACGAAAATTGCCAACTTTAAACAGGTAAAATATAAATGTGTTTTTTTACTTTTTTTATCGTTTTTTGCAATAACTTTGCGAAAATTGAAGATTTTCAAAATCTGATACTTGTGGTAAGTTGTGACAGCCTAGCAGAACATGACAAAAATAGCTAACTTTGAAAACGTAAAATATAAACGTGTTTTTTACTTTTTTTTAGCGTTTTTCGCAATAACTTTGCAAAAATTCAAGATTTTAAAAATCTAAAACTTGTCTGAAATTTTAAATCTGAAGTTGTGCTAGCCTAGCACAATTTTTCTGCCACATGACAAAAATCGCTAACTTTGAAAACCTAATAACCGCAATAACTTTGCGAAACTTTAAGATTTTCAAAATCTAAATCTTGTGCTAAGTTGTGCTAGCCTAGTACAATTTTTACGCAACATCACAAAATTCGCTAACTTTGAAAACTTAAAAAACGCTTTTTTTTGTTTAGCATTTTTTCCAACAAAATCGATATCTTTGAAAACGTAAAATATAAACTCTTTTTCAGCGTTTTTTGCAATAACTTTCCAAAATTCAAGATTTTCAAAATCTAAATTTGTGCTTAGTTGTGCTAGCATAGCACAGTTGTTCCGCCACTTGACAAAAACCGCTAACTTTGAAATTGTAAAATTTAAACTCGTTTTTTACTTTTTTTAGCGTTTTTTGCAATAACTTTGCGAAAATTAAAGATTTTCGCTAACTTTGAAAATCGCTAACTTTTAAACTTAAAAAATAATTCGGTTTTTTACTTTTTTAGCGTTTTTTTTCGAGTAACTTTGCAAAAATTCACGATTTTCAAACTCTAAAACTAGCCCAGCACAGTTTTTTCTCCACATGACAAAAATCGCTATATTAGAAAACGTAAAATAAAACGCGTTGTTAACTTTTTTAGCGTTTTTTCCCAATACCTTTGCGAAAATCTGAAACTTGTGCTAAGTTGTGCTAGCCTGGTACAATTTTTCCGCCACCTGACAAAAATCGCTAACTTTGAAAACGTAAAATATAAACTCGTTTATTGCTTGTTTAGCGTTTTTTTGCAATAACTTTGCGAAAATTCAAGATTTTCGCTAACTTTGAATATCGCTTACTTTTAAACCTAAAAAATAATTCGGTTTTTTACTTTTGTAGCGTTTTTTCGAATTACTTTGCAAAAATTCACGATTTTCAAACTCTAAAACTAGCCTCCGCCACATGACAAAAATCGCTAACTTAGAAAACGTAAAATAAAAACGCGTTTTTAACCATTTTAGCGTTTTTTCGCAATACCTTTGCGAAAATCTGAAACTTGTGCTAAGTTGTGCTAGCCTGGTACAATTTTTCCGCAACATGACAAAATTCGCTTACTTTGAAAACTTAAAAAAACGAGATTTTTCTTTGTTTTAGCATTTTTTCGCAATAACTTAGCGAAATTTGAAGATTTTCAAAATCTGAAACTTATGCAAAGTTGTGCGTGCCTAGCAGAATTTAAGATTTTCAAAATCTGAAACTTGTCTGAAATTTTAAATCTGAAGTTGTGCCTAGCCTAGCTAACAAAAATCGCTAACTTTGAAAGCTAAAAAAATAATTCAGTTTTATACTTTTTTAGCGTTTTTTTTTTGCAATAAGTTTGCGAAAATTCAAGATTTTAAAAATCTAAATCTTGTGCAAAGTTGAGCTAGCCTAGTACAATTTTTCCGCTACATGACAAAATTCGCTAACTTTGAAAACTTAAAAAAACGCGTTTTTTCTTTTTTTTAGCATTTTTTCCAATAACTTTGCAAAAATTGAAGATTTTCAAAATCGGAAACTTGTGCTAAGCTGTGCTAGCCCAGCACAGTTTTTCCGCCACATGACAAAATCGCTATCTTTCAAAACGTTTAATATAAACTCTTTTTACATTTTTAGCGTTTTTTGCAATAACTTTGCGAAAAATCAAGATTTTCTAAATCTAAATTTGTGCTAAGTTTTGCTAGCCTAGCACAGTTGTCCCGCCACATGACAAAAATCGCTAATTTTGAAATTGTAAAATATAAACTCGTTTCTTACTTGTTTAGCGTTTTTTCGCAATTACTTTGCGAAAAGTCAAAATTTTAAAAAAACTTTAACTTGTGGTAAGTTGTGCTAGCCTAGCGCATTTTTCCGCCACATGACGAAAATCGCTAACTTAGAAAACGTAAAATATAAACGCGTTTTTTACTTTTTTAGCGTTTTTTTGCAATAACTTTGCAAAAATTCAAGATTTTCGCTAACTTTGAAAACTTAAAAAATAATTCGGTTTTTTACTTTTTTAGCGTTTTTTTCGAATTACTTTGCAAAAATTCAGGATTTCCAAACCCTAAAACTAGCCTAGCACATTTTTTCCGCCACATGACAAAAATTGCTAACTTAGAAAACGTAAAATAAAAACGCGTTTTTAACTTTTTTTAGCGTTTTTTCGCAATAACTTTGCGAAAATCTGAAACTTGTGCTAAGTTGTGCTAGGTTGGTACAATTTTTCCGCCACATGACAAAATTCGCTTACTTTGAAAACTTAAAAAAACGCGTTTTTTCTTTTTTTTAAAGTTTTTTCGCAATTACTTAGCGAAAATTGAAGATTTTCAAAATCTGAAACTTGTGCTAAGTTGTGCTTGCCCAGCAAAATTTATGATTGTTGAATATGACACAAGAACAATACTGCGTAATATGCACCGTGCGGTGTGTTTATTACGACTGAAGAACTTATGATCTAACAATGTGGTTAAAGCTATGATTATGTCGCACATGCGTGTGTGTGTGTTGCAACATATGCGACAACAGAATAAACAATACTCCTCCTCAACACACATACATATGACTCAAAAAATAATACCTTATTTATTGAAAAATAATATTCCATTATCCAAAAAGTAATACATTAATATATATGATATGGGAATCCAAACTAAAAAATATTCTCTTAAAATACTTTACAAAAATGTTATTAACTTCAAACATAATAATAAAAACAAAAGTCAAAAAAAAATTCAATGTCATTCAATCCCTGTTTAATCCCTGTTCAATGTGTAAAAGCAACAGACCGAAATAAAACAAACGAGCTAAACATACGTACATGCACGGCACGGCACACAAGTTGACATAGTCAACTAAACTCTTTTTACAACACACACACACACACACGTTGTTGTAAAAGAAATCTATTGATGGCTCTGGATGTGGAGTCTCTTTAGAGCTGGCACGAGTGAGTTGTATTTTCGTGGGCAATTGTGTGAAGAAAACTTGAAAAGTAAGGTTTACAACAGTAGTTCTCATTCGTTTGTGGAGAGACTGGCCTTATAGAGTTCGGTTTTACTTTCAACAATTGCAGCAAGGCTTTCTGAAGAGGGTTGTCACGGACCCGAAATCATGATAAAAGTAGTGTGCAGCCACGAAAATCAATGTCACTTAGCCATTTTGTTAAAAACTTGTATTCTATTTAAATATAGAAGCAATAGGTCTTGAGCCGGTTTAATCCCTGTTCAATGTGTAAAAGCAACAGACCGAAATAAAACAAACGAGCTAAACATACGTCATTCAAAAACATAATTCGAATATAGTCCATGACTTTTACAAAGTCTTGTATGATTAATTTTGGCTAGATTCTTAGTAAAAATATCCGCCAAGTTTTCACTACTACAACAATATTTTAATTTAATTAAACCTTTGTCATACACGTCTCTAATATGGTGGTAACGAATGTCTATGTGTTTTGTTCTATTATGATAAACCGGATTGCGAACTAAATGTAGCGAACCAAGATTATCTCCATTCGGGGCAGTTCAAACAAATTTCACCAAGCAGTCTTTTCAAATATACAGCATATATTCCGCTTCGGTGCTGCTTATAGCAACTCTTTCTTGTTTTCTGGATTCCCACGAAAATACACCACCAGCAAGAATAAACGCATATCCCGTGTATGATTTTCGACCTAGTGAATCTCCTCCCCAATCAGCATCAACAAAACACTTTATTTGCTCCTATTTTTAAAGTATTTCAATTCAATAGCACTCGTTCTATTCAAATACTTTAAAATTCTTTTAGCTGCCACCATATGCTCTTAATGCGGATCGCAATACTGCTGAGACAACTTACAAACTGAATGGAGGATGTCAGGACGAGCACAAATAGCTGAATGCATTGAAGAACCTATCAATGACTGATACTCCGTCGCATCTACTCTCTTGCAATCATTTCTATCACACAGAACTTGAAATTTTGCTTCTAAAGGAGTAGAAACTGGTCTGCATTCTTCCATTCCATATCTCTGCAGCATTTCATTAATGTAGCTTCTTTGGTGAATAGATATTGCACCGGTTGCACCATTTCTCTCTATTTCGATGCTAAACAATTTTTTCGCAGGACCCTTGTCAACTAATTTTACGCGTTTGGAAATTGCATACTTAATTCGGTTTAAATCATGTAAATCAGAAGACGCTATGAGAAGATCATCTACATAAATGGCAATTAAATATATTCTCTGCCCATCTCTCATAATATACAAACATGGTTCACTCCGACATGCCTTAAAACCAATTTCCAACAATATTGCATGAAGTGTTTTGTTCCACTATCGACCAGATTGCTTCAAGCCATAAAAACCCTTCTTCAATTTGCATACCTTACCACGAAATTCTGTATTGACAAAGCGCTGCGGCTGGGACATGAATACCTCATCGCTTATGTCACTATTTAGATAAGCGGTTGACGAGTACATCTGATAATCATCTTGTAAACGTTGTATTTGTCCACTCGCATCCTTTTTTAGCGTAAATACCCATTTACATCCAACGGCTTTATGACCTTCAGGTAATTCGGTTAGCTCCCACGTATCGTTATCTAATAACTCTTGTTATTCTTTTTGCATTGCGTCCCACCAACAATCAGAATATTTGCTTGACAATGCTTCTTTTGCTGTGTTTGGTACCTGTATGTTCGAGGCTTGTACCAAATTCAAAACATTGTACTCTTTTCGTGGCCTACCTGGTTGTTTACTACGTACAATTTTTGGTCTACCAGGCCCTCTTTTTTCGGTTTGGGCATCATCATGTTCCTCTGCAGACTCAAAATGAGATTCATTTGCCAAGATACCGTATGTCTGTTCTCCAATTGACTGTACCTCAGAAACAGCATTATCTGGCTTAACCCTCTCAATTTCATTATTGGGCTCAACTAGGACCATTATTTGGTCCTAACAACTCATCAACAGACATGGTTGCGCTTGCGTCCACATTTTCGACAAAATATACATCGCGACTAACAATGACCCCCCTCGTCGTTTTGTCGTACAAACGATATGCCTTCGATGTATCGGAATAACCAACAACAATGTATTCCTTACCCTTTGCTCGAAATTTGCGATGATGTTCTTTGTCAAGAGCTATAGCCCAAGAACCAAATATCTTAAAAAATCCAACCTTTGGTTTTCGCTTATGCTAAACTTCATACGGTGTTACATCATTCAATGCTCGCGTTGGTACTCTATTACGTATGTATGCCGCTGTGTTCACTGCTTCTGCCCACAAGAACTCATCCAAATTAGCAGAAACCAACATAGCGCGTGCCATTTCGACCAAAGTCCTATTCATACGCTCAGCGACGCCATTCTGCTGCGGCGTATATGGCACAGTTAGCTGTTGAATAATACCATGCGACTTCAAATAATTCTTAAATTCGTTATTGGCATAATCAGTACCATTGTCAGAACGAAGTATTTTTATACTGTGTCCCGTTTGTTTTTCTACCATTGTTTAGAATTTCTTAAATACATCTAAAGTATCGCTTTTTGCTTTCAAAAAATATACAAAACAATAACGCGACTTATCATCAATGAACGTTAACACATAACGCGCACCACCAAGAGAAACAGTATTAATTGGACCACAAATATCAGTATGTATAATTTCCATGAGCTCTTTCGCTCTGTTATTTGAATGTGAAAAAGGTCTAACCGTACATTTACTTTTCATAAAAACACTACAACTTATAGAACTAGGAAACTTAATATTTATACCTTCTACCATATTCTTTTCCGCTAGTTGATGTAAGCTCGCCACGTTCAAATGCCCGTATCTGTAATGCCATTTCATTGCCTCTGTTGTTGATTTTGCAATAAACAAATTGTTCTTCTGCTCAGCATACAAAAACAAGTTGTCAATCTTTTCGGCAGTCAGGATTACTCTACCCTCGTTGTCATTTATTGTTGCACACTTCGATCCAAATTTCACAACATCTTTTTCTGCAACTCTGCCCACAGAAATAAAGTTGCACTGTAGCTCTGGTACGTACAAAACATCATTTAGCTCGATGTTACAGTGGTTGATTCGTACTTTCCCCTTTCCTCTAGCTTCTATTTTATTGTCACCAGCAAGGGAAACTATTTCTTTATGGTCATAAAACGACACAAACATATCTCGGTTACAACATAAATGCGATGATGCGCCATTGTCAATACACCATACGTCTGAAGTTGTGCCTAGCCTAGCTAACAAAAATCGCTAACTTTGAAAGCTTAAAAAATAATTCAGTTTTATACTTTTTTAGCGTTTTTTTTTGCAATAAGTTTGCGAAAATTCAAGATTTTAAAAATCTAAATCTTGTGCAAAGTTGAGCTAGCCTAGTACAATTTTTCCGCTACATGACAAAATTCGCTAACTTTGAAAACTTAAAAAAACGCGTTTTTTCTTTTTTAGCATTTTTTCCAATAACTTTGCAAAAATTGAAGATTTTCAAAATCCGAAACTTGTGCTAAGCTGTGCTAGCCCAGCACAGTTTTTCCGCCACATGACAAAATCGCTATCTTTCAAAACGTTTAATATAAACTCTTTTTACATTTTTAGCGTTTTTTGCAATAACTTTGCGAAAAATCAAGATTTTCTAAATCTAAATTTGTGCTAAGTTTTGCTAGCCTAGCACAGTTGTCCCGCCACATGACAAAAATCGCTAATTTTGAAATTGTAAAATATAAACTCGTTTCTTACTTGTTTAGCGTTTTTTCGCAATTACTTTGCGAAAAGTCAAAATTTTAAAAAAAAACTTTAACTTGTGGTAAGTTGTGCTAGCCTAGCGCATTTTCCGCCACATGACGAAAATCGTTAACTTAGAAAACGTAAAATATAAACGCGTATTTTACTTTTTTAGCGTTTTTTTGCAATAACTTTGCAAAAATTCAAGATTTTCGCTAACTTTGAAAACTTAAAAAATAATTCGGTTTTTTACTTTTTTAGCGTTTTTTTCGAATTACTTTGCAAAAATTCAGGATTTCCAAACTCTAAAACTAGCCTAGCACATTTTTTCCGCCACATGACAAAAATTGCTAACTTAGAAAACGTAAAATAAAAACGCATTTTTAACTTTTTTAGCGTTTTTTCGCAATAACTTTGCGAAAATCTGAAACTTGTGCTAAGTTGTGCTAGGTTGGTACAATTTTTCCGCCACATGACAAAATTCGCAGAAGCAGAATTTATGATTGTTGAATATGACACAAGAACAATACTGCGTATTATGCACCGTGCGGTGTGTTTATTACGACTTAAGAACTTATGATCTAACAATGTGGTTAAAGCTATGATTATGTCGCACATGCGTGTGTGTGTGTTGCAACATATGCGACAACAGAATAAACAATACTCCTCCTCAACACACATACATATGACTCAAAAAATAATACCTTATTTATTGAAAAATAATATTCCATTATCCAAAAAGTAATACATTAATATATATGATATGGGAATCCAAAATAAAAAATATTCTCTTAAAATACTTCACAAAAATGTTATTAACTTCAAACATAATAATAAAAACAAAAGTCAAAAAAAAAATTCAATGTCATTCAATCCCTGTTTAATCCCTGTTCAATGTGTAAAAGCAACAGACCGAAATAAAACAAACGAGCTAAACATACGTACATGCACGGCACGGCACACAAGTTGACATAGTCAACTAAACTCTTTTTACAACACACACACACGTTGTTGTAAAAGAAATCTATTGATGGCTCTGGATGTGGAGTCTCTTTAGAGCTGGCACGAGTGAGTTGTATTTTCGTGGGCAATTGTGTGAAGAAAACTTGAAAAGTAAGGTTTACAACAGTAGTTCTCATTCGTTTGTGGAGAGACTGGCCTTATAGAGTTCGGTTTTACTTTCAACAATTGCAGCAAGGCTTTCTGAAGAAGGTTGTCACGGACCCGAAATCATGATAAAAGTAGTGTGCAGCCACGAAAATCAATGTCACTTTGCCATTTTGTTAAAAACTTGTATTCTATTTAAATATAGAAGCAAGAGGTCTTGAGCCGGTTTAATCCCTGTTCAATGTGTAAAAGCAACAGACCGAAATAAAACAAACGAGCTAAACATACGTACATGCACGGCACGGCACACAAGTTGACATAGTCAACTAAACTCTTTTTACAACACACACACGTTGTTGTAAAAGAAATCTATCGATGGCTCTGGATGTGGAGTCTCTTTAGAGCTGGCAAGAGTGAGTTGTATTTTCGTGGGCAATTGTGTGAAGAAAACTTGAAAAGTAAGGTTTACAACAGTAGTTCTCATTCGTTTGTGGAGAGCCTGGCCTTATAGAGTTCGGTTTTACTTTCAACAATTGCAGCAAGGCTTTCTGAAGAGGGTTGTCACGGACCCGAAATCATGATAAAAGTAGTGTGCAGCCACGAAAATCAATGTCACTTAGCCATTTTGTTAAAAACTTGTATTCTATTTAAATATAGAAGCAATAGGTCTTGAGCCGGTTTAATCCCTGTTCAATGTGTAAAAGCAACAGACCGAAATAAAACAAACGAGCTAAACATACGTCATTCAAAAACATAATTCGAATATAGTCCATGACTTTTACAAAGTCTTGTATGATTAATTTTGGCTAGATTCTTAGTAAAAATATCCGCCAAGTTTTCACTACTACAACAATATTTTAATTCAATTAAACCTTTGTCATACACGTCTCTAATATGGTGGTAACGAATGTCTATGTGTTTTGTTCTATTATGATAAACCGGATTGCGAACTAAATGTAGCGAACCAAGATTATCTCCATTCGGGGCAGTTCAAACAAATTTCACCAAGCAGTCTTTTCAAATATACAGCATATATTCCGCTTCGGTGCTGCTTATAGCAACTCTTTCTTGTTTTCTGGATTCCCACGAAAATACACCACCAGCAAGAATAAACGCATATCCCGTGTATGATTTTCGACCTAGTGAATCTCCTCCCTAATCAGCATCAACAAAACACTTTATTTGCTCCTATTTTTAAAGTATTTCAATTCAATAGCACTCGTTCTATTCAAATACTTTAAAATTCTTTTAGCTGCCACCATATGCTCTTAATGCGGATCGCAATTCTGCAGAGACAACTTACAAACTGAATGGAGGATGTCAGGACGAGCACAAATAGCTGAATGCATTGAAGAACCTATCAATGACTGATACTCCGTCGCATCTACTCTCTTGCAATCATTTCTATCACACAGAACTTTGCTTCTAAAGGAGTAGAAACTGGTCTGCATTCTTCCATTCCATATCTCTGCAGCATTTCATTAATGTAGCTTCTTTGGTGAATAGATATTGCGCCGGTTGCACCATTTCTCTCTATTTCTATGCTAAACAATTTTTTCGCAGGACCCTTGTCAACTAATTTTACGCGTTTGGAAATTGCATACTTAATTCGGTTTAAATCATGTAAATCAGAAGACGCTATGAGAAGATCATCTACATAAATGGCAATTAAATATATTCTCTGCCCATCTCTCATAATATACAAACATGGTTCACTCTGACATGCCTTAAAACCAATTTCCAACAATATTGCATGAAGTGTTTTGTTCCACTATCGACCAGATTGCTTCAAGCCATAAAAACCCTTCTTCAATTTGCATACCTTACCACGAAATTCTGTATTGACAAAGCGCTGCGGCTGGGACATGAATACCTCATCGCTTATGTCACTATTTAGATAAGCGGTTGACGAGTACATCTGATAATCATCTTGTAAACGTTGTATTTGTCCACTCGCATCCTTTTTTAGCGTAAATACCCATTTACATCCAACGGCTTTATGACCTTCAGGTAATTCGGTTAGCTCCCACGTATCGTTATCTAATAACTCTTGTTATTCTTTTTGCATTGCGTCCCACCAACAATCAGAATATTTGCTTGACAATGCTTCTTTTGCTGTGTTTGGTACCTGTATGTTCGAGGCTTGTACCAAATTCAAAACATTGTACTCTTTTCGTGGCCTACCTGGTTGTTTACTACGTACAATTTTTGGTCTACCAGGCCCTCTTTTTTCGGTTTGGGCATCATCATGTTCCTCTGCAGACTCAAAATGAGGTTCATTTGCCAAGATACCGTATGTCTGTTCTCCAATTGACTGTACCTCAGAAACAGCATTATCTGGCTTAACCCTCTCAATTTCATTATTGGGCTCAACTAGGACCATTATTTGGTCCTAACAACTCATCAACAGACATGGTTGCGCTTGCGTCCACATTTTCGACAAAATATACATCGCGACTAACAATGACCCCCCTCGTCGTTTTGTCGTACAAACGATATGCCTTCGATGTATCGGAATAACCAACAACAATGTATTCCTTACCCTTTGCTCGAAATTTGCGATGATGTTCTTTGTCAAGAGCTATAGCCCAAGAACCAAATATCATAAAAAATCCAACCTTTGGTTTTCGCTTATGCCAAACTTCATACGGTGTTACATCATTCAATGCTCGCGTTGGTACTCTATTACGTATGTATGCCGCTGTGTTCACTGCTTCTGCCCACAAGAACTCATCCAAATTAGCAGAAACCAACATAGCGCGTGCCATTTCGACCAAAGTCCTATTCATACGCTCAGCGACGCCATTCTGCTGCGGCGTATATGGCACAGTTAGCTGTTGAATAATACCATGCGACTTCAAATAATTCTTAAATTCGTTATTGGCATAATCAGTACCATTGTCAGAACGAAGTATTTTTATACTGTGTCCCGTTTGTTTTTCTACCATTGTTTAGAATTTCTTAAATACATCTAAAGTATCGCTTTTTGCTTTCAAAAAATATACAAAACAATAACGCGACTTATCATCAATGAACGTTAACACATAACGCGCACCACCAAGAGAAACAGTATTAATTGGACCACAAATATCAGTATGTATAATTTCCATGAGCTCTTTCGCTCTGTTATTTGAATGTGAAAAAGGTCTAACCGTACATTTACTTTTCATAAAAACACTACAACTTATAGAACTAGGAAACTTAATATTTATACCTTCTACCATATTCTTTTCCGCTAGTTGATGTAAGCTCGCCACGTTCAAATGTCCGTATCTGTAATGCCATTTCATTGCCTCTGTTGTTGATTTTGCAATAAACAAATTGTTCTTCTGCTCAGCATACAAAAACAAGTTGTCAATCTTTTCGGCAGTCAGGATTACTCTACCCTCGTTGTCATTTATTGTTGCACACTTCGATCCAAATTTCACAACATCTTTTTCTGCAACTCTGCCCACAGAAATAAAGTTGCACTGTAGCTCTGGTACGTACAAAACATCATTTAGCTCGATGTTACAGTGGTTGATTCGTACTTTCCCCTTTCCTCTAGCTTCTATATTATTGTCACCAGCAAGGGAAACTATTTCTTTATGGTCATAAAACGACACAAACATATCTCGGTTACAACATAAATGCGATGATGCGCCATTGTCAATACACCATACGTCTGAAGTTGTGCCTAGCCTAGCTAACAAAAATCGCTAACTTTGAAAGCTTAAAAAATAATTCAGTTTTATACTTTTTTAGCGTTTTTTTTTGCAATAAGTTTGCGAAAATTCAAGATTTTAAAAATCTACATCTTGTGCAAAGTTGAGCTAGCCTAGTACAATTTTTCCGCTACATGACAAAATTCGCTAACTTTGAAAACTTAAAAAAACGCGTTTTTTCTTTTTTAGCATTTTTTCCAATAACTTTGCAAAAATTGAAGATTTTCAAAATCCGAAACTTGTGCTAAGCTGTGCTAGCCCAGCACAGTTTTTCCGCCACATGACAAAATCGCTATCTTTCAAAACGTTTAATATAAACTCTTTTTACATTTTTAGCGTTTTTTGCAATAACTTTGCGAAAAATCAAGATTTTCTAAATCTAAATTTGTGCTAAGTTTTGCTAGCCTAGCACAGCTGTCCCGCCACATGACAAAAATCGCTAATTTTGAAATTGTAAAATATAAACTCGTTTCTTACTTGTTTAGCGTTTTTTCGCAATTACTTTGCGAAAAGTCAAAATTTTAAAAAAAAACTTTAACTTGTGGTAAGTTGTGCTAGCCTAGCGCATTTTCCGCCACATGACGAAAATCGCTAACTTAGAAAACGTAAAATATAAACGCGTTTTTTACTTTTTTAGCGCTTTTTTGCAATAACTTTGCAAAAATTCAAGATTTTCGCTAACTTTGGAAACTTAAAAAATAATTCGGTTTTTTACTTTTTTAGCGTTTTTTTCGAATTACTTTGCAAAAATTCAGGATTTCCAAACTCTAAAACTAGCCTAGCACATTTTTTCCGCCACATGACAAAAATTGCTAACTTAGAAAACGTAAAATAAAAACGCATTTTTAACTTTTTTAGCGTTTTTTCGCAATAACTTTGCGAAAATCTGAAACTTGTGCTAAGTTGTGCTAGGTTGGTACAATTTTTCCGCCACATGACAAAATTCGCAGAAGCAGAATTTATGATTGTTGAATATGACACAAGAACAATACTGCGTATTATGCACCGTGCGGTGTGTTTATTACGACTGAAGAACTTATGATCTAACAATGTGGTTAAAGCTATGATTATGTCGCACATGCGTGTGTGTGTGTTGCAACATATGCGACAACAGAATAAACAATACTCCTCCTCAACACACATACATTTGACTCAAAAAATAATACCTTATTTATTGAAAAATAATATTCCATTATCCAAAAAGTAATACATTAATATATATGATATGGGAATCCAAAATAAAAAATATTCTCTTAAAATACTTCACAAAAATGTTATTAACTTCAAACATAATAATAAAAACAAAAGTCAAAAAAAAAATTCAATGTCATTCAATCCCTGTTTAATCCCTGTTCAATGTGTAAAAGCAACAGACCGAAATAAAACAAACGAGCTAAACATACGTACATGCACGGCACGGCACACAAGTTGACATAGTCAACTAAACTCTTTTTACAACACACACACACGTTGTTGTAAAAGAAATCTATTGATGGCTCTGGATGTGGAGTCTCTTTAGAGCTGGCACGAGTGAGTTGTATTTTCGTGGGCAATTGTGTGAAGAAAACTTGAAAAGTAAGGTTTACAACAGTAGTTCTCATTCGTTTTTGTCGCTGGAGCACGGCGGTGACGTCACTGTAGATCGGCGGCGTCATTGGAGAACGGCGGCGGCGTCACTGTAAATCGGCGTCACTGGGGTACGGTGGCGGCGTCACTGTAAATCGGCGGCGTCACTGCAGAACGACGGCGACGTCACTGTAAATCGGCGTCGTCACTGGAGAACGGCGGCGTCGCTGTACTAACCCAAAGGGCCGAAAAGATGGACTGGGCAGACCAAACAGTCTCCTTTCGAAACCCGAAAGATATGAACGCGTTTGCTTCTGTGGCAGCGGGGATGTTATCTTACAGATCGGGAGGGCCAAGCTATCTCTATTCCATCCAGCAGCGCCCACAACAAACAACTTTACTACAGCAGGTGAAATAGAGATAGGGAAGGCCAGCCTATTTCTACCCCTCTCAACCTACACTACTACAAGGAGAATTTCCTAAGAGAAGAGGGAAGACCAGACTTTCTCTTGTTAAAACCCTTGCGCATGCACTAACTACCTCTAGTTAGTGTCGCTCTTACCTGTCGCCGTCCAATGACCAACTGTCTCGAACTTGTCCGCCCACGCTCTTTTTATACCCTGTTGCATTTCCCACAAACACACACCAATACCTTGACATTCCCGCCTGACCGTTTTGGTATGTAGATGTTGGTTGCACTGCGATCATATGATTCACGTTCAAGGCCCGAATTTCCGTTAAATTTGAATGTGCATTTCTGGGGCCTGTTTACACGGTCCCACTACTACACGTATCGTATGTATACGTATTTTTTATAATACTCAATTTTTAATTCATTTTCTTTGTACCTAAATTCGTAAAATACTAAATAAATTCTTAAAGGTAAACAGAATCCAAAACAACAAAATATAATAAAAATAGAATAATATAATAAAATAATCGAACAATAGTTTATCTAATGTTGACAAAAACGAGGGAATCGACTTTTGTCGTTACGAAATATAAATGCGTTTTTCGAAATAACTTTGCGAAAATTGAAGATTTTCAAAATCTAAAACTTGTGCTTAGTTGAGCTAGCCTAGTACAATTTTTCCGCTACATGACAAAACTCGCTTACTTTGAAAACGTAAAATAAAAACGCGTTTTTTCGCAATAACTTTGCGAAAATACAAGATTTTCAAAATCTGAAACTTTTACTAAGTTGTGCTAGCCTAGTACAATTTTTCCGCCACATGACAAAATTCGCTAACTTTGAAAACTTAAAAAAACGCGTTTTTTCAGCATTTTTTCGCAAATTGTGCTAAGCTGTGCTAGCCTAGCACAGTTTTTCTAAATCTAAATTTGTGCTAAGTTGTAATAGCCTAGCACAGTAGCTCCGCCACATGACAAAAATTGCTAACTTTGAAAACGTAAAATATAAACGAGTTTTTTCTTTTTTTTTTAGCATTTTTTCGCAATAACTTTGCGAAAATTCAGGATTTTCAAAATCTGAAACTTGTGCTAGCCTAGCACAGTTTTTCCACCACATGACAAAAATCGCTAACTTTGAAAACGTAAAATATAAATGCGATTTTTACTTTTTTAGCGTTTTTCGCAATAAGTTTGCGAAAATTATAGATTTTCAAAACACACTGCCGTCCTTGTTAATAATGATTTGGAACCGTTTCCCTCCAACTTCTTTATTAAACTTCACCCGTTTCTGGCGCCGTTTTTCATCGACTCTTCAACAACCTTTCGCAGTTCTGGTGTCTCAGAAAGGATGACGTGGACCCCCTCATGAACTACTTTAAATGGTGTGGAGATTGAAGTACCAGGGCTTACAGGCTCTAGCCTATTTAAAATTGTATCGATCCGTGGTAATGGGAAGGCATCAAGTACCGATCGTCGGTTTAGCTGTCGAAAATCCATACACGTCCTCCAATCCCCGTTTTGCTTCTTGACAAGAGTGATCGGAAAACTATATGAGCTATTTGATGGTTCTATACATCCTCGTGCAATTAAATTGTTCACTTCCGCATTAATGATGGCTTGCATGGCTGGGTTTCTTTTGGCGTAACGAAGTTTTATCGGCCGTTCGTCTAGCATAACGATTTTATGTTCAGCGATATTTGATAAACCACTTAAATCTCTGAATTTTGGTAACTCCTCTTCAGGAAATGTGTTTTGCTCATCAGGTGTATGTTCCATAATAGTATGTGGGCCGAGAAAAATATCTACAGTGTTAGAGATATGATGGAAAATATTTTCACTCACCTCTTTTGTTCTAGGATCTTCACGCTGAGTTGTTCCAGTAATATTTCGGCAGGTGCTGCTACTGGCATCTTCCGGAGAACAATGGAAAGTAAGACCAGCGCATTGAATCTTAGTTTGGAATGACCTTAAGAAGTCTAATCCCAGGAGAATATCTTCATTAGAGTTTGTCATAACCAGGAAAGTACATTTTGTGTTGGTATTACCAAAGATGACAATTTGTACTGGTTTTAAAGCAGACACCTTCGATCCGTCGGCTAATGTGAAATCAATGTTGTCACGCAGGTTATATGGGTTTATTTTTATTTTTTTGACAAATTCGGCTTAAATGCAATTCCTGGTGGCACCACTGTCGATCGTTGCCGTCACGAATTTGTTCTGCAGGAGAATAATGGTCATAGCGGTCAGTCGTGTTTCCTCTCCTTGTAGCAATGTCTGATTCTGAATGGGTTGCCCTTGGAAGCGATAATTCGAAGACTTGTCCATATGCTCCCTGGCTTCCTCGGTTTCTCCGCGATAGCAATAATTTTGGAGTGGCCCGTTGCCTCGGTGATTGCTAGTATTAGATCGATGGTTTTCCGCTCGGCTTTGATAAGATGTCGTTGGGATGCTTGCTAGTTCATCTGCCTACGCTATCAGTTAGGGTAGAGAAGCAAAATCTCTCCGACTAATAAACCACTGGTAATCCGGTTGTGCATTTCGGAAAATTCATTCCAATTTCTGTGACTCTGACAATTCTGAATGGTGCATCAGGTGTTGCAGGGCCAGCACATAATCCTTAAAACTTTCCTTTGGACGTTGTACTCTTTTACGTATCTCATCCTCTAATTTTTCGAAATATCTCGATGGCAAAAAAAGAGTAAAGAAATCCGTTTTAAAATTGGACCAGTATTATCAGTGCTGGTTATTGTTGCGGTACCAATTAATGCACGCTCTCGAAAGAACTCAGGCATTATCCGAGGTAGTTGGTCCAGCACCACGTCATACATTTCTGCCAACTCATTTAGGCGTTCTACGAAGCCGAAGGGATCTTGCCCACCATCATACTTGAGGCTCCATTTTCTAACCAGTTCCACTAGTAGAATGTAGTTTTCGATAACAGATGGGTTTGTGACTTTTTTTTGAATCGGCCGCTCCACCTGAGGTGGCTTTCCTTTTACTGGTGATTTTCCACCATTATGATGATCCTCAAGAGACGGTACACGTAAACTGGGGTTTCCGGAAAGAGTAGACGGCTGCCTGTTCGGTGATGGTACTAAATTTTGGGTATCATGCTTCGTTTGTACCTCTAGTAACCTCTCAAGTCTTTCTGAATCATGCTCTCCACCTAAAAATTTAGCAAATCTCTTGCGATGTTTCTCCACTTTTTCTGTAGTCTCTAGACCAAATTTTCTTAAATATGCTGCGAGATCTTCCTGCTTAAGCGCATATGCCCACGACAAACGCAAGATTTTCGATTTTAATATATATATATATTTTTGTTTTTTTTTTTTAATTTTTTTGACTCTGAGGATTTTTTCACACTTTTCTCTCTTTCTCTAGTTAGGAACAGTTTTTTTTTACTGTCCCTGCTCGGGCGCCATTGCAACGATGTGTTTCCACTTATGCTGGGACAGACTCAGCCAGGTCCAAGGTCGTTACAAACTATTTCTTTTAGACTGAGAAAGAGAGAGGTGTGGTAGGACTCATATAACTAAAATCTTTTATTTAATCACTTATTTCTGACATAAACACTACAAACTATTGGACGAATAGGTTACACGCGATGACGGCTGAGAGAAAGGGAAGACCAATCAGTCTCTCAGGGATTTTGGCACTATGGGGAGCGATGGCTACACTGGAGAACGGCGTCGTCGCTGGAGCACGGCGGTGACGTCACTGTAGATCGGCGGCGTCATTGGAGAACGGCGGCACTGTAAATCGGCGTCACTGGGGAACGGTGGCGGCGTCACTGTAAATCGGCGGCGTCACTGCAGAACGACGGCGACGTCACTGTAAATCGGCGTCGTCACTGGAGAACGGCGGCGTCGCTGTACTAACCCAAAGGGCCGAAAAGATGGACTGGGCAGACCAAACAGTCTCCTTTCGAAACCCGAAAGATATGAACGCGTTTGCTTCTGTGGCAGCGGGGATGTTACCTTACAGATCGAGAGGGCCAAGCTATCTCTATTCCATCCAGCAGCGCCCACAACAAACAACTTTACTACAGCAGGTGAAATAGAGATAGGGAAGGCCAGCCTATTTCTACCCCTCTCAACCTACACTACTACAAGGAGAATTTCCTAAGAGAAGAGGGAAGACCAGACTTTCTCTTGTTAAAACCCTTGCGCATGCACTAACTACCTCTAGCTAGTGTCGCTCTTACCTGTCGCCGTCCAATGACCAACTGTCTCGAACTTGTCCGCCCACGCTCTTTTTATACCCTGTTGCATTTCCCACAAACACACACCAATACCTTCACATTCCCGCCTGACCGTTTTGGTATGTAGATGTTGGCTGCACTGCGATCATATGATTCACGTTCAAGGCCCGAATTTCCGTTAAATTTGAATGTGCATTTCTGGGGCCTGTTTACACGGTCCCACTACTACACGTATCGTATGCATACGTATTTTTTATAATACTCAATTTTTAATTCATTTTCTTTGTACCTAAATTCGTAAAATACTAAATAAATTCTTAAAGGTAAACAGAATCCAAAACAACAAAATATAATAAAAATAGAATAATATAATAAAATAATAGAACAATAGTTTATCTAATGTTGACAAAAACGAGGGAATCGACTTTTGTCGTTACGAAATATAAATGCGTTTTTCGAAATAACTTTGCGAAAATTGAAGATTTTCAAAATCTAAAACTTGTGCTTAGTTGAGCTAGCCTAGTACAATTTTTCCGCTACATGACAAAACTCGCTTACTTTGAAAACGTAAAATAAAAACGCGTTTTTTCGCAATAACTTTGCGAAAATACAAGATTTTCAAAATCTGAAACTTTTACAAAGTTGTGCTAGCCTAGTACAATTTTTCCGCCACATGACAAAATCGCTATCTTTGAAAACGTAAAATATAAACGGTTTTTTTTTTATTTTTTTAGCGTTTTTTGCAATTACTTTGCGAAAATTCAAGATTTTCTAAATCTAAATTTGTGCTAAGTTGTAATAGCCTAGCACAGTAGCTCCGCCACATGACAAAAATTGGTAACTTTGAAAACGTAAAATATAAACGAGTTTTTTCTTTTTTAGCATTTTTTCGCAATAACTTTGCGAAAATTCAAGATTTTCAAAATCTGAAACTTGTGCAAATTTGTGCTAGCCTAGCACAGTTTTTCCGCCACATGACAAAAATCGCTAACTTTGAAAACGTAAAATATAAATGCGATTTTTACTTTTTTAGCGTTTTTCGCAATAAGTTTGCGAAAATTATAGATTTTCAAAATCTTAAACTCGTGCTAAGTTGTGCTTGCCTAGCAGAATTTAAGTTTTTCAAAATCTGAAACTTTTCTGAAATTTGAAATCTGAAGTTGTGCTAGCCTAGCACAATTTTTCCGCCACATGACGAAAATTGCCAACTTTAAACAGGTAAAATATAAATGTGTTTTTTTACTTTTTTTATCGTTTTTTGCAATAACTTTGCGAAAATTGAAGATTTTCAAAATCTGATACTTGTGGTAAGTTGTGACAGCCTAGCAGAACATGACAAAAATAGCTAACTTTGAAAACGTAAAATATAAACGTGTTTTTTACTTTTTTTAGCGTTTTTCGCAATAACTTTGCAAAAATTCAAGATTTTAAAAATCTAAAACTTGTCTGAAATTTTAAATCTGAAGTTGTGCTAGCCTAGCACAATTTTTCTGCCACATGACAAAAATCGCTAACTTTGAAAACCTAATAACCGCAATAACTTTGCGAAACTTTAAGATTTTCAAAATCTAAATCTTGTGCTAAGTTGTGCTAGCCTAGTACAATTTTTACGCAACATCACAAAATTCGCTAACTTTGAAAACTTAAAAAACGCTTTTTTTGTTTAGCATTTTTTCCAACAAAATCGATATCTTTGAAAACGTAAAATATAAACTCTTTTTCAGCGTTTTTTGCAATAACTTTCCAAAATTCAAGATTTTCAA
Source organism: Hydrotaea diabolus (assembly GCA_963513945.1). Lineage (NCBI taxonomy): Eukaryota > Metazoa > Arthropoda > Insecta > Diptera > Muscidae > Hydrotaea > Hydrotaea diabolus. The sequence continues at coordinate 1,991,969 of OY740721.1, forward strand.
AATCTAAATTTGTGCTTAGTTGTGCTAGCATAGCACAGTTGTTCCGCCACTTGACAAAAACCGCTAACTTTGAAATTGTAAAATTTAAACTCGTTTTTACTTTTTTTAGCGTTTTTTTCAATAACTTTGCGAAAATTAAAGATTTTCGCTAACTTTGAAAATCGCTAACTTTTAAACTTAAAAAATAATTCGGTTTTTTACTTTTTTAGCGTTTTTTTTCGAGTAACTTTGCAAAAATTCACGATTTTCAAACTCTAAAACTAGCCCAGCACAGTTTTTTCTCCACATGACAAAAATCGCTATATTAGAAAACGTAAAATAAAACGCGTTGTTAACTTTTTTAGCGTTTTTTCCCAATACCTTTGCGAAAATCTGAAACTTGTGCTAAGTTGTGCTAGCCTGGTACAATTTTTCCGCCACCTGACAAAAATCGCTAACTTTGAAAACGTAAAATATAAACTCGTTTATTGCTTGTTTAGCGTTTTTTTGCAATAACTTTGCGAAAATTCAAGATTTTCGCTAACTTTGAATATCGCTTACTTTTAAACCTAAAAAATAATTCGGTTTTTTACTTTTGTAGCGTTTTTTCGAATTACTTTGCAAAAATTCACGATTTTCAAACTCTAAAACTAGCCTCCGCCACATGACAAAAATCGCTAACTTAGAAAACGTAAAATAAAAACGCGTTTTTAACCATTTTAGCGTTTTTTCGCAATACCTTTGCGAAAATCTGAAACTTGTGCTAAGTTGTGCTAGCCTGGTACAATTTTTCCGCAACATGACAAAATTCGCTTACTTTGAAAACTTAAAAAAACGAGATTTTTCTTTGTTTTAGCATTTTTTCGCAATAACTTAGCGAAATTTGAAGATTTTCAAAATCTGAAACTTATGCAAAGTTGTGCGTGCCTAGCAGAATTTAAGATTTTCAAAATCTGAAACTTGTCTGAAATTTTAAATCTGAAGTTGTGCCTAGCCTAGCTAACAAAAATCGCTAACTTTGAAAGCTAAAAAAATAAATCAGTTTTATACTTTTTTAGCGTTTTTTTTTGCAATAAGTTTGCGAAAATTCAAGATTTTAAAAATCTAAATCTTGTGCAAAGTTGAGCTAGCCTAGTACAATTTTTCCGCCACATGACAAAATTCGCTAACTTTGAAAACTTAAAAAAACGCGTTTTTTCTTTTTTTTAGCATTTTTTCCAATAACTTTGCAAAAATTGAAGATTTTCAAAATCGGAAACTTGTGCTAAGCTGTGCTAGCCCAGCACAGTTTTTCCGCCACATGACAAAATCGCTATCTTTCAAAACGTTTAATATAAACTCTTTTTACATTTTTAGCGTTTTTTGCAATAACTTTGCGAAAAATCAAGATTTTCTAAATCTAAATTTGTGCTAAGTTTTGCTAGCCTAGCACAGTTGTCCCGCCACATGACAAAAATCGCTAATTTTGAAATTGTAAAATATAAACTCGTTTCTTACTTGTTTAGCGTTTTTTCGCAATTACTTTGCGAAAAGTCAAAATTTTAAAAAAAACTTTAACTTGTGGTAAGTTGTGCTAGCCTAGCGCATTTTTCCGCCACATGACGAAAATCGCTAACTTAGAAAACGTAAAATATAAACGCGTTTTTTACTTTTTTTAGCGTTTTTTTTGCAATAACTTTGCAAAAATTCAAGATTTTCGCTAACTTTGAAAACTTAAAAAATAATTCGGTTTTTTACTTTTTTAGCGTTTTTTTCGAATTACTTTGCAAAAATTCAGGATTTCCAAACCCTAAAACTAGCCTAGCACATTTTTTCCGCCACATGACAAAAATTGCTAACTTAGAAAACGTAAAATAAAAACGCGTTTTTAACTTTTTTAGCGTTTTTTCGCAATAACTTTGCGAAAATCTGAAACTTGTGCTAAGTTGTGCTAGGTTGGTACAATTTTTCCGCCACATGACAAAATTCGCTTACTTTGAAAACTTAAAAAAACGCATTTTTTCTTTTTTTTAAAGTTTTTTCGCAATTACTTAGCGAAAATTGAAGATTTTCAAAATCTGAAACTTGTGCTAAGTTGTGCTTGCCCAGCAAAATTTATGATTGTTGAATATGACACAAGAACAATACTGCGTAATATGCACCGTGCGGTGTGTTTATTACGACTGAAGAACTTATGATCTAACAATGTGGTTAAAGCTATGATTATGTCGCACATGCGTGTGTGTGTGTTGCAACATATGCGACAACAGAATAAACAATACTCCTCCTCAACACACATACATATGACTCAAAAAATAATACCTTATTTATTGAAAAATAATATTCCATTATCCAAAAAGTAATACATTAATATATATGATATGGGAATCCAAACTAAAAAATATTCTCTTAAAATACTTCACAAAAATGTTATTAACTTCAAACATAATAATAAAAACAAAAGTCAAAAAAAAATTCAATGTCATTCAATCCCTGTTTAATCCCTGTTCAATGTGTAAAAGCAACAGACCGAAATAAAACAAACGAGCTAAACATACGTACATGCACGGCACGGCACACAAGTTGACATAGTCAACTAAACTCTTTTTACAACACACACACACACGTTGTTGTAAAAGAAATCTATTGATGGCTCTGGATGTGGAGTCTCTTTAGAGCTGGCACGAGTGAGTTGTATTTTCGTGGGCAATTGTGTGAAGAAAACTTGAAAAGTAAGGTTTACAACAGTAGTTCTCATTCGTTTGTGGAGAGACTGGCCTTATAGAGTTCGGTTTTACTTTCAACAATTGCAGCAAGGCTTTCTGAAGAGGGTTGTCACGGACCCGAAATCATGATAAAAGTAGTGTGCAGCCACGAAAATCAATGTCACTTTGCCATTTTGTTAAAATCTTGTATTCTATTTAAATATAGAAGCAAGAGGTCTTGAGCCGGTTTAATCCCTGTTCAATGTGTAAAAGCAACAGACCGAAATAAAACAAACGAGCTAAACATACGTACATGCACGGCACGGCACACAAGTTGACATAGTCAACTAAACTCTTCTTACAACACACACACACGTTGTTGTCAAAGAAATCTATCGATGGCTCTGGATGTGGAGTCTCTTTAGAGCTGGCAAGAGTGAGTTGTATTTTCGTGGGCAATTGTGTGAAGAAAACTTGAAAAGTAAGGTTCACAACAGTAGTTCTCATTCGTTTGTGGAGAGCCTGGCCTTATAGAGTTCGGTTTTACTTTCAACAATTGCAGCAAGGCTTTCTGAAGAGGGTTGTCACGGACCCGAAATCATGATAAAAGTAGTGTGCAGCCACGAAAATCAATGTCACTTTGCCATTTTGTTAAAAACTTGTATTCTATTTAAATATAGAAGCAAGAGGTCTTGAGCCGGTTTAATCCCTGTTCAATGTGTAAAAGCAACAGACCGAAATAAAACAAACGAGCTAAACATACGTCATTCAAAAACATAATTCGAATATAGTCCAAGACTTTTACAAAGTCTTGTATGATTAATTTTGGCTAGATTCTTAGTAAAATGTCCGCCAAGTTTTCACTACTACAACAATATTTTAATTCAATTAAACCTTTGTCATACACGTCTCTAATATGGTGGTAACGAATGTCTATGTGTTTTGTTCTATTATGATAAACCGGATTGCGAACTAAATGTAGCGAACCAAGATTATCTCCATTCGGGGCAGTTCAAACAAATTTCACCAAGCAGTCTTTTCAAATATACAGCCTCCTTTGAAGCCGATGAAAGCGCCATATATTCCGCTTCGGTGCTGCTTATAGCAACTCTTTCTTGTTTTCTGGATTCCCACGAAAATACACCACCAGCAAGAATAAACGCATATCCCGTGTATGATTTTCGACCTAGTGAATCTCCTCCCCAATCAGCATCAACAAAACACTTTATTTGCTCCTATTTTTAAAGTATTTCAATTCAATAGCACTCGTTCTATTCAAATACTTTAAAATTCTTTTAGCTGCCACCATATGCTCTTAATGCGGATCGCAATACTGCTGAGACAACTTACAAACTGAATGGAGGATGTCAGGACGAGCACAAATAGCTGAATGCATTGAAGAACCTATCAATGACTGATACTCCGTCGCATCTACTCTCTTGCAATCATTTCTATCACACAGAACTTGAAATTTTGCTTCTAAAGGAGTAGAAACTGGTCTGCATTCTTCCATTCCATATCTCTGCAGCATTTCATTAATGTAGCTTCTTTGGTGAATAGATATTGCACCGGTTGCACCATTTCTCTCTATTTCGATGCTAAACAATTTTTTCGCAGGACCCTTGTCAACTAATTTTACGCGTTTGGAAATTGTATACTTAATTCGGTTTAAATCATGTAAATCAGAAGACGCTATGAGAAGATCATCTACATAAATGGCAATTAAATATATTCTCTGCCCATCTCTCATAATATACAAACATGGTTCACTCCGACATGCCTTAAAACCAATTTCCAACAATATTGCATGAAGTGTTTTGTTCCACTATCGACCAGATTGCTTCAAGCCATAAAAACCCTTCTTCAATTTGCATACCTTACCACGAAATTCTGTATTGACAAAGCGCTGCGGCTGGGACATGAATACCTCATCGCTTATGTCACTATTTAGATAAGCGGTTGACGAGTACATCTGATAATCATCTTGTAAACGTTGTATTTGTCCACTCGCATTCTTTTTTAGCGTAAATACCCATTTACATCCAACGGCTTTATGACCTTCAGGTAATTCGGTTAGCTCCCACGTATCGTTATCTAATAACTCTTGTTATTCTTTTTGCATTGCGTCCCACCAACAATCAGAATATTTGCTTGACAATGCTTCTTTTGCTGTGTTTGGTACCTGTATGTTCGAGGCTTGTACCAAATTCAAAACATTGTACTCTTTTCGTGGCCTACCTGGTTGTTTACTACGTACAATTTTTGGTCTACCAGGCCCTCTTTTTTCGGTTTGGGCATCATCATGTTCCTCTGCAGACTCAAAATGAGGTTCATTTGCCAAGATACCGTATGTCTGTTCTCCAATTGACTGTACCTCAGAAACAGCATTATCTGGCTTAACCCTCTCAATTTCATTATTGGGCTCAACTAGGACCATTATTTGGTCCTAACAACTCATCAACAGACCTGGTTGCGCTTGCGTCCACATTTTCGACAAAATATACATCGCGACTAACAATGACCCCCCTCGTCGTTTTGTCGTACAAACGATATGCCTTCGATGTATCGGAATAACCAACAACAATGTATTCCTTACCCTTTGCTCGAAATTTGCGATGATGTTCTTTGTCAAGAGCTATAGCCCAAGAACCAAATATCTTAAAAAATCCAACCTTTGGTTTTCGCTTATGCTAAACTTCATACGGTGTTACATCATTCAATGCTCGCGTTGGTACTCTATTACGTATGTATGCCGCTGTGTTCACTGCTTCTGCCCACAAGAACTCATCCAAATTAGCAGAAACCAACATAGCGCGTGCCATTTCGACCAAAGTCCTATTCATACGCTCAGCGACGCCATTCTGCTGCGGCGTATATGGCACAGTTAGCTGTTGAATAATACCATGCGACTTCAAATAATTCTTAAATTCGTTATTGGCATAATCAGTACCATTGTCAGAACGAAGTATTTTTATACTGTGTCCCGTTTGTTTTTCTACCATTGTTTAGAATTTCTTAAATACATCTAAAGTATCGCTTTTTGCTTTCAAAAAATATACAAAACAATAACGCGACTTATCATCAATGAACGTTAACACATAACGCGCACCACCAAGAGAAACAGTATTAATTGGACCACAAATATCAGTATGTATAATTTCCATGCGCTCTTTCGCTCTGTTATTTGAATGTGAAAAAGGTCTAACCGTACATTTACTTTTCATAAAAACACTACAACTTATAGAACTAGGAAACTTAATATTCATACCTTCTACCATATTCTTTTCCGCTAGTTGATGTAAGCTCGCCACGTTCAAATGCCCGTATCTGTAATGCCATTTCATTGCCTCTGTTGTTGATTTTGCAATAAACAAATTGTTCTTCTGCTCAGCATACAAAAACAAGTTGTCAATCTTTTCGGCAGTCAGGATTACTCTACCCTCGTTGTCATTTATTGTTGCACACTTCGATCCAAATTTCACAACATCTTTTTCTGCAACTCTGCCCACAGAAATAAAGTTGCACTGTAGCTCTGGTACGTACAAAACATCATTTAGCTCGATGTTACAGTGGTTGATTCGTACTTTCCCCTTTCCTCTAGCTTCTATTTTATTGTCACCAGCAAGGGAAATTATTTCTTTATGGTCATAAAACGACACAAACATATCGAGCCATAAGCGCTAACCTATCGTAAGTCAAATTTATGGAAAAAAAATTTTATTGCTGAAAAATAATCGTTAGGACAAGCCTCATCGTTTTGTATTTTTAAAATGACAAAATTGTTAGTAAAACATCAAAAAAAAAGCTTTTGCATTTTATCGTAAATGATTGTTTAAATTTTATTGTGTAGCAATTTTATCGTAAGTCACACATCAAATTGCTGCAGCAATCGCAAATGTGTTCAGATTTTTTTTTTTGTTTTTTGATACAGTTATATGAGTAGGTAGAAATCTTAAATTTTTGCATTAAAACATTTGCATTTTTAATAAAGTTGTTTGAAATAAATAATAAAAACCGTCTCCTGTAAAATTTGCATTTTTTCACTTACGATAGGTTAGCGCTTATGGCTCGATATCTCGGTTATAACATAAATGCGATGATGCGCCACTGTCAATACACCATACGTTGCTATGCAAATAGTTTTCGTTGTTAACCGTTGCTAAAACAGAATAAGCGTGCGCATAATGTTTTTTCTGTTCACCCTTTTTACTCGTATCTTTATCTGCTTTTTTTTTACTTGTACACGATGCTGTGTAGTGGCCTTTTCCACCACAGTTGTAGCATTTGAAATTTGTTTTGTTTGTGTGCGAAGAATTTCGGTGGTTGTTCTCGTTATTGTTGTTATTATTGCGTTGTATGTTTGAATTTCTCTGCTTTTTGTTTCCATGCGATATAAACACTTGTGTTGCGCCGTCAGCTTCTGTTGATTCTGATGATTTTCTACGTTCACCTTCTTCAGCAAGCTTTATTTGTTTGTAGTGCATTTAATTTTGGTAAATCATCTCTAATTTCGAGAGCTATGACAAAATTCTCGAATGATTTGGGTAAACTCGCCAAAACCATTATTACCAACAAATCTTCTGGTAAATTGATGCCTGTTTCAGCAAGTTTTTCTACGACGGACGTAAAATTACACACATATTGTTGAATACCGTCGCTCTCATTCATACGCATGCCAAGAAGTTGTTTGAATAATGTTACTTTACGCACAGGCCCTTTTGGTCGATGTATGTCGAGCAATTTGTTCCATGTCTCGGCTGATGTTTTGCAGTTTTTTATGTATGACAGTTGTACTGGCGTCACACTAAGTATAATTGTCGCTGTTGCTTTTCCGTCACTTCTTTTCCATTTTGCATCATCTGGTTTTGCTTCATCTGTTGATACAATATCCCACAAATCTGATGTATAAGCACAGATTTTTTTTGCAAACTCCAAGAATCGTAATTGGTTTCACACATTTTTTTAATATTATTTATTGAAGAACTCATCTTCACTTTGTCTTTCTTTTTCTTTGATAAAAATAATTAACTTTTAAATTATTACATTAAGAGTTATGCTGCACATAACCTGTTGAAAATGAAACAAAAACAATACTGTGTGATGTGCACCGTGCAGTGCGTTTATTACGACTGAAGAACTTATGATCTAACAATGTGGTTAAAGCTATGATTATGTCGCACATGCGTGTGTGTGTGTTGCAACATATGCGACAACAGAATAAACAATAAAGATTTTCAAAATCTGAAACTTGTCTAAAATTTTAAATCTGAAGTTGGGCTAGCCTAGCACAATTTTTCCGCCACATGACGAAAATCGCTTACTTTTAAAAGGTAAAATACAAGTGCGTTTTTTACTTTTTGAGCGTTTTTCGCAATAGCTTTGCGAAAATTCAAGATTTTCAAAATCTGAAACTTGTGCTAAGTTGTGCTAGCCTAGAACAGTTTTTTCGTCACATGACAAAAATCGCTAACTCTGAAAACGTAAAATATAAACTCGTTTTTTTAGCGTTTTTTCGCAATAACTTTGCGAAAGTTCAAGTTTTCCAAATCTGACACTTGTATGAAATTTTAAATCTGAAGTTGTGCCTAGCCTTGCACAATTTTTCCGCCATATGAACGAAAATCGCTAACTTTGAAAACTTAAAAACATTTCGTTTTTATACTTTTTAGCGTGTTTTTGCAATAACTTTGCGAAAATTCAAGATTTTCAAAATCTGAAACTTGTGCTAAGTTGTTTTAGCCTAGTACAGTTTTTCCGCCACGTAAAAAATCGCTAACTTTGAAAACGTAAAATATAAACTCGTTTGTTACTTTTTTAGCGTTTTTTCGCAATAACTTTGCGAAAATTAAAGATTTTCAAAATCTGAAACTTGTGGTAATTTGTACTAGCCTAGCAGATTTTTTCCGCCACAGCGTTTTTTTGAAATAACTTTGCGAAAATTCATGATTTTCAAAATCTGAAACTAGTGCTAAGTTGTGCTAGCCTAGCACAGTTTTTCCGCAACATGACGAAAATCGGTAATTTTGAAAACGTAAAATATAAACTCGTTTGTTACTTTTTTAACGTTTTTTCGCAATAACTTTGCGAAAGTTCAATATTTTTAAAAGCTGATACTTGTCTGAAATTTTAAATCTAAAGTTGTGCCTGGCCTAGCTTACGAAAATCGCTAACTTTAAAAGCAAAAAAAAATAATTAAGTTTTATACTTTTTTAGCGTTTTTTTTGCAATAACTTTGCGAAAATTCAAGATTTTCAAAATCTAAATTTGTGCTAAGTTGTGCTAGCCTAGCACAGTTGTTCCGCCACATGACAAAAATCGCTTACTTTGAAATTGTAAAATATAAACTCGTTTTTTACTTTTTTAACGTTTTTTCGCAATAACTTTGCGAAAATTCAATATTTTCGCTAACTTTGAAAACTTAAAAAATAATTCGGGTTCTTACTTTTTTGCGTTTCGAATTACTTTGCAAAAATTCACGATTTTCAAACTCTAAAACTAGCCTAGAACAGTTTTTCCGCTACATGACAAAAATCGCTAACTTAAACGTAAAATAAAAACGCGTTTATAACTTTTTTAACGTTTTTTTCGCAGTAACTTTGCGAAAATCTGAAACTTGTGCTTAAATGTGCTAGCCTGGTACAACTATTCCGCCACATGACAAAATTCGCTTACTTTAAAAACTTAAAAAAAACTGGTTTTCTTTTTTTAAACATTTTTCCGCAATAACTTAGCGAAAATTGAAGATTTTCAAAATCTGAATCTTCAAACTCTGTGCTAAGTTGTTCTTGCCTAGCAGAATTTAAGATTTTCAAAATCTGAAACTTGTCTGAAATTTGAAATCTGAAGTTGTGCTAGCCTAGCACAATTTTTCCGCCACATGACGAAAATCGCTAACTTTAAAAAGGTAAAATATAAATGCGTTTTTTACTTGTTGAGCGATTTTTTCAATAACTTTGCGAAAATTAAAGATTTTCAAAATCCGAAACTTGTGGTAAGTTGTGACAGCCTAGCAGAACATGACAAAAATCGCTAACTTTGAAAACGTAAAATATAACTCGTTTTTTACTTTTTTAACGTTTTTTGCTATAACTTTGCGAAAGTTCAAGATTTTTTAAATCTGATACTTGTCTGAAATTTGAAATCTTGCACAATTTTTCCGCCACATGACGCTTACTTTGAAAACCTTATAACCGCAATAATTTTGCAAAACTTCAAGATTTTCAAAATCTAAATCTTAACTTTGCGAAAATTGAAGATTTTCAAAATCCCTAACTTGTGCTAAGCTGTGCTAGCCTAGCACAGTTGTTCCGCCGCATGAAAAAAATCGCTAACTTAGAAAACGTAAAATATAAACGCGTTTTTTTTTACTTTTTTAGCGTTTTTATGCAATAGCTTTGCGAAAATTCAAGATTTTCGCTAACTTTAAAAATCGCTAGCTTTGAAAACTTAAAAAATAATTGGTTTTTTACTTTTTTTCTAATTACTTTGCAAAAATTCACGATTTTCAAACTCTAAAACTAGCCATGCACAGTTTTTCCGCCACATGACAAAAATTCTAAGTTAGCGATTTTTGTCATGTGGCGGAACGTAAAATAAAAACGCGTTTTTAACTTTTTTTGCGTTTTTTGCAATAACTTTGCGAAAATCTGAAGCTTGTGCTAAAATGTGCTAGCCTGGTACAATTTTTCCGCCACATGACAAAATTCGCTTACTATAAAAACTTAAAAAAAAACGAGTTTTCTCTTTTAAAAAGGTAAAATATAAATGCGTTTTTTACTTTTTGAGCGATTTTTACAATAACTTTGCGAAAATTAAAGATTTTCAAAATCTGAAACTTGTGGTAAGTTGTGACAGCCTAGCAGAACATGACAAAATTCGCTAACTTTGAAAACGTAAAATATAACTCGTTTTTTACTTTTTTAACGTTTTTCGCAATAACTTTGCGAAAGTTCAAAATTTTTAAAATCTGATATTTGTCTGAAATTTGAAATCTGAAGTTGTGCTAGCCTAGCACAATTTTTGCGCCACATGACGAAATCCGCTAACTATAAAAACGTAAAATATAAACGGGGTTTTTTCTTTCTTTTTGCTTTCAAAAAATATACAAAACAATAACGCGACTTATCATCAATGAACGTTAACACATAACGCGCACCACCAAGAGAAACAGTATCAATTGGCCCACAAATATCAGTATGTATAATTTCCATGAGCTCTTTTGTACATATACTTTTCATACAAACACTACAACTTATAGAACTAGGAAATTTAATATCCATACCTTCTACCATATTCTTTTCCGCTAGTTGATGTAAGCTCGCCACGTTCAAATGCCCGTATCTGTAATGCCATTTCATTGCCTCTGTTGTTGATTTTGCAAGAAACAAATTGTTCTTCTGCTCAGCATACAAAAACAAGTTGTCAATCTTTTCGGTAGTCAGGATTACTCTACCCTCGTTGTCATTTATTGTTGCACACTTCGATCCAAATTTCACAACATCTTTTTCTGCAAATCTGCCCACAGAAATAAAGTTGCACTGTAGCTCAGGTACGTACAAAACATCATTTAGCTCGATGTTACAGTAGTTGATTCTCACTTCCCCTTTCCTCTTGCTTCTATTTTATTGTCACCAGCAAGGGAAATTATTTCTTTATGGTCATAAAACGACACAAACATATCTCGGTTATAACATAAATGCGATGATGCGCCACTGTCAATACACCATACGTTGCTATGCAAATAGTTTTCGTTGTTAACGCATTATGACACGATGCGGCGTAGTGGCCTTTTCCACCACAGTTGTAGCATAAAAATCTTCTGGTAAATTGATGCCTGTTTCAGCAAGTTTTTCTACGACGGACGTAAAATTACACACATATTGTTGAATACAGTCGCTCTCATTCATACGCATACCAAGATGTTGTTTGAATAATGTTACTTTACGCACAGGCCCTTTTAGTCGATGTATGTCGCGCAATTTGTTCCATGTCTCGACTGATGTTTTGCAGTTTTTTATGTATGACAGTTGTAGTGGCGTCACACTAAGTATAATTGTCGCGGTTGCTTTTCCGTCACTTCTTTTCCATTTTGCATCATTTGGTTTAGCTTCATCTGTTGATACAATATCCCACAAATCTTGATGTATAAGCACAGATTTTATTTGCAAACTCCATGAATCGTAATTTGTTTCACAAAATTTTTCAATATTATACATTGAAGAACTCATCTTCACTTTGTCTTTCTTTTTCTTTGATAAAAATAATTTACTTTTAAATTATTACATTAAGAGTTATGCTGGGCACATAACCTGTTGAAAATGAAACAATACTGCGTGATATGCACCGTGCGGTGTGTTTATTACGGCTGAAGAACTTATGATCTAACAATGTGGTTAAAGCTATGATTATGTCGCACATGCGTGTGTGTGTGTTGCAACATATGCGACAGCAGAATAAACAATACTCCTCCTCAACACACATACATATGACTCAAAAAATAATACCTTATTTATTGAAAAATAATATTATTATAATATATTCCATTATCCAAAAAGTAATACAATAATATATATGATATGGGAATCCAAAATAAAAAATAATATTCCATTATCAATTCCATTCCATTATCAGCTATAGCCAAAGAACCAAATATCTTAAAAAATCCAACCTTTGGTTTTCGCTTATGCCAAACTTCATACGGTGTTACATTATTCAATGCTCGCGTTGGTACTCTTTTACGTATATATGCCGCTGTGTTCACTGCTTCTGCCCACAAGAACTCATCCAAATTACCAAAAACCAACATAGCGCGTGCCATTTCGACCAAAGTCCTATTCATACGCTCAGCGACGCCATTCTGCTGCGGCGTATATGGCACAGTTAGCTGTTGAATAATACCATGCGACTTCAAATAATTCTTAAATTCGTAATTGGCATAATCAGTACCATCGTCAGAACGAAGTATTTTAATACTGTGTCCCGTTTGTTTTTCTACCATTGTTTTAAATTCCTTAAATACATCTAAAGTATCGCTTTTTGCTTTCAAAAAATATACAAAACAATAACGCGACTTATCATCAACGAACGTTAACACATAACGCGCACCACCAAGAAAAACAGTATTAATTGGACCACAAATATCAGTATTTATAATTTCCATGAGCTCTTTCGCTCTGTTATTTGAATGTGAAAAAGGTCTAACCGTACATTTACTTTTCATAAAAACACTACAACTTATAGAACTAGGAAACTTAATATTCATACCTTCTACCATATTCTTCTCCGCTAGTTGATGTAAGCTCGCCACGTTCAAATGCCCGTATCTGTAATACCATTTCATTGCCTCTGTTATTTATTTTGCAAGAAACAAATGGTTCTTCTGCTCAGCATACAAAAACAAGTTGTCAATCTTTTCGGCAGTCAGGATTACTCTACCCTCGTTGTCATTTATTGTTGCACACTTCGATCCAAATTTTACAACATTTTTTTCTGCAACTCTGCCCACAGAAATAAAGTTGCACTGTCGCTCAGGTACGTACAAAACATCATTTAGCTCGATGTTACAGTGGTTAATTCGTACTTTCCAATTTCCTCTTGCTTCTATTTTATTGTCACCAGCAAGGGAAATTATTTCTTTATGGTCATAAAACGACAAAAACATATCTCGGTTATAACATAAATGCGATGATGCGCCACTGTCAATACACCATACGTTGCTATGCAAATAGTTTTCGTTGTTAACGCATTGACACGATGCGGCGTAGTGGCCTTTTCCACCACAGTTGTAGCATAAAAATCTTCTGGTAAATTGATGCCTGTTTCAGCAAGTTTTTCTACGACGGACGCAAAATTACACACATATTGTTGAATACGGTCGCTCTCATTCATACGCATACCAAGATGTTGTTTGAATAATGTTACTTTACGCACAGGCCCTTTTAGTCGATGTATGTCGCGCAATTTGTTCCATGTCTCGACTGATGTTTTGCAGTTTTTTATGTATGACAGTTGTAGTGGCGTCACACTAAGTATAATTGTCGCGGTTGCTTTTCCGTCACTTCTTTTCCATTTTGCATCATTTGGTTTAGCTTCATCTGTTGATACAATATCCCACAAATCTTGATGTATAAGCACAGATTTTATTTGCAAACTCCATGAATCGTAATTTGTTTCACAAAATTTTTCAATATTATACATTGAAGAACTCATCTTCACTTTGTCTTTCTTTTTTTTTGATAAAAATAATTTACTTTTAAATTATTACATTAAGAGTTATGCTGGGCACATAATCTGTTGAAAATGAAACAATACTCCGTGATATGCACCGTGCGGTGTGTTTATTACGGCTGAAGAACTTATGATCTAACAATGTGGTTAAAGCTATGATTATGTCGCACATGCGTGTGTGTGTGTTGCAACATATGCGACAGCAGAATAAACAATACTCCTCCTCAACACACATACATATGACTCAAAAAATAATACCTTATTTATTGAAAAATAATATTCCATTATCCAAAAAGTAATACATTAATATATATGATATGGGAACTCAAAATAAAAAATATTCTCTTAAAATACTTCACAAAAATGTTATTAACTTCAAACATAATAATAAAAACAAAAGTCAAAAAAAATCCAATGTCATTCAAAAACTTAATTCGAATATAGTCCAAGACTTTTACAAAGTCTTGTATGATTAATTTTGGCTAGATTCTTAGTAAAAATATCCGCCAAGTTTTCACTACTACAACAATATTTTAATTCAATTAAACCTTTGTCATACACGTCTCTAATATGGTGGTGGAATGTCTATGTGCTTTGTTCTATTATTATAAACCAGATTGCGAACTAAATGTAGCGAACCAAGATTATCTCCATTCAAAACAATTTTATCGGGGCAGTTCAAACAAATTTCACCAAGCAGTCTTTTCAAATATACAGCCTCCTTTGAAGCCGATGAAAACGCCATATATTCCGCTTCGGTGCTGCTTATAGCAACTGTTTCTTGTTTTCTGGATTCCCACGAAAATACACCACTAGCAAGAATAAACGCATATCCCGTGTATGATTTTCGACCTAGTGAATCTCCTCCCCAATCAGCATCAACAAAACACTTTATTTGCTCCTAGTTTTAAAGTCTTTCAATTCAATAGCACTCGTTCTATTCAAATACTTTAAAATTCTTTTAGCTGCCACCATATGCTTATAATGCGGATCGCAATTCTTCTGAGACAACTTACAAACTGAATGGAGGATGTCAGGACGAGCACAAATAGCTGAATGCATTAAAGAGCCTATCACTGCTTCACTCCGACATGCCTTAAAACCAATTTCCAAGAATATTGCATGAAGTGTTTTATTCCACTGTCGAATAGATTGCTTCAAGCCATATAAAGCCTTCTTCAATTTGCATACCTTACCTGGAAATTCTGTATTGACAAAGCGCTCCGGCTGGGACATGAATACCTCATCGCTTATGTCACTATTTAGATAAGCGGTTGACACGTCCATCTGATGTAAATGCAATTCATATTCAGCTGCTAGGCCACTCAACATTCGAATGGTTTCAAACCGAACTACCGGTGAAAAAGTCTCAGTGTAATTAACAGCATGGGTCTGAGCAAAACCTTTTGCCACAAGTCTCTCTTTAAAACGTTGTATTTGTCCACTCGCATCCTTTTTTAGCGTACATACCCATTTACATCCAACGGCTTTAACACCTTCAGGTAATTCGGTTAGCTCCCACGATTTGGTATTCTTTTTGCATTGCGTCCCACCAACAATCAGAATATTTGCTTGACAATGCTTCTTTTACTGTGTTTGGTACCTGTATGTTCGAGGCTTGTACCAAATTCAAAACATTGTACTCTTTTCGTGGCCTATCTGGTTGTCTACTACGTACAATTTTTGGTCTACCAGGCCCTCTTTTTTCGATTTGGGCATCATCATGTTCCTCTGCAGACTCAAAATCAGATTCACTTGCCAAGATACCACATGTCTGTTCTTCAATTGACTGTACCTCAGAAACAGCATTATCTGACTTAACAATGTCAATTTCATTATTGGGCTCAACGTCATCAATAACATCACTTGGTCCCAACAACTCATCAACAGATATGGTTGCGCTTGCGTCCACATTTTCGACGAAATATACATCGCGACTAACAATGACCCCTCTCGTCGTTTTGTCGTACAAACGATAGGCCTTCGATGTATCGGAATAACCAACAACAATGTATTCCTTACCCTTTGCTCGAAATTTGTGATGATGTTTTTTGTCAAGAGCTATAGCCAAAGAACCAAATATCTTAAAAAATCCAACCTTTGGTTTTCGCTTATGCCAAACTTCATACGGTGTTACATCATGCAATGCTCGCGTTGGTGCTCTATTACGTATATATGCCGCTGTGTTCACTGCTTCTTCCCACAAAAACTCATCTAAATTAGCAGAAACCAACATATCGCGAGCCATTTCGACCAAAGTCCTATTCATACGCTCAGCGACGCCATTCTGCTGCGGCGTATATGGCACAGTTAGCTGTTGAATAATACCATGCGACTTCAAATAATTCTTAAATTCGTTATTGGCATAATCAGTACCATCGTCAGAACGAAGTATTTTAATACTGTGTCCCGTTTGTTTTTCTACCATTGTTTTAAATTCCTTAAATACATCTAAAGTATCGCTTTTTGCTTTCAAAATATATACAAAACAATAACGCGACTTATCATCAATGAACGTTAACACATAACGCGCACCACCAAGAGAAACAGTATTAATTGGACTACAAATATCAGTATTTATAATTTCCATGAGATCTTTCGCTCTGTTATTTGAATGTGAAAAAGGTCTAACCGTACATTTACTTTTCATAAAAACACTACAACTTATAGAACTAGGAAACTTAATATTCATATCTTCTACCATATTCTTTTCCGCTAGTTGATGTAAGCTCGCCACGTTCAAATGCCCGTATCTGTAATACCATTTCATTGCCTCTGTTATTTATTTTGCAAGAAACAAATGGTTCTTCTGCTCAGCATACAAAAACAAGTTGTCAATCTTTTCGGCAGTCAGGATTACTCTACCCTCGTTGTCATTTATTGTTGCACACTTCGATCCAAATTTTACAACATTTTTTTCTGCAACTCTGCCCACAGAAATAAAGTTGCACTGTCGCTCAGGTACGTACAAAACATCATTTAGCTCGATGTTACAGTGGTTAATTCGTACTTTCCAATTTCCTCTTGCTTCTATTTTATTGTCACCAGCAAGGGAAATTATTTCTTTATGGTCATAAAACGACAAAAACATATCTCGGTTATAACATAAATGCGATGATGCGCCACTGTCAATACACCATACGTTGCTATGCAAATAGTTTTCGTTGTTAACGCATTATGACACGATGCGGCGTAGTGGCCTTTTCCACCACAGTTGTAGCATAAAAATCTTCTGGTAAATTGATGCCTGTTTCAGCAAGTTTTTCTACGACGGACGCAAAATTACACACATATTGTTGAATACGGTCGCTCTCATTCATACGCATACCAAGATGTTGTTTGAATAATGTTACTTTACGCACAGGCCCTTTTAGTCGATGTATGTCGCGCAATTTGTTCCATGTCTCGACTGATGTTTTGCAGTTTTTTATGTATGACAGTTGTAGTGGCGTCACACTAAGTATAATTGTCGCGGTTGCTTTTCCGTCACTTCTTTTCCATTTTGCATCATTTGGTTTAGCTTCATCTGTTGATACAATATCCCACAAATCTTGATGTATAAGCACAGATTTTATTTGCAAACTCCATGAATCGTAATTTGTTTCACAAAATTTTTCAATATTATACATTGAAGAACTCATCTTCACTTTGTCTTTCTTTTTTTTGATAAAAATAATTTACTTTTAAATTATTACATTAAGAGTTATGCTGGGCACATAATCTGTTGAAAATGAAACAATACTGCGTGATATGCACCGTGCGGTGTGTTTATTACGGCTGAAGAACTTATGATCTAACAATGTGGTTAAAGCTATGATTATGTCGCACATGCGTGTGTGTGTGTTGCAACATATGCGACAGCAGAATAAACAATACTCCTCCTCAACACACATACATATGACTCAAAAAATAATACCTTATTTATTGAAAAATAATATTCCATTATCCAAAAAGTAATACATTAATATATATGATATGGGAATTCAAAATAAAAAATATTCTCTTAAAATACTTCACAAAAATGTTATTAACTTCAAACATAATAATAAAAACAAAAGTCAAAAAAAATCCAATGTCATTCAAAAACTTAATTCGAATATAGTCCAAGACTTTTACAAAGTCTTGTATGATTAATTTTGGCTAGATTCTTAGTAAAAATATCCGCCAAGTTTTCACTACTACAACAATATTTTAATTCAATTAAACCTTTGTCATACACGTCTCTAATATGGTGGTGGAATGTCTATGTGTTTTGTTCTATTATTATAAACCAGATTGCGAACTAAATGTAGCGAACCAAGATTATCTCCATTCAAAACAATTTTATCGGGGCAGTTCAAACAAATTTCACCAAGCAGTCTTTTCAAATATACAGCCTCCTTTGAAGCCGATGAAAACGCCATATATTCCGCTTCGGTGCTGCTTATAGCAACTGTTTCTTGTTTTCTGGATTCCCACGAAAATACACCACTAGCAAGAATAAACGCATATCCCGTGTATGATTTTCGACCTAGTGAATCTCCTCCCCAATCAGCATCAACAAAACACTTTATTTGCTCCTAGTTTTAAAGTCTTTCAATTCAATAGCACTCGTTCTATTCAAATACTTTAAAATTCTTTTAGCTGCCACCATATGCTTATAATGCGGATCGCAATTCTTCTGAGACAACTTACAAACTGAATGGAGGATGTCAGGACGAGCACAAATAGCTGAATGCATTAAAGAACCTATCAATGACTGATACTCCGTCGCATCTACTCTCTTGCAATCATTTCTATCACACAGAACTTGAAATTTTGCTTCTAAAGGAGTAGAAACTGGTCTGCATTCTTCCACTCCATATCTCTGCAGCATTTCATTAATGTAGCTTCTTTTGTGAATAGATATTGCGCCGATTGCACCATTTCTCTCAATTTCGATGCTTAACAATTTTTTCGCAGGACGCTTGTCAACTACTTTTACGCGTTTGGAAATTGCATTCTTAGTTCGGTTCAAATCATGTAATTCAGAAGACGCTATCATCATCTACATAAATGGCAATTAAATTTATTCTCTGCCCATCTCTCATAATATACAAACATGGTTCACTCCGACATGCCTTAAAACCAATTTCCAAGAATATTGCATGAAGTGTTTTATTCCACTGTCGAATAGATTGCTTCAAGCCATATAAAGCCTTCTTCAATTTGCATACCTTACCTGGAAATTCTGTATTGACAAAGCGCTCCGGCAGGGACATGAATACCTCATCGCTTATGTCACTATTTAGATAAGCGGTTGACACGTCCATCTGATGTAAATGCAATTCATATTCAGCTGCTAGGCCACTCAACATTCGAATGGTTTCAAACCGAACTACCGGTGAAAAAGTCTCAGTGTAATTAACAGCATGGGTCTGAGCAAAACCTTTTGCCACAAGTCTCGCTTTAAAACGTTGTATTTGTCCACTCGCATCCTTTTTTAGCGTACATACCCATTTACATCCAACGGCTTTAACACCTTCAGGTAATTCGGTTAGCTCCCACGTATCATTATCTAATAACTCTTGGTATTCTTTTTGCATTGCGTCCCACCAACAATCAGAATATTTGCTTGACAATGCTTCTTTTACTGTGTTTGGTACCTGTATGTTCGAGGCTTGTACCAAATTCAAAACATTGTACTCTTTTCGTGGCCTATCTGGTTGTCTACTACGTACAATTTTTGGTCTACCAGGCCCTCTTTTTTCGATTTGGGCATCATCATGTTCCTCTGCAGACTCAAAATCAGATTCACTTGCCAAGATACCACATGTCTGTTCTTCAATTGACTGTACCTCAGAAACAGCATTATCTGACTTAACAATGTCAATTTCATTATTGGGCTCAACGTCATCAATAACATCACTTGGTCCCAACAACTCATCAACAGATATGGTTGCGCTTGCGTCCACATTTTCGACGAAATATACATCGCGACTAACAATGACCCCTCTCGTCGTTTTGTCGTACAAACGATAGGCCTTCGATGTATCGGAATAACCAACAACAATGTATTCCTTACCCTTTGCTCGAAATTTGTGATGATGTTTTTTGTCAAGAGCTATAGCCAAAGAACCAAATATCTTAAAAAATCCAACCTTTGGTTTTCGCTTATGCCAAACTTCATACGGTGTTACATCATGCAATGCTCGCGTTGGTGCTCTATTACGTATATATGCCGCTGTGTTCACTGCTTCTTCCCACAAAAACTCATCTAAATTAGCAGAAACCAACATAGCGCGAGCCATTTCGACCAAAGTCCTATTCATACGCTCAGCGACGCCATTCTGCTGCGGCGTATATGGCACAGTTAGCTGTTGAATAATACCATGCGACTTCAAATAATTCTTAAATTCGTTATTGGCATAATCAGTACCATCGTCAGAACGAAGTATTTTAATACTGTGTCCCGTTTGTTTTTCTACCATTGTTTTAAATTCCTTAAATACATCTAAAGTATCGCTTTTTGCTTTCAAAATATATACAAAACAATAACGCGACTTATCATCAATGAACGTTAACACATAACGCGCACCACCAAGAGAAACAGTATTAATTGGACTACAAATATCAGTATTTATAATTTCCATGAGATCTTTCGCTCTGTTATTTGAATGTGAAAAAGGTCTAACCGTACATTTACTTTTCATAAAAACACTACAACTTATAGAACTAGGAAACTTAATATTCATATCTTCTACCATATTCTTTTCCGCTAGTTGATGTAAGCTCGCCACGTTCAAATGCCCGTATCTGTAATACCATTTCATTGCCTCTGTTATTTATTTTGCAAGAAACAAATGGTTCTTCTGCTCAGCATACAAAAACAAGTTGTCAATCTTTTCGGCAGTCAGGATTACTCTACCCTCGTTGTCATTTATTGTTGCACACTTCGATCCAAATTTTACAACATTTTTTTCTGCAACTCTGCCCACAGAAATAAAGTTGCACTGTCGCTCAGGTACGTACAAAACATCATTTAGCTCGATGTTACAGTGGTTAATTCGTACTTTCCAATTTCCTCTTGCTTCTATTTTATTGTCACCAGCAAGGGAAATTATTTCTTTATGGTCATAAAACGACAAAAACATATCTCGGTTATAACATAAATGCGATGATGCGCCACTGTCAATACACCATACGTTGCTATGCAAATAGTTTTCGTTGTTAACGCATTATGACACGATGCGGCGTAGTGGCCTTTTCCACCACAGTTGTAGCATAAAAATCTTCTGGTAAATTGATGCCTGTTTCAGCAAGTTTTTCTACGACGGACGCAAAATTACACACATATTGTTGAATACGGTCGCTCTCATTCATACGCATACCAAGATGTTGTTTGAATAATGTTACTTTACGCACAGGCCCTTTTAGTCGATGTATGTCGCGCAATTTGTTCCATGTCTCGACTGATGTTTTGCAGTTTTTTATGTATGACAGTTGTAGTGGCGTCACACTAAGTATAATTGTCGCGGTTGCTTTTCCGTCACTTCTTTTCCATTTTGCATCATTTGGTTTAGCTTCATCTGTTGATACAATATCCCACAAATCTTGATGTATAAGCACAGATTTTATTTGCAAACTCCATGAATCGTAATTTGTTTCACAAAATTTTTCAATATTATACATTGAAGAACTCATCTTCACTTTGTCTTTCTTTTTTTTGATAAAAATAATTTACTTTTAAATTATTACATTAAGAGTTATGCTGGGCACATAATCTGTTGAAAATGAAACAATACTGCGTGATATGCACCGTGCGGTGTGTTTATTACGGCTGAAGAACTTATGATCTAACAATGTGGTTAAAGCTATGATTATGTCGCACATGCGTGTGTGTGTGTTGCAACATATGCGACAGCAGAATAAACAATACTCCTCCTCAACACACATACATATGACTCAAAAAATAATACCTTATTTATTGAAAAATAATATTCCATTATCCAAAAAGTAATACATTAATATATATGATATGGGAATTCAAAATAAAAAATATTCTCTTAAAATACTTCACAAAAATGTTATTAACTTCAAACATAATAATAAAAACAAAAGTCAAAAAAAATCCAATGTCATTCAAAAACTTAATTCGAATATAGTCCAAGACTTTTACAAAGTCTTGTATGATTAATTTTGGCTAGATTCTTAGTAAAAATATCCGCCAAGTTTTCACTACTACAACAATATATTAATTCAATTAAACCTTTTCCGGTTGCTTTTCCGTCACTTCTTTTCCATTTTGCATCATTTGGTTTAGCTTCATCTGTTGATACAATATCCCACAAATCTTGATGTATAAGCACAGATTTTATTTGCAAACTCCATGAATCGTAATTTGTTTCACAAAATTTTTCAATATTATACATTGAAGAACTCATCTTCACTTTGTCTTTCTTTTTTTTTGATAAAAATAATTTACTTTTAAATTATTACATTAAGAGTTATGCTGGGCACATAATCTGT
The DNA here is from genome assembly GCA_963513945.1 of Hydrotaea diabolus. Lineage (NCBI taxonomy): Eukaryota > Metazoa > Arthropoda > Insecta > Diptera > Muscidae > Hydrotaea > Hydrotaea diabolus. The sequence continues at coordinate 2,014,345 of OY740721.1, forward strand.
TGAAAATGAAACAATACTGCGTGATATGCACCGTGCGGTGTGTTTATTACGGCTGAAGAACTTATGATCTAACAATGTGGTTAAAGCTATGATTATGTCGCACATGCGTGTGTGTGTGTTGCAACATATGCGACAGCAGAATAAACAATACTCCTCCTCAACACACATACATATGACTCAAAAAATAATACCTTATTTATTGAAAAATAATATTCCATTATCCAAAAAGATATTAATGTATTACTTTTATGATATGGGAATTCAAAATAAAAAATATTCTCTTAAAATACTTCACAAAAATGTTATTAACTTCAAACATAATAATAAAAACAAAAGTCAAAAAAAATCCAATGTCATTCAAAAACTTAATTCGAATATAGTCCAAGACTTTTACAAAGTCTTGTATGATTAATTTTGGCTAGATTCTTAGTAAAAATATCCGCCAAGTTTTCACTACTACAACAATATTTTAATTCAATTAAACCTTTGTCATACACGTCTCTAATATGGTGGTGGAATGTCTATGTGTTTTGTTCTATTATTATAAACCAGATTGCGAACTAAATGTAGCGAACCAAGATTATCTCCATTCAAAACAATTTTATCGGGGCAGTTCAAACAAATTTCACCAAGCAGTCTTTTCAAATATACAGCCTCCTTTGAAGCCGATGAAAACGCCATATATTCCGCTTCGGTGCTGCTTATAGCAACTGTTTCTTGTTTTCTGGATTCCCACGAAAATACACCACTAGCAAGAATAAACGCATATCCCGTGTATGATTTTCGACCTAGTGAATCTCCTCCCCAATCAGCATCAACAAAACACTTTATTTGCTCCTAGTTTTAAAGTCTTTCAATTCAATAGCACTCGTTCTATTCAAATACTTTAAAATTCTTTTAGCTGCCACCATATGCTTATAATGCGGATCGCAATTCTTCTGAGACAACTTACAAACTGAATGGAGGATGTCAGGACGAGCACAAATAGCTGAATGCATTAAAGAGCCTATCAATGACTGATACTCCGTCGCATCTACTCTCTTGCAATCATTTCTATCACACAGAACTTGAAATTTTGCTTCTAAAGGAGTAGAAACTGGTCTGCATTCTTCCACTCCATATCTCTGCAGCATTTCATTAATGTAGCTTCTTTTGTGAATAGATATTGCGCCGATTGCACCATTTCTCTCAATTTCGATGCTTAACAATTTTTTCGCAGGACGCTTGTCAACTACTTTTACGCGTTTGGAAATTGCATTCTTAGTTCGGTTCAAATCATGTAATTCAGAAGACGCTATCATCATCTACATAAATGGCAATTAAATTTATTCTCTGCCCATCTCTCATAATATACAAACATGGTTCACTCCGACATGCCTTAAAACCAATTTCCAAGAATATTGCATGAAGTGTTTTATTCCACTGTCGAATAGATTGCTTCAAGCCATATAAAGCCTTCTTCAATTTGCATACCTTACCTGGAAATTCTGTATTGACAAAGCGCTCCGGCCGGGACATGAATACCTCATCGCTTATGTCACTATTTAGATAAGCGGTTGACACGTCCATCTGATGTAAATGCAATTCATATTCAGCTGCTAGGCCACTCAACATTCGAATGGTTTCAAACCGAACTACCGGTGAAAAAGTCTCAGTGTAATTAACAGCATGGGTCTGAGCAAAACCTTTTGCCACAAGTCTCGCTTTAAAACGTTGTATTTGTCCACTCGCATCCTTTTTTAGCGTACATACCCATTTACATCCAACGGCTTTAACACCTTCAGGTAATTCGGTTAGCTCCCACGTATCATTATCTAATAACTCTTGGTATTCTTTTTGCATTGCGTCCCACCAACAATCAGAATATTTGCTTGACAATGCTTCTTTTACTGTGTTTGGTACCTGTATGTTCGAGGCTTGTACCAAATTCAAAACATTGTACTCTTTTCGTGGCCTATCTGGTTGTCTACTACGTACAATTTTTGGTCTACCAGGCCCTCTTTTTTCGATTTGGGCATCATCATGTTCCTCTGCAGACTCAAAATCAGATTCACTTGCCAAGATACCACATGTCTGTTCTTCAATTGACTGTACCTCAGAAACAGCATTATCTGACTTAACAATGTCAATTTCATTATTGGGCTCAACGTCATCAATAACATCACTTGGTCCCAACAACTCATCAACAGATATGGTTGCGCTTGCGTCCACATTTTCGACGAAATATACATCGCGACTAACAATGACCCCTCTCGTCGTTTTGTCGTACAAACGATAGGCCTTCGATGTATCGGAATAACCAACAACAATGTATTCCTTACCCTTTGCTCGAAATTTGTGATGATGTTTTTTGTCAAGAGCTATAGCCAAAGAACCAAATATCTTAAAAAATCCAACCTTTGGTTTTCGCTTATGCCAAACTTCATACGGTGTTACATCATGCAATGCTCGCGTTGGTGCTCTATTACGTATATATGCCGCTGTGTTCACTGCTTCTTCCCACAAAAACTCATCTAAATTAGCAGAAACCAACATAGCGCGAGCCATTTCGACCAAAGTCCTATTCATACGCTCAGCGACGCCATTCTGCTGCGGCGTATATGGCACAGTTAGCTGTTGAATAATACCATGCGACTTCAAATAATTCTTAAATTCGTTATTGGCATAATCAGTACCATCGTCAGAACGAAGTATTTTAATACTGTGTCCCGTTTGTTTTTCTACCATTGTTTTAAATTCCTTAAATACATCTAAAGTATCGCTTTTTGCTTTCAAAATATATACAAAACAATAACGCGACTTATCATCAATGAACGTTAACACATAACGCGCACCACCAAGAGAAACAGTATTAATTGGACTACAAATATCAGTATTTATAATTTCCATGAGATCTTTCGCTCTGTTATTTGAATGTGAAAAAGGTCTAACCGTACATTTACTTTTCATAAAAACACTACAACTTATAGAACTAGGAAACTTAATATTCATATCTTCTACCATATTCTTTTCCGCTAGTTGATGTAAGCTCGCCACGTTCAAATGCCCGTATCTGTAATACCATTTCATTGCCTCTGTTATTTATTTTGCAAGAAACAAATGGTTCTTCTGCTCAGCATACAAAAACAAGTTGTCAATCTTTTCGGCAGTCAGGATTACTCTACCCTCGTTGTCATTTATTGTTGCACACTTCGATCCAAATTTTACAACATTTTTTTCTGCAACTCTGCCCACAGAAATAAAGTTGCACTGTCGCTCAGGTACGTACAAAACATCATTTAGCTCGATGTTACAGTGGTTAATTCGTACTTTCCAATTTCCTCTTGCTTCTATTTTATTGTCACCAGCAAGGGAAATTATTTCTTTATGGTCATAAAACGACAAAAACATATCTCGGTTATAACATAAATGCGATGATGCGCCACTGTCAATACACCATACGTTGCTATGCAAATAGTTTTCGTTGTTAACGCATTATGACACGATGCGGCGTAGTGGCCTTTTCCACCACAGTTGTAGCATAAAAATCTTCTGGTAAATTGATGCCTGTTTCAGCAAGTTTTTCTACGACGGACGCAAAATTACACACATATTGTTGAATACGGTCGCTCTCATTCATACGCATACCAAGATGTTGTTTGAATAATGTTACTTTACGCACAGGCCCTTTTAGTCGATGTATGTCGCGCAATTTGTTCCATGTCTCGACTGATGTTTTGCAGTTTTTTATGTATGACAGTTGTAGTGGCGTCACACTAAGTATAATTGTCGCGGTTGCTTTTCCGTCACTTCTTTTCCATTTTGCATCATTTGGTTTAGCTTCATCTGTTGATACAATATCCCACAAATCTTGATGTATAAGCACAGATTTTATTTGCAAACTCCATGAATCGTAATTTGTTTCACAAAATTTTTCAATATTATACATTGAAGAACTCATCTTCACTTTGTCTTTCTTTTTTTTGATAAAAATAATTTACTTTTAAATTATTACATTAAGAGTTATGCTGGGCACATAATCTGTTGAAAATGAAACAATACTGCGTGATATGCACCGTGCGGTGTGTTTATTACGGCTGAAGAACTTATGATCTAACAATGTGGTTAAAGCTATGATTATGTCGCACATGCGTGTGTGTGTGTTGCAACATATGCGACAGCAGAATAAACAATACTCCTCCTCAACACACATACATATGACTCAAAAAATAATACCTTATTTATTGAAAAATAATATTCCATTATCCAAAAAGTAATACATTAATATATATGATATGGGAATTCAAAATAAAAAATATTCTCTTAAAATACTTCACAAAAATGTTATTAACTTCAAACATAATAATAAAAACAAAAGTCAAAAAAAATCCAATGTCATTCAAAAACTTAATTCGAATATAGTCCAAGACTTTTACAAAGTCTTGTATGATTAATTTTGGCTAGATTCTTAGTAAAAATATCCGCCAAGTTTTCACTACTACAACAATATATTAATTCAATTAAACCTTTTCCGGTTGCTTTTCCGTCACTTCTTTTCCATTTTGCATCATTTGGTTTAGCTTCATCTGTTGATACAATATCCCACAAATCTTGATGTATAAGCACAGATTTTATTTGCAAACTCCATGAATCGTAATTTGTTTCACAAAATTTTTCAATATTATACATTGAAGAACTCATCTTCACTTTGTCTTTCTTTTTTTTTGATAAAAATAATTTACTTTTAAATTATTACATTAAGAGTTATGCTGGGCACATAATCTGTTGAAAATGAAACAATACTGCGTGATATGCACCGTGCGGTGTGTTTATTACGGCTGAAGAACTTATGATCTAACAATGTGGTTAAAGCTATGATTATGTCGCACATGCGTGTGTGTGTGTTGCAACATATGCGACAGCAGAATAAACAATACTCCTCCTCAACACACATACATATGACTCAAAAAATAATACCTTATTTATTGAAAAATAATATTCCATTATCCAAAAAGATATTAATGTATTACTTTTATGATATGGGAATTCAAAATAAAAAATATTCTCTTAAAATACTTCACAAACATGTTATTAACTTCAAACATAATAATAAAAACAAAAGTCAAAAAAAATCCAATGTCATTCAAAAACTTAATTCGAATATAGTCCAAGACTTTTACAAAGTCTTGTATGATTAATTTTGGCTAGATTCTTAGTAAAAATATCCGCCAAGTTTTCACTACTACAACAATATCTTAATTCAATTAAACCTTTGTCATACACGTCTCTAATATGGTGGTGGAATGTCTATGTGTTTTGTTCTATTATTATAAACCAGATTGCGAACTAAATGTAGCGAACCAAGATTATCTCCATTCAAAACAATTTTATCGGGGCAGTTCAAACAAATTTCACCAAGCAGTCTTTTCAAATATACAGCCTCCTTTGAAGCCGATGAAAACGCCATATATTCCGCTTCGGTGCTGCTTATAGCAACTGTTTCTTGTTTTCTGGATTCCCACGAAAATACACCACTAGCAAGAATAAACGCATATCCCGTGTATGATTTTCGACCTAGTGAATCTCCTCCCCAATCAGCATCAACAAAACACTTTATTTGCTCCTAGTTTTAAAGTCTTTCAATTCAATAGCACTCGTTCTATTCAAATACTTTAAAATTCTTTTAGCTGCCACCATATGCTTATAATGCGGATCGCAATTCTTCTGAGACAACTTACAAACTGAATGGAGGATGTCAGGACGAGCACAAATAGCTGAATGCATTAAAGAACCTATCAATGACTGATACTCCGTCGCATCTACTCTCTTGCAATCATTTCTATCACACAGAACTTGAAATTTTGCTTCTAAAGGAGTAGAAACTGGTCTGCATTCTTCCACTCCATATCTCTGCAGCATTTCATTAATGTAGCTTCTTTTGTGAATAGATATTGCGCCGATTGCACCATTTCTCTCAATTTCGATGCTTAACAATTTTTTCGCAGGACGCTTGTCAACTACTTTTTCGCGTTTGGAAATTGCATTCTTAATTCGGTTCAAATCATATAATTCAGAAGACGCTATCATCATCTACATAAATGGCAATTAAATTTATTCTCTGCCCATCTCTCATAATATACAAACATGGTTCACTCCGACATGCCTTAAAACCAATTTCCAAGAATATTGCATGAAGTGTTTTATTCCACTGTCGAATAGATTGCTTCAAGCCATATAAAGCCTTCTTCAATTTGCATACCTTACCTGGAAAATCTGTATTGACAAAGCGCTCCGGCTGGGACATGAATACCTCATCGCTTATGTCATTATTTAGATAAGCGGTTGACACGTCCATCTGATGTAAATTCAATTCATATTCAGCTGCTAGGCCACTCAACATTCGAATGGTTTCAAACCGAACTACCGGTGAAAAAGTCTCAGTGTAATTAACACCATGGGTCTGAGCAAAACCTTTTGCCACAAGTCTCGCTTTAAAACGTTGTATTTGTCCACTCGCATCCTTTTTTAGCGTACATACCCATTTACATCCAACGGCTTTATGACCTTCAGGTAATTCGGTTAGCTCCCACGTATCATTATCTAATAACTCTTGGTATTCTTTTTGCATTGCGTCCCACCAACAATCAGAATATTTGCTTGACAATGCTTCTTTTACTGTGTTTGGTACCTGTATGTTCGAGGCTTGTACCAAATTCAAAACATTGCACTCTTTTCGTGGCCTATCTGGTTGTCTACTACGTACAATTTTTGGTCTACCAGGCCCTCTTTTTTCGATTTGGGCATCATCATGTTCCTCTGCAGACTCAAAATCAGATTCACTTGCCAAGATACCACATGTCTGTTCTTCAATTGACTGTACCTCAGAAACAGCATTATCTGACTTAACAATGTCAATTTCATTATTGGGCTCAACGTCATCAATAACATCACTTGGTCCCAACAACTCATCAACAGATATGGTTGCGCTTGCGTCCACATTTTCGACGAAATATACATCGCGACTAACAATGACCCCTCTCGTCGTTTTGTCGTACAAACGATAGGCCTTCGATGTATCGGAATAACCAACAACAATGTATTCCTTACCCTTTGCTCGAAATTTGTGATGATGTTTTTTGTCAAGAGCTATAGCCAAAGAACCAAATATCTTAAAAAATCCAACCTTTGGTTTTCGCTTATGCCTAACTTCATACGGTGTTACATCATTCATTGCTCGCGTTGGTACTCTATTACGTATGTATGCCGCTGTGTTCACTGCTTCTGCCCACAAGAACTCATCCAAATTAGCAGAAACCAACATAGCGCGTGCCATTTCGACCAAAGTCCTATTCATACGCTCAGCGACGCCATTCTGCTGCGGCGTATATGGCACAGTTAGCTGTTGAATAATACCATGCGACTTCAAATAATTCTTAAATTCGTTATTGGCATAATCAGTACCATTGTCAGAACGAAGTATTTTTATACTGTGTCCCGTTTGTTTTTCTACCATTGTTTAGAATTTCTTAAATACATCTAAAGTATCGCTTTTTGCTTTCAAAAAATATACAAAACAATAACGCGACTTATCATCAATGAACGTTAACACATAACGCGCACCACCAAGAGAAACAGTATTAATTGGACCACAAATATCAGTATGTATAATTTCCATGCGCTCTTTCGCTCTGTTATTTGAATGTGAAAAAGGTCTAACCGTACATTTACTTTTCATAAAAACACTACAACTTATAGAACTAGGAAACTTAATATTCATACCTTCTACCATATTCTTTTCCGCTAGTTGATGTAAGCTCGCCACGTTCAAATGCCCGTATCTGTAATGCCATTTCATTGCCTCTGTTGTTGATTTTGCAATAAACAAATTGTTCTTCTGCTCAGCATACAAAAACAAGTTGTCAATCTTTTCGGCAGTCAGGATTACTCTACCCTCGTTGTCATTTATTGTTGCACACTTCGATCCAAATTTCACAACATCTTTTTCTGCAACTCTGCCCACAGAAATAAAGTTGCACTGTAGCTCTGGTACGTACAAAACATCATTTAGCTCGATGTTACAGTGGTTGATTCGTACTTTCCCCTTTCCTCTAGCTTCTATTTTATTGTCACCAGCAAGGGAAATTATTTCTTTATGGTCATAAAACGACACAAACATATCGAGCCATAAGCGCTAACCTATCGTAAGTCAAATTTATGGAAAAAAAATTTTATTGCTGAAAAATAATCGTTAGGACAAGCCTCATCGTTTTGTATTTTTAAAATGACAAAATTGTTAGTAAAACATCAAAAAAAAAAGCTTTTGCATTTTATCGTAAATGATTGTTTAAATTTTATTGTGTAGCAATTTTATCGTAAGTCACACATCAAATTGCTGCAGCAATCGCAAATGTGTTCAGATTTTTTTTTTTGTTTTTTGATACAGTTATATGAGTAGGTAGAAATCTTAAATTTTTGCATTAAAACATTTGCATTTTTAATAAAGTTGTTTGAAATAAATAATAAAAACCGTCTCCTGTAAAATTTGCATTTTTTCACTTACGATAGGTTAGCGCTTATGGCTCGATATCTCGGTTATAACATAAATGCGATGATGCGCCACTGTCAATACACCATACGTTGCTATGCAAATAGTTTTCGTTGTTAACCGTTGCTAAAACAGAATAAGCGTGCGCATAATGTTTTTTCTGTTCACCCTTTTTACTCGTATCTTTATCTGCTTTTTTTTTACTTGTACACGATGCTGTGTAGTGGCCTTTTCCACCACAGTTGTAGCATTTGAAATTTGTTTTGTTTGTGTGCGAAGAATTTCGGTGGTTGTTCTCGTTATTGTTGTTATTATTGCGTTGTATGTTTGAATTTCTCTGCTTTTTGTTTCCATGCGATATAAACACTTGTGTTGCGCCGTCAGCTTCTGTTGATTCTGATGATTTTCTACGTTCACCTTCTTCAGCAAGCTTTATTTGTAGTGCATTTAATTTTGGTAAATCATCTCTAATTTCGAGAGCTATGACAAAATTCTCGAATGATTTGGGTAAACTCGCCAAAACCATTATTACCAACAAATCTTCTGGTAAATTGATGCCTGTTTCAGCAAGTTTTTCTACGACGGACGTAAAATTACACACATATTGTTGAATACCGTCGCTCTCATTCATACGCATGCCAAGAAGTTGTTTGAATAATGTTACTTTACGCACAGGCCCTTTTGGTCGATGTATGTCGAGCAATTTGTTCCATGTCTCGGCTGATGTTTTGCAGTTTTTTATGTATGACAGTTGTACTGGCGTCACACTAAGTATAATTGTCGCTGTTGCTTTTCCGTCACTTCTTTTCCATTTTGCATCATCTGGTTTTGCTTCATCTGTTGATACAATATCCCACAAATCTGATGTATAAGCACAGATTTTTTTTGCAAACTCCAAGAATCGTAATTGGTTTCACACATTTTTTTAATATTATTTATTGAAGAACTCATCTTCACTTTGTCTTTCTTTTTCTTTGATAAAAATAATTAACTTTTAAATTATTACATTAAGAGTTATGCTGCACATAACCTGTTGAAAATGAAACAAAAACAATACTGTGTGATGTGCACCGTGCAGTGCGTTTATTACGACTGAAGAACTTATGATCTAACAATGTGGTTAAAGCTATGATTATGTCGCACATGCGTGTGTGTGTGTTGCAACATATGCGACAACAGAATAAACAATAAAGATTTTCAAAATCTGAAACTTGTCTAAAATTTTAAATCTGAAGTTGGGCCAGCCTAGCACAATTTTTCCGCCACATGACGAAAATCGCTTACTTTAAAAAGGTAAAATACAAGTGCGTTTTTTACTTTTTGAGCGTTTTTCGCAATAGCTTTGCGAAAATTCAAGATTTTCAAAATCTGAAACTTGTGCTAAGTTGTGCTAGCCTAGAACAGTTTTTTCGTCACATGACAAAAATCGCTAACTCTGAAAACGTAAAATATAAACTAGTTTTTTAGCGTTTTTTCGCAATAACTTTGCGAAAGTTCAAGTTTTCCAAATCTGACACTTGTATGAAATTTTAAATCTGAAGTTGTGCCTAGCCTTGCACAATTTTTCCGCCATATGAACGAAAATCGCTAACTTTGAAAACTTAAAAACATTTCGTTTTTATACTTTTTAGCGTGTTTTTGCAATAACTTTGCGAAAATTCAAGATTTTCAAAATCTGAAACTTGTGCTAAGTTGTTTTAGCCTAGTACAGTTTTTCCGCCACGTAAAAAATCGCTAACTTTGAAAACGTAAAATATAAACTCGTTTGTTACTTTTTTAGCGTTTTTTCGCAATAACTTTGCGAAAATTAAAGATTTTCAAAATCTGAAACTTGTGGTAATTTGTACTAGCCTAGCAGATTTTTTCCGCCACAGCGTTTTTTTGAAATAACTTTGCGAAAATTCATGATTTTCAAAATCTGAAACTAGTGCTAAGTTGTGCTAGCCTAGCACAGTTTTTCCGCAACATGACGAAAATCGGTAATTTTGAAAACGTAAAATATAAACTCGTTTGTTACTTTTTTAACGTTTTTTCGCAATAACTTTGCGAAAGTTCAATATTTTTAAAAGCTGATACTTGTCTGAAATTTTAAATCTAAAGTTGTGCCTGGCCTAGCTTACGAAAATCGCTAACTTTAAAAGCAAAAAAAATAATTAAGTTTTATACTTTTTTAGCGTTTTTTTTGCAATAACTTTGCGAAAATTCAAGATTTTCAAAATCTAAATTTGTGCTAAGTTGTGCTAGCCTAGCACAGTTGTTCCGCCACATGACAAAAATCGCTTACTTTGAAATTGTAAAATATAAACTCGTTTTTTTACTTTTTTAACGTTTTTTCGCAATAACTTTGCGAAAATTCAATATTTTCGCTAACTTTGAAAACTTAAAAAATAATTCGGGTTCTTACTTTTTTGCATTTCGAATTACTTTGCAAAAATTCACGATTTTCAAACTCTAAAACTAGCCTAGAACAGTTTTTCCGCTACATGACAAAAATCGCTAACTTAAACGTAAAATAAAAACGCGTTTATAACTTTTTTAACGTTTTTTCGCAGTAACTTTGCGAAAATCTGAAACTTGTGCTTAAATGTGCTAGCCTGGTACAACTATTCCGCCACATGACAAAATTCGCTTACTTTAAAAACTTAAAAAAAACTGGTTTTCTTTTTTTAAACATTTTTCCGCAATAACTTAGCGAAAATTGAAGATTTTCAAAATCTGAATCTTCAAACTCTGTGCTAAGTTGTTCTTGCCTAGCAGAATTTAAGATTTTCAAAATCTGAAACTTGTCTGAAATTTGAAATCTGAAGTTGTGCTAGCCTAGCACAATTTTTCCGCCACATGACGAAAATCGCTAACTTTAAAAAGGTAAAATATAAATGCGTTTTTTACTTGTTGAGCGATTTTTTCAATAACTTTGCGAAAATTAAAGATTTTCAAAATCCGAAACTTGTGGTAAGTTGTGACAGCCTAGCAGAACATGACAAAAATCGCTTACTTTGAAAACGTAAAATATAACTCGTTTTTTACTTTTTTAACGTTTTTTGCTATAACTTTGCGAAAGTTCAAGATTTTTTAAATCTGATACTTGTCTGAAATTTGAAATCTTGCACAATTTTTCCGCCACATGACAAAAATCGCTTACTTTGAAAACCTTATAACCGCAATAATTTTGCAAAACTTCAAGATTTTCAAAATCTAAATCTTAACTTTGCGAAAATTGAAGATTTTCAAAATCCCTAACTTGTGCTAAGCTGTGCTAGCCTAGCACAGTTGTTCCGCCGCATGAAAAAAATCGCTAACTTAGAAAACGTAAAATATAAACGCGTTTTTTTTTACTTTTTTAGTGTTTTTATGCAATAGCTTTGCGAAAATTCAAGATTTTCGCTAACTTTAAAAATCGCTAGCTTTGAAAACTTAAAAAATAATTGGTTTTTTACTTTTTTTCTAATTACTTTGCAAAAATTCACGATTTTCAAACTCTAAAACTAGCCATGCACAGTTTTTCCGCCACATGACAAAAATCGCTAACTTAGAAAACGTAAAATAAAAACGCGTTTTTAACTTTTTTTGCGTTTTTTGCAATAACTTTGCGAAAATCTGAAGCTTGTGCTAAAATGTGCTAGCCTGGTACAATTTTTCCGCCACATGACAAAATTCGCTTACTATAAAAACTTAAAAAAAAACGAGTTTTCTCTTTTAAAAAGGTAAAATATAAATGCGTTTTTTACTTTTTGAGCGATTTTTACAATAACTTTGCGAAAATTAAAGATTTTCAAAATCTGAAACTTGTGGTAAGTTGTGACAGCCTAGCAGAACATGACAAAATTCGCTAACTTTGAAAACGTAAAATATAACTCGTTTTTTACTTTTTTAACGTTTTTCGCAATAACTTTGCGAAAGTTCAAAATTTTTAAAATCTGATATTTGTCTGAAATTTGAAATCTGAAGTTGTGCTAGCCTAGCACAATTTTTGCGCCACATGACGAAATCCGCTAACTATAAAAACGTAAAATATAAACGGGGTTTTTTCTTTCTTTTTGCTTTCAAAAAATATACAAAACAATAACGCGACTTATCATCAATGAACGTTAACACATAACGCGCACCACCAAGAGAAGCAGTATCAATTGGCCCACAAATATCAGTATGTATAATTTCCATGAGCTCTTTTGTACATATACTTTTCATACAAACACTACAACTTATAGAACTAGGAAATTTAATATCCATACCTTCTACCATATTCTTTTCCGCTAGTTGATGTAAGCTCGCCACGTTCAAATGCCCGTATCTGTAATGCAATTTCATTGCCTCTGTTGTTGATTTTGCAAGAAACAAATTGTTCTTCTGCTCAGCATACAAAAACAAGTTGTCAATCTTTTCGGTAGTCAGGATTACTCTACCCTCGTTGTCATTTATTGTTGCACACAATAAATGATCCAAATTTCACAACATCTTTTTCTGCAAATCTGCCCACAGAAATAAAGTTGCACTGTAGCTCAGGTACGTACAAAACATCATTTAGCTCGATGTTACAGTAGTTGATTCTCACTTCCCCTTTCCTCTTGCTTCTATTTTATTGTCACCAGCAAGGGAAATTATTTCTTTATGGTCATAAAACGACACAAACATATCTCGGTTATAACATAAATGCGATGATGCGCCACTGTCAATACACCATACGTTGCTATGCAAATAGTTTTCGTTGTTAACGCATTATGACACGATGCGGCGTAGTGGCCTTTTCCACCACAGTTGTAGCATAAAAGTCTTCTGGTAAATTGATGCCAGTTTCAGCAAGTTTTTCTACGACGGACGTAAAATTACACACATATTGTTGAATACGGTCGCTCTCATTCATACGCATACCAAGATGTTGTTTGAATAATGTTACTTTACGCACAGGCCCTTTTAGTCGATGTATGTCGCGCAATTTGTTCCATGTCTCGACTGATGTTTTGCAGTTTTTTATGTATGACAGTTGTAGTGGCGTCACACTAAGTATAATTGTCGCGGTTGCTTTTCCGTCACTTCTTTTCCATTTTGCATCATTTGGTTTAGCTTCATCTGTTGATACAATATCCCACAAATCTTGATGTATAAGCACAGATTTTATTTGCAAACTCCATGAATCGTAATTTGTTTCACAAAATTTTTCAATATTATACATTGAAGAACTCATCTTCACTTTGTCTTTCTTTTTCTTTGATAAAAATAATTTACTTTTAAATTATTACATTAAGAGTTATGCTGGGCACATAACCTGTTGAAAATGAAACAATACTGCGTGATATGCACCGTGCGGTGTGTTTATTACGGCTGAAGAACTTATGATCTAACAATGAGGTTAAAGCTATGATTATGTCGCACATGCGTGTGTGTGTGTTGCAACATATGCGACAACAGAATAAACAATACTCCTCCTCAACACACATACATATGACTCAAAAAATAATACCTTATTTATTGAAAAATAATATTACATTATCCAAAAAGTAATACATTAATATATATGATATGGGAATTCAAAATAAAAAATATTCTCTTAAAATACTTTACAAAAATGTTATTAACTTCAAACATAATAATAAAAACAAAAGTCAAAAAAAAATCCAATGTCATTCAAAAACTTAATTCGAATATAGTCCAAGACTTTTACAAAGTCTTGTATGATTAATTTTGGCTAGATTCTTAGTAAAAATATCCGCCAAGTTTTCACTACTACAACAATATTTGAATTCAATTAAACCTTTGTCATACACGTCTCTAATATGGTGTTAACGAATGTCTATGTGTTTTGTTCTATTATGATAAACCAGATTGCGAACTAAATGTAGCGAACCAAGATTATCTCCATTCAAAACAATTTTATCGGGGCAGTTCAAACAAATTTCACCAAGCAGTCTTTTCAAATATACAGCCTCCTTTGAAGCCGGTGAAAGCGCCATATATTCCGCTTCGGTGCTGCTTATAGCAACTGTTTCTTGTTTTCTGGATTCCCACGAAAATACACCACTAGCAAGAATAAACGCATATCCCGTGTATGATTTTCGACCTAGTGAATCTCCTCCCCAATCAGCATCAACAAAACACTTTATTTGCTCCTAGTTTTAAAGTTTTTCAATTCAATAGCACTCGTTCTATTCAAATACTTTAAAATTCTTTTAGCTGCCACCATATGCTTATAATGCGGATCGCAATTCTTCTGAGACAACTTACAAACTGAATGGAGGATGTCAGGACGAGCACAAATAGCTGAATGCATTAAAGAACCTATCAATGACTGATACTCCGTCGCATCTACTCTCTTGCAATCATTTCTATCACACAGAACTTGAAATTTTGCTTCTAAAGGAGTAGAAACTGGTCTGCATTCTTCCACTCCATATCTCTGCAGCATTTCATTAATGTAGCTTCTTTTGTGAATAGATATTGCGCCGATTGCACCATTTCTCTCAATTTCGATGCTTAACAATTTTTTCGCAGGACGCTTGTCAACTACTTTTTCGCGTTTGGAAATTGCATTCTTAATTCGGTTCAAATCATGTAATTCAGAAGACGCTATCATCATCTACATAAATGGCAATTAAATTTATTCTCTGCCCATCTCTCATAATATACAAACATGGTTCACTCCGACATGCCTTAAAACCAATTTCCAAGAATATTGCATGAAGTGTTTTATTCCACTGTCGAATAGATTGCTTCAAGCCATATAAAGCCTTCTTCAATTTGCATACCTTACCTGGAAAATCTGTATTGACAAAGCGCTCCGGCTGGGACATGAATACCTCATCGCTTATGTCATTATTTAGATAAGCGGTTGACACGTCCATCTGATGTAAATTCAATTCATATTCAGCTGCTAGGCCACTCAACATTCGAATGGTTTCAAACCGAACTACCGGTGAAAAAGTCTCAGTGTAATTAACACCATGGGTCTGAGCAAAACCTTTTGCCACAAGTCTCGCTTTAAAACGTTGTATTTGTCCACTCGCATCCTTTTTTAGCGTACATACCCATTTACATCCAACGGCTTTATGACCTTCAGGTAATTCGGTTAGCTCCCACGTATCATTATCTAATAACTCTTGGTATTCTTTTTGCATTGCGTCCCACCAACAATCAGAATATTTGCTTGACAATGCTTCTTTTACTGTGTTTGGTACCTGTATGTTCGAGGCTTGTACCAAATTCAAAACATTGTACTCTTTTCGTGGCCTATCTGGTTGTCTACTACGTACAATTTTTGGTCTACCAGGCCCTCTTTTTTCGATTTGGGCATCATCATGTTCCTCTGCAGACTCAAAATCAGATTCACTTGCCAAGATACCACATGTCTGTTCTTCAATTGACTGTACCTCAGAAACAGCATTATCTGACTTAACAATGTCAATTTCATTATTGGGCTCAACGTCATCAATAACATCACTTGGTCCTAACAACTCATCAACAGATATGGTTGCACTTGCGTCCACATTTTCGACGAAATATACATCGCGACTAACAATGACCCCTCTCGTCGTTTTGTCGTACAAACGATAGGCCTTCGATGTATCGGAATAACCAACAACAATGTATTCCTTACCCTTTGCTCGAAATTTGTGATGATGTTTTTTGTCAAGAGCTATAGCCAAAGAACCAAATATCTTAAAAAATCCAACCTTTGGTTTTCGCTTATGCCAAACTTCATACGGTGTTACATCATGCAATGCTCGCGTTGGTGCTCTATTACGTATATATGCCGCTGTGTTCACTGCTTCTTCCCACAAAAACTCATCTAAATTAGCAGAAACCAACATAGCGCGAGCCATTTCGACCAAAGTCCTATTCATACGCTCAGCGACGCCATTCTGCTGCGGCGTATATGGCACAGTTAGCTGTTGAATAATACCATGCGACTTCAAATAATTCTTAAATTCGTTATTGGCATAATCAGTACCATCGTCAGAACGAAGTATTTTAATACTGTGTCCCGTTTGTTTTTCTACCATTGTTTTAAATTCCTTAAATGCATCTAAAGTATCGCTTTTTGCTTTCAAAATATATACAAAACAATAACGCGACTTATCATCAATGAACGTTAACACATAACGCGCACCACCAAGAGAAACAGTATTAATTGGACTACAAATATCAGTATTTATAATTTCCATGAGATCTTTCGCTCTGTTATTTGAATGTGAAAAAGGTCTAACCGTACATTTACTTTTCATAAAAACACTACAACTTATAGAACTAGGAAACTTAATATTCATATCTTCTACCATATTCTTTTCCGCTAGTTGATGTAAGCTCGCCACGTTCAAATGCCCGTATCTGTAATACCATTTCACTGCCTCTGTTATTTATTTTCAAGAAACAAATGGTTCTTCTGCTCAGCATACAAAAACAAGTTGTCAATCTTTTCGGCAGTCAGGATTACTCTACCCTCGTTGTCATTTATTGTTGCACACTTCGATCCAAATTTTACAACATTTTTTTCTGCAACTCTGCCCACAGAAATAAAGTTGCACTGTCGCTCAGGTACGTACAAAACATCATTTAGCTCGATGTTACAGTGGTTAATTCGTACTTTCCAATTTCCTCTTGCTTCTATTTTATTGTCACCAGCAAGGGAAATTATTTGTTTATGGTCATAAAACGACAAAAACATATCTCGGTTATAACATAAATGCGATGATGCGCCACTGTCAATACACCATACGTTGCTATGCAAATAGTTTTCGTTGTTAACGCATTATGACACGATGCGGCGTAGTGGCCTTTTCCACCACAGTTGTAGCATAAAAATCTTCTGGTAAATTGATGCCTGTTTCAGCAAGTTTTTCTACGACGGACGCAAAATTACACACATATTGTTGAATACGGTCGCTCTCATTCATACGCATACCAAGATGTTGTTTGAATAATGTTACTTTACGCACAGGCCCTTTTAGTCGATGTATGTCGCGCAATTTGTTCCATGTCTCGACTGATGTTTTGCAGTTTTTTATGTATGACAGTTGTAGTGGCGTCACACTAAGTATAATTGTCGCGGTTGCTTTTCCGTCACTTCTTTTCCATTTTGCATCATTTGGTTTAGCTTCATCTGTTGATACAATATCCCACAAATCTTGATGTATAAGCACAGATTTTATTTGCAAACTCCATGAATCGTAATTTGTTTCACAAAATTTTTCAATATTATACATTGAAGAACTCATCTTCACTTTGTCTTTCTTTTTCTTTGATAAAAATAATTTACTTTTAAATTATTACATTAAGAGTTATGCTGGGCACATAATCTGTTGAAAATGAAACAATACTGCGTGATATGCACCGTGCGGTGTGTTTATTACGGCTGAAGAACTTATGATCTAACAATGTGGTTAAAGCTATGATTATGTCGCACATGCATGTGTGTGTGTTGCAACATATGCGACAGCAGAATAAACAATACTCCTCCTCAACACACATACATATGACTCAAAAAATAATACCTTATTTATTGAAAAATAATATTATTATAATATATTCCATTATCCAAAAAGTAATACAATAATATATATGATATGGGAATCCAAAATAAAAAATAATATTCCATTATCAATTCCATTCCATTATCAGCTATAGCCAAAGAACCAAATATCTTAAAAAATCCAACCTTTGGTTTTCGCTTATGCCAAACTTCATACGGTGTTACATTATTCAATGCTCGCGTTGGTACTCTATTACGTATATATGCCGCTGTGTTCACTGCTTCTGCCCACAAGAACTCATCCAAATTAGCAAAAACCAACATAGCGCGTGCCATTTCGACCAAAGTCCTATTCATACGCTCAGCGACGCCATTCTGCTGCGGCGTATATGGCACAGTTAGCTGTTGAATAATACCATGCGACTTCAAATAATTCTTAAATTCGTAATTGGCATAATCAGTACCATCGTCAGAACGAAGTATTTTAATACTGTGTCCCGTTTGTTTTTCTACCATTGTTTTAAATTCCTTAAATACATCTAAAGTATCGCTTTTTGCTTTCAAAAAATATACAAAACAATAACGCGACTTATCATCAACGAACGTTAACACATAACGCGCACCACCAAGAGAAACAGTATTAATTGGACCACAAATATCAGTATTTATAATTTCCATGAGCTCTTTCGCTCTGTTATTTGAATGTGAAAAAGGTCTAACCGTACATTTACTTTTCATAAAAACACTACAACTTATAGAACTAGGAAACTTAATATTCATACCTTCTACCATATTCTTCTCCGCTAGTTGATGTAAGCTCGCCACGTTCAAATGCCCGTATCTGTAATACCATTTCATTGCCTCTGTTATTTATTTTGCAAGAAACAAATGGTTCTTCTGCTCAGCATACAAAAACAAGTTGTCAATCTTTTCGGCAGTCAGGATTACTCTACCCTCGTTGTCATTTATTGTTGCACACTTCGATCCAAATTTTACAACATTTTTTTCTGCAACTCTGCCCACAGAAATAAAGTTGCACTGTCGCTCAGGTACGTACAAAACATCATTTAGCTCGATGTTACAGTGGTTAATTCGTACTTTCCAATTTCCTCTTGCTTCTATTTTATTGTCACCAGCAAGGGAAATTATTTCTTTATGGTCATAAAACGACAAAAACATATCTCGGTTATAACATAAATGCGATGATGCGCCACTGTCAATACACCATACGTTGCTATGCAAATAGTTTTCGTTGTTAACGCATTATGACACGATGCGGCGTAGTGGCCTTTTCCACCACAGTTGTAGCATAAAAATCTTCTAGTAAATTGATGCCTGTTTCAGCAAGTTTTTCTACGACGGACGCAAAATTACACACATATTGTTGAATACGGTCGCTCTCATTCATACGCATACCAAGATGTTGTTTGAATAATGTTACTTTACGCACAGGCCCTTTTAGTCGATGTATGTCGCGCAATTTGTTCCATGTCTCGACTGATGTTTTGCAGTTTTTTATGTATGACAGTTGTAGTGGCGTCACACTAAGTATAATTGTCGCGGTTGCTTTTCCGTCACTTCTTTTCCATTTTGCATCATTTGGTTTAGCTTCATCTGTTGATACAATATCCCACAAATCTTGATGTATAAGCACAGATTTTATTTGCAAACTCCATGAATCGTAATTTGTTTCACAAAATTTTTCAATATTATACATTGAAGAACTCATCTTCACTTTGTCTTTCTTTTTTTTTGATAAAAATAATTTACTTTTAAATTATTACATTAAGAGTTATGCTGGGCACATAATCTGTTGAAAATGAAACAATACTGCGTGATATGCACCGTGCGGTGTGTTTATTACGGCTGAAGAACTTATGATCTAACAATGTGGTTAAAGCTATGATTATGTCGCACATGCGTGTGTGTGTGTTGCAACATATGCGACAGCAGAATAAACAATACTCCTCCTCAACACACATACATATGACTCAAAAAATAATACCTTATTTATTGAAAAATAATATTCCATTATCCAAAAAGTAATACATTAATATATATGATATGGGAATTCAAAATAAAAAATATTCTCTTAAAATACTTCACAAAAATGTTATTAACTTCAAACATAATAATAAAAACAAAAGTCAAAAAAAATCCAATGTCATTCAAAAACTTAATTCGAATATAGTCCAAGACTTTTACAAAGTCTTGTATGATTAATTTTGGCTAGATTCTTAGTAAAAATATCCGCCAAGTTTTCACTACTACAACAATATATTAATTCAATTAAACCTTTTCCGGTTGCTTTTCCGTCACTTCTTTACCATTTTGCATCATTTGGTTTAGCTTCATCTGTTGATACAATATCCCACAAATCTTGATGTATAAGCACAGATTTTATTTGCAAACTCCATGAATCGTAATTTGTTTCACAAAATTTTTCAATATTATACATTGAAGAACTCATCTTCACTTTGTCTTTCTTTTTTTTTGATAAAAATAATTTACTTTTAAATTATTACATTAAGAGTTATGCTGGGCACATAATCTGTTGAAAATGAAACAATACTGCGTGATATGCACCGTGCGGTGTGTTTATTACGGCTGAAGAACTTATGATCTAACAATGTGGTTAAAGCTATGATTATGTCGCACATGCGTGTGTGTGTGTTGCAACATATGCGACAGCAGAATAAACAATACTCCTCCTCAACACACATACATATGACTCAAAAAATAATACCTTATTTATTGAAAAATAATATTCCATTATCCAAAAAGTAATACATTAATATATATGATATGGGAATTCAAAATAAAAAATATTCTCTTAAAATACTTCACAAAAATGTTATTAACTTCAAACATAATAATAAAAACAAAAGTCAAAAAAAAATCCAATGTCATTCAAAAACTTAATTCGAATATAGTCCAAGACTTTTACAAAGTCTTGTATGATTAATTTTGGCTAGATTCTTAGTAAAAATATCCGCCAAGTTTTCACTACTACAACAATATTTTAATTCAATTAAACCTTTGTCATACACGTCTCTAATATGGTGGTGGAATGTCTATGTGTTTTGTTCTTTTATTATAAACCAGATTGCGAACTAAATGTAGCGAACCAAGATTATCTCCATTCAAAACAATTTTATCGGGGCAGTTCAAACAAATTTCACCAAGCAGTCTTTTCAAATATACAGCCTCCTTTGAAGCCGATGAAAACGCCATATATTCCGCTTCGGTGCTGCTTATAGCAACTGTTTCTTGTTTTCTGGATTCCCACGAAAATACACCACTAGCAAGAATAAACGCATATCCCGTGTATGATTTTCGACCTAGTGAATCTCCTCCCCAATCAGCATCAACAAAACACTTTATTTGCTCCTAGTTTTAAAGTCTTTCAATTCAATAGCACTCGTTCTATTCAAATACTTTAAAATTCTTTTAGCTGCCACCATATGCTTATAATGCGGATCGCAATTCTTCTGAGACAACTTACAAACTGAATGGAGGATGTCAGGACGAGCACAAATAGCTGAATGCATTAAAGAACCTATCAATGACTGATACTCCGTCGCATCTACTCTCTTGCAATCATTTCTATCACACAGAACTTGAAATTTTGCTTCTAAAGGAGTAGAAACTGGTCTGCATTCTTCCACTCCATATCTCTGCAGCATTTCATTAATGTAGCTTCTTTTGTGAATAGATATTGCGCCGATTGCACCATTTCTCTCAATTTCGATGCTTAACAATTTTTTCGCAGGACGCTTGTCAACTACTTTTACGCGTTTGGAAATTGCATTCTTAGTTCGGTTCAAATCATGTAATTCAGAAGACGCTATCATCATCTACATAAATGGCAATTAAATTTATTCTCTGCCCATCTCTCATAATATACAAACATGGTTCACTCCGACATGCCTTAAAACCAATTTCCAAGAATATTGCATGAAGTGTTTTATTCCACTGTCGAATAGATTGCTTCAAGCCATATAAAGCCTTCATCAATTTGCATACCTTACCTGGAAATTCTGTATTGACAAAGCGCTCCGGCTGGGACATGAATACCTCATCGCTTATGTCACTATTTAGATAAGCGGTTGACACGTCCATCTGATGTAAATGCAATTCATATTCAGCTGCTAGGCCACTCAGCATTCGAATGGTTTCAAACCGAACTACCGGTGAAAAAGTCTCAGTGTAATTAACAGCATGGGTCTGAGCAAAACCTTTTGCCACAAGTCTCGCTTTAAAACGTTGTATTTGTCCACTCGCATCCTTTTTTAGCGTACATACCCATTTACATCCAACGGCTTTAACACCTTCAGGTAATTCGGTTAGCTCCCACGTATCATTATCTAATAACTCTTGGTATTCTTTTTGCATTGCGTCCCACCAACAATCAGAATATTTGCTTGACAATGCTTCTTTTACTGTGTTTGGTACCTGTATGTTCGAGGCTTGTACCAAATTCAAAACATTGTACTCTTTTCGTGGCCTATCTGGTTGTCTACTACGTACAATTTTTGGTCTACCAGGCCCTCTTTTTTCGATTTGGGCATCATCATGTTCCTCTGCAGACTCAAAATCAGATTCACTTGCCAAGATACCACATGTCTGTTCTTCAATTGACTGTACCTCAGAAACAGCATTATCTGACTTAACAATGTCAATTTCATTATTGGGCTCAACGTCATCAATAACATCACTTGGTCCCAACAACTCATCAACAGATATGGTTGCGCTTGCGTCCACATTTTCGACGAAATATACATCGCGACTAACAATGACCCCTCTCGTCGTTTTGTCGTACAAACGATAGGCCTTCGATGTATCGGAATAACCAACAACAATGTATTCCTTACCCTTTGCTCGAAATTTGTGATGATGTTTTTTGTCAAGAGCTATAGCCAAAGAACCAAATATCTTAAAAAATCCAACCTTTGGTTTTCGCTTATGCCAAACTTCATACGGTGTTACATCATGCAATGCTCGCGTTGGTGCTCTATTACGTATATATGCCGCTGTGTTCACTGCTTCTTCCCACAAAAACTCATCTAAATTAGCAGAAACCAACATAGCGCGAGCCATTTCGACCAAAGTCCTATTCATACGCTCAGCGACGCCATTCTGCTGCGGCGTATATGGCACAGTTAGCTGTTGAATAATACCATGCGACTTCAAATAATTCTTAAATTCGTTATTGGCATAATCAGTACCATCGTCAGAACGAAGTATTTTAATACTGTGTCCCGTTTGTTTTTCTACCATTGTTTTAAATTCCTTAAATACATCTAAAGTATCGCTTTTTGCTTTCAAAATATATACAAAACAATAACGCGACTTATCATCAATGAACGTTAACACATAACGCGCACCACCAAGAGAAACAGTATTAATTGGACTACAAATATCAGTATTTATAATTTCCATGAGATCTTTCGCTCTGTTATTTGAATGTGAAAAAGGTCTAACCGTACATTTACTTTTCATAAAAACACTACAACTTATAGAACTAGGAAACTTAATATTCATATCTTCTACCATATTCTTTTCCGCTAGTTGATGTAAGCTCGCCACGTTCAAATGCCCGTATCTGTAATACCATTTCATTGCCTCTGTTATTTATTTTGCAAGAAACAAATGGTTCTTCTGCTCAGCATACAAAAACAAGTTGTCAATCTTTTCGGCAGTCAGGATTACTCTACCCTCGTTGTCATTTATTGTTGCACACTTCGATCCAAATTTTACAACATTTTTTTCTGCAACTCTGCCCACAGAAATAAAGTTGCACTGTCGCTCAGGTACGTACAAAACATCATTTAGCTCGATGTTACAGTGGTTAATTCGTACTTTCCAATTTCCTCTTGCTTCTATTTTATTGTCACCAGCAAGGGAAATTATTTCTTTATGGTCATAAAACGACAAAAACATATCTCGGTTATAACATAAATGCGATGATGCGCCACTGTCAATACACCATACGTTGCTATGCAAATAGTTTTCGTTGTTAACGCATTATGACACGATGCGGCGTAGTGGCCTTTTCCACCACAGTTGTAGCATAAAAATCTTCTGGTAAATTGATGCCTGTTTCAGCAAGTTTTTCTACGACGGACGCAAAATTACACACATATTGTTGAATACGGTCGCTCTCATTCATACGCATACCAAGATGTTGTTTGAATAATGTTACTTTACGCACAGGCCCTTTTAGTCGATGTATGTCGCGCAATTTGTTCCATGTCTCGACTGATGTTTTGCAGTTTTTTATGTATGACAGTTGTAGTGGCGTCACACTAAGTATAATTGTCGCGGTTGCTTTTCCGTCACTTCTTTTCCATTTTGCATCATTTGGTTTAGCTTCATCTGTTGATACAATATCCCACAAATCTTGATGTATAAGCACAGATTTTATTTGCAAACTCCATGAATCGTAATTTGTTTCACAAAATTTTTCAATATTATACATTGAAGAACTCATCTTCACTTTGTCTTTCTTTTTTTTGATAAAAATAATTTACTTTTAAATTATTACATTAAGAGTTATGCTGGGCACATAATCTGTTGAAAATGAAACAATACTGCGTGATATGCACCGTGCGGTGTGTTTATTACGGCTGAAGAACTTATGATCTAACAATGTGGTTAAAGCTATGATTATGTCGCACATGCGTGTGTGTGTGTTGCAACATATGCGACAGCAGAATAAACAATACTCCTCCTCAACACACATACATATGACTCAAAAAATAATACCTTATTTATTGAAAAATAATATTCCATTATCCAAAAAGTAATACATTAATATATATGATATGGGAATTCAAAATAAAAAATATTCTCTTAAAATACTTCACAAAAATGTTATTAACTTCAAACATAATAATAAAAACAAAAGTCAAAAAAAATCCAATGTCATTCAAAAACTTAATTCGAATATAGTCCAAGACTTTTACAAAGTCTTGTATGATTAATTTTGGCTAGATTCTTAGTAAAAATATCCGCCAAGTTTTCACTACTACAACAATATATTAATTCAATTAAACCTTTTCCGGTTGCTTTTCCGTCACTTCTTTACCATTTTGCATCATTTGGTTTAGCTTCATCTGTTGATACAATATCCCACAAATCTTGATGTATAAGCACAGATTTTATTTGCAAACTCCATGAATCGTAATTTGTTTCACAAAATTTTTCAATATTATACATTGAAGAACTCATCTTCACTTTGTCTTTCTTTTTTTTTGATAAAAATAATTTACTTTTAAATTATTACATTAAGAGTTATGCTGGGCACATAATCTGTTGAAAATGAAACAATACTGCGTGATATGCACCGTGCGGTGTGTTTATTACGGCTGAAGAACTTATGATCTAACAATGTGGTTAAAGCTATGATTATGTCGCACATGCGTGTGTGTGTGTTGCAACATATGCGACAGCAGAATAAACAATACTCCTCCTCAACACACATACATATGACTCAAAAAATAATACCTTATTTATTGAAAAATAATATTCCATTATCCAAAAAGTAATACATTAATATATATGATATGGGAATTCAAAATAAAAAATATTCTCTTAAAATACTTCACAAAAATGTTATTAACTTCAAACATAATAATAAAAACAAAAGTCAAAAAAAAATCCAATGTCATTCAAAAACTTAATTCGAATATAGTCCAAGACTTTTACAAAGTCTTGTATGATTAATTTTGGCTAGATTCTTAGTAAAAATATCCGCCAAGTTTTCACTACTACAACAATATTTTAATTCAATTAAACCTTTGTCATACACGTCTCTAATATGGTGGTGGAATGTCTATGTGTTTTGTTCTTTTATTATAAACCAGATTGCGAACTAAATGTAGCGAACCAAGATTATCTCCATTCAAAACAATTTTATCGGGGCAGTTCAAACAAATTTCACCAAGCAGTCTTTTCAAATATACAGCCTCCTTTGAAGCCGATGAAAACGCCATATATTCCGCTTCGGTGCTGCTTATAGCAACTGTTTCTTGTTTTCTGGATTCCCACGAAAATACACCACTAGCAAGAATAAACGCATATCCCGTGTATGATTTTCGACCTAGTGAATCTCCTCCCCAATCAGCATCAACAAAACACTTTATTTGCTCCTAGTTTTAAAGTCTTTCAATTCAATAGCACTCGTTCTATTCAAATACTTTAAAATTCTTTTAGCTGCCACCATATGCTTATAATGCGGATCGCAATTCTTCTGAGACAACTTACAAACTGAATGGAGGATGTCAGGACGAGCACAAATAGCTGAATGCATTAAAGAACCTATCAATGACTGATACTCCGTCGCATCTACTCTCTTGCAATCATTTCTATCACACAGAACTTGAAATTTTGCTTCTAAAGGAGTAGAAACTGGTCTGCATTCTTCCACTCCATATCTCTGCAGCATTTCATTAATGTAGCTTCTTTTGTGAATAGATATTGCGCCGATTGCACCATTTCTCTCAATTTCGATGCTTAACAATTTTTTCGCAGGACGCTTGTCAACTACTTTTACGCGTTTGGAAATTGCATTCTTAGTTCGGTTCAAATCATGTAATTCAGAAGACGCTATCATCATCTACATAAATGGCAATTAAATTTATTCTCTGCCCATCTCTCATAATATACAAACATGGTTCACTCCGACATGCCTTAAAACCAATTTCCAAGAATATTGCATGAAGTGTTTTATTCCACTGTCGAATAGATTGCTTCAAGCCATATAAAGCCTTCATCAATTTGCATACCTTACCTGGAAATTCTGTATTGACAAAGCGCTCCGGCTGGGACATGAATACCTCATCGCTTATGTCACTATTTAGATAAGCGGTTGACACGTCCATCTGATGTAAATGCAATTCATATTCAGCTGCTAGGCCACTCAACATTCGAATGGTTTCAAACCGAACTACCGGTGAAAAAGTCTCAGTGTAATTAACAGCATGGGTCTGAGCAAAACCTTTTGCCACAAGTCTCGCTTTAAAACGTTGTATTTGTCCACTCGCATCCTTTTTTAGCGTACATACCCATTTACATCCAACGGCTTTAACACCTTCAGGTAATTCGGTTAGCTCCCACGTATCATTATCTAATAACTCTTGGTATTCTTTTTGCATTGCGTCCCACCAACAATCAGAATATTTGCTTGACAATGCTTCTTTTACTGTGTTTGGTACCTGTATGTTCGAGGCTTGTACCAAATTCAAAACATTGTACTCTTTTCGTGGCCTATCTGGTTGTCTACTACGTACAATTTTTGGTCTACCAGGCCCTCTTTTTTCGATTTGGGCATCATCATGTTCCTCTGCAGACTCAAAATCAGATTCACTTGCCAAGATACCACATGTCTGTTCTTCAATTGACTGTACCTCAGAAACAGCATTATCTGACTTAACAATGTCAATTTCATTATTGGGCTCAACGTCATCAATAACATCACTTGGTCCCAACAACTCATCAACAGATATGGTTGCGCTTGCGTCCACATTTTCGACGAAATATACATCGCGACTAACAATGACCCCTCTCGTCGTTTTGTCGTACAAACGATAGGCCTTCGATGTATCGGAATAACCAACAACAATGTATTCCTTACCCTTTGCTCGAAATTTGTGATGATGTTTTTTGTCAAGAGCTATAGCCAAAGAACCAAATATCTTAAAAAATCCAACCTTTGGTTTTCGCTTATGCCAAACTTCATACGGTGTTACATCATGCAATGCTCGCGTTGGTGCTCTATTACGTATATATGCCGCTGTGTTCACTGCTTCTTCCCACAAAAACTCATCTAAATTAGCAGAAACCAACATAGCGCGAGCCATTTCGACCAAAGTCCTATTCATACGCTCAGCGACGCCATTCTGCTGCGGCGTATATGGCACAGTTAGCTGTTGAATAATACCATGCGACTTCAAATAATTCTTAAATTCGTTATTGGCATAATCAGTACCATCGTCAGAACGAAGTATTTTAATACTGTGTCCCGTTTGTTTTTCTACCATTGTTTTAAATTCCTTAAATACATCTAAAGTATCGCTTTTTGCTTTCAAAATATATACAAAACAATAACGCGACTTATCATCAATGAACGTTAACACATAACGCGCACCACCAAGAGAAACAGTATTAATTGGACTACAAATATCAGTATTTATAATTTCCATGAGATCTTTCGCTCTGTTATTTGAATGTGAAAAAGGTCTAACCGTACATTTACTTTTCATAAAAACACTACAACTTATAGAACTAGGAAACTTAATATTCATATCTTCTACCATATTCTTTTCCGCTAGTTGATGTAAGCTCGCCACGTTCAAATGCCCGTATCTGTAATACCATTTCATTGCCTCTGTTATTTATTTTGCAAGAAACAAATGGTTCTTCTGCTCAGCATACAAAAACAAGTTGTCAATCTTTTCGGCAGTCAGGATTACTCTACCCTCGTTGTCATTTATTGTTGCACACTTCGATCCAAATTTTACAACATTTTTTTCTGCAACTCTGCCCACAGAAATAAAGTTGCACTGTCGCTCAGGTACGTACAAAACATCATTTAGCTCGATGTTACAGTGGTTAATTCGTACTTTCCAATTTCCTCTTGCTTCTATTTTATTGTCACCAGCAAGGGAAATTATTTCTTTATGGTCATAAAACGACAAAAACATATCTCGGTTATAACATAAATGCGATGATGCGCCACTGTCAATACACCATACGTTGCTATGCAAATAGTTTTCGTTGTTAACGCATTATGACACGATGCGGCGTAGTGGCCTTTTCCACCACAGTTGTAGCATAAAAATCTTCTGGTAAATTGATGCCTGTTTCAGCAAGTTTTTCTACGACGGACGCAAAATTACACACATATTGTTGAATACGGTCGCTCTCATTCATACGCATACCAAGATGTTGTTTGAATAATGTTACTTTACGCACAGGCCCTTTTAGTCGATGTATGTCGCGCAATTTGTTCCATGTCTCGACTGATGTTTTGCAGTTTTTTATGTGGCGTCACACTAAGTATAATTGTCGCGGTTGCTTTTCCGTCACTTCTTTTCCATTTTGCATCATTTGGTTTAGCTTCATCTGTTGATACAATATCCCACAAATCTTGATGTATAAGCACAGATTTTATTTGCAAACTCCATGAATCGTAATTTGTTTCACAAAATTTTTCAATATTATACATTGAAGAACTCATCTTCACTTTGTCTTTCTTTTTCTTTGATAAAAATAATTTACTTTTAAATTATTACATTAAGAGTTATGCTGGGCACATAATCTGTTGAAAATGAAACAATACTGCGTGATATGCACCGTGCGGTGTGTTTATTACGGCTGAAGAACTTATGATCTAACAATGTGGTTAAAGCTATGATTATGTCGCACATGCATGTGTGTGTGTTGCAACATATGCGACAGCAGAATAAACAATACTCCTCCTCAACACACATACATATGACTCAAAAAATAATACCTTATTTATTGAAAAATAATATTATTATAATATATTCCATTATCCAAAAAGTAATACAATAATATATATGATATGGGAATCCAAAATAAAAAATAATATTCCATTATCAATTCCATTCCATTATCAGCTATAGCCAAAGAACCAAATATCTTAAAAAATCCAACCTTTGGTTTTCGCTTATGCCAAACTTCATACGGTGTTACATTATTCAATGCTCGCGTTGGTACTCTATTACGTATATATGCCGCTGTGTTCACTGCTTCTGCCCACAAGAACTCATCCAAATTAGCAAAAACCAACATAGCGCGTGCCATTTCGACCAAAGTCCTATTCATACGCTCAGCGACGCCATTCTGCTGCGGCGTATATGGCACAGTTAGCTGTTGAATAATACCATGCGACTTCAAATAATTCTTAAATTCGTAATTGGCATAATCAGTACCATCGTCAGAACGAAGTATTTTAATACTGTGTCCCGTTTGTTTTTCTACCATTGTTTTAAATTCCTTAAATACATCTAAAGTATCGCTTTTTGCTTTCAAAAAATATACAAAACAATAACGCGACTTATCATCAACGAACGTTAACACATAACGCGCACCACCAAGAGAAACAGTATTAATTGGACCACAAATATCAGTATTTATAATTTCCATGAGCTCTTTCGCTCTGTTATTTGAATGTGAAAAAGGTCTAACCGTACATTTACTTTTCATAAAAACACTACAACTTATAGAACTAGGAAACTTAATATTCATACCTTCTACCATATTCTTCTCCGCTAGTTGATGTAAGCTCGCCACGTTCAAATGCCCGTATCTGTAATACCATTTCATTGCCTCTGTTATTTATTTTGCAAGAAACAAATGGTTCTTCTGCTCAGCATACAAAAACAAGTTGTCAATCTTTTCGGCAGTCAGGATTACTCTACCCTCGTTGTCATTTATTGTTGCACACTTCGATCCAAATTTTACAACATTTTTTTCTGCAACTCTGCCCACAGAAATAAAGTTGCACTGTCGCTCAGGTACGTACAAAACATCATTTAGCTCGATGTTACAGTGGTTAATTCGTACTTTCCAATTTCCTCTTGCTTCTATTTTATTGTCACCAGCAAGGGAAATTATTTCTTTATGGTCATAAAACGACAAAAACATATCTCGGTTATAACATAAATGCGATGATGCGCCACTGTCAATACACCATACGTTGCTATGCAAATAGTTTTCGTTGTTAACGCATTATGACACGATGCGGCGTAGTGGCCTTTTCCACCACAGTTGTAGCATAAAAATCTTCTGGTAAATTGATGCCTGTTTCAGCAAGTTTTTCTACGACGGACGCAAAATTACACACATATTGTTGAATACGGTCGCTCTCATTCATACGCATACCAAGATGTTGTTTGAATAATGTTACTTTACGCACAGGCCCTTTTAGTCGATGTATGTCGCGCAATTTGTTCCATGTCTCGACTGATGTTTTGCAGTTTTTTATGTATGACAGTTGTAGTGGCGTCACACTAAGTATAATTGTCGCGGTTGCTTTTCCGTCACTTCTTTTCCATTTTGCATCATTTGGTTTAGCTTCATCTGTTGATACAATATCCCACAAATCTTGATGTATAAGCACAGATTTTATTTGCAAACTCCATGAATCGTAATTTGTTTCACAAAATTTTTCAATATTATACATTGAAGAACTCATCTTCACTTTGTCTTTCTTTTTTTTGATAAAAATAATTTACTTTTAAATTATTACATTAAGAGTTATGCTGGGCACATAATCTGTTGAAAATGAAACAATACTGCGTGATATGCACCGTGCGGTGTGTTTATTACGGCTGAAGAACTTATGATCTAACAATGTGGTTAAAGCTATGATTATGTCGCACATGCGTGTGTGTGTGTTGCAACATATGCGACAGCAGAATAAACAATACTCCTCCTCAACACACATACATATGACTCAAAAAATAATACCTTATTTATTGAAAAATAATATTCCATTATCCAAAAAGTAATACATTAATATATATGATATGGGAATTCAAAATAAAAAATATTCTCTTAAAATACTTCACAAAAATGTTATTAACTTCAAACATAATAATAAAAACAAAAGTCAAAAAAAATCCAATGTCATTCAAAAACTTAATTCGAATATAGTCCAAGACTTTTACAAAGTCTTGTATGATTAATTTTGGCTAGATTCTTAGTAAAAATATCCGCCAAGTTTTCACTACTACAACAATATATTAATTCAATTAAACCTTTTCCGGTTGCTTTTCCGTCACTTCTTTTCCATTTTGCATCATTTGGTTTAGCTTCATCTGTTGATACAATATCCCACAAATCTTGATGTATAAGCACAGATTTTATTTGCAAACTCCATGAATCGTAATTTGTTTCACAAAATTTTTCAATATTATACATTGAAGAACTCATCTTCACTTTGTCTTTCTTTTTTTTTGATAAAAATAATTTACTTTTAAATTATTACATTAAGAGTTATGCTGGGCACATAACCTGTTGAAAATGAAACAAGAACAATACTGCGTGATATGCACCGTGCGGTGTGTTTATTACGGCTGAAGAACTTATGATCTAACAATGAGGTTAAAGCTATGATTATGTCGCACATGCGTGTGTGTGTGTTGCAACATATGCGACAACAGAATAAACAATACTCCTCCTCAACACACATACATATGACTCAAAAAATAATACCTTATTTATTGAAAAATAATATTACATTATCCAAAAAGTAATACATTAATATATATGATATGGGAATTCAAAATAAAAAATATTCTCTTAAAATACTTCACAAAAATGTTATTAACTTCAAACATAATAATAAAAACAAAAGTCAAAAAAAATCCAATGTCATTCAAAAACTTAATTCGAATATAGTCCAAGACTTTTACAAAGTCTTGTATGATTAATTTTGGCTAGATTCTTAGTAAAAATATCCGCCAAGTTTTCACTACTACAACAATATTTTAATTCAATTAAACCTTTGTCATACACGTCTCTAATATGGTGGTGGAATGTCTATGTGTTTTGTTCTATTATTATAAACCAGATTGCGAACTAAATGTAGCGAACCAAGATTATCTCCATTCAAAACAATTTTATCGGGGCAGTTCAAACAAATTTCACCAAGCAGTCTTTTCAAATATACAGCCTCCTTTGAAGCCGATGAAAACGCCATATATTCCGCTTCGGTGCTGCTTATAGCAACTGTTTCTTGTTTTCTGGATTCCCACGAAAATACACCACTAGCAAGAATAAACGCATATCCCGTGTATGATTTTCGACCTAGTGAATCTCCTCCCCAATCAGCATCAACAAAACACTTTATTTGCTCCTAGTTTTAAAGTCTTTCAATTCAATAGCACTCGTTCTATTCAAATACTTTAAAATTCTTTTAGCTGCCACCATATGCTTATAATGCGGATCGCAATTCTTCTGAGACAACTTACAAACTGAATGGAGGATGTCAGGACGAGCACAAATAGCTGAATGCATTAAAGAGCCTATCAATGACTGATACTCCGTCGCATCTACTCTCTTGCAATCATTTCTATCACACAGAACTTGAAATTTTGCTTCTAAAGGAGTAGAAACTGGTCTGCATTCTTCCACTCCATATCTCTGCAGCATTTCATTAATGTAGCTTCTTTTGTGAATAGATATTGCGCCGATTGCACCATTTCTCTCAATTTCGATGCTTAACAATTTTTTCGCAGGACGCTTGTCAACTACTTTTACGCGTTTGGAAATTGCATTCTTAGTTCGGTTCAAATCATGTAATTCAGAAGACGCTATCATCATCTACATAAATGGCAATTAAATTTATTCTCTGCCCATCTCTCATAATATACAAACATGGTTCACTCCGACATGCCTTAAAACCAATTTCCAAGAATATTGCATGAAGTGTTTTATTCCACTGTCGAATAGATTGCTTCAAGCCATATAAAGCCTTCTTCAATTTGCATACCTTACCTGGAAATTCTGTATTGACAAAGCGCTCCGGCTGGGACATGAATACCTCATCGCTTATGTCACTATTTAGATAAGCGGTTGACACGTCCATCTGATGTAAATGCAATTCATATTCAGCTGCTAGGCCACTCAACATTCGAATGGTTTCAAACCGAACTACCGGTGAAAAAGTCTCAGTGTAATTAACAGCATGGGTCTGAGCAAAACCTTTTGCCACAAGTCTCGCTTTAAAACGTTGTATTTGTCCACTCGCATCCTTTTTTAGCGTACATACCCATTTACATCCAACGGCTTTAACACCTTCAGGTAATTCGGTTAGCTCCCACGTATCATTATCTAATAACTCTTGGTATTCTTTTTGCTTTGCGTCCCACCAACAATCAGAATATTTGCTTGACAATGCTTCTTTTACTGTGTTTGGTACCTGTATGTTCGAGGCTTGTACCAAATTCAAAACATTGTACTCTTTTCGTGGCCTATCTGGTTGTCTACTACGTACAATTTTTGGTCTACCAGGCCCTCTTTTTTCGATTTGGGCATCATCATGTTCCTCTGCAGACTCAAAATCAGATTCACTTGCCAAGATACCACATGTCTGTTCTTCAATTGACTGTACCTCAGAAACAGCATTATCTGACTTAACAATGTCAATTTCATTATTGGGCTCAACGTCATCAATAACATCACTTGGTCCCAACAACTCATCAACAGATATGGTTGCGCTTGCGTCCACATTTTCGACGAAATATACATCGCGACTAACAATGACCCCTCTCGTCGTTTTGTCGTACAAACGATAGGCCTTCGATGTATCGGAATAACCAACAACAATGTATTCCTTACCCTTTGCTCGAAATTTGTGATGATGTTTTTTGTCAAGAGCTATAGCCAAAGAACCAAATATCTTAAAAAATCCAACCTTTGGTTTTCGCTTATGCCAAACTTCATACGGTGTTACATCATGCAATGCTCGCGTTGGTGCTCTATTACGTATATATGCCGCTGTGTTCACTGCTTCTTCCCACAAAAACTCATCTAAATTAGCAGAAACCAACATAGCGCGAGCCATTTCGACCAAAGTCCTATTCATACGCTCAGCGACGCCATTCTGCTGCGGCGTATATGGCACAGTTAGCTGTTGAATAATACCATGCGACTTCAAATAATTCTTAAATTCGTTATTGGCATAATCAGTACCATCGTCAGAACGAAGTATTTTAATACTGTGTCCCGTTTGTTTTTCTACCATTGTTTTAAATTCCTTAAATACATCTAAAGTATCGCTTTTTGCTTTCAAAATATATACAAAACAATAACGCGACTTATCATCAATGAACGTTAACACATAACGCGCACCACCAAGAGAAACAGTATTAATTGGACTACAAATATCAGTATTTATAATTTCCATGAGATCTTTCGCTCTGTTATTTGAATGTGAAAAAGGTCTAACCGTACATTTACTTTTCATAAAAACACTACAACTTATAGAATTAGGAAACTTAATATTCATATCTTCTACCATATTCTTTTCCGCTAGTTGATGTAAGCTCGCCACGTTCAAATGCCCGTATCTGTAATACCATTTCATTGCCTCTGTTATTTATTTTGCAAGAAACAAATGGTTCTTCTGCTCAGCATACAAAAACAAGTTGTCAATCTTTTCGGCAGTCAGGATTACTCTACCCTCGTTGTCATTTATTGTTGCACACTTCGATCCAAATTTTACAACATTTTTTTCTGCAACTCTGCCCACAGAAATAAAGTTGCACTGTCGCTCAGGTACGTACAAAACATCATTTAGCTCGATGTTACAGTGGTTAATTCGTACTTTCCAATTTCCTCTTGCTTCTATTTTATTGTCACCAGCAAGGGAAATTATTTGTTTATGGTCATAAAACGACAAAAACATATCTCGGTTATAACATAAATGCGATGATGCGCCACTGTCAATACACCATACGTTGCTATGCAAATAGTTTTCGTTGTTAACGCATTATGACACGATGCGGCGTAGTGGCCTTTTCCACCACAGTTGTAGCATAAAAATCTTCTGGTAAATTGATGCCTGTTTCAGCAAGTTTTTCTACGACGGACGCAAAATTACACACATATTGTTGAATACGGTCGCTCTCATTCATACGCATACCAAGATGTTGTTTGAATAATGTTACTTTACGCACAGGCCCTTTTAGTCGATGTATGTCGCGCAATTTGTTCCATGTCTCGACTGATGTTTTGCAGTTTTTTATGTATGACAGTTGTAGTGGCGTCACACTAAGTATAATTGTCGCGGTTGCTTTTCCGTCACTTCTTTTCCATTTTGCATCATTTGGTTTAGCTTCATCTGTTGATACAATATCCCACAAATCTTGATGTATAAGCACAGATTTTATTTGCAAACTCCATGAATCGTAATTTGTTTCACAAAATTTTTCAATATTATACATTGAAGAACTCATCTTCACTTTGTCTTTCTTTTTTTTGATAAAAATAATTTACTTTTAAATTATTACATTAAGAGTTATGCTGGGCACATAATCTGTTGAAAATGAAACAATACTGCGTGATATGCACCGTGCGGTGTGTTTATTACGGCTGAAGAACTTATGATCTAACAATGTGGTTAAAGCTATGATTATGTCGCACATGCGTGTGTGTGTGTTGCAACATATGCGACAGCAGAATAAACAATACTCCTCCTCAACACACATACATATGACTCAAAAAATAATACCTTATTTATTGAAAAATAATATTCCATTATCCAAAAAGTAATACATTAATAT
The DNA here is from genome assembly GCA_963513945.1 of Hydrotaea diabolus. NCBI lineage: Eukaryota > Metazoa > Arthropoda > Insecta > Diptera > Muscidae > Hydrotaea > Hydrotaea diabolus. The sequence goes on from OY740721.1 coordinate 2,050,649, forward strand.
ATATGATATGGGAATTCAAAATAAAAAATATTCTCTTAAAATACTTCACAAAAATGTTATTAACTTCAAACATAATAATAAAAACAAAAGTCAAAAAAAATCCAATGTCATTCAAAAACTTAATTCGAATATAGTCCAAGACTTTTACAAAGTCTTGTATGATTAATTTTGGCTAGATTCTTAGTAAAAATATCCGCCAAGTTTTCACTACTACAACAATATATTAATTCAATTAAACCTTTTCCGGTTGCTTTTCCGTCACTTCTTTTCCATTTTGCATCATTTGGTTTAGCTTCATCTGTTGATACAATATCCCACAAATCTTGATGTATAAGCACAGATTTTATTTGCAAACTCCATGAATCGTAATTTGTTTCACAAAATTTTTCAATATTATACATTGAAGAACTCATCTTCACTTTGTCTTTCTTTTTTTTTTGATAAAAATAATTTACTTTTAAATTATTACATTAAGAGTTATGCTGGGCACATAATCTGTTGAAAATGAAACAATACTGCGTGATATGCACCGTGCGGTGTGTTTATTACGGCTGAAGAACTTATGATCTAACAATGTGGTTAAAGCTATGATTATGTCGCACATGCGTGTGTGTGTGTTGCAACATATGCGACAGCAGAATAAACAATACTCCTCCTCAACACACATACATATGACTCAAAAAATAATACCTTATTTATTGAAAAATAATATTCCATTATCCAAAAAGTAATACATTAATATATATGATATGGGAATTCAAAATAAAAAATATTCTCTTAAAATACTTCACAAAAATGTTATTAACTTCAAACATAATAATAAAAACAAAAGTCAAAAAAAATCCAATGTCATTCAAAAACTTAATTCGAATATAGTCCAAGACTTTTACAAAGTCTTGTATGATTAATTTTGGCTAGATTCTTAGTAAAAATATCCGCCAAGTTTTCACTACTACAACAATATTTTAATTCAATTAAACCTTTGTCATACACGTCTCTAATATGGTGGTGGAATGTCTATGTGTTTTGTTCTATTATTATAAACCAGATTGCGAACTAAATGTAGCGAACCAAGATTATCTCCATTCAAAACAATTTTATCGGGGCAGTTCAAACAAATTTCACCAAGCAGTCTTTTCAAATATACAGCCTCCTTTGAAGCCGATGAAAACGCCATATATTCCGCTTCGGTGCTGCTTATAGCAACTGTTTCTTGTTTTCTGGATTCCCACGAAAATACACCACTAGCAAGAATAAACGCATATCCCGTGTATGATTTTCGACCTAGTGAATCTCCTCCCCAATCAGCATCAACAAAACACTTTATTTGCTCCTAGTTTTAAAGTCTTTCAATTCAATAGCACTCGTTCTATTCAAATACTTTAAAATTCTTTTAGCTGCCACCATATGCTTATAATGCGGATCGCAATTCTTCTGAGACAACTTACAAACTGAATGGAGGATGTCAGGACGAGCACAAATAGCTGAATGCATTAAAGAACCTATCAATGACTGATACTCCGTCGCATCTACTCTCTTGCAATCATTTCTATCACACAGAACTTGAAATTTTGCTTCTAAAGGAGTAGAAACTGGTCTGCATTCTTCCACTCCATATCTCTGCAGCATTTCATTAATGTAGCTTCTTTTGTGAATAGATATTGCGCCGATTGCACCATTTCTCTCAATTTCGATGCTTAACAATTTTTTCGCAGGACGCTTGTCAACTACTTTTACGCGTTTGGAAATTGCATTCTTAGTTCGGTTCAAATCATGTAATTCAGAAGACGCTATCATCATCTACATAAATGGCAATTTAATTTATTCTCTGCCCATCTCTCATAATATACAAACATGGTTCACTCCGACATGCCTTAAAACCAATTTCCAAGAATATTGCATGAAGTGTTTTATTCCACTGTCGAATAGATTGCTTCAAGCCATATAAAGCCTTCATCAATTTGCATACCTTACCTGGAAATTCTGTATTGACAAAGCGCTCCGGCTGGGACATGAATACCTCATCGCTTATGTCACTATTTAGATAAGCGGTTGACACGTCCATCTGATGTAAATGCAATTCATATTCAGCTGCTAGGCCACTCAACATTCGAATGGTTTCAAACCGAACTACCGGTGAAAAAGTCTCAGTGTAATTAACAGCATGGGTCTGAGCAAAACCTTTTGCCACAAGTCTCGCTTTAAAACGTTGTATTTGTCCACTCGCATCCTTTTTTAGCGTACATACCCATTTACATCCAACGGCTTTAACACCTTCAGGTAATTCGGTTAGCTCCCACGTATCATTATCTAATAACTCTTGGTATTCTTTTTGCATTGCGTCCCACCAACAATCAGAATATTTGCTTGACAATGCTTCTTTTACTGTGTTTGGTACCTGTATGTTCGAGGCTTGTACCAAATTCAAAACATTGTACTCTTTTCGTGGCCTATCTGGTTGTCTACTACGTACAATTTTTGGTCTACCAGGCCCTCTTTTTTCGATTTGGGCATCATCATGTTCCTCTGCAGACTCAAAATCAGATTCACTTGCCAAGATACCACATGTCTGTTCTTCAATTGACTGTACCTCAGAAACAGCATTATCTGACTTAACAATGTCAATTTCATTATTGGGCTCAACGTCATCAATAACATCACTTGGTCCCAACAACTCATCAACAGATATGGTTGCGCTTGCGTCCACATTTTCGACGAAATATACATCGCGACTAACAATGACCCCTCTCGTCGTTTTGTCGTACAAACGATAGGCCTTCGATGTATCGGAATAACCAACAACAATGTATTCCTTACCCTTTGCTCGAAATTTGTGATGATGTTTTTTGTCAAGAGCTATAGCCAAAGAACCAAATATCTTAAAAAATCCAACCTTTGGTTTTCGCTTATGCCAAACTTCATACGGTGTTACATCATGCAATGCTCGCGTTGGTGCTCTATTACGTATATATGCCGCTGTGTTCACTGCTTCTTCCCACAAAAACTCATCTAAATTAGCAGAAACCAACATAGCGCGAGCCATTTCGACCAAAGTCCTATTCATACGCTCAGCGACGCCATTCTGCTGCGGCGTATATGGCACAGTTAGCTGTTGAATAATACCATGCGACTTCAAATAATTCTTAAATTCGTTATTGGCATAATCAGTACCATCGTCAGAACGAAGTATTTTAATACTGTGTCCCGTTTGTTTTTCTACCATTGTTTTAAATTCCTTAAATACATCTAAAGTATCGCTTTTTGCTTTCAAAATATATACAAAACAATAACGCGACTTATCATCAATGAACGTTAACACATAACGCGCACCACCAAGAGAAACAGTATTAATTGGACTACAAATATCAGTATTTATAATTTCCATGAGATCTTTCGCTCTGTTATTTGAATGTGAAAAAGGTCTAACCGTACATTTACTTTTCATAAAAACACTACAACTTATAGAACTAGGAAACTTAATATTCATATCTTCTACCATATTCTTTTCCGCTAGTTGATGTAAGCTCGCCACGTTCAAATGCCCGTATCTGTAATACCATTTCATTGCCTCTGTTATTTATTTTGCAAGAAACAAATGGTTCTTCTGCTCAGCATACAAAAACAAGTTGTCAATCTTTTCGGCAGTCAGGATTACTCTACCCTCGTTGTCATTTATTGTTGCACACTTCGATCCAAATTTTACAACATTTTTTTCTGCAACTCTGCCCACAGAAATAAAGTTGCACTGTCGCTCAGGTACGTACAAAACATCATTTAGCTCGATGTTACAGTGGTTAATTCGTACTTTCCAATTTCCTCTTGCTTCTATTTTATTGTCACCAGCAAGGGAAATTATTTCTTTATGGTCATAAAACGACAAAAACATATCTCGGTTATAACATAAATGCGATGATGCGCCACTGTCAATACACCATACGTTGCTATGCAAATAGTTTTCGTTGTTAACGCATTATGACACGATGCGGCGTAGTGGCCTTTTCCACCACAGTTGTAGCATAAAAATCTTCTGGTAAATTGATGCCTGTTTCAGCAAGTTTTTCTACGACGGACGCAAAATTACACACATATTGTTGAATACGGTCGCTCTCATTCATACGCATACCAAGATGTTGTTTGAATAATGTTACTTTACGCACAGGCCCTTTTAGTCGATGTATGTCGCGCAATTTGTTCCATGTCTCGACTGATGTTTTGCAGTTTTTTATGTATGACAGTTGTAGTGGCGTCACACTAAGTATAATTGTCGCGGTTGCTTTTCCGTCACTTCTTTTCCATTTTGCATCATTTGGTTTAGCTTCATCTGTTGATACAATATCCCACAAATCTTGATGTATAAGCACAGATTTTATTTGCAAACTCCATGAATCGTAATTTGTTTCACAAAATTTTTCAATATTATACATTGAAGAACTCATCTTCACTTTGTCTTTCTTTTTTTTGATAAAAATAATTTACTTTTAAATTATTACATTAAGAGTTATGCTGGGCACATAATCTGTTGAAAATGAAACAATACTGCGTGATATGCACCGTGCGGTGTGTTTATTACGGCTGAAGAACTTATGATCTAACAATGTGGTTAAAGCTATGATTATGTCGCACATGCGTGTGTGTGTGTTGCAACATATGCGACAGCAGAATAAACAATACTCCTCCTCAACACACATACATATGACTCAAAAAATAATACCTTATTTATTGAAAAATAATATTCCATTATCCAAAAAGTAATACATTAATATATATGATATGGGAATTCAAAATAAAAAATATTCTCTTAAAATACTTCACAAAAATGTTATTAACTTCAAACATAATAATAAAAACAAAAGTCAAAAAAAATCCAATGTCATTCAAAAACTTAATTCGAATATAGTCCAAGACTTTTACAAAGTCTTGTATGATTAATTTTGGCTAGATTCTTAGTAAAAATATCCGCCAAGTTTTCACTACTACAACAATATATTAATTCAATTAAACCTTTTCCGGTTGCTTTTCCGTCACTTCTTTTCCATTCTGCATCATTTGGTTTAGCTTCATCTGTTGATACAATATCCCACAAATCTTGATGTATAAGCACAGATTTTATTTGCAAACTCCATGAATCGTAATTTGTTTCACAAAATTTTTCAATATTATACATTGAAGAACTCATCTTCACTTTGTCTTTCTTTTTTTTTTGATAAAAATAATTTACTTTTAAATTATTACATTAAGAGTTATGCTGGGCACATAATCTGTTGAAAATGAAACAATACTGCGTGATATGCACCGTGCGGTGTGTTTATTACGGCTGAAGAACTTATGATCTAACAATGTGGTTAAAGCTATGATTATGTCGCACATGCGTGTGTGTGTGTTGCAACATATGCGACAGCAGAATAAACAATACTCCTCCTCAACACACATACATATGACTCAAAAAATAATACCTTATTTATTGAAAAATAATATTCCATTATCCAAAAAGATATTAATGTATTACTTTTATGATATGGGAATTCAAAATAAAAAATATTCTCTTAAAATACTTCACAAAAATGTTATTAACTTCAAACATAATAATAAAAACAAAAGTCAAAAAAAATCCAATGTCATTCAAAAACTTAATTCGAATATAGTCCAAGACTTTTACAAAGTCTTGTATGATTAATTTTGGCTAGATTCTTAGTAAAAATATCCGCCAAGTTTTCACTACTACAACAATATTTTAATTCAATTAAACCTTTGTCATACACGTCTCTAATATGGTGGTGGAGTATCTATGTGTTTTGTTCTATTATTATAAACCAGATTGCGAACTAAATGTAGCGAACCAAGATTATCTCCATTCAAAACAATTTTATCGGGGCAGTTCAAACAAATTTCACCAAGCAGTCTTTTCAAATATACAGCCTCCTTTGAAGCCGATGAAAACGCCATATATTCCGCTTCGGTGCTGCTTATAGCAACTGTTTCTTGTTTTCTGGATTCCCACGAAAATACACCACTAGCAAGAATAAACGCATATCCCGTGTATGATTTTCGACCTAGTGAATCTCCTCCCCAATCAGCATCAACAAAACACTTTATTTGCTCCTAGTTTTAAAGTCTTTCAATTCAATAGCACTCGTTCTATTCAAATACTTTAAAATTCTTTTAGCTGCCACCATATGCTTATAATGCGGATCGCAATTCTTCTGAGACAACTTACAAACTGAATGGAGGATGTCAGGACGAGCACAAATAGCTGAATGCATTAAAGAACCTATCAATGACTGATACTCCGTCGCAACTACTCTCTTGCAATCATTTCTATCACACAGAACTTGAAATTTTGCTTCTAAAGGAGTAGAAACTGGTCTGCATTCTTCCACTCCATATCTCTGCAGCATTTCATTAATGTAGCTTCTTTTGTGAATAGATATTGCGCCGATTGCACCATTTCTCTCAATTTCGATGCTTAACAATTTTTTCGCAGGACGCTTGTCAACTACTTTTACGCGTTTGGAAATTGCATTCTAAATTCGGTTCAAATCATGTAATTCAGAAGACGCTATCATCATCTACATAAATGGCAATTAAATTTATTCTCTGCCCATCTCTCATAATATACAAACATGGTTCACTCCGACATGCCTTAAAACCAATTTCCAAGAATATTGCATGAAGTGTTTTATTCCACTGTCGAATAGATTGCTTCAAGCCATATAAAGCCTTCTTCAATTTGCATACCTTACCTGGAAATTCTGTATTGACAAAGCGCTCCGGCTGGGACATGAATACCTCATCGCTTATGTCACTATTTAGATAAGCGGTTGACACGTCCATCTGATGTAAATTCAATTCATATTCAGCTGCTAGGCCACTCAACATTCGAATGGTTTCAAACCGAACTACCGGTGAAAAAGTCTCACTGTAATTAACAGCATGGGTCTGAGCAAAACCTTTTGCCACAAGTCTCGCTTTAAAACGTTGTATTTGTCCACTCGCATCCTTTTTTAGCGTACATACCCATTTACATCCAACGGCTTTAACACCTTCAGGTAATTCGGTTAGCTCCCACGTATCATTATCTAATAACTCTTGGTATTCTTTTTGCATTGCGTCCCGCCAACAATCAGAATATTTGCTTGACAATGCTTCTTTTACAGTGTTTGGTACCTGTATGTTCGAGGCTTGTACCAAATTCAAAACATTGTACTCTTTTCGTGGCCTATCTGGTTGTCTACTACGTACAATTTTTGGTCTACCAGGCCCTCTTTTTTCGATTTGGGCATCATCATGTTCCTCTGCAGACTCAAAATCAGATTCACTTGCCAAGATACCACATGTCTGTTCTTCAATTGACTGTACCTCAGAAACAGCATTATCTGACTTAACAATGTCAATTTCATTATTGGGCTCAACGTCATCAATAACATCACTTGGTCCCAACAACTCATCAACAGATATGGTTGCGCTTGCGTCCACATTTTCGACGAAATATACATCGCGACTAACAATGACCCCTCTCGTCGTTTTGTCGTACAAACGATAGGCCTTCGATGTATCGGAATAACCAACAACAATGTATTCCTTACCCTTTGCTCGAAATTTGTGATGATGTTTTTTGTCAAGAGCTATAGCCAAAGAACCAAATATCTTAAAAAATCCAACCTTTGGTTTTCGCTTATGCCAAACTTCATACGGTGTTACATCATGCAATGCTCGCGTTGGTGCTCTATTACGTATATATGCCGCTGTGTTCACTGCTTCTTCCCACAAAAACTCATCTAAATTAGCAGAAACCAACATAGCGCGAGCCATTTCGACCAAAGTCCTATTCATACGCTCAGCGACGCCATTCTGCTGCGGCGTATATGGCACAGTTAGCTGTTGAATAATACCATGCGACTTCAAATAATTCTTAAATTCGTTATTGGCATAATCAGTACCATCGTCAGAACGAAGTATTTTAATACTGTGTCCCGTTTGTTTTTCTACCATTGTTTTAAATTCCTTAAATACATCTAAAGTATCGCTTTTTGCTTTCAAAATATATACAAAACAATAACGCGACTTATCATCAATGAACGTTAACACATAACGCGCACCACCAAGAGAAACAGTATTAATTGGACCACAAATATCAGTATTTATAATTTCCATGAGATATTTCGCTCTGTTATTTGAATGTGAAAAAGGTCTAACCGTACATTTACTTTTCATAAAAACACTACAACTTATAGAACTAGGAAACTTAATATTCATATCTTCTACCATATTCTTTTCCGCTAGTTGATGTAAGCTCGCCACGTTCAAATGCCCGTATCTGTAATACCATTTCATTGCCTCTGTTATTTATTTTGCAAGAAACAAATTGTTCTTCTGCTCAGCATACAAAAACAAGTTGTCAATCTTTTCGGCAGTCAGGATTACTCTACCCTCGTTGTCATTTATTGTTGCACACTTCGATCCAAATTTTACAACATTTTTTTCTGCAACTCTGCCCACAGAAATAAAGTTGCACTGTCGCTCAGGTACGTACAAAACATCATTTAGCTCGATGTTACAGTGGTTAATTCGTACTTTCCAATTTCCTCTTGCTTCTATTTTATTGTCACCAGCAAGGGAAATTATTTCTTTATGGTCATAAAACGACAAAAACATATCTCGGTTATAACATAAATGCGATGATGCGCCACTGTCAATACACCATACGTTGCTATGCAAATAGTTTTCGTTGTTAACGCATTATGACACGATGCGGCGTAGTGGCCTTTTCCACCACAGTTGTAGCATAAAAATCTTCTGGTAAATTGATGCCTGTTTCAGCAAGTTTTTCTACGACGGACGCAAAATTACACACATATTGTTGAATACGGTCGCTCTCATTCATACGCATACCAAGATGTTGTTTGAATAATGTTACTTTACGCACAGGCCCTTTTAGTCGATGTATGTCGCTCAATTTGTTCCATGTCTCGACTGATGTTTTGCAGTTTTTTATGTATGACAGTTGTAGTGGCGTCACACTAAGTATAATTGTCGCGGTTGCTTTTCCGTCACTTCTTTTCCATTTTGCATCATTTGGTTTAGCTTCATCTGTTGATACAATATCCCACAAATCTTGATGTATAAGCACAGATTTTATTTGCAAACTCCATGAATCGTAATTTGTTTCACAAAATTTTTCAATATTATACATTGAAGAACTCATCTTCACTTTGTCTTTCTTTTTTTTTGATAAAAATAATTTACTTTTAAATTATTACATTAAGAGTTATGCTGGGCACATAATCTGTTGAAAATGAAACAATACTGCGTGATATGCACCGTGCGGTGTGTTTATTACGGCTGAAGAACTTATGATCTAACAATGTGGTTAAAGCTATGATTATGTCGCACATGCGTGTGTGTGTGTTGCAACATATGCGACAGCAGAATAAACAATACTCCTCCTCAACACACATACATATGACTCAAAAAATAATACCTTATTTATTGAAAAATAATATTCCATTATCCAAAAAGTAATACATTAATATATATGATATGGGAATTCAAAATAAAAAATATTCTCTTAAAATACTTCACAAAAATGTTATTAACTTCAAACATAATAATAAAAACAAAAGTCAAAAAAAATCCAATGTCATTCAAAAACTTAATTCGAATATAGTAAAAGACTTTTACAAAGTCTTGTATGATTAATTTTGGCTAGATTCTTAGTAAAAATATCCGCCAAGTTTTCACTACTACAACAATATTTTAATTCAATTAAACCTTTGTCATACACGTCTCTAATATGGTGGTGGAATGTCTATGTGTTTTGTTCTATTATTATAAACCAGATTGCGAACTAAATGTAGCGAACCAAGATTATCTCCATTCAAAACAATTTTATCGGGGCAGTTCAAACAAATTTCACCAAGCAGTCTTTTCAAATATACAGCCTCCTTTGAAGCCGATGAAAGCGCCATATATTCCGCTTCGGTGCTGATTATAGCAACTGTTTCTTGTTTTCTGGATTCCCACGAAAATACACCACTAGCAAGAATAAACGCATATCCCGTGTATGATTTTCGACCTAGTGAATCTCCTCCCCAATCAGCATCAACAAAACACTTTATTTGCTCCTAGTTTAAAAGTCTTTCAATTCAATAGCACTCGTTCTATTTAAATACTTTAAAATTCTTTTAGCTGCCACCATATGCTCATAATGCGGATCGCAATTCTTCTGAGACAACTTACATACTGAATGGAGGATGTCAGGACGAGCACAAATATCTGAATGCATTAAAGAACCTATCAATGACTGATACTCCGTCGCATCTACTCTCTTGCAATCATTTCTATCACACAGAACTTGAAATTTTGCTTCTAAAGGAGTAGAAACTGGTCTGCATTCTTCCATTCCATATCTCTGCAGCATTTCATTAATGTAGCTTCTTTGGTGAATAGATATTGCGCCGGTTGCACCATTTCTCTCAATTTCGATGCTTAACAATTTTTTCGCAGGACCCTTGTCAACTACTTTTACGCGTTTGGAAATTGCATTCTTAATTCGGTTCAAATCATGTAAATCTGAAGACGCTATGTGAAGATCATCTACATAAATGGCAATTAAATTTATTCTCTGCCCATCTCTCATAATATACAAACATGGTTCACTCCGACAGGCCTTAAAACCAATTTCCAACAATATTGCATGAAGTGTTTTGTTCCACTATCGACCAGATTGCTTCAAGCCATAAAAACCGTTCTTTAATTTGCATACCTTACCAGGAAAATCTGTATTGACAAAGCGCATGGGACATGAATACCTCATCGCTTATGTCACTATTTAGATAAGCGGTTGACACGTACATCTGATAATCATCTTGTAAACGTTGAATTTGTCCACTCGCATCCTTTTTTAGCGTAAATACCCATTTACATCCAACGGCTTTATGACCTTCAGGTAATTCTGTTAGCTCCCACGTATCGTTATCTAATAACTCTTGTTATTCTTTTTGCATTGCGTCCCACCAACAATCAGAATATTTGCTTGACAATGCTTCTTTTACTGTGTTTCGTACCTGTATGTTCGAGGCTTGTACCAAATTCAAAACATTGTACTCTTTTCGTGGCATACCTGGTTGTTTACTACGTACAATTTTTGGTCTACCAGGCCCTCTTTTTTCGGTTTGGGCATCATCATGTTCCTCTGCAGACTCAAAATGAGATTCATTTGCCAAGATACCGTATGTCTGTTCTTCAATTGACTGTACCTCAGAAACAGCATTATCTGGCTTAACCCTCCCAATTTTATTATTGGGCTCAACTAGGACCATTATTTGGTCCTAACAACTCATCAACAGATATGGTTGCGCTTGCGTCCACATTTTCGACAAAATATACATCGCGACTAACAATGACCCCTCTCGTCGTTTTGTCGTACAAACGATATGCCTTCAATGTATCGGAATAACCAACAACAATGTATTCCTAACCCTTTGCTCGAAATTTGTGATGATGTTTTTTGTCAAGAGCTATAGCCAAAGAACCAAATATCTTAAAAAATCCAACCTTTGGTTTTGCTTATGCCAAACTTCATACGGTGTTACATTATTCAATGCTCGCGTTGGTACTCTATTACGTATATATGCCGCTGTGTTCCCTGCTGCTGCCCACAAGAACTCATCCAAATTAGCAAAGACCAACATAGCGCGTGCCATTTCGACCAAAGTCCTATTCATACGCTCAGCGACGCCATTCTGCTGCGGCGTATATGGCACAGTTAGCTGTTGAATAATACCATGCGACTTCAAATAATTCTTAAATTCGTTATTGGCATAATCAGTACCATTGTCAGAACGAAGTATTTTTATACTGTGTCCCGTTTGTTTTTCTACCATTGTTTTGAGTTCCTTAAATACATCTTTCAAAAAATATACAAAACAATAACGCGACTTATCATCAACGAACGTTAACACATAACGCGCACCACCAAGAGAAACAGTATTAATTGGACCACAAATATCAGTATGTATAATTTCCATGAGCTCTTTCGCTCTGTTATTTGAATGTGAAAAAGGTCTAACCGTACATTTACTTTTCATACAAACACTACAACTTATGGAACTAGGAAACTTAATATTCATACCTTCTACCATATTCTTTTCCGCTATTTGATGTAAGCTCGCCACGTTCAAATGCCCGTATCTGTAATGCCATTTCATTGCCTCTGTTGTTGATTTTGCAAGAAACAAATTGTTCTTCTGCTCAGCATACAAAAACAAGTTGTCAATCATTTCGGCAGTCAGGATTACTCTACCCTCGTTGTCATTTATTGTTGCACACTTCGATCCAAATTTCACAACATCTTTTTCTGCAACTCTGCCCACAGAAATAAAGTTGCACTGTAGCTCAGGTACGTACAAAACATCATTTAGCTTGATGTTACAGTGGTTGATTCGGTTGATTCGTACTTTCCAATTTCCTCTTGCTTCTATTTTATTGTCACCAGCAAGGGAAATTATTTCTTTATGGTCATAAAACGACACAAACATATCTCGGTTATAACATAAATGCGATGATGCGCCACTGTCAATACACCATACGTTGCTATGCAAATAGTTTTCGTTGTTAACGCATTATGACACGATGCGGCGTAGTGGCCTTTTCCACCACAGTTGTAGCATAAAAATCTTCTGGTAAATTGATGCCTGTTTCAGCAAGTTTTTCTACGACGGACGCAAAATTACACACATATTGTTGAATACGGTCGCTCTCATTCATACGCATACCAAGATGTTGTTTGAATAATGTTACTTTACGCACAGGCCCTTTTAGTCGATGTATGTCGCGCAATTTGTTCCATGTCTCGACTGATGTTTTGCAGTTTTTTATGTATGACAGTTGTAGTGGCGTCACACTAAGTATAATTGTCGCGGTTGCTTTTCCGTCACTTCTTTTCCATTTTGCATCATTTGGTTTAGCTTTATCTGTTGATACAATATCCCACATATCTTGATGTATAAGCACAGATTTTATTTGCAAACTCCATGAATCGTAATTTGTTTCACAAAATTTTTCAATATTATACATTGAAGAACTCATCTTCACTTTGTCTTTCTTTTTTTTTGATAAAAATAATTTACTTTTAAATTATTACATTAAGAGTTATGCTGGGCACATAATCTGTTGAAAATGAAACAATACTGCGTGATATGCACCTTGCGGTGTGTTTATTACGGCTGAAGAACTTATGATCTAACAATGTGGTTAAAGCTATGATTATGTCGCACATGCGTGTGTGTGTGTTGCAACATATGCGACAGCAGAATAAACAATACTCCTCCTCAACACACATACATATGACTCAAAAAATAATACCTTATTTATTGAAAAATAATATTCCATTATCCAAAAAGTAATACATTAATATATATGATATGGGAATTCAAAATAAAAAATATTCTCTTAAAATACTTCACAAAAATGTTATTAACTTCAAACATAATAATAAAAACAAAAGTCAAAAAAAATCCAATGTCATTCAAAAACTTAATTCGAATATAGTCCAAGACTTTTACAAAGTCTTGTATGATTAATTTTGGCTAGATTCTTAGTAAAAATATCCGCCAAGTTTTCACTACTACAACAATATTTTAATTCAATTAAACCTTTGTCATACACGTCTCTAATATGGTGGTGGAATGTCTATGTGTTTTGTTCTATTATTATAAACCAGATTGCGAACTAAATGTAGCGAACCAAGATTATCTCCATTCAAAACAATTTTATCGGGGCAGTTCAAACAAATTTCACCAAGCAGTCTTTTCAAATATACAGCCTCCTTTGAAGCCGATGAAAGCGCCATATATTCCGCTTCGGTGCTGCTTATAGCAACTGTTTCTTGTTTTCTGGATTCCCACGAAAATACACCACTAGCAAGAATAAACGCATATCCCGTGTATGATTTTCGACCTAGTGAATCTCCTCCCCAATCAGCATCAACAAAACACTTTATTTGCTCCTAGTTTTAAAGTCTTTCAATTCAATAGCACTCGTTCTATTCAAATACTTTAAAATTCTTTTAGCTGCCACCATATGCTTATAATGCGGATCGCAATTCTTCTGAGACAACTTACAAACTGAATGGAGGATGTCAGGACGAGCACAAATAGCTGAATGCATTAAAGAACCTATCAATGACTGATACTCCGTCGCATCTACTCTCTTGCAATCATTTCTATCACACAGAACTTGAAATTTTGCTTCTAAAGGAGTAGAAACTGGTCTGCATTCTTCCACTCCATATCTCTGCAGCATTTCATTAATGTAGCTTCTTTTGTGAATAGATATTGCGCCGATTGCACCATTTCTCTCAATTTCGATGCTTAACAATTTTTTCGCAGGACGCTTGTCAACTACTTTTACGCGTTTGGAAATTGCATTCTTAATTCGGTTTAAATCATGTAATTCAGAAGACGCTATCATCATCTACATAAATGGCAATTAAATTTATTCTCTGCCCATCTCTCATAATATACAAACATGGTTCACTCCGACATGCCTTAAAACCAATTTCCAAGAATATTGCATGAAGTGTTTTATTCCACTGTCGAATAGATTCTTTACGCCATATAAAGCCTTCTTAAATTTGCATACCTTACCTGGAAATTCTGTATTGACAAAGCGCTCCGGCTGGGACATGAATACCTCATCGCTTATGTCACTATTTAGATAAGCGGTTGACACGTCCATCTGATGTAAATTCAATTCATATTCAGCTGCTAGGCCACTCAACATTCGAATGGTTTCAAACCGAACTACCGGTGAAAAAGTCTCACTGTAATTAACAGCATGGGTCTGAGCAAAACCTTTTGCCACAAGTCTCGCTTTAAAACGTTGTATTTGTCCACTCGCATCCTTTTTTAGCGTACATACCCATTTACATCCAACGGCTTTAACACCTTCAGGTAATTCGGTTAGCTCCCACGTATCATTATCTAATAACTCTTGGTATTCTTTTTGCATTGCGTCCCGCCAACAATCAGAATATTTGCTTGACAATGCTTCTTTTACAGTGTTTGGTACCTGTATGTTCGAGGCTTGTACCAAATTCAAAACATTGTACTCTTTTCGTGGCCTATCTGGTTGTCTACTACGTACAATTTTTGGTCTACCAGGCCCTCTTTTTTCGATTTGGGCATCATCATGTTCCTCTGCAGACTCAAAATCAGATTCACTTGCCAAGATACCACATGTCTGTTCTTCAATTGACTGTACCTCAGAAACAGCATTATCTGACTTAACAATGTCAATTTCATTATTGGGCTCAACGTCATCAATAACATCACTTGGTCCCAACAACTCATCAACAGATATGGTTGCGCTTGCGTCCACATTTTCGACGAAATATACATCGCGACTAACAATGACCCCTCTCGTCGTTTTGTCGTACAAACGATAGGCCTTCGATGTATCGGAATAACCAACAACAATGTATTCCTTACCCTTTGCTCGAAATTTGTGATGATGTTTTTTGTCAAGAGCTATAGCCAAAGAACCAAATATCTTAAAAAATCCAACCTTTGGTTTTCGCTTATGCCAAACTTCATACGGTGTTACATCATGCAATGCTCGCGTTGGTGCTCTATTACGTATATATGTCGCTGTGTTCACTGCTTCTTCCCACAAAAACTCATCTAAATTAGCAGAAACCAACATAGCGCGAGCCATTTCGACCAAAGTCCTATTCATACGCTCAGCGACGCCATTCTGCTGCGGCGTATATGGCACAGTTAGCTGTTGAATAATACCATGCGACTTCAAATAATTCTTAAATTCGTTATTGGCATAATCAGTACCACCGTCAGAACGAAGTATTTTAATACTGTGTCCCGTTTGTTTTTCTACCATTGCTTTAAATTCCTTAAATACATCTAAAGTATCGCTTTTTGCTTTCAAAATATATACAAAACAATAACGCGACTTATCATCAATGAACGTTAACACATAACGCGCACCACCAAGAGAAACAGTATTAATTGGACCACAAATATCAGTATTTATAATTTCCATGAGATCTTTCGCTCTGTTATTTGAATGTGAAAAAGGTCTAACCGTACATTTACTTTTCATAAAAACACTACAACTTATAGAACTAGGAAACTTAATATTCATATCTTCTACCATATTCTTTTCCGCTAGTTGATGTAAGCTCGCCACGTTCAAATGCCCGTATCTGTAATACCATTTCATTGCCTCTGTTATTTATTTTGCAAGAAACAAATTGTTCTTCTGCTCAGCATACAAAAACAAGTTGTCAATCTTTTCGGCAGTCAGGATTACTCTACCCTCGTTGTCATTTATTGTTGCACACTTCGATCCAAATTTTACAACATCTTTTTATGCAACTCTGCCCACAGAAATAAAGTTGCACTGTAGCTCAGGTACGTACAAAACGTTGGTATGCAAATAGTTTTCGTTGTTAACCGTTGGTAAAACAGAATAAGCGTGCGCATTATGTTTTTTCTGTTCACCCTTTTTACTCGTATCTTTGTCTGCTTTTTTACTTGTACGCGATGCTGCGTAGTGGCCTTTTCCACCACAGTTGTAGCATAAAAATCTTCTGGTAAATTGATGCCTGTTTCAGCAAGTTTTTATACGACGGACGTAAAATTACACACATATTGTTGAATACAGTCGCTCTCATTCATACGGATACCAAGAAGTTGTTTGAATAATGTTACTTCCCTGCCAACATTTTCTATCGCGGAAGTGACTAAGAAGTGGCATTAGGAAGTTAAAGTTCATCGTCTGCGATACCATTTTCTTATCGCGGAAGTGTCTTCCGCATAAAGAAGTTGTACCCCCCGGAAGTAACTTCCAGAAGCCACTTCTGCATAACTATAAAGAGTCACTTCTTAGTGGATCCTTGGGAGTGACTTCTGAGTGCCTTCGTGGAAGTCACTTCGTAGTGTCTTCTAGGAAGTTACTTCTGGGTGCCTTTTAGAAGTCTCTTCCTAGTAACTTCTAGGAAGTTACTTCTGAGTGCCTTTCAGAAGTCACTTCATAGTGCCTTTTAGTCACTTTTAAGTGGCCTTATGAAACAAAACTTTTTTCCTCAAATCGACTGTTTGTATCAACATAATCATCAGTCACTTGAACTATCACTTGACGAAACATCATAACATGAAAACATTTGAACGGAAACACTGGGTTCGCAACTTTCTTCAATATGACCTGCATCAATCATTTTTTTTATTACATTTTTACAACTGGCTTTACTCCCATATATATTTGTTATTATTTTATTTGCCTCTCTTATGCTTTTTAGTTTTTTTTGCCTTTACAGAAAATTCACTCATATTGTGGGATAAAAAATATGTAAAAACTACAACAATAACAATTACAAAACCACACTTTATCACTGACCGATCACAGCAAAAGACAAAATACCAAAAATCTCGATGATGTCTAAAAACTTATTTTTTGCATCGTTCTCATTTCTTCTAATTGTTTTCGCGGTCTCTGCGACTGCAGAAGTGAATAATTTTGTTTTTGTTTAATATGTCCATAACGGCACATGTGATTTTCGGCTGGTGTTGTTAACAACAAACAATCTTCCAATTATATGTAAATTGTTATTGTAAAATCCAAACTATCTTCCAACTATCGTCTGGAAGTGAATAAAGCGAAACGCATTAGACGATGAAAGAAACTTCCAAATGTTGGGAGGGTTTACGCACAGACCCTTTTAGTCGATGTATGTCGCGTAATTTGTTCCATGTCTCGGCTGATGTTTTGCAGTTTTTTATGTATGACAGTTGTACTGGAGTCACACTAAGTATAATTGTCGCTGTTGCTTTTCCGTCACTTCTTTTCCATTTTGCATCATCTGGTTTTGCTTCATCTGTTGATACAATATCCCACAAATCTTGATGTATAAGCACAGCTTTTATTTGCAAACTCCATGAATCGTAATTTGTTTCACAAAATTTTTCAATATTTTACATTGAAGAACTCATCTTCACTTTGTCTTTCTTTTTCTTTGATAAAAATAATTTACTTTTAAATTATTACATTAAGAGTTATGCTGGGCACATAACCTGTTGAAAATGAAACAAGAACAATACTGCGTGATATGCACCGTGCGGTGTGTTTATTACGGCTGAAGAACTTATGATCTAACAATGTGGTTAAAGCTATGATTATGTCGCACATGCGTGTGTGTGTGTTGCAACATATGCGACAACAGATTAAACAATACTCCTCCTCAACACACATACATATGACTCAAAAAATAATACCTTATTTATTGAAAAATAATATTCCATTATCCAAAAAGTAATACATTAATATATATGATATGGGAATCCAAAATAAAAAATATTCTCTTAAAATACTTCACAAAAATGTTATTAACTTCAAACATAATAATAAAAACAAAAGTCAAAAAAAAATCCAATGTCATTCAAAAACTTAATTCGAATATAGTCCAAGACTTTTACAAAGTCTTGTATGATTAATTTTGGCTAGATTCTTAGTAAAAATATCCGCCAAGTTTTCACTACTACAACAATATTTTAATTCAATTAAACCTTTGTCATACACGTCTCTAATATGGTGGTGGAATGTCTATGTGTTTTGTTCTATTATTATAAACCAGATTGCGAACTAAATGTAGCGAACCAAGATTATCTCCATTCAAAACAATTTTATCGGGGCAGTTCAAACAAATTTCACCAAGCAGTCTTTTCAAATATACAGCCTCCTTTGAAGCCGATGAAAGCGCCATATATTCCGCTTCGGTGCTGCTCGACCAGATTGCTTCAAGCCATAAAAACCGTTCTTCAATTTGCATACCTTACCAGGAAAATCTGTATTGACAAAGCGCTCCGGCTGGGACATGAATACCTCATCGCTTATGTCACTATTTAGATAAGCGGTTGACACGTACATCTGATAATCATCTTGTAAACGTTGAATTTGTCCACTCGCATCCTTTTTTAGCGTAAATACCCATTTACATCCAACGGCTTTATGACCTTCAGGTAATTCTGTTAGCTCCCACGTATCGTTATCTAATAACTCTTGTTATTCTTTTTGCATTGCGTCCCACCAACAATCAGAATATTTGCTTGACAATGCTTCTTTTACTGTGTTTCGTACCTGTATGTTCGAGGCTTGTACCAAATTCAAAACATTGTACTCTTTTCGTGGCATACCTGGTTGTTTACTACGTACAATTTTTGGTCTACCAGGCCCTCTTTTTTCGGTTTGGGCATCATCATGTTCCTCTGCAGACTCAAAATGAGATTCATTTGCCAAGATACCGTATGTCTGTTCTTCAATTGACTGTACCTCAGAAACAGCATTATCTGGCTTAACCCTCCCAATTTTATTATTGGGCTCAACTAGGGCCATTATTTGGTCCCAACAACTCATCAACAGATATGGTTGCGCTTGCGTCCACATTTTCGACGAAATATACATCGCGACTAACAATGACCCCTCTCGTCGTTTTGTCGTACAAACGATAGGCCTTCGATGTATCGGAATAACCAACAACAATGTATTCCTTACCCTTTGCTCGAAATTTGTGATGATGTTTTTTGTCAAGAGCTATAGCCAAAGAACCAAATATCTTAAAAAATCCAACCTTTGGTTTTCGCTTATGCCAAACTTCATACGGTGTTACATCATGCAATGCTCGCGTTGGTGCTCTATTACGTATATATGCCGCTGCGTTCACTGCTTCTTCCCACAAAAACTCATCTAAATTAGCAGAAACCAACATAGCGCGAGCCATTTCGACCAAAGTCCTATTCATACGCTCAGCGACGCCATTCTGCTTCGGCGTATATGGCACAGTTAGCTGTTGAATAATACCATGCGACTTCAAATAATTCTTAAATTCGTTATTGGCATAATCAGTACCATCGTCAGAACGAAGTATTTTAATACTGTGTCCCGTTTGTTTTTCTACCATTGTTTTAAATTCCTTAAATACATCTAAAGTATCGCTTTTTGCTTTCAAAATATATACAAAACAATAACGCGACTTATCATCAATGAACGTTAACACATAACGCGCACCACCAAGAGAAACAGTATTAATTGGACCACAAATATCAGTATTTATAATTTCCATGAGATCTTTCGCTCTGTTATTTGAATGTGAAAAAGGTCTAACCGTACATTTACTTTTCATAAAAACACTACAACTTATAGAACTAGGAAACTTAATATTCATATCTTCTACCATATTCTTTTCCGCTAGTTGATGTAAGCTCGCCACGTTCAAATGCCCGTATCTGTAATACCATTTCATTGCCTCTGTTATTTATTTTGCAAGAAACAAATGGTTCTTCTGCTCAGCATACAAAAACAAGTTGTCAATCTTTTCGGCAGTCAGGATTACTCTACCCTCGTTGTCATTTATTGTTGCACACTTCGATCCAAATTTTACAACATTTTTTTCTGCAACTCTGCCCACAGAAATAAAGTTGCACTGTCGCTCAGGTACGTACAAAACATCATTTAGCTCGATGTTACAGTGGTTAATTCGTACTTTCCAATTTCCTCTTGCTTCTATTTTATTGTCACCAGCAAGGGAAATTATTTCTTTATGGTCATAAAACGACAAAAACATATCTCGGTTATAACATAAATGCGATGATGCGCCACTGTCAATACACCATACGTTGCTATGCAAATAGTTTTCGTTGTTAACGCATTATGACACGATGCGGCGTAGTGGCCTTTTCCACCACAGTTGTAGCATAAAAATCTTCTGGTAAATTGATGCCTGTTTCAGCAAGTTTTTCTACGACGGACGCAAAATTACATATTGTTGAATACGGTCGCTCTCATTCATACGCATACCAAGATGTTGTTTGAATAATGTTACTTTACGCACAGGCCCTTTTAGTCGATGTATGTCGCGCAATTTGTTCCATGTCTCGACTGATGTTTTGCAGTTTTTTATGTATGACAGTTGTAGTGGCGTCACACTAAGTATAATTGTCGCGGTTGCTTTTCCGTCACTTCTTTTCCATTTTGCATCATTTGGTTTAGCTTCATCTGTTGATACAATATCCCACAAATCTTGATGTATAAGCACAGATTTTATTTGCAAACTCCATGAATCGTAATTTGTTTCACAAAATTTTTCAATATTATACATTGAAGAACTCATCTTCACTTTGTCTTTCTTTTTCTTTGATAAAAATAATTTACTTTTAAATTATTACATTAAGAGTTATGCTGGGCACATAATCTGTTGAAAATGAAACAATACTGCGTGATATGCACCGTGCGGTGTGTTTATTACGGCTGAAGAACTTATGATCTAACAATGTGGTTAAAGCTATGATTATGTCGCACATGCGTGTGTGTGTGTTGCAACATATGCGACAGCAGAATAAACAATACTCCTCCTCAACACACATACATATGACTCAAAAAATAATACCTTATTTATTGAAAAATAATATTCCATTATCCAAAAAGTAATACATTAATATATATGATATGGGAATTCAAAATAAAAAATTTTCTCTTAAAATACTTCACAAAAATGTTATTAACTTCAAACATAATAATAAAAACAAAAGTCAAAAAAAAATCCAATGTCATTCAAAAACTTAATTCGAATATAGTCCAAGACTTTTACAAAGTCTTGTATGATTAATTTTGGCTAGATTCTTAGTAAAAATATCTGCCAAGTTTTCACTACTACAACAATATTTTAATTCAATTAAACCTTTGTCATACACGTCTCTAATATGGTGGTGGAATGTCTATGTGTTTTGTTCTATTATTATAAACCAGATTGCGAACTAAATGTAGCGAACCAAGATTATCTCCATTCAAAACAATTTTATCGGGGCAGTTCAAACAAATTTCACCAAGCAGTCTTTTCAAATATACAGCCTCCTTTGAAGCCGATGAAAGCGCCATATATTCCGCTTCGGTGCTGCTTATAGCAACTGTTTCTTGTTTTCTGGATTCCCACGAAAATACACCACTAGCAAGAATAAACGCATATCCCGTGTATGATTTTCGACCTAGTGAATCTCCTCCCCCATCAGCATCAACAAAACACTTTATTTGTTCCTAGTTTTAAAGTCTTTCAATTCAATAGCACTCGTTCTATTCAAATACTTTTAAATTCTTTTAGCTGCCACCATATGCTTATAATGCGGATCGCAATTCTTCTGAGACAACTTACAAACTGAATGGAGGATGTCAGGACGAGCACAAATAGCTGAATGCATTAAAGAACCTATCAATGACTGATACTCCGTCGCATCTACTCTCTTGCAATCATTTCTATCACACAGAACTTGAAATTTTGCTTCTAAAGGAGTAGAAACTGGTCTGCATTCTTCCACTCCATATCTCTGCAGCATTTCATTAATGTAGCTTCTTTTGTGAATAGATATTGCGCCGATTGCACCATTTCTCTCAATTTCGATGCTTAACAATTTTTTCGCAGGACCCTTGTCAACTACTTTTACGCGTTTGGAAATTGCATTCTTAATTCGGTTCAAATCATGTAATTCAGAAGACGCTATGTGAAGATCATATACATAAATGGCAATTAAATTTATTCTCTGCCCATCTCTCATAATATACAAACATGGTTCACTCCGACATGCCTTAAAACCAATTTCCAACAATATTGCATGAAGTGTTTTATTCCACTGTCGAATAGATTTCTTCAAGCCATATAAAGCCTTCTTCAATTTGCATACCTTACCTGGAAATTCTGTATTGACAAAGCGCTCCGGATGGGGCATGAATACCTCATCGCTTATGTCACTATTTAGATAACCGGTTGACACGTCCATCTGATGTAAATGCAATTCATATTCAGCTGCTAGGCCACTCAACATTCGAATGGTTTCAAACCGAACTACCGGTGAAAAAGTCTCAGTGTAATTAACACCATGGGTCTGAGCAAAACCTTTTGCCACAAGTCTCGCTTTAAAACGTTGTATTTGTCCACTCGCATCCTTATTTAGCGTACATACCCATTTACATCCAACGGCTTTATGACCTTCAGGTAATTCGGTTAGCTCCCACGTATCATTATCTAATAACTCTTGGTATTCTTTTTGCATTGCGTCCCACCAACAATCAGAATATTTGCTTGACAATGCTTCTTTTACTGTGTTTGGTACCTGTATGTTCGAGGCTTGTACCAAATTCAAAACATTGTACTCTTTTCGTGGCCTATCTGGTTGTCTACTACGTACAATTTTTGGTCTCCCAGGCCCTCTTTTTTCGGTTTGGGCATCATCATGTTCCTCTGCAGACTCAAAATCATATTCACTTGCCAAGATACCACATGTCTGTTCTTCAATTGACTGTACCTCAGAAACAGCATTATCTGACTTAACAATGTCAATTTCATTATTGGGCTCAACGTCATCAATAACATCACTTGGTCCTAACAACTCATCAACAGATATGGTTGCGCTTGCGTCCACATTTTCGACGAAATATACATCGCGACTAACAATGACCGTCGTTTTGTCGTACAAACGATAGGCCTTCGATGTATCGGAATAACCAACAACAATGTATTCCTTACCCTTTGCTCGAAATTTGTGATGATGTTTTTTGTCAAGAGCTATAGCCAAAGAACCAAATATCTTAAAAAATCCAACCTTTGATTTTCGCTTATGCCAAACTTCATACGGTGTTACATCATGCAATGCTCGCGTTGGTGCTCTATTACGTATATATGCCGCTGTGTTCACTGCTTCTGCCCACAAGAACTCATCTAAATTAGCAGAAACCAACATAGCGCGAGCCATTTCGACCAAAGTCCTATTCATACGCTCAGCGACGCCATTCTGCTGCGGTGTATATGGCACAGTTAGCTGTTGAATAATACCATGCGACTTCAAATAATTCTTAAATTCGTTATTGGCATACTCAGTACAATTGTCAGAACGAAGTATTTTTATACTGTGTCCTGTTTGTTTCTCTACCATTGTTTTGAATTCCTTAAATACATCTAAAGTATCGCTTTTTGCTTTCAAAAAATATACAAAACAATAACGCGACTTATCATCAATGAACGTTAACACATAACGCGCACCACCAAGAGAAACAGTATCAATTGGACCACAAATATCAGTATGTATAATTTCCATGAGCTCTTTCGCTCTGTTATTTGAATGTGAAAAAGGTCTAACCGTACATTTACTTTTCATAAAAACACTACAACTTATAGAACTAGGAAACTTAATATTCATACCTTCTACCATATTCTTTTGCGCTAGTTGATGTAAGCTCGCCACGTTCAAATGCCCGTATCTGTAGTACCATTTCATTGCCTCTGTTGTTGATTTTGCAAGAAACAAATTGTTCTTCTGCTCAGCATACAAAAAAAAGTTGTCAATCTTTTCGGCAGTCAGGATTACTCTACCCTCGTTGTCATTTATTGTTGCACACTTCGATCCAAATTTCACAACATCTTTTTATGCAACTCTGCCCACAGAAATAAAGTTGCACTGTAGCTCAGGTACGTACAAAACGTTGGTATGCAAATAGTTTTCGTTGTTAACCGTTGGTAAAACAGAATAAGCGTGCGCATTATGTTTTTTCTGTTCACCCTTTTTACTCGTATCTTTGTCTGCTTTTTTACTTGTACACGATGCTGCGTAGTGGCCTTTTCCACCACAGTTGTAGCATAAAAATCTTCTGGTAAATTGATGCCTGTTTCAGCAAGTTTTTATACGACGGACGTAAAATTACACACATATTGTTGAATACAGTCGCTCTCATTCATACGGATACCAAGAAGTTGTTTGAATAATGTTACTTCCCTGCCAACATTTTCTATCGCGGAAGTGACTAAGAAGTGGCATTAGGAAGTTAAAGTTCATCGTCTGCGATACCATTTTCTTATCGCGGAAGTGTCTTCCGCATAAAGAAGTTGTACCCCCCGGAAGTAACTTCCAGAAGCCACTTCTGCGTAACTATAAAGAGTCACTTCTTAGTGGATCCTTGGGAGTGACTTCTGAGTGCCTTCGTGGAAGTCACTTCGTAGTGTCTTCTAGGAAGTTACTTCTGGGTGCCTTTTAGAAGTCTCTTCCTAGTAACTTCTAGGAAGTTACTTCTGAGTGCCTTTCAGAAGTCACTTCATAGTGCCTTTTAGTCACTTTTAAGTGGCCTTATGAAACAAAACTTTTTTCCTCAAATTGACTGTTTCTATCAACATAATCATCAGTCACTTGAACTATCACTTGACGAAACATCATAACATGAAAACATTTGAACGGAAACACTGGGTTCGCAACTTTCTTCAATATGACCTGCATCAATCATTTTTTTTATTACATTTTTACAACTGGCTTTACTCCCATATATATTTGTTATTATTTTATTTGCCTCTCTTATGCTTTTTAGTTTTTTTTTGCCTTTACAGAAAATTCACTCATATTGTGGGATATAAAATATGTAAAAACTACAACAATAACAATTACAAAACCACACTTTATCACTGACCGATCACAGCAAAAGACAAAATACCAAAAATCTCGATGATGTCTAAAAACTTATTTTTTGCATCGTTCTCATTTCTTCTAATTGTTTTCGCGGTCTCTGCGACTGCAGAAGTGAATAATTTTGTTTTTGTTTAATATGTCCATAACGGCACATGTGATTTTCGGCTGGTGTTGTTAACAACAAACAATCTTCCAATTATATGTAAATTGTTATTGTAAAATCCAAACTATCTTCCAACTATCGTCTGGAAGTGAATAAAGCGAAACGCATTAGACGATGAAAGAAACTTCCAAATGTTGGGAGGGTTTACGCACAGACCCTTTTAGTCGATGTATGTCGCGTAATTTGTTCCATGTCTCGGCTGATGTTTTGCAGTTTTTTATGTATGACAGTTGTACTGGAGTCACACTAAGTATAATTGTCGCTGTTGCTTTTCCGTCACTTCTTTTCCATTTTGCATCATCTGGTTTTGCTTCATCTGTTGATACAATATCCCACAAATCTTGATGTATAAGCACAGCTTTTATTTGCAAACTCCATGAATCGTAATTTGTTTCACAAAATTTTTCAATATTTTACATTGAAGAACTCATCTTCACTTTGTCTTTCTTTTTCTTTGATAAAAATAATTTACTTTTAAATTATTACATTAAGAGTTATGCTGGGCACATAACCTGTTGAAAATGAAACAAGAACAATACTGCGTGATATGCACCGTGCGGTGTGTTTATTACGGCTGAAGAACTTATGATCTAACAATGTGGTTAAAGCTATGACTATGTCGCACATGCGTGTGTGTGTGTTGCAACATATGCGACAACAGATTAAACAATACTCCTCCTCAACACACATACATATGACTCAAAAAATAATACCTTATTTATTGAAAAATAATATTCCATTATCCAAAAAGTAATACATTAATATATATGATATGGGAATCCAAAATAAAAAATATTCTCTTAAAATACTTCACAAAAATGTTATTAACTTCAAACATAATAATAAAAACAAAAGTCAAAAAAAAATCCAATGTCATTCAAAAACTTAATTCGAATATAGTCCAAGACTTTTACAAAGTCTTGTATGATTAATTTTGGCTAGATTCTTAGTAAAAATATCCGCCAAGTTTTCACTACTACAACAATATTTTAATTCAATTAAACCTTTGTCATACACGTCTCTAATATGGTGGTAACGAATGTCTATGTGTTTTGTTCTATTATGATAAACCAGATTGCGAACTAAATGTAGCGAACCAAGATTATCTCCATTCAAATCAATTTTATCGGAGCAGTTCAAACAAATTTCACCAAGCAGTCTTTTCAAATATACAGCCTCCTTTGAAGCCGATGAAAGCGCCATATATTCCGCTTCGGTGCTGCTCATAGCAACTGTTTGTTGTTTTCTGGATTCCCACGAAAATACACCACCAGCATGAATAAACGTATATCCCGTGTATGATTTTCGACCTAGTGAATCTCCTCCCCAATCAGTATCAACAAAACACTTTATTTGCTCCTAGTTTTAAAGTATTTCAATTCAATAGCACTCGTTCTATTCAAATACTTTAAAATTCTTTTAGCTGCCACCATATGCTCATAATGCGGATCGCAATTCTTCTGAGACAACTTACAAACTGAATGGAGGATGTCAGGACGAGCACAAATATCTGAATGCATTAAAGAACCTATCAATGACTGATACTCCGTCGCATCTACTCTCTTGCAATCATTTCTATCAAACAGAACTTGAAATTTTGCTTCTAAAGGAGTAGAAACTGGTCTGCATTCTTCCATTCCATATCTCTGCAGCATTTCATTAATGTAGCTTCTTTGGTGAATAGATATTGCGCCGGTTGCACCATTTCTCTCAATTTCGATGCTTAACAATTTTTTCGCAGGACCCTTGTCAACTACTTTTACGCGTTTGGAAATTGCATTCTTAATTCGGTTCAAATCATGTAAATCAGAAGACGCTATGTGAAGATCATCTACATAAATGGCAATTAAATTTATTCTCTGCCCATCTCTCATAATATACAAACATGGTTCACTCCGACATGCCTTAAAACCAATTTCCAACAATATTGCATGAAGTGTTTTGTTCCACTATCGACCAGATTGCTTCAAGCCATAAAAACCGTTCTTTAATTTGCATACCTTACCAGGAAAATCTGTATTGACAAAGCGCTCCGGCTGGGACATGAATACCTCATCGCTTATGTCACTATTTAGATAAGCGGTTGACACGTACATCTGATAATCATCTTGTAAACGTTGAATTTGTCCACTCGCATCCTTTTTTAGCGTAAATACCCATTTACATCCAACGGCTTTATGACCTTCAGGTAATTCTGTTAGCTCCCACGTATCGTTATCTAATAACTCTTGTTATTCTTTTTGCATTGCGTCCCACCAACAATCAGAATATTTGCTTGACAATGCTTCTTTTACTGTGTTTCGTACCTGTATGTTCGAGGCTTGTACCAAATTCAAAACATTGTACTCTTTTCGTGGCATACCTGGTTGTTTACTACGTACAATTTTTGGTCTACCAGGCCCTCTTCTTTCGGTTTGGGCATCATCATGTTCCTCTGCAGACTCAAAATGAGATTCATTTGCCAAGATACCGTATGTCTGTTCTTCAATTGACTGTACCTCAGAAACAGCATTATCTGGCTTAACCCTCCCAATTTTATTATTGGGCTCAACTAGGACCATTATTTGGTCCTAACAACTCATCAACAGATATGGTTGCGCTTGCGTCCACATTTTCGACAAAACATACATCGCGACTAACAATGACCCCTCTCGTCGTTTTGTCGTACGAACGATATGCCTTCAATGTATCGGAATAACCAACAACAATGTATTCCTAACCCTTTGCTCGAAATTTGTGATGATGTTTTTTGTCAAGAGCTATAGCCAAAGAACCAAATATCTTAAAAAATCCAACCTTTGGTTTTGCTTATGCCAAACTTCATACGGTGTTACATTATTCAATGCTCGCGTTGGTACTCTATTACGTATATATGCCGCTGTGTTCCCTGCTGCTGCCCACAAGAACTCATCCAAATTAGCAAAGACCAACATAGCGCGTGCCATTTCGACCAAAGTCCTATTCATACGCTCAGCGACGCCATTCTGCTGCGGCGTATATGGCACAGTTAGCTGTTGAATAATACCATGCGACTTCAAATAATTCTTAAATTCGTTATTGGCATAATCAGTACCATTGTCAGAACGAAGTATTTTTATACTGTGTCCCGTTTGTTTTTCTACCATTGTTTTGAGTTCCTTAAATACATCTAAAGTATTGCTTTTTGCTTTCAAAAAATATACAAAACAATAACGCGACTTATCATCAACGAACGTTAACACATAACGCGCACCACCAAGAGAAACAGTATTAATTGGACCACAAATATCAGTATTTATAATTTCCATGAGCTCTTTCGCTCTGTTATTTGAATGTGAAAAAGGTCTAACCGTACATTTACTTTTCATAAAAACACTACAACTTATAGAACTAGGAAACTTAATATTCATACCTTCTACCATATTCTTTTGCGCTAGTTGATGTAAGCTCGCCACGTTCAAATGCCCGTATCTGTAATGCCATTTCATTGCCTCTGTTGTTGATTTTGCACGAAACAAATTGTTCTTCTGCTCAGCATACAAAAACAAGTTGTCAATCTTTTCGGCAGTCAGGATTACTCTACCCTCGTTGTCATTTATTGTTGCACACTTCGATCCAAATTTCACAACATCTTTTTCTGCAACTCTGCCCACAGAAATAAAGTTGCACTGTAGCTCAGGTACGTACAAAACATCATTTAGCTTGATGTTACAGTGGTTGATTCGTACTTTCCCCTTTCCTCTTGCTTCTATTTTATTGTCACCAGCAAGGGAAATTATTTCTTTATGGTCATAAAACGACACAAACATATCTCGGTTACAACATAAATGCGATGATGCGCCACTGTCAATACACCATACGTTGCTATGCAAATAGTTTTCGTTGTTAACCGTTGCTAAAAGAGAATAAGCGTGCGCATAATGTTTTTTCTGTTTACCCTTTTTACTCGTATCTTTGTCTGCTTTTTTACTTGTACACGATGCTGTGTAGTGGCCTTTTCCACCACAGTTGTAGCATTTGAAATTTGTTTTGTTTGTGTGCGAAGAATTTCGGTGGTTGTTCTCGTTGTTGTTGTTATTATTGCGTTGTATGTTTGAATTTCTCTGCTTTTTGTTTCCATGCGATATAAACACTTGTGTTGCGCCGTCAGCTTCTGTTGATTCTGATGATTTTCTACGTTCACCTTCTTCAGCAAGCTTTATTTGTAGTGCATTTAATTTTGGTAAATCATCTCTAGCTTCGAAAGCTATGACAAAATTCTAGAATGATTTGGGTAAACTCGCCTAAACCATTATTACCAACAAATCTTCTGGTAAATTGATGCCTGTTTCAGCAAGTTTTTCTACGATGGACGTAAAATTACACACATATTGTTGGATACCGTCGCTCTCATTCATACGCATGCCAAGAAGTTTTTTGAATAATGTTACTGTACGCACAGGCCCTTTTGGTCGATATATGTCGAGCAATTTGTTCCATGTCTCGGCTGATGTTTTGCAGTTTTTTATGTATGACAGTTGTACTGGCGTCACACTAAGTATAATTGTAGCTGTTTCTTTTCCGTCACTTTTTTTTCCATTTTGCATCATCTGGTTTTGCTTCCTCTGTTGATACAATATCCCACAAATCTGATGTATAAGCACAGATTTTTTTTGGCAAACTCCATGAATCGTAATTGGTTTCACACATTTTTTTAATATAATATATTGAAGAACTCATCTTCACTTTGTCTTTCTTTTTCTTTGATAAAAATAATTTACTTTTAAATTATTACATTAAGAGTTATGCTGCACATAACCTGTTGAAAATGAAACAAGAACAATACTGTGTGATGTGCACCGTGCGGTGCGTTTATTACGACTGAAGAACTTATGATCTAACAATGTGGTTAAAGCTATGATTATGTCGCACATTCGTGTGTGTGTTGCAACATATGCGACAACAGAATAAGCAATAAAGATTTTCAAAATCTGAAACTTGTCTAAAATTTGAAATCTGAAGTTGGGCTAGCCTAGCACATGACAAAAATCGCTAACTCTGAAAACGTAAAATATAAACTCGTTTTTTAGCGTTTTTTCGCAATAACTTTGCGAAATTTCAAGTTTTCCAAATCTGACACTTGTATGAAATTTTAAATCTGAAGTTGTGCCTAGCCTTGCACAATTTTTCCGCCATATGACGAAAATCGCTAACTTTGAAAACTTAAAAACATTTCGTTTTTATACTTTTTAGCGTGTTTTTTGCAATAACTTTGCGAAAATTCAGGATTTTCAAAATCTGATACTTGTGCTAATTTGTTTTAGTACAGTTTTTCCGCCACATAACAAAAATCGCTAACTTTGAAAACGTAAAATATAAACTCGTTTGTTACTTTTTTAGCGTTTTTTCGCAATAACTTTGCGAAAATTAAAGATTTTCAAAATCTGAAACTTGTGGTAATTTGTACTAGCCTAGCAGATTTTTTCCGCCACAGCGTTTTTTTGAAATAACTTTGCGAAAATTCACGATTTTCAAAATCTGAAACTAGTGCTAAGTTGTGCTAGTCTAGCACAGTTTTTCCGCAACATGACAAAAATCGCTAATTTTGAAAACGTAAAATATAAACTCGTTTGTTACTTTTTTAGCGTTTTTTCGCAATAACTTTGCGAAAGTTCAAGATTTTCAAAAGCTGATACTTGTCTGAAATTTTAAATCTAAAGTTGTGCCTGGCCTAGCTTACGAAAATCACTAACTTTAAAATCAAAAAAAATAATGAAGTTTTATACTTTTTTAGCGTTTTTTGCAATAACTTTTGCGAAAATTCAAGATTTTCGTTGACTTTGAAAACTTAAAAAATAATTCGGTTTTTTACCTCTTTAGCGTTTTTTTCGAATTACTTTGCAAAAATTCACGATTTTCAAACTCTAAAACTAGCCTAGCACAGTTTTTCCGTCACATGACAAAAATCGCTAACTTAGAAAACGTAAAATAAAAACGCGTTTTTAACTTTTTTAGCGTTTTTTCGCAATAACTTTGCGAAAATCTGAAGCTTGTGCTAAAATGTGCTAGCCTGGTACAATTTTTCCGCCACATGACAAAATTCGCTTACTTTAAAAACTTACTCTTTTTTTTAGCATTTTTTCGCAATAACCTAGCGAAAATTGAAGATTTTCAAAATCTGAATATTCAAACTCTGTGCTTAGTTGTTCTTGCCTAGCAGAATTTAAGATTTTCACAATCTGAAACTTGTCTGAAATTTGAAATCTGAAGTTGTGGTAGCCTAGCACAATTTTTCTGCCACATGACGAAAATCGCTAACTTTAAAAAGGTAAAATATAAATGCATTTTTTTTTACTTTTTGAGCGATTTTTTTAATAACTTTGCGAAAATTAAAGATTTTCAAAATCTGAAACTTGTGGTAAGTTGTGACAGCCTAGCAGAACATGACAAAATTCGCTAACTTTGAAAACGTAAAATATAACTCGTTTTTTTTACTTTTTTAACGTTTTTCGCAATAACTTTGCGAAAGTTCAAGATTTTTAAAATCTGATATTTGTCTGAAATTTGAAATCTGAAGTTGTGCTAGCCTAGCACTATTTTTGCGCCACATGACGAAAATCGCTAACTATAAAAACGTAAAATATAAACGGGGTTTTTTTCTTTTTTAGCGTTTTTTTTCCAATAACTTTGCGAAAATTCAGGATTTTCAAAATCTGAAACTTGTGCAAAGTTGTGCTAGCCTAGCACAGTTTTTCCGCCACATAACAATAATCGCTAACTTTGAAAACGTAAAATATAAACTCGTTTATTACGTTTTTAGCTTTTTTTCGCAATAATTTTGCGAAAGTTTAAGATTTTCAAAAGCTGATACTTGTCTGAAATTTTAAATCTGAAGTTGTGCATAGCCTAGCTAACGAAAATCGCTAACTTTAAAAGCTTAAAAAATAATTCAGTTTTATACTTTTTTTTCGTTTTTTTTGCAATAAGTTTGCGAAAATTCAAGATTTTTAAAATCTGAAACTTGTGCTTAGTTGTTTTAGCCTAGCACAGCTTTTCCGCCACATGACAAAAATCGCTAACTTAAAAAACGTAAAATATAAACGCGTTTTTTTAGCGTTTTTTCGCAATAACTTTGCGAAAATTCAAGATTTTCAAAATCTGAAACTTGTCTGAAATTTAAAATCTGAAGTTGTTCTAGCCTAGCAGAATTTTTCCGCCATATGACGAAAATCGCTAACTTTGAAAACTTAAAAACAATTTGGTTTTATACTTTTTTAGCGTGTTTTTTGCAATAACTTTGCGAAACTTGTGCTAAGTTGTTTTAGCCTAGCACAGTTTTTCCGCCACATATCAAAAATCGCTAACTTTAAAAACGTAAAATCAAAACGCGTTATTCACTTTTTTAGCGTTTTTCGCAATTACTTTGCGAAAATTAAAGATTTTCAAAATCTGAAACTTGTGGTGAGTTGTGAAAGCCTAGCAGAATTTGTCCGCCACAGCGTTTTTTTGAAATAACTTTGCGAAAATTCAAGATTTTTAAAATCTGAAACTTGTGCTTAGTTGTGCTAGCCTAGCACAGTTTTTCCACCACATGACAAAAATCGATAATTTTGAAAACGTAAAATATAAACTCGTTTATTGCTTTTTAGCGTGTTTTCGCAGTAACTTTGCGAAAGTTCAAAAGCTGATACTTGTCTGAAATTTTAAATCTAAAGTTGCCCCTAGCCTAGCTAACGAAAATCGCTAACTTTGAAAGCTTAAAAAATAATTAAGTTTTATACTTTTTCAGCGTTTTTTTTGCAAAAACTTCGCGAAAATCCAAGATTTTCAAAATCTGACACTTGTGCAAAGTTGTTTTAGCTTAGCACAGTTTTTCCGCCACATGACAAAAATCGGTGAACGAAGTTTTATCGGCCGTCCGTCTAGCATAACGATTTTATGTTCAGCGATATTTGATAAACCACTTAAATCTCTGAATTTTGGTAACTCCTCTTTAAGAAATGTGTTTTGCTCATCAGGTGTATGTTCCATAATAGTACGTGGGCCGGGAAAAATATCTACAGTACATTACCCCCTCCCGTTCCAGTTATATGCGTGGGGGTAGTGCCTTGATGAGCACACTGCCGTCCTTGTTAATAATGATTTGGAACCGTTTTTCTGAAACTTGTGCAAAGTTGTTTTAGCTTAGCACAGTTTTTCCGCCACATGACAAAAATCGCTAACTTTGAAAACGTAAAATATAAACGCGTTTTTTTTTACTTTTTTTAGTGTTTTTTGCAATAACTTCAAGATTTTCAAAATCTAAAAAAAAACGGTCTGACAAAAATCGATAACTTTGAAAACGTAAATTTGTATAGATGTGTTTCCACTTATGCTGGGGCAGACTCAGCCAGGCCCAAGGTCATTACAAACTATTTATTTTAGACTGAGAAAGAGAGAGGTGTGGTAGGACTCATATAACTATAATCTTTTATTTAATCACTTATTTCTGACATAAACACTACAAACTATTGGACGAATAGGTGACACGCGATGACGGCTGAGAGAAAGGGAAGATCAATCAGTCTCTCAGGGAATTTGGGTCTATGGGGAGCGATGGCTTCACTGGAGCACGGCGGCGGCGTCGCTGTAGATCGGCGGCATCACTGGATAACTACGGCGACGTCCCTGAAGATTGGCGGCGTCACTGTGAAACGGCGGCATCACTGGAGAAAGGCGGCGGCGTCACTGGATAACAGCGGCGGCTGCATCACTATAAATCGGCGGCGTCACTGGAGAACGACGGCGTAAGGTGGCGGCGCTAACACAAACCCAGGGGCCGAAAAGATGGACTGGGCAGACCAAACAGTCTCCTTTCGAAGCCCGAAAGCTATGAACTCGTTTGCTTCTGTGGCAGCGCGGATGTGACGTTAGAGATCGGGAAGGCCAAGCTATCTCTATTCCATCCAACAGCACCCACAACAAACAACTTTACTACAGCAGGGGAAATAGAGATCAGGAAGGCCAGCCTATCTCTACCCCTCTCAACCTATACTACCACAAGGAGAATTTCCAAAGAGAAGAGGGAAGACCAGACTTTCTCTTGTCAAAACCCTTGCGCATGCACTAACTACCTCAAGCTTCTGTCACTCTTACCTGTCGCCGTCCAATGACCAATGTCTCGAACTCATCCGCTTTTTATACCCTGTTGCGTTTCACACACACACCAATACCTTCACATTCCCGCCTGACCGTTTTAGTATGTAGATGTTGGCTGCAATGCGATCATATGATTCACGTTCAAGGCCCGAATTTCCGTTAAATTTGAATTTCTGGGGCCTATTTACACGCTCCCACTAATATATGTATCATATGTATACGTATTTTTTATAATACTCAATTTTTAATTCATTTTCTTTGTACCTAAATTCGTAAAATACTAAATAAATTCTTAAAGGTAAACAGAATGAGAACCAAAACAACGAAATATAATAAAAATGGAATAATATAATAAAATAATAGAACAATAGTTTATCTAATGTTGACAGAAACGAGGGAATCGACTTTTGTCGTTACATTAGCCGTCCCGTTCCAGTTATATGCGTGGGGGTAGTGCCTTGATGAGCACACTGCCGTCCTTGTTAATAATGATTTGGAACCGTTTTCCTCCAACTTCTTTATTAAACTTCACCCGCTTCTGGCGCAAGTTTTTCATCGACTATTCAACAACCTTTCGCAGTTCTGGTGTCTCAGAAAGGATGACGTGGACCCCCTCATGAACCACTTTAAATGGTGTGGAGATTGATGTACCAGGGCTTACAGGCTCTAGCCTATTTAAAATTGTATCGATCCGTGGCAATGGGAAGGCATCAAGTACCGATCGTCGGTTTAGCTATCGAAAATCCATACACGTCCTCTAATCCCCGTTTTGCTTCTTGACAAGAGTGATCGGCAAACTATATGGGCTATTTGATGGTTCTATACATCCTCGTGCAATTAAATTGTTCACTTCCGCATTAATGATGGCTTGCATGGCTGGGTTTCTTTTAGCGTAACGAAGTTTTATCGGCCGTTCGTCAAGCATAACGATTTTATGTTCAGCGATATTTGATAAACCACTTAAATCTCTGAATTTTGGTAACTCCTCTTCAAGAAATGTGTTTTGCTCATCAGGTGTATGTTCCATAATAGTATGTGGGTCGGGAAAAATATCTACAGTGTTAGAGATATGATGGAAAATATTTTCACTCACCTCTTTTGTTCTAGGATCTTCACGCTGAGTTGTTCCAGTAATATTTCGGCAGGTGCTGCTACTGGCATCTTCCGGAGAACAATGGAAAGTAAGCCCAGCGCATTGAATCTTAGTTTGGAATGACCTTAAGAAGTCTAATCCCAGGAAAATATCTTCATTGGAGTTTGTCATAACCAGGAAAGTACATTTTGTGTTGGTATTACCAAAGATGACAATTTGCACCGCTTTTGAAACAGACACCTTCGATCCGTCGGCTAATGTGAAATCAATGTTGACACGCAGGTTATATGGGTTTATTTTAATTTTTTTGACAAATTCGGCTAAAATGCAATTCCTGATGGCACCACTGTCGATCGTTGCCGTCACCAATTTGTTCTGCAGGAGAATAATGGTCATAGCGGTCAGTCGTGTTTCCTCTCCTTGTAGCAATGTCTGATTCTGAATGGGTTGCCCTTGGAAGCGATAATTCGAAGACTTGTCCATAGGCTCCCTGGCTTCCTCGGTTTCTCCGCGATAGCAATAATTTCGGAGTGGCCCGTTGCCTCGGTGATTGCTAGTATTAGATCGATGGTTTTCCGCTCGGCTTTGATAAGATGTCGTGGGGATGCTTTCTAGTTCATCTGCCTACGCTATCAGTTCGGGTAGAGAAGCAAAATCTCTCCGACTAATAAACCACTGGTAATCCGGTTGTGCATTTCGGAAAATTTGTTCCAATTTCTGTGACTCTGACAATTCTGAATGGTGCATCAGGTGTTGCAGGGCCAGCACATAAATCTAAAAACTTTCCTTTGGACGTTGCACCCTTTTACGTATCGCATCCTCTAATTTTTCGAAATTTCTCGATGGCAAGAAAAAAGTAAAGAAATCCGTTTTAAAATTGGACCAGTGTTGTCAGTGCTGGTTATTGTAGCGGTACCAAATTAATGCACGCTCTCGAAAGAACTCAGGCCTTTTCCGAGGTAGTTGGTCCAGCACCACGTCATACATTTCTGCCAACTCATCTAGGCGTTCTACGAAGCCGAAGGGATCTTGCCCACCATCATACTTGAGGCTCCATATTCTAACCAGTTCCACTAGTAGAATGTAGTTTTCGGTAACAGGTGCGTTTGTGACTTTTTTTTGAATCGGCCGCTCCATCTGAGGTGGCTTTCCTTATACTGGTGATTTTCCACCATTATGATGATCCTCAAGAGACGGTACACGTAAACTGGGGTTTCCGGCAAGTGTAGACGGCTGCCTGTTCGGTGATGGTACTAAATTTTGGGTATCATGCTTCGTTTGTACCTCTAGTAACCTCTCAAGTCTTTCTGGATCATGCTCTCCACCTAAAAATTGAGCAAATCTCTTGCGATGTTCCTCCACTTTTCCTGTAGTCTCTAGACCAAATTTTCTTAAATATGCTGCGAGATCTTCCTGCTTAAGCGCATATGCCCACGACAAACGCAAGATTTTCGATTTTAATATATATATTTTTGTTTTTTTTTTAATTTTTTTGACTCTGAGGATTTTTTCACACTTTTCTCTCTTTCTCTAGTTAGGAACAGTTTTTTTTACTGTCCCTGCTCGGGCGCCATTGCAACGACGTGTTTCCACTTATGCTGGGACAGACTCAGCCAGGTCCAAGGTCGTTACAAACTATTTCTTTTAGACTGAGAAAGAGAGAGGTGTGGATCACTTATTTCTGACATAAACACTACAAACTATTGGACGAATAGGTGACACGCGATGACGGCTGAGAGAAAGGGAAGACCAATCAGTCTCTCAGGGATTTTGGCTCTATGGGGAGCGATGGCTTCACTGGAGCACGGCGGCGGCGTCGCTGTAGATCGGCGGCATCACTGGATAACTACGGCGACGTCACTGTAAATCGGCGGCGTCCCTGAAGATTGGCGGCGTCACTGTGAAACGGCGGCATCACTGGAGAAAGGCGGCGGCGTCACTGGATAACAGCGGCGGCTGCATCACTATAAATCGGCGGCGTCACTGGAGAACGACGGCGTAAGGTGGCGGCGCTAACACAAACCCAGGGGCCGAAAAGATGGACTGGGCAGACCAAACAGTCTCCTTTCGAGGCCCGAAAGCTGTGAACTCGTTTGCTTCTGTGGCAGCACGGATGTGACGTTAGAGATCGGGAAGGCCAAGCTATCTCTATTCCATCCAACAGCACCCACAACAAACAACTTTACTACAGCAGGGGAAATAGAGATCAGGAAGGCCAGCCTATCTCTACCCCTCTCAACCTATACTACCACAAGGAGAATTTCCAAAGAGAAGAGGGAAGACCAGACTTTCTCTTGTCAAAACCCTTGCGCATGCACTAACTACCTCAAGCTTCTGTCACTCTTACCTGTCGCCGTCCAATGACCAATGTCTCGAACTCATCCGCTTTTTATACCCTGTTGCGTTTCACACACACACACACACACACACACACCAATACCTTCACATTCCCGCCTGACCGTTTTAGTATGTAGATGTTGGCTGCAATGCGATCATATGATTCACGTTCAAGGCCCGAATTTCCGTAAAATTTGAATTTCTGGGGCCTGTTTACACGCTCCCACTACTATATGTATCATATGTATACGTATTTTTTATAATACTCAATTTTTAATTCATTTTCTTTGTACCTAAATTTGTAAAATACTAAATAAATTCTTAAAGGTAAACAGAATGAGAACCAAAACAACGAAATATAATAAAAATGGAATAATATAATAAAATAATAGAACAATAGTTTATCTAATGTTGACAGAAACGAGGGAATCGACTTTTGTCGTTACATTAGCCGTCCCGTTCCAGTTATATGCGTGGGGGTAGTGCCTTGATGAACACACTGCCGTCCTTGTTAATAATGATTTGGAACCGTTTTCCTCCAACTTCTTTATTAAACTTCACCCGTTTCTGGCGCTAGTTTTTCATCGACTCTTCAACAACCTTTCGCAGTTTTGGTGTCTCAGAAAGGATGACGTGGACCCCCTCATGAACCACTTTAAATGGTGTGGAGATTGATGTACCAGGGCTTACAGGCTCTAGCCTATTTAAAATTGTATCGATCCGTGGCAATGGGAAGGCATCAAGTACCGATCGTCGGTTTAGCTGTCGAAAATCCATACACGTCCTCCAATCCCCGTTTTTTTTCTTGACAAGAGTGATCGGAAAATTATACGGGCTATTTGATGGTTCTATACATCCTCGTGCAATTAAATTGTTCACTTCCGCATCAATGCTGGCTGGGTTTCTTTTGGCGTAACGAAGTTTTATCGGCCGTCCGTCTAGCATAACGATTTTATGTTCAGCGATATTTGATAAACCACTTAAATCTCTGAATTTTGGTAACTCCTCTTTAAGAAATGTGTTTTGCTCATCAGGTGTATGTTCCATAATAGTACGTGGGCCGGGAAAAATATCTACAGTACATTACCCCCTCCCGTTCCAGTTATATGCGTGGGGGTAGTGCCTTGATGAGCACACTGCCGTCCTTGTTAATAATGATTTGGAACCGTTTTCCTCCAACTTCTTTATTAAACTTCACCCGCTTCTGGCGCAAGTTTTTCATCGACTATTCAACAACCTTTCGCAGTTCTGGTGTCTCAGAAAGGATGACGTGGACCCCCTCATGAACCACTTTAAATGGTGTGGAGATTGACGTACCAGGGCTTACAGGCTCTAGCCTATTTAAAATTGTATCGATCCGTGGCAATGGGAAGGCATCAAGTACCGATCGTCGGTTTAGCTATCGAAAATCCATACACGTCCTCTAATCCCCGTTTTGCTTCTTGACAAGAGTGATCGGCAAACTATATGGGCTATTTGATGGTTCTATACATCCTCGTGCAATTAAATTGTTCACTTCCGTATTAATGATGGCTTGCATGGCTGGGTTTCTTTTAGCGTAACGAAGTTTTATCGGCCGTTCGTCAAGCATAACGATTTTATGTTCAGCGATATTTGATAAACCACTTAAATCTCTGAATTTTGGTAACTCCTCTTCAAGAAATGTGTTTTGCTCATCAGGTGTATGTTCCATAATAGTATGTGGGAAAAATATCTACAGTGTTAGAGATATGATGGAAAATATTTTCACTCACCTCTTTTGTTCTAGGATCTTCACGCTGAGTTGTTCCAGTAATATTTCGGCAGGTGCTGCTACTGGCATCTTCCGGAGAACAATGGAAAGTAAGCCCAGCGCATTGAATCTTAGTTTGGAATGACCTTAAGAAGTCTAATCCCAGGAAAATATCTTCATTGGAGTTTGTCATAACCAGGAAAGTACATTTTGTGTTGGTATTACCAAAGATGACAATTTGCACCGCTTTTGAAACAGACACCTTCGATCCGTCGGCTAATGTGAAATCAATGTTGACACGCAGGTTATATGGGTTTATTTTAATTTTTTTGACAAATTCGGCTAAAATGCAATTCAAAATCTGAAACTAGTGCTAAGTTGTTTTAGCCTAGCACAATTTTTCCGCCACATGACAAAAATCGCTAACTTTGAAAACGATAAATATAAATGCGTTTTTTACTTTTTTAGCGTTTTTTGCAATAACTTTGCGATAATTCAAGATTTTCAAAATCTAAATTTGTGCTAACTTGTGCTACCATAGCACAGTTGTTCCGCCACATGACAAAAATCGCTAATCTAGAAAACGAAAATATAAACGCGTTTTTTACTTTTTTTAACGTTTTTTGCAATTAAAGATTTTCAAAATCTGAAACTTGTGCTAAGTTGTGCTTGCCTAGCAGAATTTAAGATTTTCAAAATCTGAAACTTGTCTGAAATTTGAAATCTGAAGTTGTGCTAGCCTAGCACAATTTTTCCGCCACATGACGAAAATCGCAAACTTTAAACAGGTAAAATATAAATGCGTTTTTTTCCTTTTTAGCGTTTTTCGCAATAACTTTGCGAAAATTGAAGATTTTCAAAATCTGAAACTTGTGGTAAGTTGTAACAGCCTAGCAGAACATGACAAAAATAGCTCACTTTGAAAACGTAAAAGATAACTCGTTTTTTACTTTTTTTTTTAGCGTTTTTCGCATTAATTTTGCGAAAGTTCAAGATATTTAAAATCTGATACTTGTCTGAAATTTAAAATCTGAAGTTGTGCTAGCCAAGCACAGTTTTTCCGCCACATGACGAAAATCGCTAACTATAAAAACGTAAAATATAAACGCGTTTTTTACTTTTTTAGCGCTTTTTTCCAATAAGTTTGCGAAAATTCAAGATTTTCAAAATCTGAAACTTGTGCAAAGTTGTGCAAGCCTAGCACAGTTTTTCCGCCACATTACAAAAATCGCTAACTTTCAAAACGTAAAATATAAACTCGTTATTACTTTGTTTTTGCATTTTTTCGCAATAACTTTGCGAAAGTTCAAGATTTTCAAAAGCTGATACTTGTCTGAAATTTTAAATCTGAAGTTGTGCCTAGCCTAGCTAACGAAAATCGCTTACTTTGAAAGCTTAAAAAGTAATTCAGTTTTATACTTTTTTAGGGTTTTTTTCGCAATAACTTTGCGAAAATTCAAGATTTTCAAAATCTGAAACTAGTGCTAAGTTGGTTTAGCCTAGCACAGTTTTTCCGCCACATGACAAAAATCGCTAACTTTGAAAACGATAAATATAAATGCGTTTTTTACTTTTTTAGCGTTTTTTGCAATAACTTTGCGATAATTCAAGATTTTCAAAATCTAAATTTGTGCTAAGTTGTGCTAGCTTAGCACAGTTGTTCCGCCACATGACAAAAATCGCTAACTTAGAAAACGTAAATATAAACGCGTTTTTTACTTTTTTTTTTTAGCGTTTTTTTCAATAACTTTGCGAAAATTCAAGATTTTCGCTAACTTTGAAAATCGCTACTTTGAAAACTTAAAAAATAATTCGGTTTTGTGCTTTTTTAGCGTTTTTTTTTCGAAATACTTTGCAAAAATTCAAGATTTTCAAACTCTAAAACTAGCCTATCACAGTTTTTCCGCCACATGACAAAAATCGCTAACTTATAAAACGTTGCATAAAAACGCGTTTTTAACTTTTTAGCGTTTTTTGGCAATAACTTTGCGAAAAAACGCTAAAAAAGTAAAAAAAAACGCGTTTTTATTTTACGTTTAAGTTACGTTTGTCATGTGGCGGAAAAACTGTGCTAGGCTAGTTTTAGAGTTTGAAAATCTTGAATTTTTGCAAAGTATTTCGAAAAAAAACCCTAAAAAAGCAAAAAACACAATTA
Source organism: Hydrotaea diabolus (assembly GCA_963513945.1). Classification (NCBI taxonomy): domain Eukaryota; kingdom Metazoa; phylum Arthropoda; class Insecta; order Diptera; family Muscidae; genus Hydrotaea; species Hydrotaea diabolus. The sequence continues at coordinate 2,092,730 of OY740721.1, forward strand.
GTTTTTAAGTTTTCAAAGTTAGCGAAAATCTTGAATTTTCGCAAAGTTATTGCAAAAAACGCTAAAAAGTAAAAAACGCGTTTACATTTTACGTTTTCTAAGTTAGCGATTTTTGTCATGTGGCGGAACAACTGTGCTAGGCTAGCACAACTTAGCACTAATTTATATTTTGAAAATCTTGAATTTTCGCAAAGTTATTGCAAAAAACGCTAAGAAAGTAAAAAAGAGTTTATATTTTACGTTTTGAAAGATAGCGATTTTGTCATGTGGCGGAAAAACTGTGCTAGGCCAGCATAGCGTAGCACATGTTTCAGATTTTGAAAATCAATTTCAATCAACTTTCGCAAAGTTATTGCAAAAAATGCTAAAAAAGAAAAAACGCCTTTTTTTAAGTTTTCAAAGTAAGCGAATTTTGTCATGTGGCGTAAAAATTGTACTAGGCTAGCACAACTTAGCACAAGTTTCAGATTTTTGCAAAGTTATTGCGAAAACGCTAAAAAGTTAAAAACGCGTTTTTTTACGTTTTCAAAGTTAGTGCAAAAAACGCTAAAAAAAAGGTAAAAAACGTGTTTATATTTTACGTTTTCAAAGTTAGCGATTTTTGTCATGTGGCGGAAAAACTGTGCTAGGCTAAAACAACTTCGCAGAAGTTTCAGATTTTGAAAATCTTGAATTTTCGCAAAGTTATTGCGAAAAAAACGCTAAAAAAGTATAAAACTGAATTAATTTTTAAGCTTCAAAGTAAGCGATTTTCGTTAGCTAGGCTAGGCACAACTTCAGATTTAAAATTTCAGACAAGTATCAGCTTTTGAAAATCTTGAACTTTCGCAAAGTTATTGCGTTTTTATTTTACGTTTAAGTTACGTTTGTCATGTGGCGGAAAAACTGTGCTAGGCTAGTTTTAGAGTTTGAAAATCTTGAATTTTTGCAAAGTATTTCGAAAAAAAACCCTAAAAAAGCAAAAAACACAATTAGTTTTTAAGTTTTCAAAGTTAGCGAAAATCTTGAATTTTCGCAAAGTTATTGCAAAAAACGCTAAAAAGTAAAAAACGCGTTTACATTTTACGTTTTCTAAGTTAGCGATTTTTGTCATGTGGCGGAACAACTGTGCTAGGCTAGCACAACTTAGCACTAATTTATATTTTGAAAATCTTGAATTTTCGCAAAGTTATTGCAAAAAACGCTAAGAAAGTAAAAAAGAGTTTATATTTTACGTTTTGAAAGATAGCGATTTTGTCATGTGGCGGAAAAACTGTGCTAGGCCAGCATAGCGTAGCACATGTTTCAGATTTTGAAAATCAATTTCAATCAACTTTCGCAAAGTTATTGCAAAAAATGCTAAAAAAGAAAAAACGCCTTTTTTTAAGTTTTCAAAGTAAGCGAATTTTGTCATGTGGCGTAAAAATTGTACTAGGCTAGCACAACTTAGCACAAGTTTCAGATTTTTGCAAAGTTATTGCGAAAACGCTAAAAAGGTTAAAAACGCGTTTTTTTACGTTTTCAAAGTTAGTGCAAAAAACGCTAAAAAAAAGTAAAAAACGTGTTTATATTTTACGTTTTCAAAGTTAGCGATTTTTGTCATGTGGCGGAAAAACTGTGCTAGGCTAAAACAACTTCGCAGAAGTTTCAGATTTTGAAAATCTTGAATTTTCGCAAAGTTATTGCGAAAAAAACGCTAAAAAAGTATAAAACTGAATTAATTTTTAAGCTTCAAAGTAAGCGATTTTCGTTAGCTAGGCTAGGCACAACTTCAGATTTAAAATTTCAGACAAGTATCAGCTTTTGAAAATCTTGAACTTTCGCAAAGTTATTGCGAAAAACGCTAAAAAAAGTAATAAACGAGTTTATATTTTACGTTTTCAAAGTTAGCGATTTTTGCAATGTAGCGGAAAAACTGTGCTAGGCTAGCACAACTTTGCACAACTTTCAGATTTTGAAAATCTTGAATTTTCGTTAGCGATTTTCTAAGTGAGCGATTTTTGTCATGTTGCGGAAAAACTGTGCTAGGCTAGTTTTAGAGTTTGAAAATCGTGATTTTTTGCAAAGTAATTCGAAAAAAACGCTAAAAAAAGTAAAAAAAAAAACCGAATTATTTTTTACGTTTTCATAGTAAGAGATGTTTGTCATGTGGCGGAACAACTATGCTAGGCTAGCACAACTTAGCACAAATTTAGATATTGATAATCTTGAATTTTCGCAAAGTTATTGCAAAAAACGCTAAAAAATAAAAAACGCGTTTATATTTTACGTTTTCAAAGATAGCGATTTTGTCATGTGGCGGAAAAACTGTACTAGGCTAGCACAGCTTAGCACAAGTTTCAGATTTTGAAAATCTTCAATTTTCGCAAAGTTATTGCGAAAAAATGCTAAAAAAAAGAAAAAACGCGTTTTTTTAAGTTTTCAAAGTTAGCGAATTTTGTCATGTGGCGGAAAAATTGTACTAGATGGAGGGGACAATGAGCTTTTTCACTGTCCTCAGGATGCGAAGGGTGCGAGATTTGCAAATAAAACAATTACTTTTATTATTCAATTAATATTTTATATTAATACTTCCATTGGTTTACGACTGCTTAATTTCCAACCGTGCTGTACAAAAATTGGAGAAGACTGACTTAAAATTAATGTGTATAGTATTGTAACGTCGCAGCGCACACAGAATGATATTTATTGAGTTACAATGATCATTATCATAGATTTCATATATTATCACTGTTGTTGTCGTGCAACCACTGATATTCTGCCTTTTTTCGGGAACCGCTAATCTTCAAGAATGTTCATAAGGTGTGTTGTTGTAAATAAGTACTAAAACTAGTTATTGAAGGCAAATGAATATACCAAAAGAAAATAGAACATAAATTAAAGTCAGAGAGTCCCAAACACTAGGCTAGCACAACTTAGTAAAAGTTTCAGATTTTGAAAATCTTGTATATTCGCAAAGTTATTGAGAAAAAACGCTAAAAAAGTTAAAAACGCGTTTTTATTTTACGTTTTCAAAATAAGCGAGTTTTGTCATGTATCGGATAAATTGTACTAGGCTAGCTCAGCTTAGCACAAGTTTTAGATTTTGAAAATCTTGAATTTTCGCAAAGCTATTTCGAAAAAACGCATTTATATTTCGTAACGACAAAAGTCGATTCCCTCGTTTTTGTCAACATTAGATAAACTATTGTTCTATTATTTTATCATATTATTCCATTTTTATTATATTTTGTTGTTTTGGATCTCATTCTGTTTACCTTTAAGAATTTATTTAGTATTTTACGAATTTAGGTACAAAGAAAATTGAGTATTATAAAAAAAACGTATACATATGATACATGTAGTATCAAATTCAAATTTAACGGAAATTCGGGCCTTGAACGTGAATCATATGATCGCAGTGCAGCCAACATCTACATACCAAAACGGTCAGGCGGGAATGTGAAGGTATTGGTGTGTGTGTGGGGGAAACGCAAAAGGGTATAAAAAGAGCGTGGGCGGAAGAGTTCGAGACAGTTGGTCATTGGACGGCGACAGGTAAGAGTGACACTAGCTAGAGCTAGTTAGTCCATGGGCAAGGGTTTTAACAAGAGAAAGTCTGGTCTTCCCTCTTCTCTTTGGAAATTCTCCTTGTAGTAGTATAGGTTGAGGGGGGTAGAAAAAGGCTGTCCTTCCCGATCTCTATTTCCCCTGCTGTAGTAAAGTTGTTTGTTCTGGGCGCTGCTGGATGGAATAGAGATAGCTTGGCCTTCCCGATATTTAACGTCACATTACCGCTGCCAAAGAAGCAAACGCGTTCATAGCTTTCGGGCCTCGAAAGGAGACTGTTTGGTCTGCCCAGTCCATCTTTTCGGCCCTTTGGCGACGCCATCGTTCTCCAGTGACATCGCTGATTTACAGTGACACCGCCGCCGTTCCCCATGGCGCCGCCGTGCTCCAGTGAAGCCATCGCTCCCCATAGAGCCAAAATCCCTGAGAGACTGATTGGTCTTCCCTTACTCTCAGCCGTCATCGCGTGTGACCTATTTTATTGATTAAATAAAAGATTTTAGTTATATGAGTCCTACCACACCTCTCTCTTTCTCAGTCTAAAATAAATAGTTTGTAACGACCTTGGGCCTGGCTGAGTCTGTCTCAGCATAAGTGGAAACACGTCGTTACAATGGCGCCCGAGCAGGGACAGTAAAAAAAGTTGTTTTAGCCTAGCACAGTTTTTCCGCCACATGACAAAAATCGCTAACTTTGAAAACGTAAAATATAAACGCGTTTTTTACTTTTTTTTAGCGTTTTTTGCGCTAACTTTAACAACGTAAAATAAAAACGCGTTTTTAACTTTTTAGCGTTTTTCAAAATAACATTGCAAAAATCTAAAACTTGTGCTAAGATGTGTTAGCCTAGCACAGTTTTTCCGCCACATGACAAAATCGCTATCTTTGAAAACGTAAAATATAAACTCTTTTTTACTTTTTTAGCGTTTTTTGCAATAACTTTGCGAAAATTCAAGATTTTTAAAATCTAAATTTGTGCGAAGTTGTGCTAGCCTAGCACAGTTGTTCCGCCACATGACAAAAATCGCTAACTTAGAAAACGTAAAATATAAACGCGTTTTTTTACTTTTTTTAGCGTTTTTTGCAATAACTTTGCGAAAATTCAAGATTTTCGCTAACTTTGAAAACTTAAAAAATAATTCGGTTTTTTACTTTTTAAGCGTTTTTTTCGAATTACTTTGCAAAAATTCACGATTTTCAAACTATAAAACTAGCCTAGCACAGTTTTTTCGCCACATGACAAAATAGCCTCGGCTTGGCAACATATTGTGTGCAGTTCATCATGTTTTAGAATGTGTGATCCGATTGTTCTTCGAAGGTAATGTTTTGATTGTTTCACGGCACTTTTCCACAATCCACAAAAATGTGGCGAACGGGGTGGAATGAACTTCCATTCTATGCCCTCGTCGCGACAGGTTTCTGTGATGACTGTTTTATGCTGTTCTGATAAAAAGTCGTGGAGCAGCTCTTTTAACTCCCTGTTGGCACCTAAGAAATTAGTGGCATTGTCTGAATATATTATTCTGCATCGTCCACGACGCGATATAAACCTTTTTAGAGCGGCAATAAATGCGGATGTGGACAGATCTGGTACTAACTCCAGATGGACGGCCTTTGTGGTAAAACAGACGAAGACTGCAAGAATAAACGCATATCCCGTGTATGATTTTCGACCTAGTGAATCTCCTCCCCAATCAGTATCAACAAAACACTTTATTTGCTCCTAGTTTTAAAGTATTTCAATTCAATAGCACTCGTTCTATTCAAATACTTTAAAATTCTTTTAGCTGCCACCATATGCTCATAATGCGGATCGCAATTCTTCTGAGACAACTTACATACTGAATGGAGGATGTCAGGACGAGCACAAATAGCTGAATGCATTAAAGAACCTATCAATGACTGATACTCCGTCGCATCTACTCTCTTGCAATCATTTCTATCACACAGAACTTGAAATTTAGCTTCTAAAGGAGTAGAAACTGGTCTGCATTCTTCCATTCCATATCTCTGCAGCATTTCATTAATGTAGCTTCTTTGGTGAATAGATATTGCGCCGATTGCACCATTTCTCTCAATTTCGATGCTTAACAATTTTTTCGCAGGACCCTTGTCAACTACTTTTACGGGTTTGGAAATTGCATTCTTAATTCGGTTCAAATCATGTAAATCAGAAGACGCTATGAGAAGATCATCTACATAAATGGCAATTAAATTTATTCTCTGCCCATCTCTCATAATATACAAACATGGTTCACTCCGACATGCCTTAAAACCAATTTCCAACAATATTGCATGAAGTGTTTTATTCCACTGTCGACCAGATTGCTTCAAGCCATATAAAGCCTTCTTCAATTTGCATACCTTACCAGGAATTTCTGTATTGACAAAGCGCTCCGGCTGGGACATAAATACCTCATCGCTTATGTCACTATTTAGATAAGCGGTTGACACGTCCATCTGATGTTAATGCAATTCATATTCAGCTGCTAGGCCACTCAACATTCGAATCGTTTCAAACCGAACTACCGGTGAAAAAGTCTCAGTGTAATTAACACCATAGGTCTGAGCAAAACCTTTTGCCACAAGTCTCGCTTTAAAACGTTGTATTTGTCCACTCGCAGCCTTTTTTAGCGTAAATACCCATTTACATCCAACGGCTTTATGACCTTCAGGTAATTCGGTTAGCTCCCACGTATCATTATCTAATAACTCTTGGTATTCTTTTTGCATTGCGTACCACCAACAATCAGAATATTTGCTTGACAATGCTTCTTTTACTGTGTTTGGTACCTGTATGTTCGAGGCTTGTACCAAATTCAAAACATTGTACTCTTTTCGTGGCCTACCTGGTTGTTTACTACGTACAATTTTTGGTCTACCAGGCCCTCTTTTCTCGGTTTTGGCATCATCATGTTCCTCTTCAGACTCAAAATCAGATTCATTTGCCAAGATACCGTATGTCTGTTCTTCAATTGACTGTACCTCAGAAACAGCATTATCTGGCTTAACCCTGTCAATTTCATTATTGGGCTCAACGTCATCGATAACATCATTTGGTCCTAACAACTCATCAACAGATATGGTTGCGCTTGCGTCCACATTTTCGACAAATTATACATCGCGACTAACAATGAGCCCTCTCGTCGTTTTGTCGTACAAACGATATGCCTTCGATGTATCGGAATAACCAACAACAATGTATTCCTTACCCTTTGCTCGAAATTTGTGATGATGTTTTTTGTCAAGAGCTATAGCCAAAGAACCAAATATCTAAAAAAATCCAACCTTTGGTTTTCGCTTATGCCAAACTTCATACGGTGTTACATCATACAATGCTCGCGTTGGTGCTCTATTACGCATATATGCCGCTGCTTTCACTGCTTCTGCCCACAAGAACTCATCCAAATTAGCAGAAACCAACATAGCGCGTGCCATTTCGACCAAAGTCCTATTCATACGCTCAGCGACGCCATTCTGCTGCGGCGTATATGGCACAGTTAGCTGTTGAATAATACCATGCGACTTCAAATAATTCTTAAATTCGTTATTGGCATAATCAGTACCATTGTCAGAACGAAGTATTTTTATACTGTGTCCCGTTTGTTTTTCTACCATTGTTTTGAATTCCTTAAATACATCTAAAGTATCGCTTTTTTGCTTTCAAAAAATATACAAAACAATAACGCGACTTATCATCAATGAACGTTAACACATAACGCGCACCACCAAGAGAAACAGTATTAATTGGACCACAAATAACAGTATGTATAATTTCCATGAGCTCTTTCGCTCTGTTATTTGAATGTGAAAAAGGTCTAACAAACACTACAACTTATAGAACTAGGAAACTTAATATTCATATCTTCCATATTCTTTTCCGCTAGTTGATGTAAGCTCTCCACGTTCAAATGCCTGTATCTGTAATGCCATTCCATTGCCTCTTTTCGGCAGTCAGGATTACTCTACCCTCGTTGTCATTTATTGTTGCACACTTCGATCCAAATTTCACAACATCTTTTTCTGCAACTCTGCCCACAGAAATAAAGTTGCACTGTAGCTCAGGTACGTACAAAACATCATTTAGCTCGATGTTACAGTGGTTGATTCGTACTTTCCCCTTTCCTCTTGCTTCTATTTTATTGTCACCAGCAAGGGAAATTATTTCTTTATGGTCATAAAACGACACAAACATATCTCGGTAACAACATAAATGCGATGATGCGCCACTGTCATTACACCATACGTTGCTATGCAAATAGTTTTCGTTGTTAACCGTTGCAAAAACAGAATAAGCGTGCACATAATGTTTTTTCTGTTCACCCTTTTTACTCGTATCTTTGTCTGCTTTTTTTACTTGTACAAATTAATTCATTTTAAGGATTTTTGGTTTTTTAAAAAAAGCCCGTTGGGCAACTTTATTAATTGAATGTCAAAACTAGACTAACTTAAAAGTAAAATAGAAATTATTTGGTTGATTTAATTGTTCCTTCATTCTCATTCTCCACAAAGTTTCTCACGTAAAGAAAATGTTAACGTAATCATAAATACCGTGCAGGTGTTTTGGTACTGTGAGAAACTTTGATTTGCGGATGAACATGGGAAGAGCAATGCAAAAATATGAAGTTCCGTGTGGGAACATTAAAATATCAATATTGCTGAATAGGAATTTAGATTTAAATATTGCTCGTGTTAACTCCTCCCCTCTTAAGATCGAACCTCTAAGTTCGAAGAATTTATCATATCCTCAACATCTCTAAAAGTTATTTCAGGATTTGATATTGGCTGGGTTCGTTTAGAGAGGATATGTTTGACTGCCAATGGCAAAGCAAAGAATACGAATGCCAGAAAAATGATTGAAACGATCAGGTAAATAAATATAGAATTTTCGGACTCCAATGTCCTTATTAGTATCGTATTATTTTCATGGAGTTCTTTTATCATTCCCAGCGATAGAACCTCCTCTGTATTTTCTATATTTACGCCAGGTTGAAAAAGTGGAGGCAAAGGATTCGAAAACAACTCCTCCTGAGTCAAAAAAGTTTTGTCTCGAATTTGAATTGAGACGTTATGATGTTTTATCAGAAATGTCCCCTGTAAAGGTAAACATTGTCCTTTGACCAAAATTTCCCCATTAAATCTATTTAAAAATATCAAGTTTTCATTCATCTGTTCCACATCAGGAATGTGTTGGTTATTCATTATGGAACAGTTGGAAATGACATTATGTAACAATGCCGTAATGCATGAATCATTTGAAATATCAACCAAATTATTTCTTTTACAAATATTTATATTATTATAGGTTTTACAATTAGTTTTTATGCCAAATATTTTTTCTTTTCTTCTTAAGATTTTCTTAAAATTAATTTTATTTATTGTGTGTTCATCTCTTACTGGAAGTAACATAATTTTTCTGTACGATTCAATTTCGACTGTTGGGAAACTAATTATGTATAGGATGTTTCCACCATTGGAAGCAATCTTTATTTCGGAAAATTCCAGTGCATCATCAAAATTCATAAATGGTATATTGTCATGGTCTAAATAGTGTGTAATGCTCTCCATCTCCGAGTCCGAAAGTAAAAACGAGTTCGTCACGTCCGTTTTTGCCCATTGTATTCCGTATTCAATATTTGTCAGTTCCCTATTTATGATCTCTAGTCTATATTTAAGGTCAAGTGCTATATTATTCTCTTCTGACTTACTGAATTTTCCCGCAATTTGATTAGTCCGATTAGTCATTTCTGTCAATTTGTCAAAAATTGCCCTGTTTATAACAACCTGATTGTTGTTATTATTCAAAACATTGTTTATTTTATCAGTCAGTAGTAAAAAGTCATCATGGTCGGGGGAGCCTGCGATCCACTTCCACGCAGTGCCTATCGCATTAATAGATCTTTTGGCCCTATTGATAACCTTAAGTCTGTCTATTGCTCTTTTTGCCTGTGCTAATTCGTGAAATAGTGCCGGCTGAAATATATTTGTCGAAGCAATTTTATTCCGTATGTCATTGTTGGTAGATTGTATCAGCGTTTCATATCTGTCGATATCCAATACGTGTATTAACCGGAATGTGTCATTTTGAATCTGTGTTGGTCCTTCGTCAACTGTAATTAGTTTAGAGTTAGTATAGTCCAGGATTTGTATTTCCGACGAGCACAGCGTGCACAGCAGTAGTCTGAAAGAAAATTAATTCCTGATTAGTCCTTTATGTATTATTCGTCCGCTTTGAGTCACAATAGTGCTACTTTTGTTCTCGGCAACTATTTCTTTCCTATACCTTGGTGACAGTTTATTCCCTATTCGTTTATTAGTCCTAACATAAATTTCCTCTCCTACCGTGTATTCCTTCACTGGTTTCCGTTTCTTATTATGGAACGAGAGATCCGCATCTTGTTTCTCTTGAAGACGTCTTATATTCTCCCCCCTGGCTTCATGAAGCTGCTCCAGACTTGTGGACATACCCCTTCCAAAAAAAAGTTCAACAGGTTTTCGTCCCGTGGTCGAATGAATAGAATAGTTGTATTTGCATACAGATCGGTCCAACAAATCTTTAAAAGAGTCATGAATTCTTTCACTCTTTACGCACCTTATTATCTCAGACAATGTGGAGTGAAATCTTTCAATCTGTCCATTGACTGTACTAGTGTATGGTGGTGCCTTAAAAATTTCGATGCCCAGTTGATCTTCCAACATGTGTAGTATAGGAGCAGAGCTGAGAGATTTCTCGTTATCGACGACTATTTTCTCAGGTACCCCGAAATTCATCAATATCTCACGCAAGGGTTGTCTTATGTCTTCCGTTGCCCTAGAATTGATTATCCTAGCTTGAGCATACTTGGAAAACTTATCAATTGCGGTGAGTATTACCCTGTTATTCGAATAGTAAATATCTATATGGACAATATGTCCCGGGAACTGTGGAATTGGGGTATTCTGTAAAATAGGATTATTAGGATGTCTCTCGTACTTCTGTTCCTTGCAAATCCTACACTGCTTTACAATCCTGTCTATCTTCTGTTGCATCCTGGGAAAGTAAAATTTCCTCAATAGCTGGACCTTATTCTCCCTGGAATTCCTATGAGCCCTTTTATGTTCCTTCAGGATCTCATTGTCCTGGTCCATTTCAACCGTTAGGTCGGTAACAAATCCCCGTGCAAACCTTATCCTATAATTCGCAAAATGCAAAGGATATATTTCCTGGATGGTTCCTAAGACTCGTTCCTCCGTCTTCAAACCATTAATAACTGACGGATTCAAATATCTTCTTAAAATATCCTTAAGCTTCTCAGATGAAAATTCAGGCTCGGTAATGACATGTCTATGGTAGGTGGGAAATATTATTTGAAATTGGTATGATGATGTTTCCCCTATATTCAAAAATAACTGATTCTTAAAAACATTTATAGGTTCTTGCGCAATTTGGATGAGATTCTCAGAAGAACTATCGTCACTATTTACAGTCGCAGTCAAAACGTTAATTTCGTCCCCTTGTGGCAACCTGGATAGTGCGTCTGCAACGACATTGGACCTTCCTGGTTTATAGTGCATTTCATAATTGTATTCCTCCAATGTTGCCTTCCACCTTTTCAATTTAGGGTTACTATTTTTATTGCTTAAAGCAAATGTCAGAGGTTGATGGTCGGTAAATATTTTTATCTTTGCTCTACCATACAAATAATTTCTCAATGAAACCAACGCCCATACTATCGCGAACATTTCCTTTTCATTAGCAGCATAATGTTCCTCAGATGCAGTAAGCGTCCTAGATATAAATGTGACTGGTCTGTTGTCCTGAGACAAAACGGCTCCTAATGCATATTGAGATGCATCTGTCGTAAGTTGAAATTCTTTCTTATAATCCGGATATGTCAGTATAATGTCATTCATAAGTGTCCTCCTAAGTTTATCAAATGCTTTAAGAGCATCGTCATTCAATCTGATGGGTATCTTACTGGATGTTGTCTTAGGGGCTCGACCATATTCCCCTCTCAACAGAATTGTGAGCGGTTTTGCCAATTTGGCGTAGTCCTGTATGAAATTTCTATAGAAATTCGTCATCCCTAGAAAGGATCTCAACTCATTCAGTGTCTTTGGAGGTGGAATTCTAGAGATAGCCTCTACCCGTTTTGGGTTAGTCTTGATACCTTGGTCAGATATAACAAATCCCAAAAACTCAACTTCAGATTTCAAGAATTCGCATTTATCCATCTGTACTTTCATGTTTGCATTCTGCAAGGTATCGAAAATTATTTCCACGTCCCTCAAGTGAGTATCCTCATCCTTGCTGAAAATTATTATATCATCGATATAAACAAAACATCGTTTACCGATATGGTCCCTCAAAATATCGTCAAGAGCTCTTTGGAAAATTGCTGGGCCATTTTTCAGACCAAAGGGAAGACGAGTAAACTCATACTTCCCGTTGTTTATTGAAAAAGCCGTCTTCTCTATGTCAGATTCCTTAAGAGGAATCTGATGAAAACCACTTCTCAAATCCAGTATGGTGAAGAACCTACTTCCGCCTAGCTGTGTCAAAACGTCATTAATATTAGGGATCGGGTAGGCGTCCGGAATTGTTGAAAGATTGAGTTTCCTATAATCTATCACCACCCTGTATTTCTTTGTTCCAGATGCGTCCTCCTTCTTTGGAACAATCCATACGGGAGAATTATAGGGGGACCGTGATGGTCGAATAATTCCGTCTCGAAGAAGTGTCTGAATCTGGGATTCTATCTCATCTTTCAGGGACATTGGGTATGGATAGCTTGGTGAACGAATTGGATTGTCGGTATTTGTACGGATCTCGGCCATCACCCGAGTGGTATATGTAAGTCTCTCTTTAGGCTCACAGAATAAAGATGCGTACTTGGTGGCGAGTGCACTTATTTCCCTATCTTGATGGGGTGTGAGGTGGCTATTTCGTAATTGAATGGAATTCACATTTTCCGAAAGGGCCTGTTTTATCCTAATCCTAGTTCCGCCTTTTATAATCATATAGTCATGTTCGGTATAAATGACAGCGGATAAATCCTTCAGACTATCATTCCCGATAATTGCATCAAATGATTTAAGTGAAGGAAGTAAATAAAATTTCACGGTGATATTATCTAAACCAAATAATCTTGCAAACGTGTGTTGTGTAACTTTCAATTTCCCCCCTGGTGAGTCGGCATAAAATGGTGTTTTATTATCAAAAGGTTCCCTAACTAAATTTGGCTGAATGTAATTCTTATTCGATCCAGTGTCCACTAATATCCTTAGGACTCTGGTGCCAAATCTGCATTCGATGTACGGCAAGGAGGATTGGTATTGCCTAAAAAATGTACGTCCGTATGATTTAATTGCTGTTCCTCAATATCCTCCTCTACTGCAAAGGTGGATGGTTCAATGTATTCCTCTAGAGTCTGTTCGAACTGCTCATCGGAGGCTCTAATCTCCTCCTCATATCTCTCTATATCCTCTGTCACTATGTGAAAATTTCTTTGCTTCTTATTTGGATCGTTATACTGCGGTGGTGGTCTCCTGCCAGCATACCTGTCGTTAACCTTTGGATGATTCATATAATTTATATTACGCGATCTCATGGAAGAATCCACATCCATAGGTTCAGCACGTGGAATTGGTTTGGGTGCTAAAGGTCTTGGAGGCGGTCCGCTATTGTAAACCGGCTGTCCTGCCCTGTTGTCAAAGTTCCTTCTAGGATTATTGTCTAGATAAATTGGGTAATATGAGTGTTGACGTAGTGGAACATACTGAGGGTTAGAAAATGGTCGATTCTGTGTGGAAGGTTTGGGTCCTATCTTATGACCGTTATCATGGGTATTAACTTTCCTTGCATAGTTGTTAATCGAGGTTTTCTGACCGGGTCCGTTCAATTGGTCCGATCTAACGTTCTGATTTTCCAACTTAATGCACATCTGCAGAGCCTGAGGCAAATCCTTTGGTTCACTGATTCCCAGGAGAGTTGGAAGGTTTCCTCTTAAACCTCTAATAAAAGTATCGAGTGCTTTATCCCTATAAGAGGCCGTAAACAATGTTATGGACTCCCCGCTCATATCCATGCAAGATATTTTCTCAAGGATCAATGAAAGGTGACTGTATACCTCCTGATAGAATTCAATTAGGGACTTATTGCCCTGATTCAAGGAACCCATCTGATATTCTAATGTCCTGAGGTCCCTCTTATCGGCGTAATGATTTACTAGACAGGTCGAAATGTCTGTCCATCTCAAAGGGGTATTGTAGGATTCCAGAATGATATCTGCCTCCCCTATAATCTTGTTCCTAATTGCATGTATTATACAATAATACTTTGGTGTGTTCCTGATAGATTCGTAGCACTTTAAAACTCTATCTACACTCTTTTTCCAGGATCCAAACTGACCTGGCTGTCCTGAAAACTCCCTGATACATTTAACAATGTCAGGAATTTTACCATCCTCTGTCGTAGATTGTCCTAGGTCAATATTCTCGATATCCCCTGTCCCGTTCATTGCACTCTCGTGCCGTCTTATAGCGTTAGCTAGAGCCGGGATGTATTCCCCCAAAGCATTCCTTACTTGTTCAGTAATGAAAGCCTGTAATTCTGCACTAACGGATCTGTTCGCACCACTTGTTGAAGCACTGGTATCCTCCGTATTAAGTACCGGAGGCCGAATCAAATTATTTGGATTAGCCATGTTTGAATCGTACACTTTATATAATTGTTGTTATTTTCCTTCTTTTAAAATTTTTCAAATGTGTCACAATTGTTTCTTAATTAACTACTTCTTGTATTACAAAATTCTTTTATGTAAATTTTTATTCTTCATTAAAAATTGAATTTTTTTTTGTTTGTTTAACTCACAAAATTTACTTTATATAATTGTTGTTACTTTCCTTCTTTAAAAATTTTCAAATGTGTCACAATTGTTTCTTAAACTTTTTCTTGTATTACAAAATTCTTTTATTTAACTTTTTTTTTTTTTTGAGTTAGAAATTGATGATTTTTTTTTATTTGTTTAACTCACAAATTTTACTTTATATTTTTCTTTAATTTTTCCAATAAATTTTTTCTCTTAAAATTTAACTTTCAATATTTTTCTTTGAAAATTCAATTAATTGAAATTTTTTTTTTTATAACTTTTTTAATTTTTATATGATTCCTCGAATCTTTATTTGTAATTTCTCAAATTATTATGTTTTTTTCTTTCATTTAAAATTTACCTTTTTTTCTTAAAAAGGTTTTTTATTCTTTAAATTTTTGTAACTTTAAAATTTATAGATTTTTTTTTTTTTTTACGTAAGATTTTTTTACACTTATTCTAACACCAACAGATAGCACAGCTTAGTCCCTTTTGGATTTTGACCCTACTCCGGCACTGTAACTTTCATCGCTCGTTGGTGGGGTATATGCCTAGATATCCACGTCAATCCCTATGTGTGATAATTAACGCACATAGCCTTTGACTTTATTTTTTGGGGTTCCCTCACTTCATCGGTATACTGACTCACAATATTAACTTCATATCGGGATCAATTTCTTCCTTCGCGCGAGGGCCCCACGTTGGGCGCCAATTAATTCATTTTAAGGATTTTTGGTTTTTTAAAAAAAGCCCGTTGGGCAACTTTATTAATTGAATGTCAAAACTAGACTAACTTAAAAGTAAAATAGAAATTATTTGGTTGATTTAATTGTTCCTTCATTCTCATTCTCCACAAAGTTTCTCACGTAAAGAAAATGTTAACGTAATCATAAATACCGTGCAGGTGTTTTGGTACTGTGAGAAACTTTGATTTGCGGATGAACATGGGAAGAGCAATGCAAAAATATGAAGTTCCGTGTGGGAACATTAAAATATCAATATTGCTGAATAGGAATTTAGATTTAAATATTGCTCGTGATAACTTACACGATGCTGTGTAGTGGCCTTTTCCACCACAGTTGTAGCATTTGAAATTTGTTTTGTTTGTGTGCGAAGAATTTCGGTGGTTGTTCTCGTTATTGTTGTTATTATTGCGTTGTATGTTTGAATTTCTCTGCTTTTTGTTTCCATGCGATATAAACACTTGTGTTGCGCCGCACAGTGCACTTTTTTGGCACTTTTGGTGATCAAAAATCAATAACTTTTGATTGGGTTAACCATTTTTCTTAATTTTTTTTGTTTTATTAGTATGTGTTATAGCTATCATTATATGTGATAAAAGTTTATAATTTCAAAGCCAGTCCTTGAGAAATAAAACACAAGTTTTAGAAAAAAAAATATTTATTTTAAAAGACCTTCGAGGTCGGATATTACTTCTTTTTCGGTATTACTTTTTGGTACATATCGAAGAGATGAGATCAGAGGAAATCATAAGCATTTTTATTAAATCCGCATTCTGGCTTCTTCTGTCGCACTTTCTTGTGTGCCGCAATCGAAATGCCTTGTATTCTTTGTTTTTCGCTTCTTGAGCCTCTTCTGACAGTTCGCCAATGGGAAAGTAGTGATGCTTTATTATGTTTTCACCATGGCATAGTACCTTATGAATTGTAGGCGACAGTTTTTTCCAGCTACCATAGAGATTATTGTACATTTTAAGGGTATCAGCAGAGAATTCTCCAAACTTTTCAGCATCAATAACTTGGCGACAATTTATCGCAGCCAGCAATTTTTTAAAATTTAGCAAGAGACCTTCATCAATTTTGGTTATGGATGCTGTAAGTGCAACATCTTCAAAAAACCGCCTAGCAGTATTGCCATCATTACTGTTACCGAAACCCTGTTTAGGGTAATCAATCCTTAGTCCAGTACTTTCTTTAAATTTCTTTTGGATTTCCTTTTTGGTCTTTGCTCTGAGTTCCTTTTTTATCTCGCGCTTCTCTTTTGAAGTCTTTGCATCAAAATCTGGATTATTTTCTTTAAATGTTTGGAATTCCAAGTCATATGCAATATTTAAACAATGCGCCATAAATCGAAGTCGAGCATGAAGTGGCGATAATCCCAGTTCATACATTGATTCCACTTCATTGCATTCTGAATTTTCCATGCAAAACTCCTTTTGAGTTGCATGACACACGGTACAGGACAAAGATGACTTGTTTCCTAGGAGTCAACCACATATTTGTCAACAGAATTTATATGAATACATCAATAATTACTATACCTGATATAGCCTGAGCAACTTTTCCATCCACCATTGTAAATTGCAGAATATGTCTTATCCTTATTTCCGTTCCCTGCTGTGTAGTAAAAACTGTGTTGGAAAGGTTTTTAATTTCATCCGTCATCAATTTGTGCTTCTCAACAATTAACTCCGAACTTTCCTTTGAATACGAAAATTCAATAGGACGACAGTACCGCACAGAGGATGGCTTTGGATTTCTCCAAATTTCTTCACAATTTTTAGGATCTTTCGAAGTACCAGCCGTGTCTTGCATTAATCGAAGAGGAACCATTGATACCATGAACATCTGAGAATCACAGTGGCCTTCATCTATAACAGAAAATAATATGCATAAGTCCCAATTATGTGAATGTACCAATTATTTTACCAATTTTTTGTTTGTATTCACTCTGTCCTGATGAGCCATCACAACCCCATTTGGAATAAAGAACCATTTTGGAAGGCCAGTTTTGTTCTTTTTGATCGAAACTGAGGCTTTCCAATATGCGTTTCGAGGTATGGTCCAAGGAAGATTGAAGTGAAAATTTTGCAGATACCTCATCTACTGTAATATTTGCAGGAACACAAGCGTCTTTTTCTTCTGAAAGATGCTCTAGAGACGGCAAACCTCTATAGTTCTATTTTAAAAACGTCAACCGAAGTATCTTGTACTGTCGGTATGACAAGTCAAGGTCAATATATAAAGCAAGTGATTCAGCCGTAGTAAGTTCCTTACACTGATCTGCAGGTTTCGTTGCTTCTCTCAGTCTTCTAAGGACTTCGACGTCATTCCCATGCAAGGACTCCACCACTGACGCCTTATCATATTCGCCATTTTTTCTTAAGAGATATTTTAAAATGTTATATGCTTCCTCCAAACTTAATTCTTTCGCTGAATCATGTGTCTTCCTACGCTTACTCGAGCGTGCTGAATTTGTGTAAGACTTTCTTGGTCTTCCCCGGATAGTTTTGGATAATTCCACATCATCAAGCGATTCATTAACTTTTTGATTTAAGCTCAGTGATCCTAAGTACCAAGAACTTTCTTTATATTTTCGTAGAAACACGTTTTTTGATC
Source organism: Hydrotaea diabolus (assembly GCA_963513945.1). Taxonomy (NCBI): domain Eukaryota; kingdom Metazoa; phylum Arthropoda; class Insecta; order Diptera; family Muscidae; genus Hydrotaea; species Hydrotaea diabolus. Next base: position 2,110,466 of record OY740721.1, read on the forward strand.
GCGAACATTCTTTCCAATATCGAGAAAACCTTTTACCGAAGGCGTCCAGGTTAATTTTGTTTATTTCATTGTTTTCAACATTAATATCATATTTATGGCAAACTTTCACTAGCAACTGGTTGAAAAAAAAATTTTGCGTTATATTAGATTTATTTTCGGTATGTATTTCAAAACACTTTTCACATAGATCTTTTATAGATATATTTAATTTATCCATTATGAAAAATTATTTAACAAATTAAGAGGAATATTTTATCAGATTGCTCGTGTTTCCAAATTCATTAAAAATAACGGCATTTAAGTGACATATTTTCTCTACACTAATCTCTACTCTACACTACACTAATTCATTCTCAATAAGTTTTGATGTTTGACCATATTCACAATAATATTTCGTTATACTTGTCATAACTTTGAAATGCACGAAAATTAAAGTAATGCTATCATACATGGAGAGTTGCAGTTTGTTGCAGCTGAACTGTATATAGGATTATAGGGGATATATCAGAGAATAACTCTATGTCAATTGCTAGTGTGGCCGCAGGTGGCAACATAGTTAAAAGCTTAGATAAAGTTAAAAAATTTGGTAAAATAAAGTTTTTTTTTTATGAATTAAAACAATTGCTAAAATGCAACACATATGAGCTCATGTGAATATTTAAAGTTAAGATTGAATCCATCTTTCAAACAAAAAAAGAATCAGCCCGATATCTATAACCGTTGGTAAACTGCTTGTCCCGGAAGTTGAACTTTTTTTCATTTTTTTCATCGTTTTGCAATATTTATAAATTTATCCAATTTATACATCCAATATCTCCCGAACCAAAGAAGATGGAGCAAATCAGAAACCAGATTTAAAAAATGCAGCTATTTTTCATTTTAGATTCGTATTTGAAGTATGTAAATTCGAACATGCATTTTCATGTTTTTACATATTTTTGAGCACTCACCGGGCCAAAAAAGTGCACTGTGCGCCGTCAGCTTCTGTTGATTCTGATGATTTTCTACGTTCACCTTCTTCAGCAAGCTTTATTTGTAGTGCATTTAATTTTGGTAAATCATCTCTTATTTCGAGAGCTATGACAAAATTCTCGAATGATTTGGGTAAACTCGCCAAAACCATTATTACCAACAAATCTTCTGGTAAATTGATGCCTGTTTCAGCAAGTTTTTCTACGACGGACGTAAAATTACACACATATTGTTGAATACCGTCGCTCTCATTCATACGCATGCCAAGAAGTTGTTTGAATAATGTTACTTTACGCACAGGCCCTTTTGGTCGATATATGTCGAGCAATTTGTTCCATGTCTCGGCTGATGTTTTGCAGTTTTTTATGTATGACAGTTGTACTGGCGTCACACTAAGTATAATTGTCGCTGTTGCTTTTCCGTCACTTCTTTTCCATTTTGCATCATCTGGTTTTGCTTCATCTGTTGATACAATATCCCACAAACCTGATGTATAAGCACAGATTTTATTTGCAAACTCCATGAATCGTAATTGGTTTCACACATTTTTTTAATATTATACATTGAAGAACTCATCTTCACTTTGTCTTTCTTTTTCTTTGATAAAAATAATTTACTTTTAAATTATTACATTAAGAGTTATGCTGCACATAACCTGTTGAAAATGAAACAAGAACAATACAGTGTGATGTGCACCGGTGCGTTTATTACGACTGAAGAACTTATGATCTAACAATGTGGTTAAAGATATGATTATGTCGCACATGCGTGTGTGTGTGTTGCAACATATGCGACAACAGAATAAACAATACTCCTCCTCAACACACATACATATGACTCAAAAAATAATACCTTATTTATTGAAAAATAATATTCCATTATCCAAAAATTAATACATTAATATATATGATATGGGAATCCAATATATGGGAATTTGGCTATAGCCAAATTACCAAATATCTTAAAAAATCCAACCTTTGGTTTTCGCTTCTGCCAAACTTCATACGGTGTTACATCATTCAATGCTCGCGTTGGTGCTCTATTACGTATATATGCCGCTGTGTTCACTGCTTCTGCCCACAAGAACTCATCCAAATTAGCAGAAACCAACATAGCGCGTGCCATTTCGACCAAAGTCCTATTCATACGCTCAGCGACGCCATTCTGCTGCGGCGTATATGGCACAGTTAGCTGTTGAATAATACCATGCGACTTCAAATAATTCTTAAATTCGTTATTGGCATAATCAGTACCATTATCAGAACGAAGTATTTTTATACTGTGTGCCGTTTGTTTTTCTACCATTGTTTTAAATTCCTTAAATACATCTAAAGTATCGCTTTTTGCTTTTAAAAAATATGCAAAACAATAACTCGACTTATCATCAATGAACGTTAACACATAACGCGCAGCACAAAGAGAAACAGTATTAATTGGACCACAAATATCAGGATGTATAATTTCCATGAGCTCTTTCGCTCTGTTATTTGAATGTGAAAAAGGTCTAATCGTACATTTACTTTTCATACAAACACTACAACTTATAGAACTAGGAAACTTAATATTCATACCTTCTACCATATTCTTTTCCGCTAGTTGATGTAAGCTCGCCACGTTCAAATGCCCGTATCTGTAATGCCATTTCATTGCCTCTGTGGTTGATTTTGCAAATTGCAAAACAAATTGTTCTTCTGCTCAGCATACAAAAACAAGTTGTCAATCTTTTCGGCAGTCAGGATTACTCTACCCCCGTTGTCATTTATTGTTGCAAACTTCGATCCAAATTTCACAACATCTTTTTCTGCAACTCTGCCCACAGAAATAAAGTTGCACTGTAGCTCAGGTACGTACAAAACATCATTTAGCTCGATGTTACAGTGGTTGATTCGTACTTTCCCCTTTCCTCTTGCTTCTATTTTATTGTCACCAGCAAGGGAAATTATTTCTTTATCTCTGTTACAACATAAATGCGATGATGCGCCACTGTCAATACACCATACGTTGCTATGCAAATAGTTTTCGTTGTTAACCGTTGCTAAAACAGAATAAGCGTGAGCATAATGTTTTTTCTGTTCACCCTTTTTACTCGTATCTTTGCTGTGTAGTGGCCTTTTCCACCACAGTTGCAGCATTTGAAATTTGTTTTGTGTGTGTGCGAAGAATTTCGGTGGTTGTTCTCGTTGTTGTTGTTATTATTGCGTTGTATGTTTGAATTTCTCTGCTTTTTGTTTTCATGCGATATAAACACTTGTATTGCGCCGTCAGCTTCTGTTGATTCTGATGATTTTCTACGTTCACCTTCTTCAGCAAGCTTTATTTGTAGTGCATTTAATTTTGGTAAATCATCTCTAGTTTCGAGAGCTATGACAAAATTCTCGAATGATTTGGGTAAACTCGCCAAAACCATTATTACCAACAAATCTTCTGGTAAATTGATGCCTGTTTCAGCAAGTTTTTCTACGACGGACGTAAAATTACACACATATTGTTGAATACCGTTGCTCTCATTCATACGCATGTCAAGAAGTTGTTTGAATAATGTTACTTTACGCACAGGCCCTTTTGGTCGATGTATGTCGAGCAATTTGTTCCATGTCTCGGCTGATGTTTTGCAGTTTTTTATGTATGACAGTTGTACTGGCGTCACACTAAGTATAATTGTCGCTGTTGCTTTTCCGTCACTTCTTTTCCATTTTGCATCATCTGGTTTTGCTTCATCTGTTGATACAATATCCCACAAACCTGATGTATAAGCACAGATTTTATTTGCAAACTCCATGAATCGTAATTGGTTTCACACATTTTTTTAATATTATACATTGAAGAACTCATCTTCACTTTGTCTTTCTTTTTCTTTGATAAAAATAATTTACTTTTAAATTATTACATTAAGAGTTATGCTGCACATAACCTGTTGAAAATGAAACAAGAACAATACAGTGTGATGTGCACCGGTGCGTTTATTACGACTGAAGAACTTATGATCTAACAATGTGGTTAAAGATATGATTATGTCGCACATGCGTGTGTGTGTGTTGCAACATATGCGACAACAGAATAAACAATACTCCTCCTCAACACAAATACATATGACTCAAAAAATAATACCTTATTTATTGAAAAATAATATTCCATTATCCAAAAATTAATACATTAATATATATGATATGGGAATCCAATATATGGGAATTTGGCTATAGCCAAATTACCAAATATCTTAAAAAATCCAACCTTTGGTTTTCGCTTCTGCCAAACTTCATACGGTGTTACATCATTCAATGCTCGCGTTGGTGCTCTATTACGTATATATGCCGCTGTGTTCACTGCTTCTGCCCACAAGAACTCATCCAAATTAGCAGAAACCAACATAGCGCGTGCCATTTCGACCAAAGTCCTATTCATACGCTCAGCGACGCCATTCTGCTGCGGCGTATATGGCACAGTTAGCTGTTGAATAATACCATGCGACTTCAAATAATTCTTAAATTCGTTATTAGCATAATCAGTACCATTATCAGAACGAAGTATTTTTATACTGTGTGCCGTTTGTTTTTCTACCATTGTTTTAAATTCCTTAAATACATCTAAAGTATCGCTTTTTGCTTTTAAAAAATATGCAAAACAATAACTCGACTTATCATCAATGAACGTTAACACATAACGCGCAGCACAAAGAGAAACAGTATTAATTGGACCACAAATATCAGGATGTATAATTTCCATGAGCTCTTTCGCTCTGTTATTTGAATGTGAAAAAGGTCTAATCGTACATTTACTTTTCATACAAACACTACAACTTATAGAACTAGGAAACTTAATATTCATACCTTCTACCATATTCTTTTCCGCTAGTTGATGTAAGCTCGCCACGTTCAAATGCCCGTATCTGTAATGCCATTTCATTGCCTCTGTGGTTGATTTTGCAAGAAACAAATTGTTCTTCTGCTCAGCATACAAAAACAAGTTGTCAATCTTTTCGGCAGTCAGGATTACTCTACCCCCGTTGTCATTTATTGTTGCAAACTTCGATCCAAATTTCACAACATCTTTTTCTGCAACTCTGCCCACAGAAATAAAGTTGCACTGTAGCTCAGGTACGTACAAAACATCATTTAGCTCGATGTTACAGTGGTTGATTCGTACTTTCCCCTTTCCTCTTGCTTCTATTTTATTGTCACCAGCAAGGGAAATTATTTCTTTATCTCGGTTACAACATAAATGCGATGATGCGCCACTGTCAATACACCATACGTTGCTATGCAAATAGTTTTCGTTGTTAACCGTTGCTAAAACAGAATAAGCGGGCGCATAATGTTTTTTCTGTTCACCCTTTTTACTCGTATCTTTGCTGTGTAGTGGCCTTTTCCACCACAGTTGCAGCATTTGAAATTTGTTTTGTGTGTGTGCGAAGAATTTCGGTGGTTGTTCTCGTTGTTGTTGTTATTATTGCGTTGTATGTTTGAATTTCTCTGCTTTTTGTTTTCATGCGATATAAACACTTGTATTGCGCCGTCAGCTTCTGTTGATTCTGATGATTTTCTACGTTCACCTTCTTCAGCAAGCTTTATTTGTAGTGCATTTAATTTTGGTAAATCATCTCTAGTTTCGAGAGCTATGACAAAATTCTCGAATGATTTGGGTAAACTCGCCAAAACCATTATTACCAACAAATCTTCTGGTAAATTGATGCCTGTTTCAGCAAGTTTTTCTACGACGGACGTAAAATTACACACATATTGTTGAATACCGTCGCTCTCATTCATACGCATGCCAAGAAGTTGTTTGAATAATGTTACTTTACGCACAGGCCCTTTTGGTCGATATATGTCGAGCAATTTGTTCCATGTCTCGGCTGATGTTTTGCAGTTTTTTATGTATGACAGTTGTACTGGCGTCACACTAAGTATAATTGTCGCTGTTGCTTTTCCGTCACTTCTTTTCCATTTTGCATCATCTGGTTTTGCTTCATCTGTTGATACAATATCCCACAAACCTGATGTATAAGCACAGATTTTATTTGCAAACTCCATGAATCGTAATTGGTTTCACACATTTTTTTAATATTATACATTGAAGAACTCATCTTCACTTTGTCTTTCTTTTTCTTTGATAAAAATAATTTACTTTTAAATTATTACATTAAGAGTTATGCTGCACATAACCTGTTGAAAATGAAACAAGAACAATACAGTGTGATGTGCACCGGTGCGTTTATTACGACTGAAGAACTTATGATCTAACAATGTGGTTAAAGATATGATTATGTCGCACATGCGTGTGTGTGTGTTGCAACATATGCGACAACAGAATAAACAATACTCCTCCTCAACACACATACATATGACTCAAAAAATAATACCTTATTTATTGAAAAATAATATTCCATTATCCAAAAATTAATACATTAATATATATGATATGGGAATCCAATATATGGGAATTTGGCTATAGCCAAATTACCAAATATCTTAAAAAATCCAACCTTTGGTTTTCGCTTCTGCCAAACTTCATACGGTGTTACATCATTCAATGCTCGCGTTGGTGCTCTATTACGTATATATGCCGCTGTGTTCACTGCTTCTGCCCACAAGAACTCATCCAAATTAGCAGAAACCAACATAGCGCGTGCCATTTCGACCAAAGTCCTATTCATACGCTCAGCGACGCCATTCTGCTGCGGCGTATATGGCACAGTTAGCTGTTGAATAATACCATGCGACTTCAAATAATTCTTAAATTCGTTATTGGCATAATCAGTACCATTATCAGAACGAAGTATTTTTATACTGTGTGCCGTTTGTTTTTCTACCATTGTTTTAAATTCCTTAAATACATCTAAAGTATCGCTTTTTGCTTTTAAAAAATATGCAAAACAATAACTCGACTTATCATCAATGAACGTTAACACATAACGCGCAGCACAAAGAGAAACAGTATTAATTGGACCACAAATATCAGGATGTATAATTTCCATGAGCTCTTTCGCTCTGTTATTTGAATGTGAAAAAGGTCTAATCGTACATTTACTTTTCATACAAACACTACAACTTATAGAACTAGGAAACTTAATATTCATACCTTCTACCATATTCTTTTCCGCTAGTTGATGTAAGCTCGCCACGTTCAAATTCCCGTATCTGTAATGCCATTTCATTGCCTCTGTGGTTGATTTTGCAACAAAAACAAGTTGTCAATCTTTTCGGCAGTCAGGATTACTCTACCCCCGTTGTCATTTATTGTTGCAAACTTCGATCCAAATTTCACAACATCTTTTTCTGCAACTCTGCCCACAGAAATAAAGTTGCACTGTAGCTCAGGTACGTACAAAACATCATTTAGCTCGATGTTACAGTGGTTGATTCGTACTTTCCCCTTTCCTCTTGCTTCTATTTTATTGTCACCAGCAAGGGAAATTATTTCTTTATCTCGGTTACAACATAAATGCGATGATGTGCCACTGTCAATACACCATACGTTGCTATGCAAATAGTTTTCGTTGTTAACCGTTGCTAAAACAGAATAAGCGTGCGCATAATGTTTTTTCTGTTCACCCTTTTTACTCGTATCTTTGCTGTGTAGTGGCCTTTTCCACCACAGTTGCAGCATTTGAAATTTGTTTTGTGTGTGTGCGAAGAATTTCGGTGGTTGTTCTCGTTGTTGTTGTTATTATTGCGTTGTATGTTTGAATTTCTCTGCTTTTTGTTTTCATGCGATATAAACACTTGTATTGCGCCGTCAGCTTCTGTTGATTCTGATGATTTTCTACGTTCACCTTCTTCAGCAAGCTTTATTTGTAGTGCATTTAATTTTGGTAAATCATCTCTAGTTTCGAGAGCTATGACAAAATTCTCGAATGATTTGGGTAAACTCGCCAAAACCATTATTACCAACAAATCTTCTGGTAAATTGATGCCTGTTTCAGCAAGTTTTTCTACGACGGACGTAAAATTACACACATATTGTTGAATACCGTTGCTCTCATTCATACGCATGTCAAGAAGTTGTTTGAATAATGTTACTTTACGCACAGGCCCTTTTGGTCGATGTATGTCGAGCAATTTGTTCCATGTCTCGGCTGATGTTTTGCAGTTTCTTATGTATGACAGTTGTACTGGCGTCACACTAAGTATAATTGTCGCTGTTGCTTTTCCGTCACTTCTTTTCCATTTTGCATCATCTGGTTTTGCTTTATCTGTTGATACAATATCCCACAAACCTGATGTATAAGCACAGATTTTATTTGCAAACTCCATGAATCGTAATTGGTTTCACACATTTTTTTAATATTATACATTGAAGAACTCATCTTCACTTTGTCTTTCTTTTTCTTTGATAAAAATAATTTACTTTTAAATTATTACATTAAGAGTTATGCTGCACATAACCTGTTGAAAATGAAACAAGAACAATACAGTGTGATGTGCACCGGTGCGTTTATTACGACTGAAGAACTTATGATCTAACAATGTGGTTAAAGATATGATTATGTCGCACATGCGTGTGTGTGTGTTGCAACATATGCGACAACAGAATAAACAATACTCCTCCTCAACACACATACATATGACTCAAAAAATAATACCTTATTTATTGAAAAATAATATTCCATTATCCAAAAATTAATACATTAATATATATGATATGGGAATCCAATATATGGGAATTTGGCTATAGCCAAATTACCAAATATCTTAAAAAATCCAACCTTTGGTTTTCGCTTCTGCCAAACTTCATACGGTGTTACATCATTCAATGCTCGCGTTGGTGCTCTATTACGTATATATGCCGCTGTGTTCACTGCTTCTGCCCACAAGAACTCATCCAAATTAGCAGAAACCAACATAGCGCGTGCCATTTCGACCAAAGTCCTATTCATACGCTCAGCGACGCCATTCTGCTGCGGCGTATATGGCACAGTTAGCTGTTGAATAATACCATGCGACTTCAAATAATTCTTAAATTCGTTATTGGCATAATCAGTTCCATTATCAGAACGAAGTATTTTTATACTGTGTGCCGTTTGTTTTTCTACCATTGTTTTAAATTCCTTAAATACATCTAAAGTATCGCTTTTTGCTTTTAAAAAATATGCAAAACAATAACTCGACTTATCATCAATGAACGTTAACACATAACGCGCAGCACAAAGAGAAACAGTATTAATTGGACCACAAATATCAGGATGTATAATTTCCATGAGCTCTTTCGCTCTGTTATTTGAATGTGAAAAAGGTCTAATCGTACATTTACTTTTCATACAAACACTACAACTTATAGAACTAGGAAACTTAATATTCATACCTTCTACCATATTCTTTTCCGCTAGTTGATGTAAGCTCGCCACGTTCAAATGCCCGTATCTGTAATGCCATTTCATTGCCTCTGTGGTTGATTTTGCAAGAAACAAATTGTTCTTCTGCTCAGCATACAAAAACAAGTTGTCAATCTTTTCGGCAGTCAGGATTACTCTACCCCCGTTGTCATTTATTGTTGCAAACTTCGATCCAAATTTCACAACATCTTTTTCTGCAACTCTGCCCACAGAAATAAAGTTGCACTGTAGCTCAGGTACGTACAAAACATCATTTAGCTCGATGTTACAGTGGTTGATTCGTACTTTCCCCTTTCCTCTTGCTTCTATTTTATTGTCACCAGCAAGGGAAATTATTTCTTTATCTCGGTTACAACATAAATGCGATGATGCGCCACTGTCAATACACCATACGTTGCTATGCAAATAGTTTTCGTTGTTAACCGTTGCTAAAACAGAATAAGCGTGCGCATAATGTTTTTTCTGTTCACCCTTTTTACTCGTATCTTTGCTGTGTAGTGGCCTTTTCCACCACAGTTGCAGCATTTGAAATTTGTTTTGTGTGTGTGCGAAGAATTTCGGTGGTTGTTCTCGTTGTTGTTGTTATTATTGCGTTGTATGTTTGAATTTCTCTGCTTTTTGTTTTCATGCGATATAAACACTTGTATTGCGCCGTCAGCTTCTGTTGATTCTGATGATTTTCTACGTTCACCTTCTTCAGCAAGCTTTATTTGTAGTGCATTAAATTTTGGTAAATCATCTCTAGTTTCGAGAGCTATGACAAAATTCTCGAATGATTTGGGTAAACTCGCCAAAACCATTATTACCAACAAATCTTCTGGTAAATTGATGCCTGTTTCAGCAAGTTTTTCTACGACGGACGTAAAATTACACACATATTGTTGAATACCGTTGCTCTCATTCATACGCATGTCAAGAAGTTGTTTGAATAATGTTACTTTACGCACAGGCCCTTTTGGTCGATGTATGTCGAGCAATTTGTTCCATGTCTCGGCTGATGTTTTGCAGTTTTTTATGTATGACAGTTGTACTGGCGTCACACTAAGTATAATTGTCGCTGTTGCTTTTCCGTCACTTCTTTTCCATTTTGCATCATCTGGTTTTGCTTCATCTGTTGATACAATATCCCACAAACCTGATGTATAAGCACAGATTTTATTTGCAAACTCCATGAATCGTAATTGGTTTCACACATTTTTTTAATATTATACATTGAAGAACTCATCTTCACTTTGTCTTTCTTTTTCTTTGATAAAAATAATTTACTTTTAAATTATTACATTAAGAGTTATGCTGCACATAACCTGTTGAAAATGAAACAAGAACAATACAGTGTGATGTGCACCGGTGCGTTTATTACGACTGAAGAACTTATGATCTAACAATGTGGTTAAAGATATGATTATGTCGCACATGCGTGTGTGTGTGTTGCAACATATGCGACAACAGAATAAACAATACTCCTCCTCAACACAAATACATATGACTCAAAAAATAATACCTTATTTATTGAAAAATAATATTCCATTATCCAAAAATTAATACATTAATATATATGATATGGGAATCCAATATATGGGAATTTGGCTATAGCCAAATTACCAAATATCTTAAAAAATCCAACCTTTGGTTTTCGCTCCTGCCAAACTTCATACGGTGTTACATCATTCAATGCTCGCGTTGGTGCTCTATTACGTATATATGCCGCTGTGTTCACTGCTTCTGCCCACAAGAACTCATCCAAATTAGCAGAAACCAACATAGCGCGTGCCATTTCGACCAAAGTCCTATTCATACGCTCAGCGACGCCATTCTGCTGCGGCGTATATGGCACAGTTAGCTGTTGAATAATACCATGCGACTTCAAATAATTCTTAAATTCGTTATTGGCATAATCAGTACCATTATCAGAACGAAGTATTTTTATACTGTGTGCCGTTTGTTTTTCTACCATTGTTTTAAATTCCTTAAATACATCTAAAGTATCGCTTTTTGCTTTTAAAAAATATGCAAACCAATAACTCGACTTATCATCAATGAACGTTAACACATAACGCGCAGCACAAAGAGAAACAGTATTAATTGGACCACAAATATCAGGATGTATAATTTCCATGAGCTCTTTCGCTCTGTTATTTGAATGTGAAAAAGGTCTAATCGTACATTTACTTTTCATACAAACACTACAACTTATAGAACTAGGAAACTTAATATTCATACCTTCTACCATATTCTTTTCCGCTAGTTGATGTAAGCTCGCCACGTTCAAATGCCCGTATCTGTAATGCCATTTCATTGCCTCTGTGGTTGATTTTGCAAGAAACAAATTGTTCTTCTGCTTAGCATACAAAAACAAGTTGTCAATCTTTTCGGCAGTCAGGATTACTCTACCCCTGTTGTCATTTATTGTTGCAAACTTCGATCCAAATTTCACATCTTTTTCTGCAACTCTGCCCACAGAAATAAAGTTGCACTGTAGCTCAGGTACGTACAAAACATCATTTAGCTCGATGTTACAGTGGTTGATTCGTACTTTCCCCTTTCCTCTTGCTTCTATTTTATTGTCACCAGCAAGGGAAATTATTTCTTTATCTCGGTTACAACATAAATGCGATGATGCGCCACTGTCAATACACCATACGTTGCTATGCAAATAGTTTTCGTTGTTAACCGTTGCTAAAACAGAATAAGCGTGCGCATAATGTTTTTTCTGTTCACCCTTTTTACTCGTATCTTTGCTGTGTAGTGGCCTTTTCCACCACAGTTGCAGCATTTGAAATTTGTTTTGTGTGTGTGCGAAGAATTTTGGTGGTTGTTCTCGTTGTTGTTGTTATTATTGCGTTGTATGCTTGAATTTCTCTGCTTTTTGTTTCCATGCGATATAAACACTTGTGTTGCGCCGTCAGCTTCTGTTGATTCTGATGATTTTCTACGTTTACCTTCTTCAGCAAGCTTTATTTGTAGTGCATTTAATTTTGGTAAATCATCTCTAGTTTCGAGAGCTATGACAAAATTCTGGAATGATTTTGGTAAACTCGCCTAAACCATTATTACCAACAAATCTTCTGGTAAATTGATGCCTGTTTCAGCAAGTTTTTCTACGATTGCTCTCATTCATACGCATGCCAAGAAGTTGTTTGAATAATCCCAGTGTGCAATTGTTTCCGACATGTCTGATTTCCGAAATCGTCTATTAAATGTCTGTTATTTTATCAGACATTTAGCCGAATAACTCTTAAATGTCTATCGACATTTCTACGACTTAGTCTGCACATAGTCTGATCTTTTTTACTAACATAGTCTGCACAATCTCTGAATTTCCTTCCGAAAACTAGCCGACATAGTCTGCACATTCTCGGTAGGAAATTTTATGTGTTTGATTCCCTTATTATTTTTTTGTTTTTGTCATTTGATGGTAAATAGTTTGTGCTGCAGAGCGTTGTTCTGCCTCTGCCGACAATTTACCGTTTGTTTTTGCACATTATCTGTTTCTGTTTTGTGCTACATGCTTATTAGTGTTCATTGTCTTCAAGTGTCAACAGGTTATTATTGTAATAATATTGTGCGCGCAAAAAAACAACCAATAATAAAAGTTAAAGTGAAGTTGTACAGTAACGATGACATTCGAAAATTCATTTCTGAAAATTTAAAATTAATATTTATTGATGACAAAATTGCGTCCAAATTTTCGTGGTCTATTACGAAGAATAATATTTCGGTGAAGGATATCTACTTGATAAAATTACTTAAAGGTACCCTCTTACATTTTTTCTATATTGCTTGAAACTATAATACATTTGTATATATTTTTTTATTTATTCAATAGAAGTTGCGGCGGAAAAAATTCCACAAACAACCAACTCAACAATAGAAGGGCACATTAAGACATATTTTAATTCGTCTAAAGACAGACTCAACAAAAAACTTAAAAGGCAACACGAAGATTGAAGAATTTCTTCACTATTTTTAACTTTTTAATTACAATATTAATTTAATTTTTAATGAATTTGCTTTAACACTAAGTTACACACATTATGTCCTATGAACCTAATATACCTTTTCGGAAAGGGGAGAAAAATAAAAATACACGTGTAACATCTATTTTCATGTACACTTCTCTGGCGCCAGAACTTTAAACATAAAAAATCGTACGTGTACATTAAAATCGATGTTACACGTGTATTTTTATTTTTTCTCCCCTTTCCGGAAAGGTATATTGGGTTCATAGGACAAAACAAAATCAATTTTTGTAATATGATCTCAATTTTATTTTATAAATAAGAAAAATATATTCATACAAAAACCATAAAATGACTCTTATTGCTTTGTTTACAAGGTATCATATTGGACAAATTGTCAGAATTGTCTGGACATTCTCGGACAAAATGTCCGACAAAGGTCAGAATTGTCTGGACATTCTCGGACAAAATGTCCGACAAAGGTCAGAATTGTCTGGACATTCTCGGACAAAATGTCCGACAATGGTCAGAATTGTCTGGGCATTCTCGAACAAAATGTCCGACAAAATTCAGAATAGTCTGCACATTCTCGGATAAGTCATCCGACAAAGCTTAGAATTGTCTGATATTTTGTCCGACAAAGGTCAGAATTGTCTGATGTTTGTCTGACAAAATGTCAGATTTCCCTCCGAATTTCCCATCAGAATTCGGACAGACTTTTGTCAGAATAGTCGCCAAAAACTTTCGAATTTTTCCAGACAAGTCGGTTCGAGTTCTTGTCAACCACTCATACAAATGTCGGTAAGAATTCTGACGAAAGTCGGCATCAGACTCGGAAACTTTTGCCGACTTTCTGTCAGAATTCTGACCGAATTCGGAAGAATTGGTACACTGGGATGTTACTTTACGCACAGGCTCTTTTGGTCGATGTATGTCGAGCAATTTGTTCCATGTCTCGGCTGATGTTTTGCAGTTTTTTATGTATGACAGTTGTACTGGCGTCACACTAAGTATAATTGTCGCTGTTGCTTTTCCGTCACTTCTTTTCCATTTTGCATCATCTGGTTTTGCTTCATCTGTTGATACAATATCCCACAAATCTGATGTATAAGCACAGATTTTATTTGCAAACTCCATGAATCGTAATTGGTTTCACACATTTTTTTAATATTATATATTGAAGAACTTATCTTCACTTTGTCTTTCTTTTTCTTCTAAAAAATAATTTACTTTTAAATTATTACATTAAGAGTTATGCTTCACATAACCTGTTGAAAATGAAACAAGAACAATACTGTGTGATGTGCACCGTGCGGTGCGTTTATTACGACTGAACAATGTGGTTAAAGCTATGATTATGTCACACATGCGTGTGTGTGTGTTGCAACATATGCGACAACAGAATAAACAATAAAGATTTTCAAAATCTGAAACTTGTCTAAAATTTGAAATCTGAAGTTGGGCTAGCCTTGCACAATTTTTCCGCCATATGACGAAAATCGCTAACTTTGAAAACATAAAAACAATTCGTTTTTATACTTTTTAGCGTGTTTTTTGCGAAAATTCAAGATTTTCAAAATCTGAAACTTGTGCTAAGTTGTTTTAGCCTAGTACCGTTTTTCCGCCACATAACAAAAATCGCTAACTTTGAACAAAGTTATTTTTTTTTGCAATAACTTTGCGAAAATTCAAGATTTTCAAAATCCAAAATTGTGCTAAGTTGTGCTAGCCTAGCACAGTTGTTCCGCCACATGACAGAAATCGCTTACTTTGAAATTGTAAAATATAAACTCGTTTTTTACTTTTTTAGCGTTTTTTCGCAATAACTTTGCGAAAATTCAAGATTTTCGCTAACTTTGAAAACTTAAAAAATAATTCGGGTTCTTACTTTTTAGCGTTTTTTTCGAATTACTTTGCAAAAATTCACGATTTTCAAACTCTAAAACTAGCCTAGAACAGTTTTTCCGCTACATGACAAAAATCGCTAACTTAGACGTAAAATAAAAACGCGTTTATAATTTTTTTAACGTTTTTTCGCAGTAACTTTGCGAAAATCTGAAACTTGTGCTTAAATGTGCTAGCCTGGTACAATTTTTCCGCCACTTGACAAAATTCGCTTACTTTAAAAACTTAAAAAAAACGGGTTTTCTCTTTTTTTAACATTTTTCCGCAATAAATTAGCGAAAATTGAAGATTTTCAAAATCTGAATCTTCAAACTCTGTGCTAAGTTGTTCTTGCCTAGCAGAATTTAAGATTTTCAAAATCTGAAACTTGTCTGAAACGTGAAATCTGAAGATTTGCTAGCCTAGCACAATTTTTCCACCACATGACGAAAATCGCTAACTTTAAAAAGGTAAAATATAAATGCGTTTTTTACTTTTTGAGGGATTTTTTCAATAACTTTGCGAAAATTAAAGATTTTCAAAATCTGAAACTTGTGGTAAGTTGTGACAGCCTAGCAGAACATGACAAAAATCGCTAACTTTGAAAACGTAAAATATAACTCGTTTTTTACTTTTTTAACGTTTTTTGCTATAACTTTGCGAAAGTTCAAGATTTTTTAAATCTGATACTTGTCTGAAATTTTAAATCTTGCACAATTTTTCCGCCACATGACAAAAATCGCTTACTTTGAAAACTTTATAACCGCAATAATTTTGCGAAACTTCAAGATTTTTAAAATCCAAATCTTGTGCTAAGTTGAGCTAGCCTAGTACAATTTTTCCGCTACATGACAAAAATCGCTAACTTTGAAAACGTAAAATAAAAACGCGGTTTTAAATTTTTTATCATTTTTTTGCAATGCGACTTTGCAAAAATCTGAAACTTGTGCTACGTTGAGCTAGCCTAGTACAATTTTTACGCAACATGACAAAATTCGCTAACTTTGAAAACTTAAAAAAAGCGTTTTTTTTTAGCATTTTGCCAATAACTTTGCGAAAAATGAAGATTTTCAAAATCCTTAACTTGTGCTAAGCTGTGCTTGCCTAGCACAGTTTTTACGCCACATGACAAAATCGTTATCTTTGAAAACGTAAAATATAAACTCTTTTTTACTTTTTTTTAGCGTTTTTGCAATAACTTTGCGAAAATTCAAGATTTGAAAAAACTTTAACTTGTGCTGAGTTGTGCTAGCCTAGCACTGTTATTCTGCCACATGAGAAAATCGCTTACTTAGAAATTGCAATATATAAACTCGTTTTTTACTTTTTTTAGCGTTTTTTGGCAATAACTTTGCGAAAGTTCAAGATTTGAAAAAACTCTAACTTGTGCTAAGTTGTGCTAGCCTAGCACAATTTTTCCGTCACATCACGAAAATCGCTAACTTAGAAAACGTAAAATATAAACGCGTTTTTTTACATTTTTGCCGTTTTTTGCAATAACTTTTGCGAAAATTCAAGATTTTCGCTAACTTTGAAAACTTAAAAAATAATTCGGTTTTTTACCTTTTTAGCGTTTTTTCGAATTACTTTGCAAAAATTCACGATTTTCAAACTCTAAAACTAGCCTAGCACAGTTTTTCCGCCACATGACAAAAATCGATAACTTAGAAAACGTAAAATAAAAACGCGTTTTTAACTTTTTTAGCGTTTTTTCGCAATAACTTTGCGAAAATCTGAAGCTTGTGCTAAAATGTGCTAGCCTGGTACAATTTTTCCGCCACATGACAAAATTCGCTTACTTTAAAAACTAGTTTTCTCTTTTTTTTAGCATTTTTTCGCAATAACCTAGCGAAAATTGAAGATTTTCAAAATCTGAATATTCAAACTCTGTGCTAAGTTGTTCTTGCCTAGCAGAATTTAAGATTTTCACAATCTGAAACTTGTCTGAAATTTGAAATCTGAAGTTGTGGTAGCCTTGCACAATTTTTCCGCCACATGACGAAAATTGCTAACTTTAAAAAGGTAAAATATAAATGCGTTTTTTACTTTTTGAGCGTTTTTTTCAATAACTTTGCGAAAATTAAAGATTTTCAAAATCTGAAACTTGTGGTAAGTTGTGACAGCCTAGCAGAACATGACAAAATTCGCTAACTTTGAAAACGTAAAATATAACTCGTTTTTTACTTTTTTAACGTTTTTCGCATTAACTTTGCGAAAGTTCAAGATTTTTAAAATCTGATATTTGTCTGAAATTCGAAATCTGAAGTTGTGCTAGCCTAGCACAAATCGCTAACTATAAAAACGTAAAATATAAACGGGGTTTTTTCTTTTTTAGCGTTTTTTTCCAATAACTTTGCGAAAATTCAAGATTTTCAAAATCTGAAACTTGTGCTAGCCTAGCACAGTTTTTCCGCCACATGACAAAAATCGCTAACTTTGAAAACGTAAAATATATACTCGTTTATTACGTTTTTAGCTTTTGTTCGCAATAACTTTGCGAAAGTTCAAGATTTTCAAAAGCTGATACTTGTCTGAAATTTTAAATCTGAAGTTGTGCATTAGACCGGACTTAAATTTTTTTTTTTCAAAAAAGTGTACCGCCCCCTCAAATTGTTCCTTTTTACGCCAATAGTGAAATTCCAAAATCTTAGACTGATTGCCCTAGGTTAAGGCGTGGCACATGCCCACTAAAGTGGCTAAAACTAGTTTATATGGACTTTTCAAGAGACAAGGCACGAAAATATAAGTAAATTGTTTCATATATGTTTGTAATATATTATTTTATTGAAATTAACTTACGTTTAATGATTACTATTCTTGATATACATTTAAACTTAATCGCAAAGGTCTGATTTATTAATGCTACCGTACGTTTTCTTATAATCAGTTACTGTTTGCAAGATATATTGTTTCTCTTCTTCGTTTTTTGTTAAAGCTGCATTATATTCTTCCATTAGTTTTACAAAACGCTCTGCAGTATCATTAGCAACATGTAAGTTTTGTACAATATTCATTCCCTTTTGAAATTCGGATTCATTGTGCCACTTGGAAGGGTCAACTTTTAGAAAGTTAGTTTCAATATTAAATCTTTCGAAAAAGCTCAATGTTTTTTTATTAACAAAATCTGAAATATTTTTTTGGTTTAATTCATTCATGTTGGTTACTATTCTTTTATTCTCATTCTTTTGTTCTTCTTTGAGATTTTCAACCATTTTTCTCTTTTCTCCAACGTTTACAGCATTATCAAAAAATGAAAGACCTGCTGCTTCTGGTGTCAGGTACCACAAGTGATTCGAAAACTTGCGCGTTACTTCATTGCTTATTATTTCATTCAATTCATTGAATTTAATAATATTTTTCATAAAATTTAAATCATTTAAGGGTGCTTTCGTGGCAATTGGCGCTTCAATCCACGGTCTCAAATAAATTTTCAAAATGAACACACTTATATCTTGTATAGCATTTGCCTCGTGTGATGACATTGAGAATTGGTGGCGGAAAAGAAAAATCTTCAGCGTATATATCGTTTTAGCCATCCATCGGGCATGGTGCATCGCTCCAGGTGATTTAAAGCTTACAGGCTCTGTGTTTCGACCAAGAAATATAAGACTCAATTCCAATAACTCCTTGTAGTCTGCCCTGGGATGTTGTATAGTGACATAGTTATGAGCAAATTGAGCTAATTGGTCTTGTTCAGTTTTGTTAAGCGCAAGATTTATTTTTTTATCCACCATTCCACTTGCAAATTTTTGTTGATTGATTTTGGGCCATTTTTTTTTAAAACGCTGGAAAATATCTAATGTTGGTCCACTTAATTTTAAATCATATTTCTCGAAAGCACTTTTCAGCAAGAGTTCATATATGTGATGGCGGCAAGGGAGATATAACAATTCTCTATTGAGGTGTTGTTCTAATAAAATACAAGTACCTTGTAATCTACCTGTATTTGTCGCTGTAGTATCAAAACATAAAGCTTGTACCTTGTTTGGAAAGAATGTTGTTTATATTTACTGTTATAAGAAATTGTTTTTTAAATACCTTTTCTGTTAGATTCCATTCATTTAATAGTTTGAGTATGGCGTCTGTCTGTTCTTTTCCAGTACCAGCTGACAGGGCAGGTACTCCAAATAGATGTTCAATGCCATTTGTTGTTATCACAACAAATGGCATTACTAATGTACTGATATCATGTACAAATGCTTCAGCAGCAGCTATCAGAATACGTACTGCGTCCCTGTCACTTACCTTGCACTTGTCTAAGGTCGCAACAAGCTTGGAAGTGATAAAATGTTTCATTCCTCGTTTTCTGTTTTTTTGTTGAGAGTTACAGTTAGCAGTTTGATCAGTATTATCATCACTATCGTATTCATCAATTAGTTCTTCTCTATTGTCACTCAAATTATTCGCTGTCAGGAATACTTGGAATTGTTCTTCGCCCTGCTTTTCTTTTCGCATTACCTCTTTCTCAATACGAATATTTATTCGCTTTTCTATTATCTATTATCGTTTATTGAATAAAATTTTTTTTTTGGGTTTACATAAACTTACAGTCTAGAGATGGTTTTTTTTTTGTTTAACCTTACATCTATATTATTAATATTGTCTTAAAATAAAGTTGCATTGAATTTAAAGAGTGGAGGAGAAGGAAAATTTGTTTGTAAAAACCTTCACTAAAAATAAATGTACTTATAAAATAATTAAAAATTTTTCTAAATGAATTCAGTCATACAGATTGGTAATCAGATTATTTCCATTATTTAAACAGGATATTTTAAATTTATGAGTAATTTGGGTTACTCTTATATTAATGAGATCAACATTACTAAGCTCGTGCAAACGTCTAGTGCAAAAGTGCCAGGGTAAATTTAACATTAATTTCAATATCTTATTCTGACATCTTTGAATTTTCATAATATGGGTTTTGGCACAATTTTCCCAAACAGGACATGCATATAACGCAATTGATTGAAATATCGCCTTGTAAATAATAGTTTTATTTTCCAAACTAAGCTGGGATTTTCTATTGATAATGGGATACAACAGTTTTATAGCTATGTTCATTTTTCCAAGTATGTGCGAAATATGATCATTAAACGTTAAACGGGAATTTAAAATAACCTCCAGATATTTAACTGAATTTGACCAAGTGATTTCCCTGCCATCCATAACTAAGTTTGACTGTGGTGTATAACAAAGCTTTCTTTTTTTAGTGAAAAAGATAGCCTGTGATTTATCCGCATTTATTTTAATTTTCCACTTTTTTGAATATTCAACGATTTTATCTAAAGAAGATTGTAGCGGCAATATAATGCCATCAGCCATTAATCCTGAGCAAAATATAGCAGTATCGTCGGCATAGAATGCATATTCGCAAATATCATTTTTAGGAAAATCTGAGTTGTAAATTATATAAAGAATTGGTCCCAAAACAGAACCCTGAGGAACTCCAGCAGGTATGTTAACAATGTGTGAGAAATCTCCGTTTATTTCTACACAGAATGACCGCTCTGTCAAAAAAGATTTTACAATTTTTATTAAATATTTCGGAAGGTTTAATTTTATTAATTTAAAAATTAAGCCATCATGCCAGACAGTGTCAAAAGCCTTTTCAACATCTAATAAGACCAGAGCAGTAGAATTTTTTAAGGAAAATTGTGTATTTATGTGGTTAGTGATTCTTTTGACTTGATGAGTCGTACTATGAGAAGCCCTAAATCCAAATTGTTCATCTGGTAAAACATTCGTCGCATCTATGCATTCTATAAGCCGTTCTTTCATAATCTTTTCCAAAAGTTTACTTATATTACTAAGTAAGCTAACTTTGAAAACGTAAAATATAACTCGTTTTTTACTTTTTTAACGTTTTTCGCATTAACTTTGCGAAAGTTCAAGATTTTTAAAATCTGATATTTGTCTGAAATTCGAAATCTGAAGTTGTGCTAGCCTAGCACAAATCGCTAACTATAAAAACGTAAAATATAAACGGGGTTTTTTCTTTTTTAGCGTTTTTTTCCAATAACTTTGCGAAAATTCAAGATTTTCAAAATCTGAAACTTGTGCTAGCCTAGCACAGTTTTTCCGCCACATGACAAAAATCGCTAACTTTGAAAACGTAAAATATATACTCGTTTATTACGTTTTTAGCTTTTGTTCGCAATAACTTTGCGAAAGTTCAAGATTTTCAAAAGCTGATACTTGTCTGAAATTTTAAATCTGAAGTTGTGCATTAGACCGGACTTAAATTTTTTTTTTTCAAAAAAGTGTACCGCCCCCTCAAATTGTTCCTTTTTACGCCAATAGTGAAATTCCAAAATCTTAGACTGATTGCCCTAGGTTAAGGCGTGGCACATGCCCACTAAAGTGGCTAAAACTAGTTTATATGGACTTTTCAAGAGACAAGGCACGAAAATATAAGTAAATTGTTTCATATATGTTTGTAATATATTATTTTATTGAAATTAACTTACGTTTAATGATTACTATTCTTGATATACATTTAAACTTAATCGCAAAGGTCTGATTTATTAATGCTACCGTACGTTTTCTTATAATCAGTTACTGTTTGCAAGATATATTGTTTCTCTTCTTCGTTTTTTGTTAAAGCTGCATTATATTCTTCCATTAGTTTTACAAAACGCTCTGCAGTATCATTAACAACATGTAAGTTTTGTACAATATTCATTCCCTTTTGAAATTCGGATTCATTGTGCCACTTGGAAGGGTCAACTTTTAGAAAGTTAGTTTCAATATTAAATCTTTCGAAAAAGCTCAATGTTTTTTTATTAACAAAATCTGAAATATTTTTTTGGTTTAATTCATTCATGTTGGTTACTATTCTTTTATTCTCATTCTTTTGTTCTTCTTTGAGATTTTCAACCATTTTTCTCTTTTCTCCAACGTTTACAGCATTATCAAAAAATGAAAGACCTGCTGCTTCTGGTGTCAGGTACCACAAGTGATTCGAAAACTTGCGCGTTACTTCATTGCTTATTATTTCATTCAATTCATTGAATTTAATAATATTTTTCATAAAATTTAAATCATTTAAGGGTGCTTTCGTGGCAATTGGCGCTTCAATCCACGGTCTCAAATAAATTTTCAAAATGAACACACTTATATCTTGTATAGCATTTGCCTCGTGTGATGACATTGAGAATTGGTGGCGGAAAAGAAAAATCTTCAGCGTATATATCGTTTTAGCCATCCATCGGGCATGGTGCATCGCTCCAGGTGATTTAAAGCTTACAGGCTCTGTGTTTCGACCAAGAAATATAAGACTCAATTCCAATAACTCCTTGTAGTCTGCCCTGGGATGTTGTATAGTGACATAGTTATGAGCAAATTGAGCTAATTGGTCTTGTTCAGTTTTGTTAAGCGCAAGATTTATTTTTTTATCCACCATTCCACTTGCAAATTTTTGTTGATTGATTTTGGGCCATTTTTTTTTAAAACGCTGGAAAATATCTAATGTTGGTCCACTTAATTTTAAATCATATTTCTCGAAAGCACTTTTCAGCAAGAGTTCATATATGTGATGGCGGCAAGGGAGATATAACAATTCTCTATTGAGGTGTTGTTCTAATAAAATACAAGTACCTTGTAATCTACCTGTATTTGTCGCTGTAGTATCAAAACATAAAGCTTGTACCTTGTTTGGAAAGAATGTTGTTTATATTTACTGTTATAAGAAATTGTTTTTTAAATACCTTTTCTGTTAGATTCCATTCATTTAATAGTTTGAGTATGGCGTCTGTCTGTTCTTTTCCAGTACCAGCTGACAGGGCAGGTACTCCAAATAGATGTTCAATGCCATTTGTTGTTATCACAACAAATGGCATTACTAATGTACTGATATCATGTACAAATGCTTCAGCAGCAGCTATCAGAATACGTACTGCGTCCCTGTCACTTACCTTGCACTTGTCTAAGGTCGCAACAAGCTTGGAAGTGATAAAATGTTTCATTCCTCGTTTTCTGTTTTTTTGTTGAGAGTTACAGTTAGCAGTTTGATCAGTATTATCATCACTATCGTATTCATCAATTAGTTCTTTTCTATTGTCACTCAAATTATTCGCTGTCAGGAATACTTGGAATTGTTCTTCGCCCTGCTTTTCTTTTCGCATTACCTCTTTCTCAATACGAATATTTATTCGCTTTTCTATTATCTATTATCGTTTATTGAATAAAATTTTTTTTTTGGGTTTACATAAACTTACAGTCTAGAGATGGTTTTTTTTTTGTTTAACCTTACATCTATATTATTAATATTGTCTTAAAATAAAGTTGCATTGAATTTAAAGAGTGGAGGAGAAGGAAAATTTGTTTGTAAAAACCTTCACTAAAAATAAATGTACTTATAAAATAATTAAAAATTTTTCTAAATGAATTCAGTCATACAGATTGGTAATCAGATTATTTCCATTATTTAAACAGGATATTTTAAATTTATGAGTAATTTGGGTTACTCTTATATTAATGAGATCAACATTACTAAGCTCGTGCAAACGTCTAGTGCAAAAGTGCCAGGGTAAATTTAACATTAATTTCAATATCTTATTCTGACATCTTTGAATTTTCATAATATGGGTTTTGGCACAATTTTCCCAAACAGGACATGCATATAACGCAATTGATTGAAATATCGCCTTGTAAATAATAGTTTTATTTTCCAAACTAAGCTGGGATTTTCTATTGATAATGGGATACAACAGTTTTATAGCTATGTTCATTTTTCCAAGTATGTGCGAAATATGATCATTAAACGTTAAACGGGAATTTAAAATAACCTCCAGATATTTAACTGAATTTGACCAAGTGATTTCCCTGCCATCCATAACTAAGTTTGACTGTGGTGTATAACAAAGCTTTCTTTTTTTAGTGAAAAAGATAGCCTGTGATTTATCCGCATTTATTTTAATTTTCCACTTTTTTGAATATTCAACGATTTTATCTAAAGAAGATTGTAGCGGCAATATAATGCCATCAGCCATTAATCCTGAGCAAAATATAGCAGTATCGTCGGCATAGAATGCATATTCGCAAATATCATTTTTAGGAAAATCTGAGTTGTAAATTATATAAAGAATTGGTCCCAAAACAGAACCCTGAGGAACTCCAGCAGGTATGTTAACAATGTGTGAGAAATCTCCGTTTATTTCTACACAGAATGACCGCTCTGTCAAAAAAGATTTTACAATTTTTATTAAATATTTCGGAAGGTTTAATTTTATTAATTTAAAAATTAAGCCATCATGCCAGACAGTGTCAAAAGCCTTTTCAACATCTAATAAGACCAGAGCAGTAGAATTTTTTAAGGAAAATTGTGTATTTATGTGGTTAGTGATTCTTTTGACTTGATGAGTCGTACTATGAGAAGCCCTAAATCCAAATTGTTCATCTGGTAAAACATTCGTCGCATCTATGCATTCTATAAGCCGTTCTTTCATAATCTTTTCCAAAAGTTTACTTATATTACTAAGTAAGCTAACTTTGAAAACGTAAAATATAACTCGTTTTTTACTTTTTTAACGTTTTTCGCATTAACTTTGCGAAAGTTCAAGATTTTTAAAATCTGATATTTGTCTGAAATTCGAAATCTGAAGTTGTGCTAGCCTAGCACAAATCGCTAACTATAAAAACGTAAAATATAAACGGGGTTTTTTCTTTTTTAGCGTTTTTTTCCAATAACTTTGCGAAAATTCAAGATTTTCAAAATCTGAAACTTGTGCTAGCCTAGCACAGTTTTTCCGCCACATGACAAAAATCGCTAACTTTGAAAACGTAAAATATATACTCGTTTATTACGTTTTTAGCTTTTGTTCGCAATAACTTTGCGAAAGTTCAAGATTTTCAAAAGCTGATACTTGTCTGAAATTTTAAATCTGAAGTTGTGCATTAGACCGGACTTAAATTTTTTTTTTTTCAAAAAAGTGTACCGCCCCCTCAAATTGTTCCTTTTTACGCCAATAGTGAAATTCCAAAATCTTAGACTGATTGCCCTAGGTTAAGGCGTGGCACATGCCCACTAAAGTGGCTAAAACTAGTTTATATGGACTTTTCAAGAGACAAGGCACGAAAATATAAGTAAATTGTTTCATATATGTTTGTAATATATTATTTTATTGAAATTAACTTACGTTTAATGATTACTATTCTTGATATACATTTAAACTTAATCGCAAAGGTCTGATTTATTAATGCTACCGTACGTTTTCTTATAATCAGTTACTGTTTGCAAGATATATTGTTTCTCTTCTTCGTTTTTTGTTAAAGCTGCATTATATTCTTCCATTAGTTTTACAAAACGCTCTGCAGTATCATTAACAACATGTAAGTTTTGTACAATATTCATTCCCTTTTGAAATTCGGATTCATTGTGCCACTTGGAAGGGTCAACTTTTAGAAAGTTAGTTTCAATATTAAATCTTTCGAAAAAGCTCAATGTTTTTTTATTAACAAAATCTGAAATATTTTTTTGGTTTAATTCATTCATGTTGGTTACTATTCTTTTATTCTCATTCTTTTGTTCTTCTTTGAGATTTTCAACCATTTTTCTCTTTTCTCCAACGTTTACAGCATTATCAAAAAATGAAAGACCTGCTGCTTCTGGTGTCAGGTACCACAAGTGATTCGAAAACTTGCGCGTTACTTCATTGCTTATTATTTCATTCAATTCATTGAATTTAATAATATTTTTCATAAAATTTAAATCATTTAAGGGTGCTTTCGTGGCAATTGGCGCTTCAATCCACGGTCTCAAATAAATTTTCAAAATGAACACACTTATATCTTGTATAGCATTTGCCTCGTGTGATGACATTGAGAATTGGTGGCGGAAAAGAAAAATCTTCAGCGTATATATCGTTTTAGCCATCCATCGGGCATGGTGCATCGCTCCAGGTGATTTAAAGCTTACAGGCTCTGTGTTTCGACCAAGAAATATAAGACTCAATTCCAATAACTCCTTGTAGTCTGCCCTGGGATGTTGTATAGTGACATAGTTATGAGCAAATTGAGCTAATTGGTCTTGTTCAGTTTTGTTAAGCGCAAGATTTATTTTTTTATCCACCATTCCACTTGCAAATTTTTGTTGATTGATTTTGGGCCATTTTTTTTTAAAACGCTGGAAAATATCTAATGTTGGTCCACTTAATTTTAAATCATATTTCTCGAAAGCACTTTTCAGCAAGAGTTCATATATGTGATGGCGGCAAGGGAGATATAACAATTCTCTATTGAGGTGTTGTTCTAATAAAATACAAGTACCTTGTAATCTACCTGTATTTGTCGCTGTAGTATCAAAACATAAAGCTTGTACCTTGTTTGGAAAGAATGTTGTTTATATTTACTGTTATAAGAAATTGTTTTTTAAATACCTTTTCTGTTAGATTCCATTCATTTAATAGTTTGAGTATGGCGTCTGTCTGTTCTTTTCCAGTACCAGCTGACAGGGCAGGTACTCCAAATAGATGTTCAATGCCATTTGTTGTTATCACAACAAATGGCATTACTAATGTACTGATATCATGTACAAATGCTTCAGCAGCAGCTATCAGAATACGTACTGCGTCCCTGTCACTTACCTTGCACTTGTCTAAGGTCGCAACAAGCTTGGAAGTGATAAAATGTTTCATTCCTCGTTTTCTGTTTTTTTGTTGAGAGTTACAGTTAGCAGTTTGATCAGTATTATCATCACTATCGTATTCATCAATTAGTTCTTTTCTATTGTCACTCAAATTATTCGCTGTCAGGAATACTTGGAATTGTTCTTCGCCCTGCTTTTCTTTTCGCATTACCTCTTTCTCAATACGAATATTTATTCGCTTTTCTATTATCTATTATCGTTTATTGAATAAAATTTTTTTTTTGGGTTTACATAAACTTACAGTCTAGAGATGGTTTTTTTTTTTGTTTAACCTTACATCTATATTATTAATATTGTCTTAAAATAAAGTTGCATTGAATTTAAAGAGTGGAGGAGAAGGAAAATTTGTTTGTAAAAACCTTCACTAAAAATAAATGTACTTATAAAATAATTAAAAATTTTTCTAAATGAATTCAGTCATACAGATTGGTAATCAGATTATTTCCATTATTTAAACAGGATATTTTAAATTTATGAGTAATTTGGGTTACTCTTATATTAATGAGATCAACATTACTAAGCTCGTGCAAACGTCTAGTGCAAAAGTGCCAGGGTAAATTTAACATTAATTTCAATATCTTATTCTGACATCTTTGAATTTTCATAATATGGGTTTTGGCACAATTTTCCCAAACAGGACATGCATATAACGCAATTGATTGAAATATCGCCTTGTAAATAATAGTTTTATTTTCCAAACTAAGCTGGGATTTTCTATTGATAATGGGATACAACAGTTTTATAGCTATGTTCATTTTTCCAAGTATGTGCGAAATATGATCATTAAACGTTAAACGGGAATTTAAAATAACCTCCAGATATTTAACTGAATTTGACCAAGTGATTTCCCTGCCATCCATAACTAAGTTTGACTGTGGTGTATAACAAAGCTTTCTTTTTTTAGTGAAAAAGATAGCCTGTGATTTATCCGCATTTATTTTAATTTTCCACTTTTTTGAATATTCAACGATTTTATCTAAAGAAGATTGTAGCGGCAATATAATGCCATCAGCCATTAATCCTGAGCAAAATATAGCAGTATCGTCGGCATAGAATGCATATTCGCAAATATCATTTTTAGGAAAATCTGAGTTGTAAATTATATAAAGAATTGGTCCCAAAACAGAACCCTGAGGAACTCCAGCAGGTATGTTAACAATGTGTGAGAAATCTCCGTTTATTTCTACACAGAATGACCGCTCTGTCAAAAAAGATTTTACAATTTTTATTAAATATTTCGGAAGGTTTAATTTTATTAATTTAAAAATTAAGCCATCATGCCAGACAGTGTCAAAAGCCTTTTCAACATCTAATAAGACCAGAGCAGTAGAATTTTTTAAGGAAAATTGTGTATTTATGTGGTTAGTGATTCTTTTGACTTGATGAGTCGTACTATGAGAAGCCCTAAATCCAAATTGTTCATCTGGTAAAACATTCGTCGCATCTATGCATTCTATAAGCCGTTCTTTCATAATCTTTTCCAAAAGTTTACTTATATTACTAAGTAAGCTAATAGGACGGTAGCTATTAACTAAATCGGGGGCTTTTCCAGGTTTCAGAATGGGTATGATTTTAGCTTTTCGCCATAATTTTGGGAAATATTGGAATTTCAGACAAGCATTCATTATAATAGTAAGATGCGACACACCTAAGTCAGAAAGATTCTTGAGCATATTATTTTTAATCTAATCCGGACGATTTCTTAGATTTCAAATGTTTCAGTAAATTTTTTATATTGTTTTCAGATATCTGGAAATCGTGGTATGGGGTTCCGAATAAAGACGAGTCAAATTCAATAACAACATCAGAAACTTCCTGTTCAGTGTCAATGCAACTAATTCCGTCAGAAGACTGATGATTTAGATGAAATAATTCAGAAAATGCTGACGCTTTGCACTCGTCCGTTACCAATGAATGATTTCCGTTATTAAGAACTGGTATACTGGGGACTTTTTTTCTTACCATTTTCGATATATTCCAGAAGGGCTTAGAGCGAATGTCCAGACCTTTCAATCTGCTGTTCCACGAATTTTCCCTTAGACACCAGAGTTCATAATTGACCAGTTTCTCGTACTTTTTTAGTAAAATTTTATCATTTGGTTGCCTATATCTGTTCCAGATACGTCTATAATAATTTCTCATTCTCATTGAATCAATAATACTTCCTGGCATTTTTATAAAATTATTATTTTTAATCTTTTTGGGTGTACTAGTTTTCATTGCATTCATGATGGTTTCGCTAAAGTCAGAAACTAATCGATCAATATTCTCAGCACTATTAATGTTGTTCAAATCCAGCTGATTTTGCGACAATAATGTGTTAAGCAAACTCCTATATTTTACCCAATTTGTCTTTGTAAAATCATATAGCAAGTCCTGAGTTTCACAAATTGAGGTACGACACGTAAAAAGTACCGGTAAATGGTCAGAACTTAATGTATTCACAACAGTGAGATGACTAATTAAAGCTGATACATTTGTCAGTACAATATCAATGGTCGATGGTCTAGATCTTACCGCACTTGGTATATGTGTTGGACTGTTCGGATATTTTATTGTGAAAGGATATGAAAAGGTCAGGTCACTTAGTATGTTTCCCCAAGAATTTGCCCTGAAACATCCCCAATCTCGGTGTCTACAATTGAGATCACCACCTATGACATAATTTTCCCTTAAGTTTAATAATTTCCTGAGGTCGCTTTTGAAAACTGAACGAAGGTCATCTGTCGACCTACCACCGGGATAATATACACAAATAATTTTCAGACTTTCCGTTGCAGAAATATTCAATTCAACGGCAACATTTTCAATCAACTGCGTTCTAATGCTTTGAATTTGCTTAAATTTTAATAATTTGTTTATAACTAAAGCAACACCTCCTCCTCTGCGATTTTGACGATCAACGCGAATGCATTTGTACAATGGGTGTTTCTGAAATCATACAAATGTCTATTTTCTTATGGGTCAAAAAATTGAAAAATTCAATAATTTTTCCTCGGATGCTGCGAGCATTCCATAACATGAAATTAAGTCTGTTATCCATACTTATTTATAAACATTAGCATACAAATATTTAATTGTTAACTGAGCTATGACAGTGAACTGTTGCTCTTTGGATTTACAATCTCTTAACATAGATATCATCTCAATTGTTAATTGAGAGATTTCATTTTCAGTAAATAAATTACCATTGCTCTTAAGTACAGAACTGTAAGAGAGATTATTAACTGGCGGTACGTAAACGTTATTGCTGTTGTTGTTAATCTGCATATTAGCACTGCATCGTGGATCAGAGTGTGTAGAAGAATGTAAAAGTACATGTTGAGGTGGTGTCTTCAACACGTGCTGTGTGTTTTCAAATTCTGTTTTACGATGACGTGGATGTTTGTTTATAGACTTTGCTTTAATCTCCAAATAAGCAGCTCTGCTGGGACAAGAAACATCAGTGGATTTATGGCCTCCGTTACAATTGGCGCATTTATTAGCTGCAGTTGCTGTGCAGTCGACAGTCTTATGTTTGTCAGCGCAGTGAGCGCATTTTGTGCGAACAGAACACCACTTTTCACCATGACCATACATTTGGCAATTTCTGCATTGTATAATTTTATTTTTTATTTTTCTTTGGTACTCCCACCTTATGATCGTTCGAAAGAGGCAACTATGGCTTCTCTTAAGCTCACTTAATCTCACAGAACCACTATCAAAGTGGACTATGTACATTGTGTCTTCGTAACCATCGTGAACTTTGGTGACAACTTTGACGTCGCGGCACATTAATTTACGAGAAAGTAATTCATTTTTAACTTCTGTAGAGGTTTTGTATTCTAAACCAAAAATCACTGCTTTGAATACACGGTCGGATTTTTTGTCATGAGTAAAGAATTGCAAATTGGATTCCTTTAAAAGAGTTTGGACACCACTATAGGTGGCAGATGATTCGCAATATATTTTAACACCAATTGAAATTTTTCTCAGCTTGAATGAAGCAAAACCTTTATTAGCCAATAACGTATGGACAAATTCAATATTTTGCCCCAACACTTTTATTGGGGGAAAACGTTCCTTAACTTTTTCACCTTCGGCTTCTGGTTCCATATCATCATCTGACAAAGCTTGCAATGGTAAATAATAGTTTCTCGTAGGGGGACCGGGGTCCCTGACGGTTTTTTCATTTTTGCTGGCTTTCAAACAAATATGTCTGAAGAACGTTAGGTATTTTTGCGTTGTTTTTTTATTTATATAGAGAAAAAGAGCAAACACAGAGAGACCAAAACACGTCTGAACTAGAACAAAGCTGTAGTAGACTGTGATTATTCGCTTTTCTTTTTCAAATAATGAACGATCGCATCCCACCATTGCACCACGTCTACCTTCTTTACGTTGATTCTTCAAAAACTCTTTATCTTCTTCTATTTTAATTAAATCTAACGCATTTCCGTGCGCAATGTCAAATAAGTTTTCCATATTTTTAATAAACTCATCTTCTCGCCTTTTTTGAAGTGGTGTGCTGCGTTTGCACGTTTTTGTAGATTTTTCCATTGGTGATATAAAGCTTCAACTTTTTGAACACTTCTATCAATTTGACGAACTGGAATAGGGCTTTATTCCAAAAAATTTCGGCCTCTTTGATAACCAGATACGCACTTGAACGAAGATCTAATTTCACTTTGCGCATGTTATAAAACAAAACTTGTCCATTGGAAGGCAGCTTAGATCCAACAATTTGGCTTTCGTCATATCCTAATAAATAATTTTTTTCAATAGCTCTTGTGTCCATTTTGCAAATACCATCAATATCAATTCTCTTTATAGCAATAATGTTTCTATGATTCAAACCCCAAAATAGCTACACTTCACTCTTTACACACTTTTAATTGCCACGTGGTTGACTTTACTCTGTTGTTGCCAACATGAAATAGAGCGAAATGACAACATCAGCTATTAATGACAAGCATGGGTTATGCGGTAGCATTAATAAATCAGACCTTTGCGATTAAGTTTAAATGTTTATCAAGAATAGTAATCATTAAACGTAAGTTAATTTCAATAAAATAATATATTACATACATATATGAAACATTTTACTTATATTTTCGTGCCTTGTCTCTTGAAAAGTCCATATAAACCAGTGTTAGCCACTTTAGTGGGCATGTGCCACGCCTTAACCTAGAGCAATCAGTCTAAAATTTTGGAATTTCACTATTGGCGTAAAAAGGAACAATTTGAGGGGGCGGTACACTTTTTTTGAAAAAAAAAATTTCCCATACAAAAAAAGTTCGGTCTATTGTGCATAGCCTAGCTAACTAAAATCGCTAACTTTGAAAGCTTAAAAAATAATTCAGTTTTATACTTTTTTTTGCGTTTTTTTTTTGCAATAAGTTTGCGAAAATTCAAGATTTTCAAAATCTGAAACTTGTGCTAAGTTGTTTTAGCCTAGCACAGTTTTTCCGCCACATGACAAAAACGCTAACTTTGAAAACGTAAAATATAAACGCGTTTTTTACTTTTTTTAACGCAATAACTTTGCGATTATTCAAGATTTTCAAAATCTAAAACTTGTCAGAAATTTGAAATCTTGCACAATTTTTCCGCCACATGACAAAAATCGCTAACTTTGAAAACCTAATAACCGCAATAACTTTGCGAAACTTCAAGATATTCAAAATCAAAATCTTGTGCTAAGTTGAGCTAGCCTAGTACAATTTTTCCGCTACATGACAAAAATCGCTAACTTTGAAAACGTAAAATAAAAACGCGGTTTTAAATTTTTTAGCTTTTTTTCGCAATAACTTTGCAAAAATCTGAAACTTGTGCTACGTTGAGCTAGCCTAGTAAATTTTTACGCAACATGACAAAATTCGCTAACTTTGAAAAATTAAAAAACGCGTTTTTTCTTTTTTAGCCAATAACTTTGCGAAAATTGAAGATTTTCAAAATCCTAAACTTGTGCTAAGCTGTGCTAGCCTAGCACAGTTTTTCCGCCACATGACAAAAAAGCTATCTTTGAAAATGTAAAATATAAACTCTTTTTTATTTTTTTTAGCGTTTTTTGCAATAACTTTGCAAAAATTCAAGATTTGAAAAAACTCTAACTTGTGCGAAGTTGTGCCAGCCTAGCACAATTTTTCCGCCACATGATGAAAATCGCTAACTTAGAAAACGTAAAATATAAACGCTTTTTTTTACTTTTTTAGTGTTTTTATGCAATAACTTTGCGAAAATTCAAGATTTTCGCTAACTTTGAAAACTTAAAAAATAATTCGGTTTTTTACGTAAGCGTTTTTTTTCGAATTACTTTCCAAAAATTCACGATTTTCAAACTCTAAAACTAGCCTAGCACAGTTTTTCCGCCACATGACAAAAAAGTTAGAAAACGTGAAATAAAAACGCGTTTTTAACTTTTTTAGCGTTTTTTCGCAATAACTTTGCGAAAATCTGAAGCTTGTGCTAAGTTGTGCTAGCCTGGTACAATTATTCCGCCACATGACAAAATTCGCTTACTTTGAAAACTTAAAAAAAACGCGTTTATTCTTTTTTTTAGCATTTTTTCGCAATTACTTTGCGAAAATTGAAGATTTTCAAAATCTAAAACTTGTGCTAAGTTGTGCTTGCCTAGCAGAATTTAAGATTTTCAAAATCTGAAACTTGTCTAAAATTTGAAATCTGACGTTGTGCACAATTTTTCCGCCACATGACGAAAATCGCTAACTTTAAAGACGTAAAATATAGACGCATTTTTTACTTTTTTAGCAGTTTTCGCAATAATTTTGCGAAAATTCAAGATTTTCGCTAACTTTGGAAATCGCTTACTTTGAAAACTTAAAAAACAATTCGGTTTTATACTTTTTTTCTAGCGTTTTTTCGAATAACTTTGCGATTTTTAAAATCTAAGTTGCGCTAGCCTAGCACAGCTTTTCCGCCACATGACAAAAATCGCTAACTTTGAAAACGTAAAATATTAACACGTTTTTTTTTCGCAATAACTTTGCGAAAATTCAAGATTTTCAAAATCTGAAACTTGTCTGAAATTTAAAATCTGAAGTTGTTCTAGCCTAGCAGAATTTTTCCGCCATATGACGAAAATCGCTAACTTTGAAAACTTAAAAAAAATTTGGTTTTATACTTTTTTAGCGTGTTTTTTGCACTTACTTTGCGAAAATTTAAGATTTTTAGAATCTGAAACTTGTGCTAAGTTGTTTTAGCCTAGCTCAGTTTTTCCGCCACATAACAAAAGTCGCTAACTTTAAAAACGTAAAATATAAACGCGTTTTTTACATTTTTAGCGTTTTTTCATAATAACTTTGCGAAATTTAAAGATTTTCAAAATCTGAAACTTGTGGTAAGTTGTGCTAGCCTAGCAGAATTTTTCCCCCACATGACGAAAATCGCTAACTTTAAAAACGTAAAATAAAAACGCGTTTTTCACTTTTTTTAGCGTTTTTCGCATTAACTTTGCGAAAATTAAAGATTTTCAAAATCTGAAACTTGTGGTGAGTTGTGCAAGCCTAGCAGAATTTGTCCGCCACAGCGTTTTTTTTTAAATAACTTTGCGAAAATTCAAGATTTTTAAAATCTGAAACTTGTGCTTAGTTGTGCTAGCCAAACACAGTTTTTCCACCACATGACAAAAATCGCTAATTTTGAAAACGTAAAATATAAACTCGTTTAGTACTTTTTAGCGTTTTTTCGCAGTAACTTTGCGAAAGTTCAAAAGCTGATACTTGTCTGAAATTTTAAATCTGAAGTTGTCCCTAGCCTAGCTAACGAAAATCGCTAACTTTGAAAGCTTAAAAAATAATTAAGTTTTATTCTTTTTCAGCGTTTTTTTTGCAATAACATTGCGAAAATTCAAGATTTTCAAAATCTGAAACTTGTGCACAGTTGTTTTAGCTTAGCGCAGTTTTTCCGCCACATGACAAAAACCGCTAACTTTGAAAACGTAAAATATAAACGCGTTATTTATTTTTTTTAGTGTTTTTTGCAATAACTTCAAGATTTTCAAAATCTAAAAAAAAAACTGTCTGACAAAAATCGATAACTTTGAAAACGTAAATTTGTAACGACGTGTTTCCACTTATGCTGGGGCAGACTCAAGGTCGTTACAAACTATTTATTTTAGACTGAGAAAGATAGAGGTGTGGTAGGACTCATATAACTATAATCTTTTATTTAATCACTTATTTCTGACATAAACACTACAAGCTATTGGACGAATAGGTGACACGCGATGACGGCTGAGAGAAAGGGAAGACCAATCAGTCTCTCAAGGATATTGGCTCTATGGGGAGCGATGGCTTCACTGGAGCACGGCGGCGGCGTCGCTGTAGATCGACGGCGTCACTGGATAACTACGGCGACGTCACTGTAGATCGGCTGCGTCCCTGAAGATTGGCGGCGTCACTGTGAATCGGCGGCGTCACTGGAGAGTGGCGGCGGCGTGACTGTAAATCGGCGGCGGCGTCAGTGGATAACAGCGGCGGCTACATCCCTATAAATCGGCGGCGTCACTGGAGAACGACTGCGTAAGGTGGCGGCGCAAACACAAACCCAGGGGCCGAAAAGATGGACTGGGCAGACCAAACAGTCTCCTTTCGAAGCCCGAAAGCTATGAACTCGTTTGCTTCTGTGGCAGCGCGGATGTGACGTTAGAGATCGGGAAGGCAAAGCTATCTCTATTCCATCCAACAGCACCCACAACAAACAACTTTACTACAGCAGGGGAAATAGAGATCGGGAAGGCCAGCCTATCTCTACCCCTCTCAACCTATACTACCACAAGGAGAATTTCCAAAGAGAAGAGGGAAGACCAGACTTTCTCTTGTTAAAACCCTTTCGCATGCACTAACTACCTCAAGCTACTGTCACTCTTACCTGTCGCCGTCCAATGACCAACTGTCTCGAATTCATCCGCTTTTTATACCCTGTTGCGTTTCACACACACACACACACACACACACACACACACACACACACCAATACCTTCACATTCCCGCCTGACCGTTTTAGTATGTAGATGTTGGCTGCAATGCGATCATATGTTTCACGTTCAAGGCCCGAATTTCCGTTAAATTTGAATTTCTGGGGCCTGTTTACACGCTCCCACTACTATATGTATCATATGTATACGTATTTTTTATAATACTCAATTTTTAATTCATTTTCTTTGTACCTAAATTCGTAAAATACTAAATAAATTCTTAAAGGTAAACAGAATGAGAACCAAAACAACGAAATATAATAAAAATGGAATAATATAATAAAATAATAGAACAATAGTTTATCTAATGTTGACAGAAACGAGGGAATCGACTTTTGTCGTTACATAACCCCTGCCGTTCCAGTTACATGAGTGGGGGTAGTGCCTTGATGAACACACAGCCGTCCTTGTTAATACTGATTTGGAACATTATTTACAAGGACTTCACCCGTTTCTGGCGCTAGTTTTTCATCGACTCTTCAACAACCTTTCGCAGTTTTGGTGTCTCAGAAAGGATGACGTGGACCCCCTCATGAACCACTTTAAATGGTGTGGAGATTGATGTACCAGGGCTAACAGGCTCTAGCCTATTTAAAATTGTATCGATCCGTGGCAATGGGAAGGCATCAAGTACCGATCGTCGGTTTAGCTGTCGAAAATCCATACACGTCCTAAAATCCCCGAGTGACAAGAGTGATCGGAAAACTATATGGGCTATTTGATGGTTCTATACATCCTCGTGCTATTAAATTGTTCACTTCCGCATCAATGATGGCTAGGTTTCTTTTGGCGTAACGAAGTTTTATCGGCCGTTCGTCTAGCATAACGATTTTATGTTCAGCGATATTTGATAAACCACTTAAATATCTGAATTTTGGTAACTCCTCTTCAAGACATGTGTTTTGCTCATCAGGTGTATGTTCCAGAATAGTACGTGGGCCGGGAAAAATATCTACAGTACATTACCCCCTCCCGTTCCAGTTATATGCGTGGGGGTAGTGCCTTGATGAACACACTGCCGTCCTTGTTAATAATGATTTGGAACCGTTTCCCTCCAACTTCTTTATTAAACTTCACCCGTTTCTGGCGCTAGTTTTTCATCGACTCTTCAACAACCTTTCGCAGTTCTGGTGTCTCAGAAAGGATGACGTGGACCCCCTCTTGAACTACTTTAAATGGTGTGGAGATTGATGTACCAGGGCTTACAGGCTCTAGCCTTTTTAAAATTGTATCGATCCGTGGTAATGGGAAGGCATCAAGTACCGATCGTCGGTTTAGCTGTCGAAAATCCATACACGTCCTCCAATCCCCGTTTTGCTTCTTGACAAGAGTGATCGGAAAACTATATGAGCTATTTGATGGTTCTATACATCCTCGTGCAATTAAATTGTTCACTTCCGCATTAATGATGGCTTGCATGGCTGGGTTTCTTTTGGCGTAACGAAGTTTTATCGGCCATTCGTCTAGCATAACGATTTTATATTTAGCGATATTTGATAAACCACTTAAATCTCTGAATTTTGGTAGCTCCTCTTCAAGAAATGTGTTTTGCTCATCAGGTGTATGTTCCATTATAGTATGTGGGCCGGGAAAATATCTATAGTGTTAGAGATATGATGGAAAATATTTTCACTCACCTCTTTTGTTCTAGGATCTTCACACTGAGTTGTTCCAGTAATATTTCGGCAGGTGCTGCTACTGGCATCTTCCGGAGAACAATGGAAAGTAAGCCCAGCGCATTGAATCTTAGTTTGGAATTACCTTAAGAAGTCTAATCCCAGGAGAATATCTTCATTAGAGTTTGTCATAACCAGGAAAGTACATTTTGTGTTGGTATTACCAAAGATGACAATTTGTACTGGTTTTGAAGCAGACACCTTCGATCCGTCGGCTAATGTGAAATCAATGTTGACACGCAGGTTATATGGGTTTATTTTAATTTTTTTGACAAATTCGGCTTAAATGCAATTCCTGGTGGCACCACTGTCGATCGTTGCCGTCACAAATTTGTTCTGCAGGAGAATAATGGTCATAGCGGTCAGTCGTGTTTCCTCTCCTTGTAGCAATGTCTGCTTCTGAATGGGTTGCCCTTGGAAGCGATAATTCGAAGACTTTTCCATATGCTCCCTGGCTTCCTCGGTTTCTCCGCGATAGCAATAATTTCGGAGTGGCCCGTTGCCTCGGTGATTGCTAGTATTAGATCGATGGTTTTCCGCTGGGATTTGATAAGATGTCGTGGGGATGCTTTCTAGTTCATCTGCCTACGCTATCAGTTCGAGTAGAGGAGCAAAATCTCTCCGACTAATAAACCACTGGTAATCCGGTTGTGCATTTCGGAAAATTCGTTCCAATTTCTGTGACTCTGACAATTCTGAATGGTGCATCAGGTGTTGCAGGGCCAGCACATAATCCTTAAAACTTTCCTTTGGACGTTCGAAATATCTCGATGGTAAGAAAAAAGTAAAGAAATCCGTTTTAAAATCGGACCAGTATTATCAGTGCTGGTTATTGTTGCGGCACCAAATTAATGCACGCTGTCGAAAGAACTCAGGCATTATCCGAGGTAGTTGGTCCAGCACCATGTCATACATTTCTGCCAACTCATCTAGGCGTTCTACGAAGCCGAAGGGATCTTGCCCACCATCATACTTGAGGCTCCATTTTCTAACCAGTTCCACTAGTAGAATGTAGTTTTCGATAACAGGTGGGGTTGTGACTTTTTTTTGAATCGGCTGCTCCACTTGAGGTGGCTTTCCTTTATACTGGTGATTTTCCACCATTATGATGATCATCAAGAGACGGTACACGTAAACTGGGGTTTCCGAAAAGTGTAGACGGCTCCCTGTTCGGTGATGGTACTAAATTTTGGATATCATGCTTCGTTTGTACCTCTAGTAACCTCTCAAGTCTTTCTGGATCATGCTCTCCACCTAAAAATTTAGCAAATCTCTTGCGATGTTCCTCCACTTTTTCTGTAGTCTCTAGACCAAATTTTCTTAAATATGCTGCGAGATCTTCCTGCTTAAGCGCCTATGCCAACGATAAACGCAAGATTTTCGATAATTAATATATATATTTTTGTTTTTTTTTAATTTTTTTGACTCTGAGGATTTTTTCACACTTTTCTCTCTTTCTCTAGTTAGGAACAATTTTTTTTTTTACTATCCCTGCTCGGGCGCCATTGCAACGATGTGTTTCCACTACTGCTGGGACAGACTCAGCCAGGTCCAAGGTCGTTACAAACTATTTCTTTTAGACTGAGAAAGAGAGAGGTGTGGTAGGACTCATATAACTAAAATCTTTTATTTAATCACTTATTTCTGACATAAACACTACAAACTATTGGACGAATAGGTTACACGCGATGACGGCTGAGAGAAAGGGAAGACCAATCAGTCTCTCAGGGATTTTGGCTCTGTGGGAAGCGATGGCTTCACTGGAGCACGGCGGCGTCGTCGCTGTAGATCGGCGGCGTCACTGGATAACTACGGCGACGTCACTGTAGATCGGCGGCGTCCCTGAAGATTGGCGGCGTCACTGTGAATCGGCGGCGTCACTGGAGAACGGCGGCGGCGTCACTGGATAACAGCGGCGGCTGCATCACTATGAATCGGCGGCGTCACTGGAGAACGACGGCGTAAGGTGGCGGCGCAAACACAAACCCAGGGGCCGAAAAGATGGACTGGGCAGACCAAACAGTCTCCTTTCGAGGCCCGAAAGCTATGAACTCGTTTGCTTCTGTGGCAGCACGGATGTGACGTTAGAGATCGGGAAGGCCAAGCTATCTCTATTCCATCCAACAGCACCCACAACAAACAACTTTACTACAGCAGGGGAAATAGAGATCGGGAAGGCCAGCCTATCTCTACCCCTCTCAACCTATACTACCACAAGGAGAATTTCCAAATTTCTGGTCTTCCCGACTTTCTCTTGTCAAAACCCTTGCGCATGCACTAACTACCTCTAGCTTCTGTCACTCTTACCTGTCGCCGTCCAATGACCAACTGTCTCGAACTCATCCGCTTTTTATACCCTGTTGCGTTTCACACACACACACACACACACCAATACCTTCACATTCCAGCCTGACCGTTTTAGTATGTAGATGTTGGCTGCAATGCGATCATATGATTCACGTTCAAGGCCCGAATTTCAGTTAAATTTGAATTTCTGGGGCCTGTTTACACGCTCCCACTACTACATGTATCATATGTATACGTATTTTTTATAATACTCAATTTTTAATTCAGTTTCTTTGTACCTGAATTCGTAAAATACTAAATAAATTCTTAAAGGTAAACAGAATGAGATCCAAAACAACAAAATATAATAAAAATGGAATAATATAATAAAATAATAGAGCAATAGTTTATCTAATGTTGACTGAAACGAGGGAATCGACTTTTGTCGTTACATTACCCCTCCCGTTCCAGTTTTATGCGTGGGGGTAGTGCCTTGATGAACACACTGCCGTCCTTGTTAATAATGATTTGGAACCGTTTTCCTCCAACTTCTTTATTAAAATTCACCCGTTTCTGGCGCTAGTTTTTCATCGACTCTTCAACAACCTTTCGCAGTTTTGGTGTCTCAGAAAGGATGACGTTTACCCCCTCTTGAACCACTTTAAATGGTGTGGAGATTGATGTACCAGGGCTTACAGGCTCTAGCCTATTTAAAAATGTATCGATCCGTGGCAATGGGAAGGCATCAAGTACCGATCGTCGGTTTAGCTGTCGAAAATCCATACACGTCCTCCAATCCCCGTTTTTTTTTCTTGACAAGAGTGATCGGAAAACTATATGGGCTATTTGATGGTTTTATGCATCCTCGTGCGATTAAATTGTTCACTTCCGCATTAATGATGGCTTGCATGGCTGGGTTTCTTTTGGCGTAACGAAGTTTTATCGGCCGTTCGTCAAGCATAACGATTTTATGTTCAGCGATATTTGATAAACCACTTAAATCTCTGAATTTTGGTAACTCCTCTTCAAGAAATGTGTTTTGCTCATCAGGTGTATGTTCCATAATAGTATGTGGGCCGGGAAAAATATCTACAGTGTTAGAGATATGATGGAAAATATTTTCACTCACCTCTTTTGTTCTAGGATCTTCACGCTGTGTTGTTCCAGTAATATTTCGGCAGGTGCTGCTACTGGCATCTTCCGGAGAACAATGGAAAGTAAGCCCAGCGCATTGAATCTTAGTTTGGAATGACCTTAAGAAGTCTAATCCCAGGAGAATATCTTCATTAGAGTTTGCCATAACCAGGAAAGTACATTTTGTGTTGGTACTACCAAAGATGACAATTTGCACCGCTTTTGAAACAGACACCTTCGATCCGTCGGCTAATGTGAAATCAATGTTGACACGCAGGTTATATGGGTTTATTTTAATTTTTTTGACAAATTCGGCTTTAATGCAATTCCTGGTGGCACCACTGTCGATCGTTGCCGTCACCAATTTGTTCTGCAGGAGAATAATGGTCATAGCGGTCAGTCGTGTTTCCTCTCCTTGTAGCAATGTCTGATTCTGAATAGGTTGCCCTTGGAAGCGATAATTCGAAGACTTGTCCATAGGCTCCCTGGCTTCCTCGGTTTCACCGCGATAGCAATAATTTCGGAGTGGCCCGTTGCCTCGGTGATTGCTAGTATTAGATCGATGGTTTTCCGCTCGGCTTTGATAAGATGTCGTGGGGATGCTTTCTAGTTCATCTGCCTACGCTATCAGTTCGGGTAGAGAAGCAAAATCTCTCCGACTAATAAACCACTGGTAATCCGGTTGTGCATTTCGGAAAATTCGTTCCAATTTCTGTGACTCTGACAATTCTGAATGGTGCATCAGGTGTTGCAGGGCCAGCACATAAATCTTAAAACTTTCCTTTGGACGTTGCACCCTTTTACGTATCGCATCCTCTAATTTTTCGAAATATCTCGATGGCAAGAAAAAAGTAAAGAAATCCGTTTTAAAATTGGACCAGTGTTGTCAGTGCTGGTTATTGTTGCGGTACCAAATTAATGCACGCTCTCGAGAGAACTCAAGCATTATCCGAGGTTGTTGGTCCAGCACCACGTCATACATTTCTGCCATCTCATCTAGGCGTTCTACGAAGCCGAAGGGATCTTGCTCACCATCATACTTGAGGCTCCATTTTCTAACCAGTTCCACTAGTAGAATGTAGTTTTCGATAACAGGTGGGTTTGTGACTTTTTTTTGAATCGGCCGCTCCACCTGAGGTGGCTTTCCTTTTACTGGTGATTTTCCACCATTATGATGATCCTCAAGAGACGGTACATGTAAACTGGGGTTTCCGAAAAGTGTAGACGGCTGCCTGTTCGGTGATTGTACTAAATTTTGGGTATCATGCTTCGTTTGTACCTCTAGTAACCTCTCAAGTCTTTCTGGATAAATTTTGCGAAATTGAAGATTTTCAAAATCTAAAACTTGTGCTTAGTTGAGCTAGCCTAGTACAATTTTTCCGCTACATGACAAAACTCGCCTACTTTGAAAACGTAAAATAAAAACGCGTTTATAACTTTTTTAGCGTTTTTTCGCAATAACTTTGCGAAAATACAAGATTTTCAAAATCTGAAACCTTTACTAAGTTGTTCTAGCCTAGTACAATTTTTCCGCCACATGAAAAAATTCGCTAACTTTGAAAACTTAAAAATACGCGTTTTTTCTTTGTTTTTAGCATTTTTTCGCAAATTGTGCTAAGCTGTGCTAGCCTAGCACAGTTTTTCGCCACATGACAAAATCGCTATCTTTGAAAACGTAAAATATAAACGGTTTTTTTTTTTATTTTTTAGCGTTTTTTGCAATTACTTTGCGAAAATTCAAGATTTTCTAAATCTAAATTTGTGCTAGCCTAGCACAGTAGTTCCGCCACATGACAAAAATTGCTAACTGTGAAAACGTAAAATATAAACGAGTTTTTTCTTTTTTAGCATTTTTTCGCAATAACTTTGCGAAAATTCAAGATTTTCAAAATCTGAAACTTGCGCAAATTTGTGCTAGCCTAGCAAAGTTTTTCCGCCACATGACAAAAATCGCTAACTTTGAAAACGTAAAATATAAATGCGATTTTTACTCTTTTAGCGTTTTTCGCAATAAGTTTGCGAAAATTAAAGATTTTCAAAATCTTAAACTTGTGCTAAGTTGTGCTTGCCAAGCAAAATTTAAGATTTTCAAAATCTGAAACTTTTCTGAAATTTGAAATCTGAAGTTGTGCTAGCCTAGCACAATTTTTCCGCCACATGACGAAAATCGCTAACTTTAAACAGGTAAAATATAAATGTATTTTTTTTACTTTTTTACCGTTTTTCGCAATAACTTTGCGAAAATTGAAGATTTTCAAAATCTGATACTTGTGGTAAGTTGTGACTGCCTAGCAGAACAAGACAAATATAGCTAACTTTAAAAACGTAAAATATAACTCGTTTTTTTTACTTTTTTTTAGCGTTTTACGCATTAAATTTGCGAAAGTTCAAGATTTTTAAAATCTGATACTTGTCTGAAATTTAAAATCTGAAGTTGTGCTAGCCAAGCACAGTTTTTCCGCCACATGACGAAAATCGCTAACTATAAAAAAGTAAAATATAAACGCGTTTTTTACTTTTTTTTAGCGTTTTTCCCAATAACTTTGCAAAAATTCAAGATTTTCAATATCTGAAACTTGGGCAGAGTTGTGCTAGCCTAGCACAGTTTTTCCGCCACATTACAAAAATCGCTAACTTTGAAAACGTAAAATATAAACTCGTTTATTCCTTTTTTATCGTTTTTTCGCAATAACTTTGCGAAAGTTCAAGATTTTCAAAAGCTGATACTTGTCTGAAATTTTAAATCTGAAGTTTTGTCTAGTCTAGCTAACGAAAATCGCTTACTTTGAA
Source organism: Hydrotaea diabolus (assembly GCA_963513945.1). Classification (NCBI taxonomy): domain Eukaryota; kingdom Metazoa; phylum Arthropoda; class Insecta; order Diptera; family Muscidae; genus Hydrotaea; species Hydrotaea diabolus. The sequence goes on from OY740721.1 coordinate 2,154,120, forward strand.
AGCTTAAAAAATAATTCAGTTTTATACTTTTTTATCGTTTTTTTCGCAATAACTTTGCGAAAATCCAAGATTTTGAAAATCTGAAACTTCTGCTAAGTTGTTTTAGCCTAGCACAGTTGTTCCGCCACATGACAAAAAACGCTAACTTTGAAACCGTAAAATATAAACACGTTTTTTACTTTTTTTTTGCTTTTTTTGCGCTAACTTTAAAAACGTAAAATAAAAACGCGTTTTTAACTTTTTAAGCGTTTTTCGCAATAACTTTGCAAAAATCTGAAACTTGTGCTAAGTAGTGCTAGCCTAGTACAATTTTTACGCCACATGAACAAATTCGCTAACTTTGAAAACTTAAAAAAACGCGTTTTTTCTTTTTTTTAACATTTTTTCCAATAACTTTGCGAAAGTTGATTGAAATTGATTTTCAAAATATGAAACATGTGCTAAGCTATGCTAGCCTAGCACAGTTTTTCCGCCACATGACAAAATCGCTATCTTTGAAAACATAAAATATAAACTCTTTTTTACTTTCTTAGCGTTTTTTGCAATAACTTTGCGAAAATTCAAGATTTTCATAATCTATATTTGTGCTAAGTTGTGTTAGCCTAGCACAGTTGTTCCGCCACATGACGAAAATCGCTAACTATAAAAAAGTAAAATATAAACGCGTTTTTTACTTTTTTTTAGCGTTTTTTCCAATAACTTTGCGAAAATTCAAGATTTTCATAATCTATATTTGTGCTAAGTTGTGCTAGCCTAGCACAGTTGTTCCGCCACATGACAAAAATCGCTAACCTAGAAACGTAAAATATAAACGCGTTTTTTACTTTTTTTTTTAGCGTTTTTCGCATTAATTTTGCGAAAGTTCAAGATTTTCAAAAGCTGATACTTGTCTGAAATTTTAAATCTGAAGTTGTGCCTAGCCTAGCTAACGAAAAACGCTTACTTTCAAAGCTTAAAAAATAAATCAGTTTTATACTTTTTTAGCGTTTTTTTCGCAATAACTTTGCGAAAATTCAAGATTTTCAAAATCTGAAACTAGTGCTAAGTTGTTTTAGCCTAGCACAATTTTTTCGCCACATGACAAAAATCGCTTACTTTGAAAACGATAAATATAAATGCGTTTTTTACTTTTTTAGCGTTTTTTGCAATAACTTTGCGATAATTCAAGATTTTCAAAATCTAAATTTGTGCTAAGTTGTGCTAGCCTAGCACAGTTGTTCCGCCACATGACAAAAATCGCTAACCTAGAAAACGTAAAATATAAACGCGTTTTTTACTTTTTTTTAACGTTTTTTGCAATTAAAGATTTTTAAAATCTTAAACTTGTGCTAAGTTGTGCTTGCCTAGCAAAATTTAAGATTTTCAAAATCTGAAACTTGTCTGAAATTTGAAATCTGAAGTTGTGCTAGCCTAGCACAATTTTTCCGCCACATGACGAAAATCGCAAACTTTAAACAGGTAAAATATAAATGCGTTTTTTTACTTTTTTAGCGTTTTTCGCAATAACTTTGCGAAAATTGAAGATTTTCAAAATCTGAAACTTGTGTTAAGTTGTAACAGTCTAGCAGAACATGACAAAAATAGCTAACTTTGAAAACGTAAAAGATAACTCGTTTTTTACTTTTTTTTAGCGTTTTTCGCATTAATTTTGCGAAAGTTCAAGATTTTTAAAATCTGATACTTGTCTGAAATTTAAAATCTGCAGTTGTGCTAGCCAAGCACAGTTTTTCCGCCACATGACGAAAATCGCTAACTATAAAAACGTAAAATATAAACGCGTTTTTTACTTTTTTTAGCGCTTTTTTCCAATAAGTTTGCGAAAATTCAAGATTTTCAAAATCTGAAACTTGTGCAAAGTTGTGCAAGCCTAGCACAGTTTTTCCGCCACATTACAAAAATCGCTAACTTTCAAAACGTAAAATATAAACTCGTTATTACTTTGTTTTTGCATTTTTTCGCAATAACTTTGCGAAAGTTCAAGATTTTCAAAAGCTGATACTTGTCTGAAATTTAAAATCTGAAGTTGTGCTAGCCAAGCACAGTTTTTCCGCCACATGACAAAAATCGCTTACTTTGAAAACGATAAATATAAATGCGTTTTTTACTTTTTTTAGCGTTTTTTGCAATAACTTTGCAATAATTCAAGATTTTCAAAATCTAAATTTGTGCTAAGTTGTGCTAGCTTAGCACAAATTCCGCCACATGACAAAAATCGCTAACTTAGAAAACATAAATATAAACGCGTTTTTTTTACTTTTTTAGCGTTAAAAACGCGTTTTTATTCAACGTTTTCTAAGTTAGCGAAAAAAATCTTGAATTTTTGCAAATTATTTCGAAAAAAAAACGCTAAAAAAGCAAAAAACACAATTATTTTTTATGTTTTTAAAGTAGCGATTTTCAAAGTTAGCGAAAATCTTGAATTTTCGCAAAGTTATTGCAAAAAACGCTAAAAAAGTAAAAAAAACGCGTTTATATTTACGTTTTCTAAGTTAGCCATTTTTGTCATGTGGCGGAACAACTGTGCTAAGCTAGCACAACTTAGCACATATTTAGATTTTGAAAATCTTGAATTTTCGCAAAGTTATTGCGAAAAAAACGCTAAAAAAGTATAAAACTGAATTAATATTTAAGCTTTCAAAGTAAGCGATTTTCGTTAGTTAGGCACAACTTCAGATTTAATATTTCAGACAAGTATCAGCTTTTGAAAATCTTGAACTTTCGCAAAGTTATTGCGAAAAAACGCTAAAAAAGTAATAAACGAGTTTATATTTTACGTTTTCAAAGTTAGCGATTTTTGCAATGTGGCGGAAAAACTGTGCTAGGCTAGCACAACTTTGCACAACTTTCAGATTTTGAAAATTTTGAATTTTCGTTAGCGATTTTCTAAGTTAGCGATTCTTGTCATGTGGCGGAAAAACTGTGCTAGGCTAGTTTTAGAGTTTGAAAATCGTGATTTTTTGCAAAGTAATTCGAAAAAAACGCTAAAAAGTAAAAAAAAACGAATTATTTTTTACGTTTTCAAAGTAAGAGATTTTTGTCATGTGGCGGAACAACTATGCTAGGCTAGCACAAATTTAGATATTGAAAATCTTGAATTTTCGCAAAGTTATTACAAAAAACGCTAAAAAATAAAAAAACGCGTTTATATTTTACGTTTTCAAAGGTAGCGATTTTGTCATGTGTACTAGGCTAGCACAGCTTAGCACAAGTTTCAGATTTTGAAAATCTTCAATTTTCGCAAAGTTATGGCAAAAAAATGCTAAAAAGCAGAACAAACGCGTTTTTTTAAGTTTTCAAAGTTAGCGAATTTTGTCATGTGGAGGAAAAATTGTACTAGATGGAGGGGACAATGAGCTTTTTCACTGTCCTCAGGATGCGAAGGGTGCGAGATTTGCAAATAAAACAATTACTTTTATTATTCAATTAATATTTTATATTAATACTTCCATTGGTTTACGACTGCTTAATTTCCAACCGTGCTGTACAAAAATTGGAGAAGACTGACTTAAAATTAAAGTGTATAGTATTGTAACGTCGCAGCGCACACAGAATGATATTTATTGAGTTACAATGATCATTATCATAGATTTCATATATTATCACTGTTGTTGTCGTGCAACCACTGATATTTTGCCTATTTTCGGGAACCGCTATTCTTCAAGAATGTTCATAAGGTGTGTTGTTGTAAATAAGTACTAAAACTAGTTATTGAAGGCAAACGAATATACCAAATGAAAATAGAACATAAATGAAAGTCAAAGAGTCCCAAACACTAGGCTAGCACAACTTAGTTAAAGTTTCAGATTTTGAAAATCTTGTATATTGTTTAGCTCGTTTGTTTTATTTCGGTCTGTTGCTTTTACACATTGAACAGGGATTAAACCGGCTCAAGACCTCTTGCTTCTATATTTAAATAAAAGACAAGTTTTTAACAAAATGGCAAAGTGACATTGATTTTCGTGGCTGCACACTACTTTTATCATTATTTCGGGTCCGTGACAACCCTCTTCAGAAAGCCTTGCTGCAATTGTTGAAAGTAAAACCGAACTCTATAAGGCCAGGCTCTCCACAAACGAATGAGAACTACTGTTGTAAACCTTACTTTTCAAGTTTTCTTTACACAATTGCCCACGAAAATACAACTCACTCTTGCCAAGCTCTAAAGAGACTCCACATCGAGAGCCATCAATAGATTTCTTTTACAACAACGTGTGTGTGTGTTGTAAAAAGAGTTTAGTTGACTATGTCAACTTGTGTGCCGTGCTGTGCATGTAAGTATGTTTAGCTCGTTTGCTTTATTTCGGTCTGTTGCTTTTACACATTGAACAGGGATTAAACCGGCTCAAGACCTCTTGCTTCTATATTTAAATAAAAGACAAGTTTTTAACAAAATGGCAAAGTGACATTGATTTTCGTGGCTGCACACTACTTTTATCATGATTTCTGGTCCGTGACAACCCTCTTCAGAAAGCCTTGCTGCAATTGTTGAAAGTAAAACCGAACTCTATAAGGCCAGGCTCTCCACAAACGAATGAGAACTACTGTTGTAAACCTTACTTTTCAAGTTTTCTTTACACAATTGCCCACGAAAATACAACTCGCTCTTGCCAAGCTCTAAAGAGACTCCACATCGAGAGCCATCAATAGATTTCATTTACAACAACGTGTGTGTGTGTTGTAAAAAGAGTTTAGTTGACTATGTCAACTTGTGTGCCTTGCCGTGCATGTAAGTAAGTAACCGGCTCAAGACCTCTTGCTTCTATATTTAAATAAAAGACAAGTTTTTAACAAAATCATGATAAAAGTAGTGTGCAGCCACGAAAATCAATGTCACTTTGCCATTTTGTTAAAAACTTGTCTTTTATTTAAATATAGAAGCAAGAGGTCTTGAGCCGGTTTAATCCCTGTTCAATGTGTAAAAGCAACAGACCGAAATAAAACAAACGAGCTAAACATACTTACATGCACGGCACGGCACACAAGTTGACATAGTCAACTAAACTCTTTTTACAACACACACACACGTTGTTGTAAAAGAAATCTATTGATGGCTCTCGATGTGGAGTCTCTTTAGAGCTTGGCAAGAGTGAGTTGTATTTTCGTGGGCAATTGTGTAAAGAAAACTTGAAAAGTAAGGTTTACAACAGTAGTTCTCATTCGTTTGTGGAGAGCCTGGCCTTATAGAGTTCGGTTTTACTTTCAACAATTGCAGCAAGGCTTTCTGAAGAGGGTTGTCACGGACCCGAAATCATGATAAAAGTAGTGTGCAGCCACGAATATCAATGTCACTTTGCCATTTTGTTAAAAACTTGTCTTTTATTTAAATATAGAAGCAAGAGGTCTTGAGCCGGTTTAATCCCTGTTCAATCTTGTATATTCGCAAAGTTATGCGAAAAAACGCTAAAAAAGTTAAAAACGCGTTTTTATTTTACGTTTTCAAAATAAGCGAGTTTTGTCATGTATCGGATAAATTGTACTACGCTAGCTCAGCTTAGCACAAGTTTTAGATTTTGAAAATCTTGAATTTTCGCAAAGCTATTTCGAAAAAACGCATTTATATTTCGTAACGACAAAAGTCGATTCCGTCGTTTTTGTCAACATTAGATAAACTATTGTTCTATTTTTTTATCATATTATTCCTTTTTTATTATATTTTGTTGTTTTGGGTCTCATTCTGTTTACCTTTAAAAATTTATTTAGTATTTTACGAATTTAGGTACAAAGAAAATGAATTGAAAATTGAGTATTATAAAAAAAAACGTATACATATGATACATGTAGTATCAAATTCAAATTTAACGGAAATTCGGGCCTTGAACGTGAATCATATGATAGCAGTGCAGCCAACATCTACATACCAAAACGGTCAGGCGGGAATGTGAAGGTATTGGTGTGTGTGGGGGGGGAAACGCAACAGGGTATAAAAAGAGCGTGGGCGAAAGAGTTCGAGACAGTTGGTCATTGGACGGCACCATGTAAGAGTGACACTTGCTAGAGGTAGTTAGTCCATGCGCAAGGGTTTTAACAAGAGAAAGTCTGGTCTTCCCTCTTCTCTTTGGAAATTCTCCTTGTAGTAGTATAGGTTGAGGGGGGTAGAAATAGGCTGTCCTTCCCGATCTCTATTTCCCCTGCTGTAGTAAAGTTGTTTGTTCTGGGCGCTGCTGGATGGAATAGAGATAGCTTGGCCTTCCCGATATCTAACGTCACATCCCCGCTGCCAAAGAAGCAAACGCGTTCATAGCTTTTGGGCTTCGAAAGGAGACTGTTTGGTCTGCCCAGTCCATCTTTTCGGCCCTTTGGGTAAGTACAGCGACGCCGCCGTTCTCCAGTGACGACGCCGATTTACAGTGACGTCGCCGTCGTTCTCCAGTGACGCCGCCGATTTACAGTGACGCCGCCGCCGTTCCCCAGTGACGCCGCCGTGCTCCAGTGAAGCCATTGGTCTTCCCTTTCTCTCAGCCGTCATCGCGTGTCACCTATTCGTCCAATAGTTTGTAGTGTTTATGTCAGAAATAAGTGATTAAATAAAAGATTTTAGTTATATGAGTCCTACCACACCTCTCTCTTTCTCAGTCTAAAATAAATAGTTTGTAACGACCTTGGGCCTGGCTGAGTCTGTCTCAGCATAAGTGGAAACACGTCGTTACAATGGCGCCCGAGCAGGGACAGTAAAAAAAGTTGTTTTAGCCTAGCACAGTTTTTCCGCCACATGACAAAAATCGCTAACTTTGAAAACGTAAAATATAAACGCGTTTTTTAATTTTTCTTCAGCGTTTTTTCGCTAACTTTAACAACGTAAATAAAAACGCGTTTTTAACTTTTTAGCGTTTTTCGAAATAACTTTGCAAAAATCTGAAACTTGTGCTAAGATGTGCTAGCCTAGTACAATTTTTACGCCACAAGACAAAATTCGCTAACTTTGAAAACTTAAAAAAACGCGATTTTTCTTTTTTTTTAGCATTTTTTCCAATAACTTTGCGAAAATTGATTGAAATTGATTTTCAAAAAACATGTGCTAGGCTATGCTAGCCTAGTACAGTTTTTCCGCCACATGACAAAATCGCTATCTTTGAAAACGTAAAATATAAACTCTTTTTTACTTTTTTAGCGTTTTTTGCAATAACTTTGCGAAAATTCAAGATTTTTAAAATCTAAATTTGTGCGAAGTTGTGCTAGCCTAGCACAGTTGTTCCGCCACATGACAAAAATCGCTAACTTAGAAAACGTAAAATATAAACGCGTTTTTTTTTTCCTTTTTTAGCGTTTTTTGCAATAACTTAGCGAAAATTCAAGATTTTCGCTAATTTTGAAAATCGCTAACTTTGAAAACTTAAAAAATAGTTCGGTTGTTTACTTTATAAGCGTTTTTTTCGAATTACTTTGCAAAAATTCACGATTTTCAAACTCTAAAACTAGCCTAGCACAGTTTTTCCGCCACATGACAAAAATCGCTAACATAGAAAACGTAAAATAAAAACACGTTTTAAACTTTTTTAGCGTTTTTTCGCAATAACTTTGGGAAAATCTGAAACTTGTGCTAAGTTGTGCTAGCCTGGTACAATTTTCCTGCCACATGACAAAATTCGCTTACTTTGAAAACTAAAAAAAACGCGTTTTTTTCTTTTTTTTTTAGCATTTTTTCACAATAACTTAGCGAAAATTGAAGATTTTCAAAATCTGAAACTTGTGCTAAGTTGTGCTTGCCTAGCAGAATTTAAGATTTTCAAATTCTGAAACTTGTCAGAAATTTTAAATCTGATGTTGTGCTAGCCTAGCATAATTTTTCCGCCTAATGACAAAACTCGCTAACTATAAAAACGTAAAATATAAACGCGTTTTTTTAATTTTTTAGCGTTTTTTCCAATAACTTTGCAAAAATTAAAGATTTTTAAAATCTAAAACTTGTGCTAAGTTGTGCTAGCCTAGCACAGTTTTTCCACCACATGACAAAAATCGCTAACTTTGAAAACGTAAAATATAAACGCGTTTTTTGCAATAACTTTGCGAAAATTCAAGATTTTCAAAATCTAAAACTTGTCTGATATTTGAAATCTGAAGTTGTGCTAGCCTAGCACAATTTTTCCGCCACATGACAAAAATCGCTAACTTTGAAACTTCAAGATTTTCAAATTAAATCTTGAGCTAAGATGTGCTAGCCTAGTAAAATTTTTCCGCTACATGACAAAAATCGCTAACTTTGAAAACGTAAAATAAAAACTGATTTTTGACTTTTTAAGCGTTTTTTCGTTATAACTTTGCAAAAATCTAAAACTTGTGCTAAGTTGTGCTAGCCTAGTACAATTTTTACGCAACATGACAAAATTCGCTAACTTTATAAACTTAAAAAAAAGTTTTTTCTTTTTTAGCATTTTTTCCAATAACTTTGCATATATTGAAGATTTTCAAAATCTGAAACTTGTGCTAAGTTTTGCTAGCCTAGCACGGTTTTTCCGTCACGTGAGAAAAATCGCTAACTTTGAAAAAGTAAAATATAGACTCGTTTTTTACTTTTTTGGCGTTTTTTCGATAGCATAGTACAAATTTCTCCGCCACATGACAAAATTCGCTTTTTTGAAAACTTAAAAAACGCGTTTTTCTTTTTTTTTATCATTTTTCGCAATAACTTTGCGAAAATTTAAGATTTTCAAAATCTGAAACTTGTGCTAAGGTGTGCTAGCGTAGTAAAATTTTTCCGCCACATGACGAAAATCGCTAACTTTGAAAACAAAAAATATAAACGCGTTTTTTACTTTTTTTGCAATAACTTTGCGAAAATTCAAGATTTTCGCTAACTTTGAAAACTTAAAAAATAATACGGTTTTTTACTTTTTTAGCGTGTTTTTCGAATTACTTTGCAAAAATTCACGATTTTCAAACTTTAAAACTAACCTAGCACAGTTTTTCCGCCACATGACAAAAATCGCTAACATAGAAAACGTAAAATAAAAACACGTTTTTAACTTTTTTAGCGTTTTTTCGCAATAACTTTGGGAAAATCTGAAACTTGTGCTAAGTTGTGCTAGCCTGGTACCATTTTCCTGCCACATGACAAAATTCGCTTACTTTGAAAACTAAAAAAAAAACGCGTTTTTTCTTTTTTTTTAGCATTTTTTCACAATAACTTAGCGAAAATTGAAGATTCTCAAAATCTGAAACTTGTGCTAAGTTGTGCTTGCCTAGCAGAATTAAGGATTTTCAAATTCTGAAACTTGTCAGAAATTTGTAATCTGATGTTGTGCTAGCCTAGCACAATTTTTCCGCCTAATGACAAAAATCGCTAACTATAAAAACGTAAAATATAAACGCGTTTTTTAATTTTTTAGCGTTTTTTCCAATTACTTTGCGAAAATTAAAGATTTTTAAAATCTGAAACTTGTGCAAAGTTGTGCTAGCCTAGCACAGTTTTTCCGCCACATGACAAAAATCGCTAACTTTGAAACTTCAAGATTTTCAAAATCTAAATCTTGAGCTAAGATGTGCTAGCCTAGTACAATTTTTCCGCTACATGACAAAAATCGCTAACTTTGAAAACGTAAAATAAAAACTGATTTTTGACTTTTTTAGCATTTTTTCGCAATAACTTTGCAAAAATCTGAAACTTGTGCTAAGTTGTGCTAGCCTAGTACAATTTTTACGCAACATGACAAAATTCGCTAACTTAAAAAAAAGCGTTTTTTCCTTTTTAGCATTTTTTCAAATAACTTTGCGAATATTGAAGATTTTCAAAATCTGAAACTTGTGCTAAGTTGTGCTAGCCTAGCACAGTTTTTCCGTTACGTGAAAAAAATCGCTAACGTTGAAAACGTAAAATATAAACTCTTTTTTACTTTTTTAGCAATAACTTTGCGAAAATTCAAGATTTTCAAAATCTAAATTTGTGCGATGTTGTGCTAGCCTAGCACAGTTGTTCCGCCACATGACAAAAATCGCTAACTTATAAAACGTAAAATATAAACGCGTTTTTTTTTTACTTTTTTAACGTTTTTTGCAATAACTTTGCGAAAATTCAAGATTTTCGCTAACTTTGAAAATCGCTAACTTTGAAAACTTAAAAAAAAATTCGGTTTTTTACTTTTTAAGCGTTTTTTTCGAACTACTTTGCAAAAATTCACGATTTTCAAACTCTAAAACTAGCCTAGCACAGTTTTTCCGCCACATGACAAAAATAGCCTCGGCATGGCAACATATTGTGTGCAGTTCATCATGGTTTAGAATGTGTGATCCGATTGTTCTTCGAAGGTAATGTTTTGATTGTTTCACGGCACTTTTCCACAATCCACCAAAATGTGGTGAACGGGGTGGAATGAACTTCCATTCTATGCCCTCGTCGCGACAGGTTTCTGTGATGACTGTTTTATGCTGTTCTGATAAAAAGTCGTGGAGCAGCTCTTTTAACTCCCTGTTGGCACCTAAGAAATTAGTGGCATTGTCTGAATATATTATTCTGCATCGTCCACGACGCGATATAAACCTTTTTAGAGCGGCGACAGATCTGGTACTAGCTCCTGATGGACGGCCTTTGTGGTAAAACAGATGAAGTCTGCGATGTAAACTTTTACTACAGATCGTCCCCGAATTTGCTGTGTCATTGAAAGTGGTCCACAGTAATCTACTCCGCAAACTTCAAATGGAAAGGCTGGTTCTACCCTGTCTTTGGGCAACTCTCCCATATTTTTGAGTGTAGTTTCTGGGCGACAACGGAAACATACTGTGCAGTAGTGTATTACTTGTCTTATTGTGTTTCTTGCATTGATGATCCAAAATTTGTCACGAATGATGTTTTGTAAGGTAAGAGTTCCCGCATGAAGGTGTTTGAAATGGAAATGAAGAATTAATGTTCTAATGAACGGATGCGATGAAGGCAGCAGTATAGGATGTTTGGTGTCGAAGGTTAGCGATGAATTTTTTAGTCGTCCACCTACTCTTATTACATTATTATGCAGAAATGGTGTAAGGTTCGAAAGTTTGGATAGTTTTTTGACAGCATTTTTAGTTGAGAGGGATTTTAAATCATCTTTAAGATGTGAGTGTTGTATTATACGACATATGGTGATTAAGGCATCGTTCATCTCTGATGTCGTGATAAATCCACGCTCCTTTTGCTTCTTGAGACAACTTGCAATAAATCTATTAACATAACAGACTATACGAACGATTTTGTTGTAATTGTTGATATATTTGTGATCACCAATGAGATCGGATCTAATAGTTGACGTTAAAACCAGCTTTGAAGGGCGACTTTCTATAGCGATATTGTCATTTGGAGTGTTTTCTGGAGGTGATTCCTCCTTTGGCATCTGTAGGAATGTGGGTCCGGAAAACCAGAATGCGTTGTTTAAAAGTGTATCAGCTGTAGTGCCACGAGCTGAAGGCTCTCCTGCAATCCATGCGAGTGTTATCGTCGAATCCGACCAGCAATTAATTTCAGATGGTGTTGTGGGTAATGTATGTAGTACGGTGTTTAGAAGTTCTGACAGGAGATGGGCTGCGCACAGTTCGAGGCGGGGTAGGCTGAGCTGCTTTAACGGTGCTACCATCATTTTAGAGCACAATAACATGGATGAGTGCTCTTTTTCAGAACATGTCACAGCGTAAATACAGGCGCCGTAAGCCTTTGTACTAGCATCTGAAAAGGCATGGATATGAGTTGTGTAGTTAAAAGCGACAAACCTGTTGATTTTTATGCTGCTGATTCGTTCAAGTAGTTCTTTGATGTGATTCCATTCTGTGAAGACATCTTGGGATACACTCTCGTCCCAGTTTAGTTTCAGGGACCATAGACACTGCATTAACATTTTGCATTTAACTACAATTGGATTTATTAATCCCAAAGGGTCAAAAAACGAGGCCATATGCGAAAGTATTTCACTTTTGTAGTTTTCTTGGAACTTGAGTGCTTGTGATAGTCAAAGCTGTACACGTCTTGTGATGCCGACCACCGCAATCCTAACGTTTTGATGTATTGTAAGTTAGAGACATGTATAATTTCTTCCCTATCTTTATTTGGAACGTCTTCGATGACTGTGGTACAATTCGATGCAAATTTCCGCAAAGGAAACCCTCCAGATTGAAGAAGTTCGGTTATTTGATGTTTTATCTCGTGGAGCTCCGAAATAGTCTCTGCGCCTGTCATCATGTTGTCAACGTAAAAATCATTTTCACTACTACAGAACCCATTGGATAACGAAGATTCTCATCTGCGGCAAGCTGGTTTAAACATTTTGTTGCTAGATATGGAGCACTACTAGTGCCATAAGTAACTGTTTGTAATTGATATATAGATACTGAATTGCTGTTTTTATTTCTCCAAACTATTGATTGCCATCGTGCATCACGTTCATCGACTATCACTTGCCGATACATCTTAGTTATGTCGGCAACCAATATGTACTTGTGAAATCTAAATCGGCTTAGTATGTTAAAAATGTCTTTTTGAATCATAGGCCCGACGCACAATATATCGTTAAGTAAATTTCCATTTGTAGTTTTGCATGAGGTATCAAACACAACACGTAAACGAGTGGTGGAACTGCCTGGCTTTATAACGCAATGATGTGGAATGAAATAGCGCCGATCGACATCATTTGGTTTTACTACGTCCATGTGTTTCAGTAAAATATATTCATCCATGAATGCGGTGTATTCAGACTCCAATGGTTTGTTGCGAGCGATTTTGTTCTCAAGAAAGGAAAGTCTTTTTCGAGCAATCTCATAGGATTTTCCCAACTTCAAAGGATTATCTTTAAAAGGCAATCTTACAATGTATTTGTTGGATTTTGGAGATCTTTTTGTTGTTTCACTGAAATATTTTTCGCAATATTCCTCTTCAGACGACATTTTGGTACAAGGTTGTGCATAGTGTTCCAAATTTCAAAATTTTTGTAACATTGTTTCCAACGATGATTGTGTCGAAGATACAGCAAAGCGGCGATATTTGGTGGACGGCTGTTGAGTTACGATATGTGATGATAGTGCAGTATCAGCATTTGACGATGGTGGTGACGATGATGAATTAACAGTCCCTGCTACAATCCAGCCTAGTTTGGTTTTTTGTAGAATTGGTGCGTTGTGCAATTTGATTTGGCCGACAAGAAGCAAGCTGTAAAATAATTCTGCCCCAATAAGTAGGTCAATGGGACCTGGATCATAAAAGTTGTTGTCAGCAAGGGGTATATTTTGAGGAATACTCCAATTGGCTGCGTTTAATTTCAAACGCGGTTGATACGATGTTATTGAAGGTATGATGACAACATTAAGTTCTGTTGAGAATCCATTGGCGAGTGACTTGATGACTATTGAAGAATTTGGTGCGCGTTGGTAGAAGTTTCCCCAACGCCATTGATTTTGCGACGTAGCCTAAGGTGATGTGCCATACGTTCGGTGATAAAGTTTAGTTGGGAAGCAGAGTCTAGAAGTGCTCTGCCTATAACTGAAATGCCCATTGAACTGTACAAATCAACACGAGCTGTCCCAAGTAATACCTCACTTTTTGGCTGAAAAACCTTTAATGAAACTGCTGATTGATTGTCATTTATGAGCTCTTGCGAGTATTCGACTACTGGGGAATCCGAAGCAGCGCTATTTGGGAGCGGTCGGTCTTTATGCAACATAGTGTGGTGGTTTCATCGACAATTCTGGCATTTATTAATAGATGGACACTTGCTAGCGATATGATTTGCTGAAAGACAGTATAGGCATAGTTTTTTTGATTTAATGAGATTGAATCTGCCTGAAACACTTAGGTTTACAAAGCTAGAACATTTAAATGCGCTGTGAGCTGGACTGCTGTTGCAAAGATCGCACTTTGACGATTGATTCTCAGCTACGACAAATGAAACTTGCGAAGAATGATTTTTCGAGAGAGATGAACGTGATCGATTTTGCGACGTTGAGTTACTCTGGCGTGAAGATATTTTCTGTGGTTGATAACAAGTATTTTCGATGATTCCCAAAGTTTTACAACGTCGCTCCAAAAATGATGAAAGGTTATCCCATGTGGGTTACTGAAGTTCGGTAGATGATTTCTGTTTGTCCCACTGCGACGCGACTTCTTCTTCCCATTTGATTTGAGCTTCGCTATCAAGTTTCGATACGATGAGGTGTAAGATGATTCCTTCTGCGATTTTTTCGGAAGTGGCTACAGACTGCATGGCCCGTATATTGGAACTAATGGTGTCGATAAAATCAAGAAGGGAAGACGCAGTGGGTTTAAAGGTCTTCTGTACGGCGAATATATCATTGATGTGAGACTGGAATATGCTTCGCTTGTTATCATATCTCGCCTTTAATAGATCTATAGCCTTCAAGTAATTCTCTGGTTTTATTTCAAGAGATTGAATTAACCGGGCAGCATTGTCAGTTAGACATGAGCCCAAGTACTGAAATTTCGCGATTGCTGACAAATCCTTATCGTTGTGAACCAGAATAGTGAACATGTTAAAAAATTGGAGCCAATCAGTATGCTGACCGCTAAATTTACTTAAATAGAGTTTAGGAAGAAACGTGTTTTTTACTGGAGCAGTTCCATGAGAAACTACATGGGTGCTGGACAGTAGAGTGTCATTTGAATACATTCGAAGTAACGAAATCCGCCCTACTATCCGAGATTTTACTTCGAAGTACGCATTTTCAAATAATTCGCGATGGTTTTCTTCAAACTGCGATTCGTCTAGTTGCTCGAGTTCCGATTGTAATTGATTGAACGTTTCAAATTGACGATCAATCATTGATAATTTTACTTCCAATTGTGGCAGAGTCAATCTATCAAGATCCGATAGTTGGTTAGTGCATGACAGCAGACTCTTTTCAAGCTGCTCTCGTCGCATAACCCTAAGGCGAACATTATTGTCACATGGTGGAGAGGTGCCACAGTCAGACATTTCGGAGTCAATAGACACTTTTGAAAAAGCCAGTTTTACCAAATTTTATGTGTAGTTTTCACTGTAGATCCGGTTCGAAGGACCTGTATGGAGGGGACAATAAGCTTTTTCACTGTCCTCAGGATGCGAGATTTGCAAATAAAACAATTACTTTTATTATTCAATTAATATTATATATTAATACTTCCATTGGTTTAGGACTGCTTAATTTGCAACCGTGCTGTATAAAAATTGGAGAAGTCTGACTTAAAATTAAAGTGTATAGTATTGTAACGTCGCAGCGCACACAGAATGATATTTATTGAGTTACAATGATCATTATCATAGATTTCATATATTATCACTGTTGTTGTCGTGCAACCACTGATAATCTGCCTTTTTTCGGGAGCCGCTATTCTTCAAGAATGTTCATAAGGTGTGTTGTTGTAAATAAGTACTAAAACTAGTTATTGAAGGCAAACGAATATACCAAAAGAAAATAGAACATAAATGAAAGTCAAAGAGTCCCAAACACTAGACTAGCACAACTTAGTAAAAGTTTCAGATTTTGAAAATCTTGTATATTCGCAAAGTTATTGCGAAAACACGCTAAAAAAGTTAAAAACGCGTTTTTATTTTACGTTTTCAAAATAAGCGAGTTTTGTCATGTATCGGATAAATTGTACTACGCTAGCTCAGCTTAGCACAAGTTTTAGATTTTGAAAATCTTGAATTTTCGCAAAGCTATTTCGAAAAAACGCATTTATATTTCGTAACGACAAAAGTCGATTCCGTCGTTTTTGTCAACATTAGATAAACTATTGTTCTATTATTTTATCATATTATTCCTTTTTTATTATATTTTGTTGTTTTGGATCTCATTCTGTTTACCTTTAAGAATTTATTTAGTATTTTACGAATTTAGGTACAAAGAAAATGAATTAAAAATTGAGTATTATAAAAAAAAACGTGATGTGATATGTAGTATCAAATTCAAATTTAGCGGAAATTCGGGCCTTGAACGTGAATCATATGATCGCAGTGCAGCCAACATCTACATACCAAAACGGTCAGGCGGGAATGTGAAGGTATTGGTGTGTGTGTGGGGGAAACGCAACAGGGTATAAAAAGAGCGTGGGCGGAAGAGTTCCAGACAGTTGGTCATTGGACGGCGACAGGTAAGAGTGACACTAGCTAGAGGTAGTTAGTCCATGCGCAAGGGTTTTAACAAGAGAAAGTCTGGTCTTCCCTCTTCTCTTTGGATATTCTCCTTGTAGTAGTATAGGTTGAGGGGGGTAGAAATAGGCTGTCCTTCCCGATCTCTATTTCCCCTGCTGTAGTAAAGTTGTTTGTTCTGGGCGCTGCTGGATGGAATAGAGATAGCTTGGCCTTCCCGATATCTAACGTCACATCCCCGCTACCAAAGAAGCAAACGCGTTCATAGCTTTTGGGCTTCGAAAGGAGACTGTTTGGTCTGCCCAGTCCATCTTTTCGGCCCTTTGGATAAGTACAGCGACGCCGCTGTTCTCCAGTGACGACGCCGATTTACAGTGACGCCGCCGCCGTTCCCCAGTGAAGCCGCCGTGCTCCAGTGAAGCCATCGCTCCCCATAGAGCCAAAATCCCTGAGAGACTGATTGGTCTTCCCTTTCTCTCAGCCGCCATCGCGTGTCACCTATTCGTCCAATAGTTTGTAGTGTTTATGTCAGAAATAAGTGATTAAATAAAAGATTTTAGTTATATGAGTCCTACCACACCTCTCTCTTTCTCAGTCTAAAATAAATAGTTTGTAACGCCCTTGGGCCTGGCTGAGTCTGTGTCAGCAAAAGTGGAAACACGTCGTTACTATGGCGCCCGAGCAGGGACAGTAAAAAAAGTTGTTTTAGCCTAGCACAGTTTTTCCGCCACATGACAAAAATTGCTAACTTTGAAAACGTAAAATATAAATGCGTTTTTTACTTTTTTTTAGCGTTTTTTGCGCTAACTTTAACAAAGTAAAATAAAAACTCGTTTTTAACTTTTTAGCGTTTTTCGAAATAATCTTGCAAAAATCTGAAACTTGTGCTAAGATGTGCTAGCCTAGTACAATTTTTACGCCACAAGACAAAATTCGCTAACTTTGAAAACTTAAAAAAACGCGTTTTTTCTTTTTTATCATTTTTTCCAATAACTTTGCGAAAATTGATTGAAATTGATTTTCAAAATCTGAAACATGTGCTAGGCTATGCTAGCCTAGCACAGTTTTTCCGCCACATGACAAAATCGCTATCTTTGAAAACGTAAAATATAAACTCTTTTTTACTTTTTTAGCAATAACTTTGCGAAAATTCAAGATTTTCAAAATCTAAATTTGTGCGATGTTGTGCTAGCCTAGCACAGTTGTTCCGCCACATGACAAAAATCGCTAACTTAGAAAACGTAAAATATAAACGCGTTTTTTTTACTTTTTTAACTTTTCAAAAATTCAAGATTTTCGCTAACTTTGAAAATCGCTAACTTTGAAAACTTAAAAAATAATTCGGTTTTTTTACTTTTTAAGCGTTTTTTTTCGAATTACTTTGCAAAAATTCACGATTTTCAAACTCTAAAACTAGCCTAGCACAGTTTTTCCGCTACATGACAAAAATAGCCTCGGCTTGGCAACATATTGTGTGCAGTTCGTCATGGTTTAGAATGTGTGATCCGATTGTTCTTCGAAGGTAATGTTTTGATTGTTTCACGGCACTTTCCCACAATCCCCCAAAATGTGGTGAACGGGGTGGTATGAACTTCCATTCTATGCCCTCGTCTCGACAGGTTTCTGTGATGACTGTTTTATGCTGTTCTGATAAAAAGTCGTGGAGCAGCTCTTTTAACTCCCTGTTGGCACCTAAGAAATTAGTGGCATTGTCTGAATATATTATTCTGCATCGTCCACGACGCGATATAAACCTTTTTAGAGCGGCAATAAATGCGGATGTGGACAGATCTGGTTCTAACTCCAGATGGACGGCCTTTGTGGTAAAACAGATGAAGACTGCGATGTAAACTTTTACTACAGATCGTCCCCGAATTTGCTGTGTCATTGAAAGTGGTCCACAGTAATCTACTCCGCAAACTTCAAATGGAAAGGCTGGTTCTACCCTGTCTTTGGGCAACTCTCCCATATTTTTGAGTGTAGTTTCTGGGCGACAACGGAAACATACTGTGCAGTAGTGTATTACTTGTCTTATTGTGTTTCTTGCATTGATGATCCAAAATTTGTCACGAATGATGTTTTGTAAGGTAAGAGTTCCCGCATGAAGGTGTTTGAAATGGAAATGAAGAATTAATGTTCTAATGAACGGATGCGATGAAGGCAGCAGTATAGGATGTTTGGTGTCGAAGGTTAGCGATGAATTTTTTAGTCGTCCACCTACTCTTATTACATTATTATGCAGAAATGGTGTAAGGTTCGAAAGTTTGGATAGTTTTTTGACAGCATTTTTAGTTGAGAGGGATTTTAAATCATCTTTAAGATGTGAGTGTTGTATTATACGACATATGGTGATTAAGGCATCGTTCATCTCTGATGTCGTGATAAATCCACGCTCCTTTTGCTTCTTGAGACAACTTGCAATAAATCTATTAACATAACAGACTATACGAACGATTTTGTTGTAATTGTTGATATATTTGTGATCACCAATGAGATCGGATCCAATAGTTGACGTTAAAACCAGCTTTGAAGGGCGACTTTCTATAGCGATATTGTCATTTGGAGTGTTTTCTAGAGGCCATTCCTCCTTTGGCATCTGTAGGAATGTGGGTCCGGAAAACCAGAATGCGTTGTTTAAAAGTGTATCAGCTGTAGTGCCACGAGATAACAAGTCGGCAGGGTTCAAAGATGAAGGTACATGCCGCCACTTAACGTTCGATGTTAGGGCTTGTATTTTAGTGACCCTATTGGCTACAAAAGAATTCCATATTGAAGGCTCTCCTGCAATCCATGCGAGTGTTATCGTCGAATCCGACCAGCAGACCAGAATTTGGAATACTCAAAAAATTAGTTTCGGCTGCATATTTTTGGAAAAAAAAAATGATTCTGAGCTGTGTATAGTGTTATCGTTTTTCAATTGTGTCTTGGTTGCGAATTTAAGAAAATATTTGTCCCTCAACGTGAGATTCAGGGTATTTAAAGTTAGGTCTTACATAATAAAGCGTGACTTCATATAAAGCGACCATTTTATTTTTGTTGTGAGTTCTATACCAATTGTTGGTGGTTTTTGGTGCGGCCTAAAGCCATTTTGGTTAGGTTTTGTTAAATTGTGATTTTAAACGGATTTTTTTTGCCTTTTGGTTTATTTTTACACAAACGTGATTGTTTGTAAAGTTTTCCTTTTTTATCTCTCCTTTTTTTGTCTCGAAGTTGAATTTAACGCTGAAAGTCTTCCTTATTATTCTAGTTTATCTAACATTGTCCTTAATTAAATAAAAATGGCGCTTTTTAAGAAGTTCTCGGAAATAGCAAATGAAATTGTGGAAATTAAGGCTCAGCTTCGAGAAGAAGATTTATCTGAGTATTCCGCAGAAGCCTTAGATTTCGAGAAAGGTGAATTTACAAAAGCTTGGACAAAATATAAAAAAATTATGAGGAATGCTCAGCGGAGACTTTAGGAAATGAAAAAGAGTTAGTAGTGGTTCAGACCAGGCATAATCAGGTTCGCAGAGCGCACATTAAATGCATAAATATTATTGCAAAAGCAAGGAAAAATATTCCAATGAAAAAGGCAACAGAGTCTAATCACATGGTTCCTCGTCAGGGATTTTCGGTTTCGGTACCGCCATGCGACGCTGGTGTATTTCATGGAAGTTATGTAATGTGGCCGACGTTTAGAGACATATTTACTGCGATTTTCATAAATAATACGAGACTTAGCCCTGTTGAAAAACTTTTTTATTTGTTTAAAAAAACGGATGGTGAAGCGCGGGAAATCAATAGAAATGTGGACCTAACGGCGGAAAATTTTGAGATTGCGTGGAACAATTTAAAGTCTCAATATGAAAATAAACGTGTCGTACTAAATAGTCAGCTGAAGTTGTTGTTCAATTTATCGCCGTGTAGACACGAATCTGCAGATGAAGTGAAAAGGTTCCAGAGGGAAATAAATAATTGTATCTCGATACTGAAATTATATAATATAGATGTAGAATCTTGGGATCCGATTTTTGTGTTTCAATGTTCATCTCGTTTATCGGAGCAAACATTAATACTCTGGGAGCAATCAGATATTCCCAGGTGGAAAGAATTAAATAAGTTTCTAACTGACAGATTCCATGCTTTAGAAAGTGTCTCGGAGGTAAAGAATAATTTTCAGCTGGATTGTGGCCCACAAACAGTGTCTCACAAAAAGCTTCAAACTTCCTCGAAAGTAAAACAGCTTAAGGCTTATCCTATCAAAGCTGAGGTATCCCAATGCAAATTATGTAAAGCATTACATGCAATTAGTTTGTGTCAGAAATGTTTGAGTCTGGATTTAAAAAGTCGAGCATCAGTTTTAAAGAAATTCAGATATTGTTTTAATTGTTTGACTATAGGTCATATGTACAATGATTGCTCAAGTCCGAACGGTTGCTCAAGATGTAAGAAGAAGCATCATACTTTATTGCATCGGGATTTTACGAAAAAACTTAATCAAAACCAGACAAATAATGTTGCCCAAGGTTCTAACCAAAGTTTTCAAAGACAAATACAGTCCACTGAATATACTGGCTCGTCTGCTGTGATTCAAACGCACCACACGGTGGTTGCAAAAAATGTGATGCTAGCTACGGCATGGGTAAACATAATGAGTTTAGGCTCGGCGTATAAGGTGCGAGTCGCAATTGTTTCTGAAAAGATACAAAAGCTATTGAAGTTGCCCACTGTTCCTGTTTCGGCGGAGGTTACAGGCTTAGGTGGAGAAATTATCAGCAAATCTGATAAAATGGCAACATTTTCGACTAGTTCGATTTTAAATACGAATATGTGTATAAAGGTAGAAGCTTTAGTCGTGTCTCAGGTGACTGGCATGGTACCAACATATTCGCTAAGTCCTTTAAAGGGGACAGAGTTACCAAAACTTGAGATTTTTATAAGAGTGGTCCGATAGATGTGCTTCTTGGTGGAGATCTTTATCCAGTAATTTTGAAAGACGGCGTCCAGCATGGTGTTTTTGAATCTCTTGTGGCTCAAGAGACGATATTTGGCTGGATTGTAACCGGTCCAACAGCGGGTAAAAGTATCTCACGTTGGCTATCTCATTTCACAAAAGTATCTCTTGACGATCAGTTGTCCAAATTTTGGGAATTAGAGGAAGTTTCTCGTAAGCCTATTTACTCGGAGGAGGATAAGAGGTGTGAAGAAATTTTTCGAGCTACAACAGTGAGGAATGCTGATGGGAGATATATAGTAAATCCGGCCTTCAAAGAGAATTGTCCATCACCTAGCCCAAATAGGCATATTGCACTGCGTCAGTTTTTGAGAAATGAGAAGTCGTTGATGCGTAGACCAGAGTATAAAACTCAATATGATGAGGTCCTAAAAGAATATTTAACGTTGGCTCATATGGAAAAAGTTGAAAATTCAACGAGTGGCCCAAGTTACTAATTACCCCATCATGGAGTTTTTAAGGCAGATAGTACAACTACAAAACTTACAGTTGTTTTTAATGGATCTAGCGCGACGTCTAAAGAAAAAAGCTTAAATGATAACTTGTATATCGGTCCAACTCTACAAAATGATCTAGTTTCTCTAATGCTAAAATGGCGTTTTTATGAGTTTGTCTTCAGCGCAGATATTAGCAAAATGTATAGGCAAATTTTAATTAATCCTGAACAGAAAATTTTCAAAGGATAGTATTTCGTGGCTCTGAAAACGAAGACATCTAAGATTATGAACTTAAAACGGTGACTTTTGGGATTAATTGTGCTCCATATTTGGCGTTGAGAACTTTGCTTAAGTTAGCTGAGGATGAGGAATGTCGTTTCCCCATTGGCTCTAATATTCTGCGAGCTTCGATGTATGTTGTTGACGCGCTCGTGGGGCATATTCGAATTCAGACG
Organism: Hydrotaea diabolus; assembly: GCA_963513945.1. Classification (NCBI taxonomy): domain Eukaryota; kingdom Metazoa; phylum Arthropoda; class Insecta; order Diptera; family Muscidae; genus Hydrotaea; species Hydrotaea diabolus. The sequence goes on from OY740721.1 coordinate 2,176,039, forward strand.
CACTAGTAGCTCGTAATCAGCTGATAGAAATTATGCGAAGTGCGAATTAAGAAAATGGACTGCGAATTCAGAAAAGATTTTAGAAGGCTTACCGATAGATCACCTGTTAAATACTTCGTTTTTGTGTCTCGAGGATGATAGCAGCGCAAAAATGTTAGGTGTACGTTGGAACGCTGCGTCAGATTGTTTTTATTTTGTGACGGAGTAAATTCACACAAAATTCTTACACGAAAAGGGAAGTGCTTTCTATGATTGCCAGGCTATTCGATCCAGCAGGATGGCTCGCTCCAATAATAATAACAGCGAAGATCGTGATGCAGCAAATGTGGCTCGATAAGATTGGTTGGGATGATCCCATTAAGCCTGTTTCACTTCATAGATGGCTATCGTTCGTTTCAAAATTCAACGAGATTGATACAATTACCATTCCACGATGGATACGATTTTCTCCGACATGCAATATTCAGTTTCACGGATTTTGTGACTCATTTATTCACCTACTGACCTGCCATGGCGGTGCGAGGTTGGTGTTGAATACCATTCGTCAGGAGTGTTGGATTTTGTGACTCATCGGAATTGGTTTACGCATCGACGGTATATGTTCGAGTAGAATATGGCGATACAATAGTATCAAATCTTCTGGTAGCGAAAACAAAGGTGGCTCCAATAAAAAAAAGCTTCGTTGCCCAGATTAGAGTTGTGTGGTGCTACATTGTTGGCAAATTTTATAGTAAATGTGAAGTCACAATTTGTCCGATTCAACGATAGTTCTTGCGTGGCTCAAAAAATCTCCAAGTTGTTGGAAAACATTTGTAGCTAATAGGGTTTCAATGATTTTGGATAAAGTTGAAAATATTGACTGGTTTCATGTGCCTACGCATTATAATCCTGCCGATCTAGCAAACCGGGGAGCGACTCCTGCGGAGCTGGAATCCAGAATGGCTCAAATCTAGTAGAACCAACTGGCCTAGTAGCTCTAACGAATTCCACACCTCAGCTGAGGAAAAGCGTGTCCAAGTGCATGTTGCTAGATCTGCAGATCGAGAGGATATATTGAATCGTTTTTCATGTCTTTCTAGAGCTATTCATGTGATTGCGTTTATTTTCCGTTTCTCTGCGCTGGCGAGAGCCAAAACGAAGAAAAGGGATCGTCCTGTGAGCAAACGACTATCGGCACAAGAGCTTTCGTTTGTCAGAATCTTTTTATGCTAGCTCAAACGTATCATTTTCCAGATGAGTACAATTGTTTAAAAACACAGAAAAGCCTCGATTCTCGTAGCCCTTTACTTACCTTGACGCCATTTTTAGACCAAAAAGGTCTCATAAGGGCTAACGGGCCCCTCGGTTCTACTACGAGCCTGTGTTATAACGAGAGACATCCGGTGATACTCTCATACGGTAGCAGGCTAGCCAAGCTATACGTAGAATTTATTCACCTACTGATCTGCCATGGCGGCGCGAGGTTGGTGTTGAATACCATTCGTCAGGAGTGTTGGATAATTAAGGTAAAGAACCTCATAAAAACCGTTATCCATAATTGCACAATTTGTGTGCTACATCGCAAGAAACTCCAAGGCCAGTGAAGAATGTTGCTGGGGATGCAACATTTATTGGGGTTAAATATGCTTGTTGAGGCTTCGTATTTGCTGAGGATCCCTGTCTCATAAGTACTAAAGCCAACTGTAGAAAAGTATAACTTTACGTACATACAAACACCATTAGATGCAAATATGCCTCTCACTTAAAGCAATATTATTGTGATATTTCGAACAGAATTGTTTTACGCGATATAACAATTCTGTGAGAAACTGAGAAAGTACAAATTTGAATTATAAGAGAAATTCAAATTTGTACTTGTGGTTATAAGGGAAACGCACTTAATTTCAATATATATATCTTACATGTTTTATTATAAGTATAAGTTGGGGATGTGATGTCGACCGTCTTATCCGTGGTGATGATGATGAAAGAGGCCGAGGCTTCGTTGGCAGCCGCCAAGAAGATTCGGTAGCATCCACAGACGATGCAAATACAAATAAATATATTGTTGCCAACAGTCAACAAAGGATGTACGGATAAATTTTAGTACACATCGTTGCTTAAATATTACTAAGTTTTAGAATTCATTTACAATTTTTAGTAATTCAAGTTTATAGCAGTGGTAATTCTGCTCCTTACTCTAAGATATTTAGATACAAATATTGATTTAAATATAGGGGAAATTCTACTTTGAACATCCTGGCCCCCTTGGTCGACAAGATCAATAATAATGATTTATAGGGTATCGTGCAGCTTTTCTAGGGCCTTCAATGCTACTTGCAACATTTGTTTGGGGTTTACAGATGGTCCTGCGGATTTTTGGCTTGTTATGTAGTTGTGTTGTCGATCATGTTGTTGTTTGTGTCGCTGATGGGTTTTATTTGAGTGCTGATATATCGTTGGTTTTCGCTTTAATGTATCTTCCTGTCTTTGTCCTGTACGCAGCAATACTGGTGAATGAAGAAGGGTGTGATGTTCACCTCTACTCTTTCGGCAAACATCTCCAGAGGTACATTGAGCAACTTGATGTGAGCGTGCCAAACAGTTGATGCAATATTGATGTCTTCGAGCAACTCTGCGACGTCCTTCTGGCTTCATGGCTAGGAATCTTTTGCAGTATCTCAGTGGGTGAAATTTATTTTAACAAATTAAGCATTTATGAATTCTCGGATCTCTGGGAGCCCTGTGAAACAAATAAATTTTGTTAATTTGATATTTAATGTGAGATTGGAAAATGTGGGATTGGGTATATTGTTCTGTAATAAAAGGGTTAGAAAAGACAACATTCATTTTGTGGTTAAACTACTATTAGTTTAGTCTCCGATAGGTAGGGGGCAAACTTTTACAATTGGCCTAATGATGGTACCCGTCTGGGTTTTTACTTCAGCCACTCGAACAAAATTATCTTGGCTTTGAATGGTCCGTTTAATTCGACCAAGTTTCCATTCGCAAGGGGGTGTTAAATCGTCTTTTACGACGACCAACTGGCCTGATTTTATGTCGTCTCTTGGTTGCTGCCATTTGTATCTCTTTTGTAGCTCCTTTAAGTATTCGTCTTTCCAGCGCCTGGCGAATTGATGTTTGATTGCCTTTAGTTTATCCCAACGGTCATATGGTGATATAGAATCGGGTTCAGGCTCTGGAAAACTCATCAAAGGCGCGCCTCTCAAAAAATGTCCTGGTGTCAATGCACGTAACTCGTGTTGGTCATCTGTCATAGGCGATAACGGGCGAGAGTTCAGAATAGCTTCAATTCGAGTAAGAAGGGTTGTGAACTCTTCGAATGTATATTTGTGGTTCTGAGCGACTTTCCGGAAGTGCATTTTAAAGGATTTTACCCCTGCTTCCCAAATTCCTCCCATGTGAGGGGCATTTGGAGGAATAAATGACCATTCAAAACCATGGGAAGTATATTTTTCTGCTGCTTCCTTTGATGCTATTTTGATGAATTCTTCGAAATCGCTCTTAAGTGCTCGTTCCGCACCTACAAAGTTGGATCCATTGTCTGACATGACCTTTTTAGGTAGACCGCGTCGCCCAACAAATCTGGTGAATGCTGCTAAGAACGAAGCAGAGGACAAGTCCGAACATAGTACAAGATGAATTGCTTTCGTGCAAAAGCATACAAACAGACAGACATATCCTTTGTGGTAGGTAGCCTGTCGTAAAGTGGAAACCTTTATGGGAAAAGGACCAGCAAAATCTATTCCTGTAATTGTAAAATTACTTCGATTGGATGGCAAGGCCGCCATCATTTGTGAGTGTACTTTTTGCTTGTAGATAACACAAGTTTTACAGCCTCGGATGCACTTTTTGATGGCAGATCTTAACCTGCATACATATTATTCATTTCTGATAGATCTCAGCATTAGGTTATGCTCCACGTGCATCAAAAGGTTATGCGTGAATGAGATGAATAATTCGCAGTTTCAATTTAACTGGAAGGATGATGGGATGACGTTCATTGTAAGAGAGATCAGAGTAAGTGAGTCGTCCGTTGGCTCGAATAATATTATTGCCATCCAGAAAGGGGTTAAGTGGAAAAAGTGAGCTTTTTCTGCTTACAGTTTTGGAAGAGTTCAATGATACATACTCTCTGTAATAATGTCTCTGCTGGGTAAGAGTTATTAAACGATTCTTTGCATGAAGGAATTCAGAGTGCGTTATTGACTGTGAGGTAAAGTAGATAGATTTTTTAGAAATTCGAGAGTAGAAACGGAAAACATAAGCCATAATTCGTATGGCTTTGTCCCATCTAGAAAATCTTTCAAGAATGTCCGGATACTCTTCGAAAGTACAAAACACTTCAATTTTCTTTTTCGGGGGGATTCTCTTGTATATGTAAAGATTTTGGCCATTCATCAGGATGTTGCTGTAGCCATGTCGGTCCGTGCCACCAGAGATTGCTATTGTTGAGATCCTGGGCACTACAACCGCGCGATCCTATATCCGCAGGGTTTTCGGCAGAACGTATATGTCGCCAGGAACAATTTCCAATATTACGAATGATTTCCGCTGTCCTGTTTGCAACAAATGTTTTCCATGTGCATGGAGGTTTTTGTAACCAACCAAGTACAATGGAAGAATCGCACCATAAAAACAATTCATAATTATATATTGGTAAGTGATTAAGGACATGCCTAATCAACTTTGAGAGGAGGACTGCGCCGCACAGATCGAGACGAGGAAGACTAAGTGGATTGAGTGGTGCCACTTTGCCCTTAGAAATGAGAAGATGCGAACGTATTTCTTTTTCGTTCTGTATGCGAAGATATATTGTTGCACAATATGCCTTTTCAGAAGCGTCACAAAAGCCGTGTATTTGGGTCTTAGAGAAAGGAGAAAAACTTACCCAACGAGAGATTTTAATGTGGGGTATATGCCTCAGAGTTTGAATGAAACTGTTCCATTTTTGCAAAGTTGAATAATTCACGCATTCATCCCAGTGTGTGCCGTCTAACAAAAGTTGTTGAAGCAGGATTTTCGCCTGTATGATAATGGGAGATAACCATCCCGCTGGGTCAAACCACTTTGAAATTGTGGAAAGAATTTGCCGCTTTGTGACAATATCAGAGGGGTGAATCGTGGCAGCTTTATATAAAAAACAGTCTGACAATGCATTCCATTGTATACCAAGAGTTTTAGTTGGGTCAAGGATATTTTCTGGAGAGACAGATGCCAAGACTTCGGTCGAGTTTGAAGTGATTTTCCTCAAGGAAAACCCTACTGATTTGAGAAGTGTGATCAGTTGCGTCAGAGATTTCATTGCCGATTCTGGATCGTGACTTCCTGATAATATGTCATCGACATACGTTTCTCTTTGGAGAATTTGAGAGGCCTGTGGAAACTGTTCCTCATAATCACGAGCTAACTGTATAAGAGTACGTATTGCCAGGTAAGGAGGACAGTTCACTCCAAATGTGACCGTTTTTAACGCATAATCATTAACGGGGCTTGTTGGTGTTGGGCGGAAAACAATACGTTGAAAGGGAACATCGTCTTTGTTAACTCGTATTCGGCGATACATTTTCTAATATCACATGGAAGTAACGAATATCACATGGAAGTAAACGAATTGGTATAAGCGCCAATTTAAAATAAGATTGGTAAGATCAGCTTGTAGAGTGGGACCTACATAAAGGGCATCGTTGAGGGAATATCCTGAATACGTTCGTTTTAAGGCATTGAAGACAACCCTTAATTTTGTTGTGGTGCTTTCCGGTTTTACCACCGCATGATGCGGCAGATAAAACGAGTTGTACGTGTCTCGTCTTGAGAGTTCTTGGGAATTCGTTACTTCCATGTGATCAAGAGCAATATACTCATTCAAGACATTATGGTAAGTTTCTGCCATTTCTGGTTTGTTTTTGAGAGATTGTTCTAATCGTATATATTGTATCAGCGCTGGAGTTCTGGAAGGGCCCAAGGGCGTCTCCTTTGGAAAACTTGCCTTGAAAGGAAGTTTGACTACGTGGCGTCCCTCTGAGTCACGCACTGTGGTTTCAGTGAATAGAGATTCACAATATTCATCGGCATTTGACATGGGACGTCGGCTTGGAACCTCTTCTTGTTCCCAAAATGTTTTTAACTGTTGAGCGATTACATCAGCACAACTTTCAGTGGTTGCAATTGAAAAAGATGATCTCGTCTGAATCGCGATGGGTCCGCTAATAATCCAGACGAAAATGGTAGCTTGGGCAACAAGGGACTGACAAACCTTTTTAACACCGTCTAACAACAGGTTAGGAATGACGTTGCTACCAATAAGAAGATCCACATGACCGGGTGAATAAAATGTGGGGTCAGCTAGATCTAGGTCTTTTACGTCCTCTAACTTAAAGTTTGAGGCTGATACGCAAAAATTAGGTAGCAGACGAGTTATTTTTGGAACTACAATGGCTTGGATAGAGATGTATTTATCGTGGCGTTCTGAGAATAGGGTCAAATTGCATAGGGAATTTGAATTTGCAACAATACCTTCCCCGATTCCTCGTATCTGAAAATTTCTAGGTTCAGTCGAAAGCATAAGGCTTTGTTGCAGTTTCTTTGATATAAAAGTTTTCTCAGAGCCTTGGTCCAAGAATGCCCGTGCTCTAAAAGTGTCTGATCCATGAAAAATATGAACTATTGCTGTAGGTAATAGAGTATTATCTGTAATCGCAGGGTTTTGGTTCATAATAAAGTGGGAGCTGGTACGATATTGGGGTGTGTTTTGTTTTGATGTTGAGGGAGACTCATGTTGTTGATGCTGGCGATGTTGCTTAATCACCGTATGACTTGGATTAGAGCGCGAGAAATTATCTGAATTGGAACTAGAGTGTAATGTGGAGTGATGTCTTTTCTGACATTCCATACAGACGTTTTTGCTTTTACAATCTTTATAAAGATGTGTATAAGAGAGACAATTGAAGCAAATTCTATTTTTAGAGACGAATTCCTTTCTGTCATTTGTGGTAAGGTTTCATCCCAATCTGTGGTGGGGATATTTTGTGCTTTCAGAGCGGACAAACAATCGTTAATTGTTGTCTGAATATCTTGTATGGATTCACTGCTCTCTGAGGCCACATACTTTAGGTTTAGTAGGATCTTGAGCTGGTTATCTACTAGAATTCTTCTATTTTCGTACCGGGATCTAAGCGCTTCCCAAGCTAAAGCAAAATTCTCTCCACACAGTTTGTATTTTTTGACAATTCCACTAGCTTGGCCTTTAACTTTTAACCGGAGATGGTAAAGTTTTTGAACTGAAGACAGCTTTAGGTGATCAATGTAGACAGCTGAGAACATGTCCCGAAATGAGGGCCATTCTTCGTATCCCCCGTAAAAGATTTCGGTGTCGCATGGAGGGACCTTTATGCAACTGAAGCTGTTTTCTTCATTATTTGAAAATTGTTTAAAATTATCTGTGGGATGTTCAGCTGAGGCTGGTACTAAGGATTTCTGTAGATCCAATATCTTTGATTTGCATGCGTGAAAGCTTTTAGTACAAGAGAGGTATTTGTTTCGGACAGTGTCTAAGTCTTCAGGCTTAAGCTGATCTTTTTTCAAACATAGAGTTCGATATGATCGTTGTAATTTTGACCAACGATCATTAAGATCTTGAAGGGTAACTATAAGAATGGAATCAGAAACCTCTTCCTTTAAAAGAGTATCATAATTACAACAGAATATGATAACATCGTCAGAGTCGAAAGTAAAATCTTCCATCATGATGTACAAAAGGTCAATATGTAGCAGTATTGAAATTGCAAAATAATATTTTTTTTTGTTTTTTATTTTTTTTTGTTTGTTTTTTTTTTTTTTTTTAAACTTTAATATCTTTTAAATATTGCTCGATAAAGCGTATAAATATAAATAAGTTACTTTATATTTCTGGGCCCTTTTCAGACCTGGCCTTAAGTAACTGGCGCCCTTTGACTACTGGTTAATACGCCACTGTTTCAAGAGATACGAATTTCAGATACACTGTAACTAGATACGTGCACTTTTTGTTTTACTTATACAGTGAGATGTAAGACGAAGCAACAAAAAAAAACAACTTTCTGAGTTTGTAGAGTACTTGCAATAACATATGAAATTACCCTCTTAGTCTTATAACAGAAAGTTCTGATGTTTCGTGCGACTGATTCTGTGAACTCTCTTATGTCTGTCAGGCAGAGCTGTGTTCTATTGCACTATCACTCTTTCTATTTGATTTCTCTAAGAAATAAGAGATAACCGGAAATATACATTCCACTTTATTAAGAGATTCGTTATGACTCGCTGCTTTTAATAGCAAAAGAGAGTGTGTGTGCTAGTTTTAACAGTGATATAATCTGTTTAACTTTTTCCTATCATGCGATATATTTTTTTTTTCTGTTAGGTGTGGAGTAATTGGGGTACTCACTTGAAATAAATTCAGAGTTTTAAAATTGTAAGTTTTGAACTTCGGGATATACCGAATTTGATCAGTATTTTATTAATTGGTTCTTATGGGATTTTGTGACTTACGGTTTGCGTGACATTGTGTAAATTTTATTTTACTTGTTGAAAATTGTAGTTTTCGTTGTTTCTGCTTGCTCTGCTTGCTAGATTGTTGCTTAGTTTTATGAAGAATGAAGAATGTTGCTTAGTTTTACAGTTGGTGTTGTTGTTGTACGAGTATTACGATGTCGGCCTTGTCACTTTCCGTATTGATATGAACCATTCAGCATTGGTTTTATATGGCGGTTGTACTGGTTGTATTGCTGACCACAGTTTCTATCTATAAAAAATGGAGTTAATACAATTGCCTGTGTAAACCGTAGTGTTCGATGATATTTTTGGTGAAATTGTTGATGAAGCATATATTCACGACTGTTACTACCTTAGCAAAGAATATTAAGGAGTAACTAATTTTGCCATTACCCGTGTAATTCACTTATTATATTTCTCACTGCACTTTTTGTACACTAATTGCAAATTATTTTAACAGACACAACAGGTGCGGTGGAATCTCGGTTTCTAACTACCCGTTAGAGAATGTCTGCGACGATCTGACTGCCATTATACCTTCTCTGCTCCCCTCTGGCTCAATGTTTTTGCAAGTGATGCGTTTCGAAAGTTGGGTGAGAAAAAGGGGTATGTCAGTGCGTGTGCTTGTTACATGCGTAATGATAAAAAAAAACTTTTTTTCTTGTGATGCGTTTTGTTACAACGTACAGGTAACCATCTGCGAATGCTCAAGGGCGTAAATTTTGATGTTATTGTAGATTAATATAGATTTTAAAAATGTATCCAATAAAGGGCGTAGGATTCTGTAACTCCTTTCAGGATCAAGGAAGGTTCGAAGGACCATGAAGAATGTTGCTGGGGATGCAACATTTATTGGGGTTAAATATGCTTATTGAGGCTTCGTATTTGCTGAGGATCCCTGTCTCATAAGTACTAAAGCCAACTGTAGAAAAGTATAACTTTACGTACATACAAACACCATTAGATGCAAATATGCCTCTCACTTAAAGCAATATTATTGTGATATTACGAATAGAATTGTTTTACGCGATATAACAATTTTGTGAGAAACTGAGAAAGTACAAATTTGAATTATAAGAGAAATTCAAATTTGTACTTGTGGTTATAAGGGAAACGCACTTAATTTCAATATATATATCATACATGTTTTATTATAAGTATAAGTTGGGGATATGATGTCGACCGTCTTATCCGTGGTGATGATGATGAAAGAGGCCGAGGCTTCGTTGGCAGCCGCCAAGAAGATTCGGTAGCATCCACAGACGATGCAAATACAAATAAATATATTGTTGCCAACAGTCAACAAAGGATGTACGGATAAATTTTAGAACACATCGTTGCTTAAATATTACTAAGTTTTAGAATTCATTTACAATTTTTAGTAATTCAAGTTTATAGCAGTGGTAATTCTGCTCCTTACTCTAAGATATTTAGATACAAATATTGATTTAAATATAGGGGAAATTCTACTTTGAACAGCCAGATTATGGCGGCTTTGCCAAAAGAGAGAACAACATTTAGTCGCCCCTTTACCAACACAGGTGTCGACTTTGTTGGTCCTTTCGATATAAAAAGTTTTACTGGCAGATACTGTAAAATCAAGAAGGGTTATGTGTGTCTCTTTGTTGGTCTCTCTACAAAAGCTATCCACCTAAAGGCTGTTAGTGATCTTTCTACTCCAGCATTTTTAGCTGCCCTCGCTCGTTTTGTAGCTCGACGTGGTTGTTCTAACCAAATGTTCTCGGACAATGGCAGAAACTTCGTAGGAGCAGCAAGGGAAATCGATTCGAACTTTGCCCATCGTGTTAAAGAGTTACGCGATGAAGCAGTCACTAAATATCGTCATCAGGAGCTTTCTTGGCACTTTATCCCCGCCGGAGCACCACATATGGGTGGTCTTTGAGAAGCTGGAGTAAAAAGCTTCAAAACCCACTTTAAAAAGCTATCTGGTCAGCTCAAGTATACTTTCGAGGAGTTCTCCACTTTGCTTGCTACCATCGAATAGTGTCTCAATTCTCGACCCCTCAGCGTACTTCCCAATGACTCCTCCGATCCACAAGCCTTAACTCCTGCTCATTTTCTCATCGGCTCCACCATACTGTCTCCGGCAGAACCTGAAGAGGTCAAAGAAGTCGGCAGCATTGTAAATCGGTGGCGCAAGCTAAAAGCTTTGCACCAAGAATTCTGTCGACGCAGGAAAGAGGAGTATCTGAAAGAGCTGCACAAACGTAATAAATGGAAAAATCCTCAGACAGACCTTGCGGAAGATGATATTGTCGCTCTTAAGCGCGAAACAACTTGTTCTACTGAATGGCGTTTAGGACGCGTTACCAAAGTTTATCGTGGCTCGGACGGTCGTGTCAGAGTTGTTAATTTAAACACGCAAAATGGTGTAATTTCTCGTCCTATTCACAAGCTGGTCCCCTTACCCCGTTGCTCACAAAACTAAAACTTTATTTAATCATATTTCTTAGCCAATTAATAGCCTCTTACCTCATCTTCTAGACTTCAAGCGGGATGGCAGAGGGTTTAATACAAGTTACCCGTGTCCGATATGTAGCCGACTGCACTCGGTACGTCAGTGCACTCGTTTTCTGGCTATGGACTTGCAGCGCAAGGCTGAGGCTGTCATTCGTCACAGCCTCTGTCTTAACTGTTTGGCGCAGTCTCATCGACGTTCAACATGCCGGAGTGTCGAGGTCTGCCGGCGCTGTGAAGGATTTCACCACAGCCTGCTTCATTCCATTCCAGAAACTCATATTTGGTTTCCCATGTCGGCGCTCGTGCGTGTAACTACGTGGCCTGGACGCAGAGCCCAAAACACTAGGGTGCTGATTGACCCAAATGCAACTAGGTCTTCCATTATGCAGGAAGAGGCATCTCGGAGGTTCTGTGTGGTCATAGACGGGCGTACTACCTTAACTTTTTGTCATCAGTCGCTCAACGGTCGCCAGGTCCAAGTCAAATGCGTGGTTGAAGACAAGGACTATGGGTGCAGCCCATCAGCCAGAATTGACCCGGGATACAACATGCCGGTATCATCGAGCTCCATACTTTATCATCCTTGGGGCTGACATAGTCCGTTCCATCCTGATTGGCCCAACTATCGTCCATCCTGGTAAGGTGTTCTCTCAAGAAACGGTGTTTTGACAGGCGTACTTTGGCGAAGGGAAGAAAGTCACTATCGGAGAGCGCTTATACCGATACAATTTTTACCTCATTTCTTATATTTTTTGATTATTTATAGTTTTTAATGTAACTGAATTACCTGCCTTAATGCTTTAAAAGCAATTTCTTTTATTATTATTTTTTGTATTACATGATACTCAGTAGCTTAGCGCAATAATGCCTAACGCTCACAGAAACGTAGAAGACTGAATTCTATTAATTTAAGTATATCTTGTTATATCTAAGGAAATGAATTACTATGTAAAATACCTTAATAATAAGTTGTTGTCTGTTTTTGGTGTGGCTCGTAGTTGATGTTGCTGATGTCCCTTTAGTTGCACTTACAGTGCAAGGCGGGCGGGATGTTTACGTCGCCCTTGTTATTTAGGGATCGGCGGCCGTCGACGATCTCATTTTGAGATCGCCGACGGCCGACGATCTCGCAGCACGGACTGCGCAGGACTCTGTGTTGCGCCGCCGTTGCTACTGACTTGGTTGGCTTAACCGTCTTGCGGCTTTCCATAACCAAGTCTCTTTCTATTAGTTGAAAACTGTCAGACGAGCAACACATCACCAGCCACAGCAAAACAGTCAGCAAATATAATTGCTAAAAAATTGTTATATACAATAAATTAAAGTGTCCCGTGGGCTCGAGGACGCCCTCCATATTGATAAAAAGGACCTTTTTTAATTGGGAAAATCCGCGGGGAAAGGCCGAAACCCCTTAAAAGAATCCGTGACTCAGGAAGAAGCAGCAACTTTGCCGGCAACACCGACCACCTGTGGAGCACCCCAGACATCCGGAGCAGCTACCATCATCCCAGGAATCCTCCAGATGCCCAACAGCTCAACACGATGCAAATTTCCGCAAAGGAAACCCTCCAAATTGAAGAAGGTTGGTTACTTGATGTTTTATCTCGTGGAGCTCTGAAATAGTCTCCATCGTGCATCACGTTCATCAACTATCACTTGCCGATACATCTTAGTTATGTCGGCAACCAATACGTACTTGTGAAATTTAAATCGGCTTAGTATGTTAAAAATGTCATTTTGAATCATAGGCCCGACGCACAATATATCGTTAAGTGAATTTCCATTTGTAGTTTCGCATGAGGCATCAAACACAACACGTAAACGAGTGGTGGAAATGTCTGGCTTTATAACGCAATGATGTGGAATGAAATAGCGCCGATCGACATCATTTCGTTTTACTACGTCCATGTGTTTCAGGGAAATATATTCATCCATGAATGCGGTGTATTCAGACTCCAATGGTTTGTTGCGAGCGATTTTGTTCTCAAGAAAGGAAAGTCTTTTTCGAGCAATCTCATAGGATTTTCCCAACTTCAAAGGATTGTCTTTAAAAGGCAATCTTACAATGTATTTGTTGGATTTTGGACATCTTTTTGTTGTTTCACTGAAATATTTTTCGCAATATTCCTCTTCAGAAGACATTTTGGTACAAGGTTGTGCATAGTGTTCCAAATTCCAAAAATTTTGTAACATTGTTTCCAACGATGATTGTGTCGAAGATACAGCAAAGCAGCGATATTTGGTGGACGGCTGTTGAGTTATGATATGTGATGATAGTGCAGTATCAGCATTTGACGATGGTGGTGACGATGATGAATTAACAGTCCCTGCTACAATCCAGCCTAGTTTGGTGTTTTGTAGAATTGGTGCGTTGTGCAATTTGATTTGGCCGACAAGAAGCAAGCTGTAAAATAATTCTGCCTCAATAAGTAGGTCAATGAGACCTGGATCATAAAAGTTGTTGTCAGCAAGGGGTATATTTTGAGGAATACTCCAATTGGCTGCGTTTAATTTCAAACGCGGTTGATACGATGTTATTGAAGGTATGATGACAACATTAAGTTTTATTGAGAATCAATTGGCGAGTGACTTGATGACTATTGAAGAATTTGGTGCGCGTTGGTAGAAGTTTCCCCAACGCCATTGATTTCAAAATTAACCCTTTTGCGACGTAGCCTAAGGTGATGTGCCATACGTTCGGTGATAAAGTTTAGTTGGGAAGCAGAGTCTAGAAGTGCTCTGCCTATAACTGAAATGCCCATTGAACTGTACAAATCAACACGAGCTGTCCCAAGTAATACCTCACTTTTTGGCTGAAAAACCTTTAATGAGACTGCTGATTGATTGTCATTTATGAGCTCTTGCGAATATTCGACTACTGGGGAATCCGAAGCAGCGCTATTTGGGAGCGGTCGGTCTTTATGCAACATAGTGTGGTGGTTTGATCGACAATTCTGGCATTTATTAATAGATGGACACTTGCTAGCGATATGATTTGCTGAAAGACAGTTTAGGCATAGTTTTTTTGATTTAATGAGATTGAATCTGCCTGAAACACTTAGGTTTACAAAGCTAGAACATTTAAATGCGCCGCTGTGAGCTGGACTGCTGTTGCAAAGATGGCACTTTGACGATTGATTCTCAGCTACGACAAATGAAACTTGCGAAGAATGATTTTTCGAGAAAGATGAACGTGATCGATTTTGCGACGTTGAGTTACTCTGACGTGAAGATATTTTCTGTGGTTGATAACAAGTATTTTCGATGATTCCCAAAGTTTTACAACGTCGCTCCAAAAATGATTAAAGGTTATCCCATGTGGGTTACTGAAGTTCGGTAGATGATTTCTGTTTGTCCCACTGCGACGCGACTTCTTCTTCCCATTTGATTTGAGTTTCGCTATCAAGTTTCGATACGATGAGGTGTAAGATGATTCCTTCTGCGATTTTTTCGTAAGTGGCTACAGACTGCATGGCCCGTATATTGGAACTAATGGTGTCGATAAAATCAAGAAGGGAAGACACAGTGGGTTTAAAGATCTTCTGTACGGCGAATATATCATTGATGTGAGACTGGAATATGCTTCGCTTGTTATCATATCTCGCCTTTAATAGATCTATAGCCTGCAAGTTATTCTCTGGTGTTATTTCAAGAGATTGAATTAACCGGGCAGCATTGTCAGTTAGACATGAGCGCAAGTACTGAAATTTCGCGATTGCTGACAAATCCTTATCGTTGTGAACCAGAATAGTGAACATGTTAAAAAATTGGAGCCAATCTGTATGCTGACCGCTAAATTTACTTAAATGGAGTTTAGGAAGAAACGTGTTTCTTACTGGAGCAGTTCCATGAGAAACTACATGGGTGCTGGACAGTAGAGTGTCATTTGAATACATTCGAAGTAACGAAATCCGCCCTACTATCCGAGATTTTACTTCGAAGTACGCATTTTCAAATAATTCGCGATGGTTTTCTTCAAACCGTCTAGTTGCTCGAGTTCCGATTGTAATTGATTGAACGTTTCAAATTGACGATCAATCATTGATAATTTTACTTCCAATTGTGGCAGAGTCAATCTATCAAGATCCGATAGTTGGTTAGTGCATGACAGCAGACTCTTTTCAAGCTGCTCTCGTCGCATAACCCTAAGGCGAACATTATTGTCACATGGTGGAGGGGTGCCACAGTCAGACATTTCGGAGTCAATATACACTTTTGACAAAGCCAGTTTTACCAAATTTTATGTGTAGTTTTCACTGTAGATCCGGTTCGAAGGACCTGTATGGAGGGGACAATGAGCTTTTTCACTGTCCTCAGGATGCGAAGGGTGCGAGATTTGCAAATGAAACAATTACTTTTATTATTCAATTAATATTATATATTAATACTTCCATTGGTTTACGACTGCTTAATTTGCAACCGTGCTGTATAAAAATTGGAGAAGTCTGACTTAAAATTAAAGTGTATAGTATTGTAACGTCGCAGCGCACACAGAATGATATTTATTGAGTTACAATGATCATTATACATAATAGATTTCATATATTATCACTGTTGTTGTCGTGCAACCACTGATATTCTGCCTTTTTTCGGGAACCGCTATTCTTCAAGAATGTTCATAAGGTGTGTTGTTGTAAATAAGTACTAAAACTAGTTATTGAAGGCAAACGAATATACCAAAAGAAAATACAACATAAATGAAAGTCAAAGAGTCCCAAACACTAGGCTAGCACAACTTAGTAAAAGTTTCAGATTTTGAAAATCTTGTATATTCGCAAAGTTATTGCGAAAAAACGCTCAAAAAGTTAAAAACGCGTTTTTATTTTACGTTTTCAAAATAAGCGAGTTTGGTCATGTATCGGATAAATTGTACTAGGCTAGCTCAGCTTAGCACAAGCTATAGATTTTGAAAATCTTGAATTTTCGCAAAGCTATTTGGAAAAAACGCATTTATATTTCGTAACGACAAAAGTCGATTCCCTCGTTTTTGTCAACATTAGATAAACTATTGTTCTATTTTTTTATCATATTTCATTTCTTTATTGACATGTAATTTGAAGCCCACTGGGGCCTATTAAAGCTAAATTACAATATGCATCAAAATGTAAATAGAACATTATAAACTACTAAAGAATTATTCCATTTTTATTATATTTTGTTGTTTTGGATCTCATTCTGTTTACCTTTAAGAATTTATTTAGTATTTTACGAATTTAGGTACAAAGAAAATGAATTAAAAATTGAGTATTATAAAAAAACGTATACATATGATACATGTAGTATCAAATTCAAATTTAACGGAAATTTGGGCCTTGAACGTGAATCATATGATCGCAGTGCAGCCAACATCTACATACCAAAACGGTCAGGCGGGAATTTGAAGGTATTGGTGTGTGTGTGGGGGAAACGCAACAGGGTAAAAAAAGAGCGTGGACGGAAGAGTTCGAGACAGTTGGTCATTGGACGGCGACAGGTAAGAGTGACACTAGGTAGAGGTAGTTAGTCCATGCGCAAGGGTTTTAACAAGAGAAAGTCTGGTCTTCCCTCTTCTCTTTGGAAATTCTCCTTATAGTAGTATAGGTTGAGGGTGGTAGAATTAGGTTGTCCTTCCCGATCTCTATTTCCCCTGCTGTAGTAAAGTTGTTTGTTCTGGGCGCTGCTGGATGGAATAGAGATAGCTTGGCCTTCCCGGTATCTAACGTCACATCCCCGCTGCCAAAGAAGCAGACGCGTTCATAGCTTTCGGGCTTCGAAAGGAGACTGTTTGGTCTGCCCAGTCCATCTTTTTGGCCCTTTGGGTAAGTACAGCGACGTCGCCGTTCTCCAGTGACGACGCCGATTTACAGTGACGTCGCCGTCGTTCTCCAGTGACGCCACCGCCGTTCCCCAGTGACGCCGCCGTGCTCCAGTGAAGCCATCGCTCCCCATAGAGCCAAATCCCTGAGAGACTGATTGGTCTTCCCTTTCTCTCAGCCGTCATCGCGTGTCAGCTATTCGTCCAATAGTTTGTAGTGTTTATGTCAGAAATAAGTGATTAAATAAAAGATTTTAGTTAAATGAGTCCTACCACACCTCTCTCTTTCTCAGTCTAAAATAAATAGTTTGTAACGACCTTGAGCCTGGCTGAGTCTGTCTCATCATAAGTGGAAACACGTCGTTACAATGGCGCCCGAGCAGGGATAGTAAAAAAAGTTGTTTTAGCCTAGCACAGTTTTTCCGCCACATGACAAAAATCGCTAACTTTGAAAACGTAAAATATAAACGCGTTTTTTACTTTTTTTTTTAGCGTTTTTTGCGCTAAATTTAACAACGTAAAATAAAAAAACGCGTTTTTAACATTTTAGCGTTTTTCGAAATAACTTTGCAAAAATTTGAAACTTGTGCTAAGATGTGCTAGCCTAGTACAATTTTTACGCCACAAGACAAAATTCGCTAACTTTGAAAACTTAAAAAAACGCGTTTTTTCTTTTTTTTTAGCATTTTTTCCAATAACTTTGCGAAAATTGATTGAAATTGATTTTCAAAAAACATGTGCTAGGCTATGCTAGCCTAGTACAGTTTTTCCGCCACATGACAAAATCGCTATCTTTGAAAACGTAAAATATAAAATCTTTTTTACTTTTTTTTAGCGTTTTTTGCAATAACTTTGCGAAAATTCAAGATTTTCAAAATCTAAATTTGTGCGAAGTTGTGCTAGCCTAGCACAGTTGTTCCGCCACATGACAAAAATCGCTAACTTAGAAACCGTAAAATATAAACGCGTTTTTTTTTTCCTTTTTTAGCGTTTTTTGCAATAACTTAGCGAAAATTCAAGATTTTCGCTAATTTTGAAAATCGCTAACTTTGAAAACTTAAAAAATAGTTCGGTTGTTTACTTTTTAAGCGTTTTTTTCGAATTACTTTGCAAAAATTCACGATTTTCAAACTCTAAAACTAGCCTAGCACAGTTTTTCCGCCACATGACAAAAATCGCTAACATAGAAAACGTAAAATAAAAACACGTTTTAAACTTTTTTAGTGTTTTTTCGCAATAACTTTGGGAAAATTTGAAACTTGTGCTAAGTTGTGCTAGCCTGGTACAATTTTCCTGCCACATGACAAAATTCGCTTACTTTGAAAGCTAAAAAAAACGCGTTTTTTCTTTTTTTTTAGCATTTTTTCACAATAACTTAGCGAAAATTGAAGATTTTCAAAATCTGAAACTTGTGCTAAGTTGTGCTTGCCTAGCAGAATTTAAGATTTTCAAATTCTGAAAATTGTCAGAAATTTGAAATCTGATGTTGTGCTAGCCTAGCACAATTTTTTCGCCTAATGACAAAAATCGCTAACTATAAAAACGTAAAATATAAACGCGTTTTTTTAATTTTTTAGCGTTTTTTCCAATAACTTTGCGAAAATTAAAGATTTTTAAAATCTGAAACTTGTCTGATATTTGAAATCTGAAGTTGTGCTAGCCTAGCACAATTTTTCCGCCACATGACAAAAATCGCTAACTTTGAAACTTCAAGATTTTCAAATTAAATCTTGAGCTAAGATGTGCTAGCCTAGTAAAATTTTTCCGCTACATGACAAAAATCGCTAACTTTGAAAACGCAAAATAAAAACTGATGTTTGACTTTTTTGTATCTCTTTTGTAGCTCCTTTAAGTATTCGTCTTTCCAGCGCCTGGCGAATTGATGTTGGATTGCCTTTAGTTTATCCCAACGGTCATATGGTGATATAGAGTCGGGTTCAGGCTCTGGAAAACTCATCAAAGGCGCGCCTCTCAAAAAATGTCCTGGTGTCAATGCAAGTAACTCGTGTTGGTCATCTGTCATAGGCGATAACGGGCGAGAGTTCAGAATAGCTTCAATTCGAGTAAGAAGGGTTGTGAACTCTTCGAATGTATATTTGTGGTTCTGAGCGACTTTCCGGAAGTGCATTTTAAAGGATTTTACCCCTGCTTCCCAAATTCCTCCCATGTGAGGGGCATTTGGGGGAATAAATGACCATTCAAAACCATGGGAAGTATATTTTTCTGCCGCTTCCTTTGATGCTATTTTGATGAATTCTTCGAAATCCCTCTTTAGTGCTCGTTCCGCACCTACAAAGTTGGATCCATTGTCTGACATGACCTTTTTAGGTAGACCGCGTCGCCCAACAAATCTGGTGAATGCTGCTAAGAACGAAGCAGAGGACAAGTCCGAACATAGTACAAGATGAATTCCTTTCGTGCAAAAGCATACAAACAGACAGACATATCCTTTGTGGTAGGTAGCCTGTCGTAAAGTGGAAACCTTTATGGGAAAAGGACCAGCAAAATCTATTCCTGTAATTGTAAAATTACTTCGATTGGATGGCAAGGCCGCCATCATTTGTGAGTGTACTTTTTGCTTGTAGATAACACAAGTTTTACAGCCTCGGATGCACTTTTTGATGGCAGATCTTAACCTGCATACATATTATTCATTTCTGATAGATCTCGGCATTAGGTTATGCTCCGCGTGCATCAAAAGGTTATGCGTGAAGGAGATGAATAATTCGCAGTTTCGATTTAACTGGAAGGATGATGGGATGACGTTCATTGTAATAGAGATCAGAGTAAGTGAGTCGTCCGTTGGCTCGAATAATATTATTGCCATCCAGAAAGGGGTTAAGTGGAAAAAGTGAGCTTTTTCTGCTTACAGTTTTGGAAGAGTTCAATGATACATACTCTCTGTAATAATGTCTCTGCTGGGTTAGAGTTATTAAACGATTCTTTGCATGAAGGAATTCAGAGTGCGTTATTGACTGTGAGCTAAAGTAGATAGATTTTTTAGAAATTCGAGAGTAGAAACGGAAAACATAAGCCATAATTCGAATGGCTTTGTCCCATCTAGAAAATCTTTCAAGAATGTCCGGATACTCTTCGAAAGTACAAAACACTTCAATTTTCTTTTTCGGGGGGATTCTCTTGTATATGTAAAGATTTTGGCCATTCATCAGGATGTTGCTGTAGCCATGTCGGTCCGTGCCACCAGAGATTGCTATTGTTGAGATCCTGGGCACTACAACCGCGCGATCCTATATCCGCAGGGTTTTCGGCAGAACGTATATGTCGCCAGGAACAATTTCCAATATTACGAATGATTTCCGCTGTCCTGTTTGCAACAAATGTTTTCCATGTGCATGGAGGTTTTTGTAACCAACCAAGTACAATGGAAGAATCGCACCATAAAAACAATTCATAATTATATATTGGTAAGTGATTAAGGACATGCCTAATCAACTTTGAGAGGAGGACTGCGCCGCACAGATCGAGACGAGGAAGACTAAGTGGATTGAGTGGTGCCACTTTGCCCTTAGAAATGAGAAGATGCGAACGTATTTCTTTTTCGTTCTGTATGCGAAGATATATTGTTGCACAATATGCCTTTTCAGAAGCGTCACAAAAGCCGTGTATTTGGGTCTTAGAGAAAGGAGAAAAACTTACCCAACGAGAGATTTTAATGTGGGGTATATGCCTCAGAGTTTGAATGAAACTGTTCCATTTTTGCAAAGTTGAATAATTCACGCATTCATCCCAGTGTGTGCCGTCTAACAAAAGTTGTTGAAGCAGGATTTTCGCCTGTATGATAATGGGAGATAACCATCCCGCTGGGTCAAACAACTTTGAAATTGTGGAAAGAATTTGCCGCTTTGTGACAATATCAGAGGGGTGAATCGTGGCAACTTTATATAAAAAACAGTCTGACAATGCATTCCATTGTATACCAAGAGTTTTAGTTGGGTCAAGGATATTTTCTGGAGAGACAGATGCCAAGACTTCGGTCGAGTTTGAAGTGATTTTCCTCAAGGAAAACCCTAGCCTGATTTGAGAAGTGTGATCAGTTGCGTCAGAGATTTCATTGCCGATTCTGGATCGTGACTTCCTGATAATATGTCATCGACATACGTTTCTCTTTGGAGAATTTGAGAGGCCTGTGGAAACTGTTCCTCATAATCACGAGCTAACTGTATAAGAGTACGTATTGCCAGGTAAGGAGCACAGTTCACTCCAAATGTGACCGTTTTTAACGCATAATCATTAACGGGGCTTGTTGGTGTTGGGCGGAAAACAATACGTTAAAAGGGAACATCGTCTTTGTTAACTCGTATTCGGCGATACATTTTCTCAATATCACATGGAAGTAACGAATATCACATGGAAGTAAACGAATTGGTATAAGCGCCAATTTAAAATAAGATTGGTAAGATCAGCTTGTAGAGTGGGACCTACATAAAGGGCATCGTTGAGGGAATATCCTGAATACGTTCGTTTTAAGGCATTGAAGACAACCCTTAATTTTGTTGTGGTGCTTTCCGGTTTTACCACCGCATGATGCGGCAGATAAAACGAGTTGTACGTGTCTCGTCTTGAGAGTTCTTGGGAATTCGTTACTTCCATGTGATCAAGAGCAATATACTCATTCAAGACATTATGGTAAGTTTCTGCCATTTCTGGTTTGTTTTTGAGAGATTGTTCTAATCGTATATATTGTATCAGCGCTGGAGTTCTGGAAGGGCCCAAGGGCGTCTACTTTGGAAAACTTGCCTTGAAAGGAAGTTTGACTACGTAGCGTCCCTCTGAGTCACGCACTGTGGTTTCAGTGAATAGAGATTCACAATATTCATCGGCTTTTGACATGGGACGTCGGCTTGGAACCTCTTCTTGTTCCCAAAATGTTTTTAACTGTTGAGCGATTACATCAGCACAACTTTCAGTGGTTACAATTGAAAAAGATGATCTCGTCTGAATCGCGATGGGTCCGCTAATAATCCAGCCGAAAATGGTAGCTTGGGCAACAAGGGACTGACAAACCTTTTTAACACCGTCTTACAACAGGTTAGGAATGACGTTGCTACCAATAAGAAGATCCACATGACCGGGTGAATAAAATGTGGGGTCAGCTAGATCTAGGTCTTTTACGTCCTCTAACTTAAAGTTTGAGGCTGATACGCAAAAATTAGGTAGCAGACGAGTTATTTTTGGAACTACAATGGCTTGGATAGGGATGTATTTATCGTGGCGTTCTGAGAATAGGGTCAAATTGCATAGGGAATTTGAATTTGCAACAATACCTCCCCCGATTCCTCGTATCTGAAAATTTCTAGGTTCAGTCGGAAGCATAAGGCTTTGTTGCAGTTTCTTTGATATAAAAGTTTTCTCAGAGCCTTGGTCCAAGAACGCCCGTGCTCTAAAAGTGTCTGATCCATGAAAAATATGAACTATTGCTGTAGGTAATAGAGTATTATCTGTAATCGCAGGGTTTTGGTTCATAATAAAGTGGGAGCTGGTACGATATTGGGGTGTGTTTTGTGTTGATGTTGAGGGAGACTCATGTTGTTGATGCTGGCGATGTTGCTTAATCACCGTATGACTTGGATTAGAGCGCGAGAAATTATCTGAATTGGAACTAGAGTGTAATGTGGAGTGATGTCTTTTCTGACATTCCATACAGACGTTTTTGCTTTTACAATCTT
Source organism: Hydrotaea diabolus (assembly GCA_963513945.1). Classification (NCBI taxonomy): domain Eukaryota; kingdom Metazoa; phylum Arthropoda; class Insecta; order Diptera; family Muscidae; genus Hydrotaea; species Hydrotaea diabolus. The sequence continues at coordinate 2,198,530 of OY740721.1, forward strand.
TATAAAGATGTGTATAAGAGAGACAATTGAAGCAAATTCTATTTTTAGAGACGAATTCCTTTCTGTCATTTGTGCTAAGGTTTCATGGGGAAGCTTTGTGGAACAGATGTAAATTATTATGGGATCCCAATCTGTGGTGGGGATATTTTGTGCTTTCAGAGCGGACAAACAATCGTTAATTGTTGTCTGATTAACTTGTAGGGATTCACTGCTCTCTGAGGCCACATACTTTAGGTTTAGTAGGATCTTGAGCTGGTTATCTACTAGAATTCTTCTATTTTCGTACCGGGATCTAAGCGCTTCCCAAGCTTAAGCAAAATTCTCTCCACACAGTTTGTATTTTTTGACAATTCCACTAGCTTGGCCTTTAACTTTTAACCGGAGATGGTAAAGTTTTTGAACTGAAGACAGCTTTAGGTGATCAATGTAGACAGCTGAGAACATGTCCCGAAATGAGGGCCATTCTTCGTATCCCCCGTAAAAGATTTCGGTGTCGCATGGAGGGACCTTTATGCAACTGAAGCTGTTTTCTTCATTATTTAGCTGCCCTCGCTCGTTTTGTAGCCCGACGTGGTTGTTCTAACCAAATGTTCTCGGACAATGGCAGAAACTTCGTAGGAGCAGCAAGGGAAATCGATTCGAACTTTGCCCATCGTGTTAAAGAGTTACGCGATGAAGCAGTCACTAAATATCGTCATCAGGAGCTTTCTTGGCACTTTATCCCCGCCGGAGCACCACATATGGGTGGTCTTTGAGAAGCTGGAGTAAAAAGTTTCAAAACCCACTTTAAAAAGCTATCTGGTCAGCTCAAGTATACTTTCGAGGAGTTCTCCACTTTGGGTGCTGATTGACCCAAATGCAACTAGGTCTTCCATTATGCAGGAAGAGGCATATCGGAGGTTCTGTGTGGTCATAGACGGGCGTACTACCTTAACTTTTTGTCATCAGTCGCTCAACGGTCGCCAGGTCCAAGTCAAATGCGTGGTTGAAGACAAGGACTATGGGTGCAGCCCATCAGCCAGAATTGACCCGGGATACAACATGCCGAGGAATCCAACAGCCATCGAAGACGCTGATAGATGGTGGTATCATCGAGCTCCATACTTTATCATCCTTGGGGCTGACATAGTCCGTTCCATCCTGATTGGCCCAACTATCGTCCATCCTGGTAAGGTGTTCTCTCAAGAAACGGTGTTTTGACAGGCGTACTTTGGCGAAGGGAAGAAAGTCACTATCGGAGAGCGCTTATACCGATAAAATTTTTACCTCATTTCTTATATTTTTTGATGATTTATAGTTTTTAATGTAACTGAATTACCTGCCTTAATGCTTTAAAAGCAATTTCTTTTATTATTATTTTTTGTATTACATGATACTCAGTAGCTTAGCGCAATAATGCCTAACGCTCACAGAAACGTAGAAGACTGAATTCTATTAATTTAAGTATATCTTGTTATATCTAAGGAAATGAATTACTATGTAAAATACCTTAATAATAAGTTGTTGTCTGTTTTTGGTGTGGCTCGTAGTTGATGTTGCTGATGTCCCTTTAGTTGCACTTACAGTGCAAGGCGGGCGGGATGTTTACGTCGCCCTTGTTATTTAGGGATCGGCGGCCGTCGACGATCTCATTTTGAGATCGCCGACGGCCGACGATCTCGCAGCACGGACTGCGCAGGACTCTGTGTTGTGCCGCCGTTGCTACTGACTTGGTTGGCTTAACCGTCTTGCGGCTTTCCATAACCAAGTCTCTTTCTATTAGTTAAAAACTGTCAGACGAGCAACACATCACCAGCCACAGCAAAACAGTCAGCAAATATAATTGCTAAAAAATTGTTATATACAATAAATTAAAGTGTCCCGTGGGCTCGAGGACGCCCTCCATATTGATAAAAAGGACCTTTTTTAATTGGGAAAATCCGCGGGGAAAGGCCGAAACCCCTTAAAAGAATCCGTGACTCAGGAAGAAGCAGCAACTTTGCCGGCAACACCGACCACCTGTGGAGCACCCCAGACATCCGGAGCAGCTACCATCATCCCAGGAATCCTCCAGATGCCCAACAGCTCAACACGATGCAAATTTCCGCAAAGGAAACCCTCCAAATTGAAGAAGGTTGGTTACTTGATGTTTTATCTCGTGGAGCTCTGAAATAGTCTCCATCGTGCATCACGTTCATCAACTATCACTTGCCGATACATCTTAGTTATGTCGGCAACCAATACGTACTTGTGAAATCTAAATCGGCTTAGTATGTTAAAAATGTCATTTTGAATCATAGGCCCGACGCACAATATATCGTTAAGTGAATTTCCATTTGTAGTTTCGCATGAGGCATCAAACACAACACGTAAACGAGTGGTGGAAATGTCTGGCTTTATAACGCAATGATGTGGAATGAAATAGCGCCGATCGACATCATTTCGTTTTACTACGTCCATGTGTTTCAGGGAAATATATTCATCCATGAATGCGGTGTATTCAGACTCCAATGGTTTGTTGCGAGCGATTTTGTTCTCAAGAAAGGAAAGTCTTTTTCGAGCAATCTCATAGGATTTTCCCAACTTCAAAGGATTGTCTTTAAAAGGCAATCTTACAATGTATTTGTTGGATTTTGGACATCTTTTTGTTGTTTCACTGAAATATTTTTCGCAATATTCCTCTTCAGAAGACATTTTGGTACAAGGTTGTGCATAGTGTTCCAAATTCCAAAAATTTTGTAACATTGTTTCCAACGATGATTGTGTCGAAGATACAGCAAAGCAGCGATATTTGGTGGACGGCTGTTGAGTTATGATATGTGATGATAGTGCACTATCAGCATTTGACGATGGTGGTGACGATGATGAATTAACAGTCCCTGCTACAATCCAGCCTAGTTTGGTGTTTTGTAGAATTGGTGCGTTGTGCAATTTGATTTGGCCGACAAGAAGCAAGCTGTAAAATAATTCTGCCTCAATAAGTAGGTCAATGAGACCTGGATCATAAAAGTTGTTGTCAGCAAGGGGTATATTTTGAGGAATACTCCAATTGGCTGCGTTTAATTTCAAACGCGGTTGATACGATGTTATTGAAGGTATGATGACAACATTAAGTTTTATTGAGAATCAATTGGCGAGTGACTTGATGACTATTGAAGAATTTGGTGCGCGTTGGTAGAAGTTTCCCCAACGCCATTGATTTCAAAATTAACCCTTTTGCGACGTAGCCTAAGGTGATGTGCCATACGTTCGGTGATAAAGTTTAGTTGGGAAGCAGAGTCTAGAAGTGCTCTGCCTATAACTGAAATGCCCATTGAACTGTACAAATCAACACGAGCTGTCCCAAGTAATACCTCACTTTTTGGCTGAAAAACCTTTAATGAGACTGCTGATTGATTGTCATTTATGAGCTCTTGCGAATATTCGACTACTGGGGAATCCGAAGCAGCGCTATTTGGGAGCGGTCGGTCTTTATGCAACATAGTGTGGTGGTTTGATCGACAATTCTGGCATTTATTAATAGATGGACACTTGCTAGCGATATGATTTGCTGAAAGACAGTTTAGGCATAGTTTTTTTGATTTAATGAGATTGAATCTGCCTGAAACACTTAGGTTTACAAAGCTAGAACATTTAAATGCGCCGCTGTGAGCTGGACTGCTGTTGCAAAGATGGCACTTTGACGATTGATTCTCAGCTACGACAAATGAAACTTGCGAAGAATGATTTTTCGAGAAAGATGAACGTGATCGATTTTGCGACGTTGAGTTACTCTGACGTGAAGATATTTTCTGTGGTTGATAACAAGTATTTTCGATGATTCCCAAAGTTTTACAACGTCGCTCCAAAAATGATTAAAGGTTATCCCATGTGGGTTACTGAAGTTCGGTAGATGATTTCTGTTTGTCCCACTGCGACGCGACTTCTTCTTCCCATTTGATTTGAGTTTCGCTATCAAGTTTCGATACGATGAGGTGTAAGATGATTCCTTCTGCGATTTTTTCGTAAGTGGCTACAGACTGCATGGCCCGTATATTGGAACTAATGGTGTCGATAAAATCAAGAAGGGAAGACACAGTGGGTTTAAAGATCTTCTGTACGGCGAATATATCATTGATGTGAGACTGGAATATGCTTCGCTTGTTATCATATCTCGCCTTTAATAGATCTATAGCCTGCAAGTTATTCTCTGGTGTTATTTCAAGAGATTGAATTAACCGGGCAGCATTGTCAGTTAGACATGAGCGCAAGTACTGAAATTTCGCGATTGCTGACAAATCCTTATCGTTGTGAACCAGAATAGTGAACATGTTAAAAAATTGGAGCCAATCTGTATGCTGACCGCTAAATTTACTTAAATGGAGTTTAGGAAGAAACGTGTTTCTTACTGGAGCAGTTCCATGAGAAACTACATGGGTGCTGGACAGTAGAGTGTCATTTGAATACATTCGAAGTAACGAAATCCGCCCTACTATCCGAGATTTTACTTCGAAGTACGCATTTTCAAATAATTCGCGATGGTTTTCTTCAAACCGTCTAGTTGCTCGAGTTCCGATTGTAATTGATTGAACGTTTCAAATTGACGATCAATCATTGATAATTTTACTTCCAATTGTGGCAGAGTCAATCTATCAAGATCCGATAGTTGGTTAGTGCATGACAGCAGACTCTTTTCAAGCTGCTCTCGTCGCATAACCCTAAGGCGAACATTATTGTCACATGGTGGAGGGGTGCCACAGTCAGACATTTCGGAGTCAATATACACTTTTGACAAAGCCAGTTTTACCAAATTTTATGTGTAGTTTTCACTGTAGATCCGGTTCGAAGGACCTGTATGGAGGGGACAATGAGCTTTTTCACTGTCCTCAGGATGCGAAGGGTGCGAGATTTGCAAATGAAACAATTACTTTTATTATTCAATTAATATTATATATTAATACTTCCATTGGTTTACGACTGTTTAATTTGCAACCGTGCTGTATAAAAATTGGAGAAGTCTGACTTAAAATTAAAGTGTATAGTATTGTAACGTCGCAGCGCACACAGAATGATATTTATTGAGTTACAATGATCATTATACATAATAGATTTCATATATTATCACTGTTGTTGTCGTGCAACCACTGATATTCTGCCTTTTTTCGGGAACCGCTATTCTTCAAGAATGTTCATAAGGTGTGTTGTTGTAAATAAGTACTAAAACTAGTTATTGAAGGCAAACGAATATACCAAAAGAAAATACAACATAAATGAAAGTCAAAGAGTCCCAAACACTAGGCTAGCACAACTTAGTAAAAGTTTCAGATTTTGAAAATCTTGTATATTCGCAAAGTTATTGCGAAAAAACGCTCAAAAAGTTAAAAACGCGTTTTTATTTTACGTTTTCAAAATAAGCGAGTTTTGTCATGTATCGGATAAATTGTACTAGGCTAGCTCAGCTTAGCACAAGCTATAGATTTTGAAAATCTTGAATTTTCGCAAAGCTATTTGGAAAAAACGCATTTATATTTCGTAACGACAAAAGTCGATTCCGTCGTTTTTGTCAACATTAGATAAACTATTGTTCTATTTTTTTATCATATTTCATTTCTTTATTGACATGTAATTTGAAGCCCACTGGGGCCTATTAAAGCTAAATTACAATATGCATCAAAATGTAAATAGAACATTATAAACTACTAAAGAATTATTCCATTTTTATTATATTTTGTTGTTTTGGATCTCATTCTGTTTACCTTTAAGAATTTATTTAGTATTTTACGAATTTAGGTACAAAGAAAATGAATTAAAAATTGAGTATTATAAAAAAACGTATACATATGATACATGTAGTATCAAATTCAAATTTAACGGAAATTTGGGCCTTGAACGTGAATCATATGATCGCAGTGCAGCCAACATCTACATACCAAAACGGTCAGGCGGTGAAGGTATTGGTGTGTGTGTGGGGGAAACGCAACAGGGTAAAAAAAAGAGCGTGGACGGAAGAGTTCGAGACAGTTGGTCATTGGACGGCGACAGGTAAGAGTGACACTAGGTAGAGGTAGTTAGTCCATGCGCAAGGGTTTTAACAAGAGAAAGTCTGGTCTTCCCTCTTCTCTTTGGAAATTCTCCTTATAGTAGTATAGGTTGAGGGTGGTAGAATTAGGTTGTCCTTCCCGATCTCTATTTCCCCTGCTGTAGTAAAGTTGTTTGTTCTGGGCGCTGCTGGATGGAATAGAGATAGCTTGGCCTTCCCGGTATCTAACGTCACATCCCCGCTGCCAAAGAAGCAGACGCGTTCATAGCTTTCGGGCTTCGAAAGGAGACTGTTTGGTCTGCCCAGTCCATCTTTTTGGCCCTTTGGGTAAGTACAGCGACGTCGCCGTTCTCCAGTGACGACGCCGATTTACAGTGACGTCGCCGTCGTTCTCCAGTGACGCCACCGCCGTTCCCCAGTGACGCCGCCGTGCTCCAGTGAAGCCATCGCTCCCCATAGAGCCAAATCCCTGAGAGACTGATTGGTCTTCCCTTTCTCTCAGCCGTCATCGCGTGTCACCTATTCGTCCAATAGTTTGTAGTGTTTATGTCAGAAATAAGTGATTTTAGTTAAATGAGTCCTACCACACCTCTCTCTTTCTCAGTCTAAAATAAATAGTTTGTAACGACCTTGGGCCTGGCTGAGTCTGTCTCAGCATAAGTGGAAACACGTCGTTACAATGGCGCCCGAGCAGGGACAGTAAAAAAAGTTGTTTTAGCCTAGCACAGTTTTTCCGCCACATGACGAAAATCGCTAACTTTAAAAATTTAAAAAATAATCCGGTTTTTTACCTTTTTACCGTTTTTTCCTAATAACTTTGCGAAAATTTAAGATTTTCAAAATCTGAAACTTGCGCTAAAATCTGCTAGTCTAGCAAAATTTTTCCGCCACATGACAAAAATCGCTAACTTTGAAAACGTAAAATATAAACGCGTTTTTTACTTTTTTTAGCGTTTTTTGCGCTAACTTTAACAACGTAAAATAAAAAAACGCGTTTTTAGCATTTTAGCGTTTTTCGAAATAACTTTGCAAAAATTTGAAACTTGTGCTAAGATGTGCTAGCCTAGTACAATTTTTACGCCACAAGACAAAAGTCGCTAACTTTGAAAACTTAAAAAAACGCGTTTTTTCTTTTTTAGCATTTTTTCCATTAACTTTGCGAAAATTGATTGAAATTGATTTTCAAAAAACATGTGCTAGGCTATGCTAGCCTAGTACAGTTTTTCCGCCACATGACAAAATCGCTATCTTTGAAAACGTAAAATATAAAATTTTTTTTTACTTTTTTTAGCGTTTTTTGCAATAACTTTGCGAAAATTCAAGATTTTCAAAATCTAAATTTGTGCGAAGTTGTGCTAGCCTAGCACAGTTGTTCCGTTCCGCCACATGACAAAAATCGCGAACTTAGAAAACGTAAAATATAAACGCGTTTTTTTTTACTTTTTTAGCGTTTTTTGCAATAACTTTACGAAAATTCAAGATTTTCGCTAATTTTGAAAATCGCTAACTTTGAAAACTTAAAAAATAGTTCGGTTGTTTACTTTTTAAGCGTTTTTTTCGAATTACTTTGCAAAAATCCACGATTTTCAAACTCTAAAACTAGCCTAGCACAGTTTTTCCGCCACATGACAAAAATCGCTAACATAGAAAACGTAAAATAAAAACACGTTTTAAACTTTTTTAGCGTTTTTTCGCAATAAATTTGGGAAAATCTGAAACTTGTGCTAAGTTGTGCTAGCCTGGTACAATTTTCCTGCCACATGACAAAATTCGCTTACTTTGAAAACTAAAAAAAAACGCGTTTTTTCTTTTTTTTAGCATTTTTTCACAATAACTTAGCGAAAATTGAAGATTTTCAAAATCTGAAACTTGTGCTAAGTTGTGCTTGCCTAGCAGAATTTAAGATTTTCAAATTCTGAAACTTGTCAGAAATTTGAAATCTGATGTTGTGCTAGCCTAGCACAATTTTTCCGCCTAATGACAAAAATCGCTAACTATAAAAACGTAAAATATAAACGCGTTTTTTTAATTTTTTAGCGTTTTTTCCAATAACTTTGCGAAAATTAAAGATTTTTAAAATGTCAAACTTGTGCAAAGTTGTGCTAGCCTAGCACAGTTTTTCCGCCACATGACAAAAATCGCTAACTTTGAAAACGTAAAATATAAACGCGTTTTTTAATTTTTTAGCGTTTTTTGCAATAACTTTGCGAAAATTCAAGATTTTCAAAATCTAAAACTTGTCTGATATTTGAAATCTGAAGTTGTGCTAGCCTAGCATAATTTTTCCGCCACATGACAAAAATCGCTAACTTTGAAACTTCGAGATTTTCAAATTAAATCTTGAGCTAAGATGTGCTAGCCTAGTAAAATTTTTCCGCTACATGACAAAAATCGCTAACTTTGAAAACGTAAAATAAAAACTGATTTTTGACTTTTTTAGCGTTTTTTCGTAATAACTTTGCAAAAATCTAAAACTTGTGCTAAGTTGTGCTAGCCTAGTACAATTTTTACGCAACATGACAAAATTCGCTAACTTTATAAACTTAAAAAAAACGTTTTTTCTTTTTTAGCATTTTTTCCAATAACTTTGCATATATTGAAGATTTTCAAAATCTGAAACTTGTGCTAAGTTGTGCTAGCCTAGCACGGTTTTTCCGTCACGTGAGAAAAATCGCTAACTTTGAAAAAGTAAAATATAGACTCGTTTTTTACTTTTTTTGGCGTTTTTTCGATAGCATAGTACAAATTTCTCCGCCACATGACAAAATTCGCTTTTTTGAAAACTTAAAAAACGCGTTTTTCTTTTTTTTTTTATCATTTTTCGCAATAACTTTGCGAAAATTTAGGATTTTCAAAATCTGAAACTTGTGCTAAGGTGTCCTAGCGTAGTAAAATTTTTCCGCCACATGACGAAAATCGCTAACTTTGAAAACAAAAAATATAAACGCGTTTTTTACTTTTTTTGCAATAACTTTGCGAAAATTCAAGATTTTCGCTAAGTTTGAAAACTTAAAAAATAATACGGTTTTTTACTTTTTTAGCGTTTTTTTCGAATTACTTTGCAAAAATTCACGATTTTCAAACTTTAAAACTAACCTAGCACAGTTTTTCCGCCACATGACAAAAATCGCTAACATAGAAAACGTAAAATAAAAACACGTTTTTAACTTTTTTAGCGTTTTTTCGCAATAACTTTGGGAAAATCTAAAACTTGTGCTAAGTTGTGCTAGCCTGGTACCATTTTCCTGCCACATGACAAAATTAGCTTACTTTGAAAACTAAAAAAAAAGCGTTTTTTCTTTTTTTTTTAGCATTTTTTCACAATAACTTAGCGAAAATTGAAGATTCTCAAAATCTGAAACTTGTGCTAAGTTGTGCTTGCCTAGCAGAATTAAGGATTTTCAAATTCTGAAACTTGTCAGAAATTTGTAATCTGATGTTGTGCTAGCCTAGCACAATTTTTCCGCCTAATGACAAAAATCGCTAACTATAAAAACGTAAAAAATAAACGCGTTTTTTTAATTTTTTAGCGTTTTTTCCAATTACTTTGCGAAAATTAAAGATTTTTAAAATCTGAAACTTGTGCAAAGTTTTTCCGCCACATGACAAAAATCGCTAACTTTGAAACTTCAAGATTTTCAAAATCTAAATCTTGAGCTAAGATGTGCTAGCCTAGTACAATTTTTCCGCTACATGACAAAAATCGCTAACTTTGAAAACGTAAAATAAAAACTGATTTTTGACTTTTTTAGCATTTTTTCGCAATAACTTTGCAAAAATCTGAAACTTGTGCTAAGTTGTGACAGCCTAGCAGAACATGATAAAAATCGCTAACTTTGAAAACGTAAAATATAACTCGTTTTTTACTTTTTTAGCGTTTTTCGCAATAACTTTGCGAAACTCCAAGATTTTTAAAATCTGATACTTGTCTGAAATATGAGATCTAAAATTGTGCTAGCATAGCACAATTTTTCCGCCACATGACGAAAATCGCTAACTATAAAAACGTAAAATGTAATCGCGTTTTTTACTTTTTTGCGTTTTTTCCAATAACTTTGCGAAAAATCTGAAACTTGTGCAAAGTTGTGCTAGCCTAGTACAATTTTTACGCAACATGACAAAATTCGCTAACTTTATAAACTTAAAAAAAGCGTTTTTTCCTTTTTAGCATTTTTTCAAATAACTTTGCGAATATTGAAGATTTTCAAAATCTGAAACTTGTGCTAAATTGTGCTAGCCTAGCACAGTTTTTCCGTTACGTGAGAAAAATCGCTAACGTTGAAAAAGTAAAATATAAACTCGTTTTTTTCTTTTTTGGCGTTTTTTCGCTAGCATAGTGCAAATTTTTCCGCCACATGACAAAATTCGCTTTTTTTGAAAACTTAACAAACGCGTTTTTCTTTTTTATCATTTTTCGCAATAACTTTAATCAATAACAAAAATCGCTTACATTGAAAATTTAAATTTTTAGAATTTTTTAGCAATAACTATGCGAAAATTTAAGATTTTCAAAATCTGAAACTTGTGCATAGGTGTGCTAGCCTAGTACAATTTTTGCGCCACATGACAAAAATTGTTAACTTTGAAAACCTAAAATATAAATGCGTTTTTTACTTTTTTGGCGTTTTTTGCAACAACTTTGCTAAAATTCAAGATTTTCGCTAACTTTGAAAATCGCTAACTTTGAAAACTTAAAAAATAGTTTTTACTTTTTTTTAGCGTTTTTTTTTCGAATTACTTTGCAAAGATTCACAATTTTTCCGCCACATAAACGTTGCGAAAATTGAACTTTGTAAAAGTAAAATATAAATTCGTTTTTTGATTTTTTAGCGTTTTTTCGCAATAAATTTGCGAAAGTTCAAGATTTTCAAAAGCTGATACTTGTCTGAAATTTTTGTTGTGCATAGCTTAGCACAATTTTTCCGCCACATGACGAAAAACAAAACAATTCGGTTTTATACTTTTTTAGCGTTTTTTTTTCAATAACTTTGCGAAAATTCAAGATTTTCCAAATATAAAACTTGTGCACAGTTGTTTAAGCCTAGCACAGTTTCCCGCCACATGACAAAAATCACTAACTTTGAAAACGTAAAATAAAAGCTCGTTTTTTTTACTTTTTTAGCGTTTTTTCGAAATAACTTTGCGAAAATTTAAGATTTTCCCTATCTTTGAAAATCGCTAACTTTGAAAACTTAAAAAATAATTCGGGTTTTTACTTTTTTTGGGTTTTTTTTCGAATTACTTTGCAAAATTTCACGATTTTTCCGCCACATGACAAAAATCACTAACTTAGAAAACGTAAAATATTGAAGCGTTTTTTAAATTTTTAGCGTTTTTTTGATATTACTTTGCGAAAATTGTAGATTTTCAAAATCTGAAACTTGTGCTAAGTTGTGCTAGCCTAGCAGAATTTTTCCGCACATGAAAAAAGTCTCTAATTTCGAAAACGTAAAATATAAACGCGTTTTTTAAAGTTTAAGAGTTTTTTCGCAATAACTTTGCGAAAATTCTAGATATTCAAAATCTGAAACTTGTCTAAAATTTAAAATCTGAAGTTGTGCTAGTCTAGCACAATTTTTCCGCCACATGGCGAAAATCGCTAACTTTAAAAACGTTCAATGTAAACGCGTTTTCTCCTATTTTCAGCGTTATTTCGCAATAACTTTGCGAATATTCAAGATTTTCAAAATCTGAAACTTATGCAAAGTTGTGCTAGCCTAGTTCAATTTTCCGCCACATGACAAAATTCGCTTACTTTGAAAACTTAAAAAAAAGCGTTTTTATTTTTTATCATTTTTTTGCAATAACTTGAAGATTTTCAAAATCTGAAACTTGTGCTAGCCTAGCACAGTTTATCCGCCACATGAAAAACGTAAAATATAAACGCCCTTTTTACTTTTTTTTAGCGTTATTTCGCAATGACTGTGCGAAAATTCAAGATTTTCAAAATCTAAAACTTGTGCTAAGTTGTGCTAGCCTAGCACAACTTATTCAAGATTTTCAAACTCTGAAACTTGTCTGAAACTTGAAATCTAAAGTTGTGCTAGCCTAGCACAAATTTTATGCCACATGACAAAAATCGCTAACTTTGAAAACGTAAAATAAAAGCTGGTTTTTACTTTTTTTTTAGCGTTTTTTCGCAATAACTTTGGGAAAATTCAAGATTTTCAAAATCTGAAACTTGTGCTAAGTTGTGCTAGCCTAGCACAGTTTTTCCGTCACGTGAGAAAAATCGCTTAGTTTGAAAAAGTAAAATATAAACTCGTTTTTTGCTTTTTTAGCGTTTTTTTCGCAATAAATTTGCTTTTTTTAGCGTTTTTTCGCAATAAATTTGTGAAAATTCAGGATTTTCAAAATATGAAACTTGTTTTCAGTTGTTTAAGCCTAGCACAGTTTTTCCGCCACATGAAAAAAATCGCTAACTTTGAAAACGTAAAATAAAAGCGCGTTTTTTACCTTTTTAGCGTTTTTTTGATATTACTTTGCGAAAATTGTAGATTTTCAAAATCTAAAACTTGTGCTAAGTTGAGCTAGCCTAGTACAATTTTTCCGCCGCATGTCGAAAATCGCTATCTTCGAAAGCGTAAAATAAAAACGCGTTTTTTACTTTTTTTAGCGTTTTTTGCAATAACTTTGCGAAAATTCAAGATTTTCGCTAACTTTGAAAATCTCTTACTTTGAAACTTAAAAAATAATTCAGTTTTTTACTTTTTTTAGCGTTTTTTACGAATTACTTTGCAAAAATTCACGATTTTTCCTCAACATGACAAAAATCGCTAACTTAGAACACGTAAAATATAGACGCGTTTTTTGCAATAACTTTGCGATAATGGAAGATTTTCAAAATCTGTGCTAAGTTTTGCTAGCGTAGCAGAACTTTTCCGCTACATGACAAAAATCGCTAACTTTGAAAATGTAAAATATAAACGCGTTTTTTAAATTTTTTAGCAATAACTATGCGAAAATTTAAGATTTTCATAACCTGAAACTTGTGCTTAGGTGTGCTAGCCTAGCACAATTTTTACGCCACATGTCGAAAATCGCTAACTTTGAAAGCGTAAAAGATAAACGCGTTTTTTACTTTTTTAGCGTTTTTTGCAATAACTTTGCGAAAATACAAGATTTTCGCTAACTTTGAAATCGCTAACTTTGATACTTAAAAAATAATTCAATTTTTTACTTTTTTTTTAGCGTTTTTTACGAATTACTTTGCAAAAATTCACGATTTTTAGGCCACATGACAAAAATCGCTAACTTAGAAAACGTAAAATATAGACGCGTTTTTTGCAATAACTTTGCGAAAATTAAAGATTTTTTTTCGAAATAACTTTGCGAAAATTGAAGATTTTCCCTATCTTTGAAAATCGCTAACTTTGAAAACTTAAAAAATAATTCGGGTTTTTACTTTTTTTTGGGTTTTTTTTCGAATTACTTTGCAAAATTTCACGATTTTTCCGCCACATGACAAAAATCACTAGCTTAGAAAACGTAAAATATTGAAGCGTTTTTTAAATTTTTAGCGTTTTTTTGATATTACTTTGCGAAAATTGTAGATTTTCAAAATCTGAAACTTGTGCTAAGTTGTGCTAGCCTAGCAGAATTTTTCCGCACATGAAAAAAGTCTCTAATTTCGAAAACGTAAAATATAAACGCGTTTTTTAAAGTTTAAGCGTTTTTTCGCAATAACTTTGCAAAAATTCTAGATATTCAAAATCTGAAACTTGTCTGAAATTTAAAATCTGAAGTTGTGCTAGTCTAGCACAATTTTTCCGCCACATGGCGAAAATCGCTAACTTTAAAAACGTTCAATGTAAACGCGTTTTCTCCTATTTTCAGCGTTATTTCGCAATAACTTTGCGAATATTCAAGATTTTCAAAATCTGAAACTTATGCAAAGTTGTGCTAGCCTAGTTCAATTTTCCGCCACATGACAAAATTCGCTTACTTTGAAAACTTAAAAAAAAGCGTTTTTATTTTTTATCATTTTTTTGCAATAACTTGAAGATTTTCAAAATCTGAAACTTGTGCTAGCCTAGCACAGTTTATCCGCCACATGAAAAACGTAAAATATAAACGCCCTTTTTACTTTTTTTTAGCGTTATTTCGCAATGACTGTGCGAAAATTCAAGATTTTCAAAATCTAAAACTTGTGCTAGCCTAGCACAACTTATTCAAGATTTTCAAACTCTGAAACTTGTCTGAAACTTGAAATCTAAAGTTGTGCTAGCCTAGCACAAATTTTATGCCACATGACAAAAATCGCTAACTTTGAAAACGTAAAATAAAAGCTGGTTTTTACTTTTTTTTTAGCGTTTTTTCGCAATAACTTTGGGAAAATTCAAGATTTTCAAAATCTGAAACTTGTGCTAAGTTGTGCTAGCCTAGCACAGTTTTTCCGTCACGTGAGAAAAATCGCTTAGTTTGAAAAAGTAAAATATAAACTCGTTTTTTGCTTTTTTAGCGTTTTTTTCGCAATAAATTTGCTTTTTTAGCGTTTTTTCGCAATAAATTTGTGAAAATTCAGGATTTTCAAAATATGAAACTTGTTTTCAGTTGTTTAAGCCTAGCACAGTTTTTCCGCCACATGAAAAAAATCGCTAACTTTGAAAACGTAAAATAAAAGCGCGTTTTTTACTTTTTTAGCGTTTTTTTGATATTACTTTGCGAAAATTGTAGATTTTCAAAATCTAAAACTTGTGCTAAGTTGAGCTAGCCTAGTACAATTTTTCCGCCGCATGTCGAAAATCGCTATCTTCGAAAGCGTAAAATAAAAACGCGTTTTTTACTTTTTTAGCGTTTTTTGCAATAACTTTGCGAAAATTCAAGATTTTCGCTAACTTTGAAAATCTCTAACTTTGAAACTTAAAAAATAATTCATTTTTTTACTTTTTTTAGCGTTTTTTACGAATTACTTTGCAAAAATTCACGATTTTTCCTCAACATGACAAAAATCGCTAACTTAGAACACGTAAAATATAGACGCGTTTTTTGCAATAACTTTGCGATAATGGAAGATTTTCAAAATCTGTGCTAAGTTTTGCTAGCGTAGCAGAACTTTTCCG
The DNA here is from genome assembly GCA_963513945.1 of Hydrotaea diabolus. Taxonomy (NCBI): domain Eukaryota; kingdom Metazoa; phylum Arthropoda; class Insecta; order Diptera; family Muscidae; genus Hydrotaea; species Hydrotaea diabolus. The sequence continues at coordinate 2,213,590 of OY740721.1, forward strand.
CTACATGACAAAAATCGCTAACTTTGAAAATGTAAAATATAAACGCGTTTTTTAAATTTTTTAGCAATAACTATGCGAAAATTTAAGATTTTCATAACCTGAAACTTGTGCTTAGGTGTGCTAGCCTAGCACAATTTTTACGCCACATGTCGAAAATCGCTAACTTTGAAAGCGTAAAAGATAAACGCGTTTTTTACTTTTTTAGCGTTTTTTGCAATAACTTTGCGAAAATACAAGATTTTCGCTAACTTTGAAATCGCTAACTTTGAAACTTAAAAAATAATTCAATTTTTTACTTTTTTTTTAGCGTTTTTTACGAATTACTTTGCAAAAATTCACGATTTTTAGGCCACATGACAAAAATCGCTAACTTAGAAAACGTAAAATATAGACGCGTTTTTTGCAATAACTTTGCGAAAATTAAAGATTTTCAAGATCTGAAACTTGCGCTAAGTTGTGCTAGCGTAGCAGAACTTTTCCGCTACATGACAAAAATCGCTAACTTAAAAAATGTAAAAAATAAACGCGTTTTTTAAATTTTTATCGTTTTTTCACAATAACTTTGCGGAAATTCTAGATTTTCAAATTCTGAAACTTGTCTGAAATATGAAATCTGAAGCTGTGCTAGTCTAGCACAATTTTTCCGCCACATGGCGAAAATTTCTAACTTTAAAAACGTAAAATATAAACGCGTTTTTTACTTTTTTTTAGCGTTTTTCGCAATAACTTTGCGAAAATTCAAGATTTTCAAAACCTGATACTTGTCTGAAATTTTAAAACTGATGTTGTGCCTAACCTAGCACAATTTTACCGACACATGACAAAATTGCTATTTTTGAAAATTTAAAAAAAACAATTCGGTTTTATACTTTTTTAGCGTTTTTATTTTGCAACAAATTTGCGAAAATTCAAGATTTTCAAAATATAAAACTTGTGCTCAGTTGTTTAAGCCTAGCAAAATTTTTTCGCCACATGACAAAAATCGCTAACTCTGAAAACGTAAAATATAAACGCGTTTTTTCGCAATAACTTTGTGAAAATTCAAGATTTTCAAAATCTAAAACCTGTGCTAAGTTGTGCTAGCCTAGCAGAGTTTTTCCGCCACATGACAAAAATCGCTAACTTTGAAAACGTAAAATATAAACGCGTTTTTTACCTTTTTAGCGTTTTTTCGCAATAACTTTGCGAAAATTCTAGGTTTTCAAAATCTGAAACTTGTCTGAAATATGAAATCTAAAGTTGTGCTAGTCAAGCATAATTTTTCCGCCGCATGGCGAAAATCGCTAACTTTAAATACGTTAATGTAAACGCGTTTTTTACTTTTTTTAGCGTTATTTTGCAATAAATTTGCGAAAATTCAAGATTTTCAAAATCTGAAACTTGTGCTAAGTTGTGCTAGCCTAGCACAGTTTTTCCGTCACGTGACAAAAATCGCAAACTTTTAAAACGTAAAGTATAAAGGGTTTTTTTACTTGTTTGGCGTTTTTTGCAATAACTTTGCGAAAATTCAAGTTTTTCAAAATCTGAAACTTGTCTGAAATTGGAAATCTGAAGTTGCGCTAGCCTAGTGCAATTTTTTCTCCGCATGACAAAAATCGCTAACTCTGAAAACGTAAAATATAAACGCGTTTTTTCGCAATAACTATGTGAAAATTCAAGATTTTTAAAATTTTCAATTTGTGCTAGGTTGTTCTAGCCTAGCAGAATTTTTCCGCCACATGACAAAAATCGCTTACTTTGAAAACGTAAAATATGAATGCGTTTTTACTGTTTTAGCGTTTTTTCGCAATAACTTTGCTAAAATTCAAGATTTTCAAAGTTTGAAACTTGTTGTGCGTGCCTAGTACAATTGTTCCGCTACATGTCAACATTCGCTTACTCTGGAAACTTAAAAAACAAACGCGTTGTATACTTTTTTAGCATTTTTTTGCAATAACTTTTCGAAAAATGAAGACTTTCAAAATCTGAAACTTGTGCTAAGTTGTGCTAGCCTGGTTCATTTTTTTCGCAACTGGACAAAAATCGCTAACTTTGAAAACAAAAAAACGGGTTTTTTTCTGAAAGTTGCGCTAAGTTGTGCTAGCCTAGCACAATTTTTCCGCCACATGACGAAAATCGCTAACTTTGAAAACTTAAAAAATAATCCTATGTTTTACTTTCTTACGGTTTTTTCGCAATACCATTGCAAAAATTCAAGATTTTCAAAGTCTGAAATTTGTGCTAAGTTTTGCTAGCCTAGCACAATAACAGAAAAAATGTTTGTTTTTTTATTTTTTAGCGTTTTTTTGCAATAACTTTGCGAAAAATTAAGACTTTCAAAATCTGAAACTTGTGCTAAGTTGTGCTAGACTGGTTCAGTTTTTTCGCAACTGGACAAAATTCGCTTACTTTGAAAAGTTAAAAAATAAAAGGGTTTTTTACTTTTAGCATTTTTTGCAATAACTTTGCAAAAATTAAAGATTTTCAAAATCTAAAACTTCTGCTAAGTTGTGCTAGATTAGCACAATTTTTCCGCCACTCGACCAAAATCGCTTACTTTAAAAACTTAAAAATAAACGGGTTTTATACTTTTACGAGTGTTTTGCAATAACTTTGCGAACAATCTAGACTTTCAAAATCTAAAACTTGTGTTAAGTTTTTTAACGTTTTTTCGCAATAACATTGCGAAAATTCAAGATTTTCAAAATCTGAAAGTTGCGCTAAGTTGTGCTAGCACAATTTTTCCGCCACATGACGAAAATCCCTTACTTTGAAAACGTAAAATATAAAGGCATTTTTTTACTTTTTTAGCGTTTTTTTGCAATAACTATGCGAAAATTCAAGATTTTCAAAATCTGAAACTTGTGCTAACTTGTGCTAGCCTAGTACGATTTTCCGCCACATGACAAACTTCGCTTACCTTGAAAACTTAAAAAAACGCGTTTATAATTTTTAGAATTTTTTAGCAATAACTATGCGAAAATTCAAGATTTTCAAAATCTGAAACTTGTGCTAAGATGTGCTAGCCTGGTTCAGTTTTTTCGCAACTGGACAAAATTCGCTTACTTTGAAAAGTTGAAAAATAAAAGGGTTTTTTACTTTTAGCATTTTTTGCAATAACTTTGCAAAAATTCAAGATTTTCAAAATCCACTCGACCAAAATCGCTTACTTTAAAAACTTAAAAATAAACGGGTTTTATACTTTTAAGTGTGTTTTGCAATAACTTTGCGAAGAATCTAGACTTTCAAAATCTAAAAACTTGTGTTAAGCTGTGCTGGCCTAGCACAATTTTTCCGCCACATGACGAAAATCGCTAACTGTGAAAACTTAAAAAAAACGTTTTTTTTCTTTTTTACCGTTTTTGCGCAATAACATTGCGAAAATTCAAGATTTTCAAAATTTGAAAGTTGCGCTAAGTTGTGCAAGCCTAGCACAATTTTTCCGCCACATGACGAAAATCGCTAACTTTGAAAACTTAAAAAATAATAATAAATTTTTTCGAAATAACATTGCGAAAATTCAAGATTTTCAAAGTCTGAAATTTGTGCTTTGTGCAAAATCTGAAACTTGTGCTAAGTTGTGCCACAAAACTGGACTGGACAAAATTCGCTTACTATGAAAAGTTAAAAAATAAAAGGGTTTTTTACTTTTAGCATTTTTTGCAATAACTTTGCGAACTTAAAAATAAACGGGTTTTATACTTTTATGCGTGTTTTGCAATAACTTTGCGAAGAATCTAGACTTTTAAAATGTAAAACTTGTGTTAAGTTGTGCTGGCTTAGCACAATTTTTCCGCCACATGACGAAAATCGCTAACTTTAAAAACTTAAAAAATAATCCGGTTTTTTACTTTCTTACGGCTTTTTCGCAATAACATTGCGAAAATTTAAGATTTTCAAAGTCTGAAATTTGTGCTGAGTTTTGCTCGCCTAGCACAATAACTGAAAAAAGTTTTTTTTTTACTTTTTAGCGTTTTTTTGCAATAACTTTGCGAAAAATTAAGACTTTCAAAATCTGAAACTTGTGCTAAGTTGTGCTAGCCTGGTTCAGTTTTTTCGCAACTGGACAAAATTCGCTTACTTTGAAAAGTTAAAAAATAAAAGGGTTTTTTACTTTTAGCATTTTTTGCAATAACTTTGCGAAAAATTAAGACTTTCAAAATCTTGCGCTAAGCTGTGCTAGTCTGGTTCATTTTTCCGCAACTGGACAAAATTCGCTTACTTTATAAACTTAAAAAAAGCGTTTTTTCCTTTTTAGCATTTTTTCAAATAACTTTGCGAATATTGAAGATTTTCAAAATCTGAAACTTGTGCTAAGTTGTGCTAGCCTAGTACAATTTTTACGCAACATGACAAAATTCGCTAACTTTATATACTTAAAAAAAACGTTTTTTGCTTTTTAGCATTTTTTCAAATAACTTTGCGAATATTGAAGATTTTCAAAATCTGAAACTTGTGCTAAGTTGTGCTAGCCTAGCACAGTTTTTCCGTTACGTGAGAAAAATCGCTAAGTTTGAAAAAGTAAAATATAAACTCGTTTTTTACTTTTTTGGCGTTTTTTCGCTAGCATAGTGCAAATTTTTCCGCCACATGACAAAATTCGCTTTTTTGAAAACTTAACAAACACGTTTTTCTTTTTTTTTTATCATTTTTCGCAATAACTTTGCGAAAATTTAAGATTTTCAAAATCTGAAACTTGTGCTAAGGTGTGCTAGCGTAGTACAATTTTTCCGCCACATGACAAAAATCGCTAACTTTGAAAACAAAAAATATAACCGCGTTTTTTACTTTTTTGCAATAACTTTGCGAAAATTCAAGATTTTCGCTAACTTTGAAAACTTAAAAAATAATACGGTTTTTTACTTTTTTTTAGCGTTTTTCGAATTACTTTGCAAAAATTCACGATTTTCAAACTCTAAAACAAGCCCAGCACAATTTTTCCGCCACACGTTAAATGTAAACGCGTTTTTTACTTTTTTTTAGCGTTATTTCGCAATAACTTTGCGAAAATTCAAGATTTTCAAAAGCTGATACTTGTCTGAAATTTTAAATCTGAAGTTGTGCCTAGCCTAGCACAATTTTTCCGCCACATGATGAATAACTAAACAATTCGGTTTTATACTTTTTAGCGTTTTTCTTTTGCAATAACTTTGCGAAAGTTCAAAATTATCAAAATATGAAACTTGTGCTCAGTTGTTTAAGCCTAGCACAGTTTTTCCGCCACATGACAAAAATCGCTAACTTTGAAAACGTAAAATAAAAGCGCGCTTTTTACTTTTTTAGCGGTTTTTCGAAATAACTTTGCGAAAATTGAAGATTTTCAAAATCTGAATCTTGTGCTAACTTGTGCTAGCCTAGTACGATTTTTCCGCCACATGACAAACTTCGCTTACCTTGAAAACTTAAAAAAACGCGTTTATAATTTTTAGAATTTTTTAGCAATAACTGCGAAAATTTAAGATTTTCAAAATCTGAAACTTGTGCTAAGGTGTGGTAGCCTAGTTCAATTTTTGCGCCACATGACAAAAATCGCTAACTTTGAAAACCTAAAATATAATTGCGTTTTTTCGCATTATGTTTGCGAAAATTCAAGATTTTCAAAATCTAAAACTTGTGCTAGTTGAGCTAGCCTAACACAATTTTTCCGCCACATGTCGAAAATCGCTAACTTTGAAAACGTAAAATATAAACGAGTTTTTTTTACTTTTTTAGCGTTTTTTTGCAATAACTTTGCGAAAATTCAAGATTTTCGCTAACTTTGAAAATCACTAACTATGAAAACTTAAAAAATAATTCGATTTTTTACCTTTTTTAGCGTTATTTTTTCGAATTACTTTGCAAAAATTCACGATTTTTCCGCCACATAGATGCGTTTTTTTTTACTTTTTTTATCGTTTTTTGCAATAACGTTGCGAAAATTCAAGATTTTCAAAATCTGAAACTTGTGCTAAGTTATGCTAGCCTAGCACAGTTTTTCCGTCGCAATAAATTTGCGAAAGTTCAAGATTTTCAATAGCTGATACTTGTCTGAAATTTTAAATCTGAAGTTGTGCCTAGCCTAGCATAATATTTCCGTCACATGACGAAAAACAAAACAATTCGGTTTTATACTTTTTTTTAGCGTTTTTTGCAGTAACTTTGCGAAAATTCAAAATTATCAAAATATGAAACTTGTGCTAAGTTGTGCTAGCCTAGTAAAATTTTTGCGCCACATGACAAAAATCGCCTGAAATGTAAAATCTGAAGTTGTGCTAGTCTAGCACAATTTTTCCGCCACATGGCGAAAATCGCTAACTTTAAAAACGTTAAATGTAAACGCGTTTTCTCCTATTTTTAGCGTTATTTCGCAATAACTTTGCGAATATTCAAGATTTTCAAAATCTGAAACTTATGCAAAGTTGTGCTAGCCTAGTTCAATTTTCCGCCACATGACAAAATTCGCTTACTTTGAAAACTTAAAAAAAAAGCGTTTTTTATTTTTTATCATTTTTTTGCAATAACTTGAAGATTTTCAAAATCTGAAACTTGTGCTAGCCTAGCACAGTTTATCCGCCACATCAAAAACGTAAAATATAAACGCCCTTTTTACTTTTTTTAGCGTTATTTCGCAATGACTGTGCGAAAATTCAAGATTTTCAAAATCTAAAACTTGTGCTAAGTTGTGCTAGCCTAGCACAACTTATTCAAGATTTTCAAACTCTGAAACTTGTCTGAAACTTGAAATCTAAAGTTGTGCTAGCCTAGCACAAATTTTATGCCACATGACAAAAATGGCTAACTTTGAAAACGTAAAATAAAAGCTTATCGTTTTTTGCAATAACGTTGCGAAAATTCAAGATTTTCAAAATCTGAAACTTGTGCTAAGTTATGCTAGCCTAGCACAGTTTTTCCGTCGCAATAAATTTGCGAAAGTTCAAGATTTTCAATAGCTGATACTTGTCTGAAATTTTAAATCTGAAGTTGTGCCTAGCCTAGCATAATATTTCCGTCACATGACGAAAAACAAAACAATTCGGTTTTATACTTTTTTTTAGCGTTTTTTGCAGTAACTTTGCGAAAATTCAAAATTATCAAAATATGAAACTTGTGCTAAGTTGTGCTAGCCTAGTAAAATTTTTGCGCCACATGACAAAAATCGCTTACCTTGAAAATTTAAAGTTTTAGAATTTTTTAGCAATAACTATGCGAAAATTTAAGATTTTCAAAATCTGAAACTTGTGCATAGGTGTGCTAGCCTAGTACAATTTTTGCGCCACATGACAAAAATTGTTAACTTTGAAAACCTAAAATATAAATGCGTTTTTTACTTTTTTGGCGTTTTTTTGCAACAACTTTGCAAAAATTCAAGATTTTCGCCAACTTTGAAAATCGCTAACTTTGAAAACTTAAAAAATAGTTTTTACTTTTTTTTAGCGTTTTTTTTCGAATTACTTTGCAAAAATTCACAATTTTTCCGCCACATAAATAAAATCGCTAACTTAGAAAACGTAAAACTAGATGTTTTTTTTTTACTTTTTTAGCGTTTTTTGGATTAACGTTGCGAAAATTGAACTTTGAAAAAGTAAAATATAAATTCGTTTTTTGATTTTTTTAGCGTTTTTTTGCAATAAATTTGCGAAAGTTCAAGATTTTCAAAAGCTGATACTTGTCTGAAATTTTTGTTGTGCATAGCTTAGCACAATTTTTCCGCCACATGACGAAAAACAAAACAATTCGGTTTTATACTTTTTTAGCGTTTTTTTTTTCAATAACTTTGTGAAAATTCAAGATTTTCCAAATATAAAACTTGTGCACAGTTGTTTAAGCCTAGCACAGTTTTCCGCCACATGACAAAAATCACTAACTTTGAAAACGTAAAATAAAAGCTCGTTTTTTTTACTTTTTTAGCGTTTTTTCGAAATAACTTTGCGAAAATTGAAGATTTTCCCTATCTTTGAAAATCGCTAACTTTGAAAACTTAAAAAATAATTCGGGTTTTTTACTTTTTTTTTGCGTTTTTATCGAATTACTTTGCAAAATTTCACGATTTTTCCGCCACATGACAAAAATCACTAACTTAGAAAACGTAAAATATTGAAGCGTTTTTTTAAATTTTTAGCGTTTTTTTGATATTACTTTGCGAAAATTGTAGATTTTCAAAATCTGAAACTTGTGCTAAGTTGTGCTAGCCTAGCAGAATTTTTCCGCACATGAAAAAAGTCTCTAATTTCGAAAACGTAAAATATAAACGCGTTTTTTAAAGTTTAAGCGTTTTTTCGCAATAACTTTGCGAAAATTCTAGATATTCAAAATCTGAAACTTGTCTGAAATGTAAAACCTGAAGTTGTGCTAGTCTAGCACAATTTTTCCGCCACATGGCGAAAATCGCTAACTTTAAAAACGTTAAATGTAAACGCGTTTTCTCCTATTTTTAGCGTTATTTCGCAATAACTTTGCGAATATTCAAGATTTTCAAAATCTGAAACTTATGCAAAGTTGTGCTAGCCTAGTTCAATTTTCCGCCACATGACAAAATTCGCTTACTTTGAAAACTTAAAAAAAAAGCGTTTTTTATTTTTTATCATTTTTTTGCAATAACTTGAAGATTTTCAAAATCTGAAACTTGTGCTAGCCTAGCACAGTTTATCCGCCACATCAAAAACGTAAAATATAAACGCCCTTTTTACTTTTTTTTTAGCGTTATTTCGCAATGACTGTGCGAAAATTCAAGATTTTCAAAATCTAAAACTTGTGCTAAGTTGTGCTAGCCTAGCACAACTTATTCAAGATTTTCAAACTCTGAAACTCTGAAAAAATGGCCAACTTTGAAAACGTAAAATAAAAGCTGGTTTTTACTTTTTTTAGCGTTTTTTCGCAATAGCTTTGGGAAAATTCAAGATTTTCAAAATCTGAAACTTGTGCTAAGTTGTGCTAGCCTAGCACAGTTTTTCCGTCACGTGAGAAAAATCGCTAAGTTTGAAAAAGTAAAATATAAACTCGTTTTTTGCTTTTTTTTTTTTTCGCAATAAATTTGCTTTTTTAGCGTTTTTTCGCAATAAATTTGCGAAAATTCAGGATTTTCAAAATATGAAACTTGTGTTCAGTTGTTTAAGCCTAGCACAGTTTTTCCGCCACATGAAAAAAATCGCTAACTTTGAAAACGTAAAATAAAAGCGCGTTTTTTACTTTTTTAGCGTTTTTTTGATATAACTTTGCGAAAATTGTAGATTTTCAAAATCTAAAACTTGTGCTAAGTTGAGCTAGCCTAGTACAATTTTTCCGCCGCATGTCGAAAATCGCTAACTTCGAAAGCGTAAAATAAAAACGCGTTTTTTACTTTTTTAGCGTTTTTTGCAATAACTTTGCGAAAATTCAAGATTTTCGCTAACTTTGAAAATCTCTAACTTTGTAACTTAAAAAATAATTCAGTTTTTTACTTTTTTTTTGCGTTTTTTACGAATTTCTTTGCAAAAATTCACGATTTTTCCGCAACATGACAAAAATCGCTAACTTAGAACACGTAAAATATAGACGCCTTTTTGTGCAATAACTTTGCGAAAATGGAAGATTTTCAAAATCTGTGCTATGTTTTGCTAGCGTAGCAGAACTTTTCCGCTACATGACAAAAATCGCTAACTTTGAAAATGTAAAATATAAACGCGTTTTTTAAATTTTTTAGCAATAACTATGCGAAAATTTAAGATTTTCATAATCTGAAACTTGTGCTTAGGTGTGCTAGCCTAGCACAATTTTTACGCCACATGTCGAAAATCGCTAACTTTGAAAACTTAAAAAATAATCCGGTTTTTTACATTCTTACGGCTTTTTCGCAATAACATTGCGAAAATTCAAGATTTTCAAAGTCTGAAATTTGTGCTAAGTTTTGCTAGCCTAGCACAATAACTGAAAAAAGTTTTTTTTACTTTTTAGCGGTTTTTTGCAATAACTTTGCGAAAAATTAAGACTTTCAAAATCTGAAACTTGTGCTAAGTTGTGCTAGCCTGGTTCAGTTTTTTCGCAACTGGACAAAATTCGCTTACTTTGAAAAGTTAAAAAATAAAAGGGTTTTTTACTTTTAGCATTTTTTGCAATAACTTTGCGAACTTAAAAATAAACGGGTTTTATACTTTTAAGCGTGTTTTGCAATAACTTTGCGAAGAATCTAGACTTTCAAAATCTAAAACTTGTGTTAAGTTGTGCTGGCCTAGCACAATTTTTCCGCCACATGACGAAAATCGCTAACTGTGAAAACTTAAAAAATAAACGGTTTTTCTTCTTCCTTTTTTACCGTTTTTTCGCAATAACATTGCAAAAATTCAAGATTTTTCAAAATCTAAAACTTGCGCTAAGTTGTGCTAGTCTGGTTCATTTTTTCCGCAACTAGACAGAATTCGCTTACTTTGAAAACTTAAAAAATAAACGGGTTTTTTGACTTTTTAGCATTTTTTGCAATAACTTTGCGAACATTTAAGGTTTTTGAAATCTAAAACTTGTGCTAAGTTGTTCTAGCCTAGCAGAATTTTTCCGCCACAAGAAAAAAAACGCTAACTTTGAAAACAAAACAAAACGGGTTTTTACTTTTTAGCGTTTTTTGCAAAATCTTTGCTAAAATTCAAGATTTTCAAAATCTGAAACTTGCGCTACGTTGTGCTATCCTTGTGCAATTTTTCCGCCACATGACAAAAATTGCTTACTTTGAAAACGTAAAGTATGAATGCTTTTTTACTGTTTTAGCGTTTTTTCGCAATAACTTTGCGAAAATTCAAGATTTTCAATGTTTGAAACTTGTTGTGCGTGCCTAGTACAATTTTTCCGCTACATGTCACCATTCGCTTACTTTGAAAACTTAAAAAATAAACTCGTTGTTTACTTTTTTAGCATTTTTTTGCAATAACTTTTCGAAAAATGAAGACTTTCAAAATCTGAAACTTGTGCTAAGTTGTGCTAGCCTGGTTCATTTTTTTCGCAACTGGACAAAAATCGCTAACTTTGAAAACAAAAAAAAACGGGTTTTTTTGAAAGTTGCGCAAAGTTGTGCTAGCCTAGCACAATTTTTCCGCCACATGACGAAAATCGCTAACTTTGAAAACTTAAAAAATTATAATTAATTTTTTCGCAATAACATTGCGAAAATTCAAGATTTTCAAAGTCTGAAATATGTGCTAAGTTTTGCTAGCCTAGCACAATAACTGAAAAAAGGTTTTTTTTACTTTTTAGCGTTTTTTTGCAATAACTTTGCGAAAAATTTAGACTTTCAAAATCTGAAACTTGTGCTAAGTTGTGCTAGCCTGGTTCAGTTTTTTCGCAACTGGACAAAATTCGCTTACTTTTAAAAGTTAAAAAATAAAAGGGCATTTTTTGCAATAACTTTGCGAACTTAAAAATAAACGGGTTTTATACTTTTAAGCGTGTTTTGCAATAACTTTGCGAAGAATCTAGACTTTCAAAATCTAAAACTTGTGTTAAGTTGTGCTGGCCTAGCACAATTTTTCCGCCACATGACGAAAATCGCTAACTGTGAAAACTTAAAAAAAACGTTTTTTTTTTTTCTTTTTTACCGTTTTTTCGCAATAACATTGCGAAAATTCAAGATTTTCAAAATCTGAAAGTTGCGCTAAGTTGTGCAAGCCTAGCAAAACTTTTCCGCCACATGACAAAAATCGCTAACTTTGAAAACGTATAATATAAAGGCGTTTTTTTACTTTTGTAGCGTTTTTTGCTATAACTTTGCGAAAATTCAAGATTTTCAAAATCTGAAACTTGCGCTAAGTTGTGCTAGCCTAGCACAATTTTTCCGCCACAAGACAAAAATCGCTAACTTTGAAACAAAACAAAACGGGTTTTTACTTTTTAGCGTTTTTTGCAAAAACTTTGCTAAAATTCAAGATTTTCAAAATCTAAAACTTGCGATAAGTCGTGCTAGTCTGGTTCATTTTTTCCGCAACTGGACACAAATCGCTTACTTTGAAAACTTAAAAAATAAACGGGTTTTTTACTTTTTAGCATTTTTTGCAATAACTTTGCGAAAATTTAAGGTTTTTAAAATCTAAAACTTGTGCTAAGTTGTTCTAGCCTAGCAGAATTTTTCCGCCACAAGACAAAAATCGCTAACTTTGAAAACAAAACAAAACGGGTTTTTACTTTTTAGCGTTTTTTGCAAAAACTTTGCTAAAATTCAAGATTTTCAAAATCTGAAACTTGCGCTACGTTGTGCTAGCCTAGCACAATTTTTCCGCCCCATGACGAAAATCGCTAACTTTGAAAACTTAAAAAATACTAATAAGTTTTTTCGCAATAACATTGCGAAAATTCAAGATTTTCAAAGTCTGAAATTTGTGCTAAGTTTTGCTAGCCTAACACAATAACTGTAAAAAGGTTTTTTTACTTTTTAGCGTTTTTTTGCAAAAACTTTGCGAAAAATTAAGACTTTCAAAATCTGAAACTTGTGCTAAGTTGTGCTAGCCTGGTTCAGTTTTTTCGCAACTGGACAAAATTCGCTTACTTTGAAATGTTAAAAAATGAAAGGGTTTTTTACTTTTACCATTTTTTGCAATAACTATGCGAACTTAAAAATAAACGGGTTTTATACTTTGAAGCGTGTTTTGCAATTACTTTGCGAAGAATCTAGACTTTCAAAATCTAAAACTTGTGTTAAGTTGTGCTGTCCTAGCACAATTTTTCCGCCACATGACGAAAATCGCTAACTGTGAAAACTTAAAAAAACCTTTTTTTTTCTTTTTTACCGTTTTTTCGCAATAACATTGCGAAAATTCAAGATTTTCAAAATCTGAAAGTTGCGTTAAGTTGTGCAAGCCTAGCACAATTTTTCCGCCAAATGACGAAAATCGATAACTTTGAAAACGTAAAATATAAAGGCGTTTTTTTTTTACTTTTTAGCGTTTTTTGCAATAACTTTGCGAAAATTCAAGATTTTCAAAATCTGAAACTTGCGTTAAGTTGTGCTAGCCTAGCACAGTTTTTCCGCCACATGACGAAAATCGCTAGCTGTGAAAACTTAAAAAATAAACGTTTTTCTTCTTCTTTTTTTACCGTTTTTTCGCAATAACATTGTAAAAATTCAAGATTTTTCAAAATCTAAAACTTGCGCTAAGTTTTGCTAGTCTGGTTCACTTTTTCCGCAACTGGACAGAATTCGCTTACTTTGAAAACTTAAAAAATAAACGGGTTTTTTTACTTTTTAGCATTTTTTGCAATAATTTTGCGAACATTTAAGGTTTTTAAAATCTAAAACTTGTGCTAAGTTATTCTAGTCTAGCAGAAATTTTCTGCCACATGACAAAAATCGCTAATTTTGAAAACAAAAAAAAGGGTTTTTACTTTTTAGCGTTTTTTTGCAAAAACTTTGCTAAAATTCAAGATTTTCAAAATCTGAAACTTGCGCTAAGTTGTGCTAGCCTGGTTCATTTTTTTCGCAACTGGACAAAAATCGCTAACTTTGAAAACAAACCAAAAACGGTTTTTTTTCTGAAAGTTGCGCTAAGTTGTGCTAGCCTAGCACAATTTTTCCGCCACATGACGAAAATCGCTAATTTCGAAACTTAAAAAATAATCCGGTTTTTACTTTCTTACGGTTTTTTCGCAATAACATTGCGAAAATTCAAGATTTTAAAGTCTGAAATTTGTGCTAAGCTTTGCTAGCCTAGCACAATAACTGAAAAAAGGTTTTTTACTTTTTAACGTTTTTTTGCCATAACTTTGCGAAAATTCAAGATTTTCAAAATCTGAAACTTGTGCTAAGTTGTGCTAGCCTGGTTCAGTTTTTTCGCAACTGGACAAAATTCGCTTAATTTGAAAAGTTAAAAAATAAAAGGGTTTTTTACTTTTAGCATTTTTTGCAATAACTTTACAAAAATTCAAGATTTTTAAAAGCTAAAACTTGTGCTAAGTTGTGCTAGCCTAGCACAATTTTTCCGCCACCCGACCAAAATTGCTTACTTTAAAAACTTTAAAATAAACGGGTTTTATACTTTTAAGCGTGTTTTGCAATAACTTTGCGAAAATTCAAGACTTTCAAAATCTAAAACTTGTGCTTAGTTGTGCTGGCCTAGCAAAATTTATCCGCCACATGACAAAAAACGTTTACTTTGAAAACGTTAAATATAAACGCGTTTTTTACTGTTTTACCGTTTTTTCGCAATAACTTTGCAAAAATTCAAGATTTTCAAAGTCTGAAACTTGTGCTAGTTGTGCTAGCCCAGTACAATTTTTCCGACACCTGACAAAATGCGCTTACTTTGAAAACTTAACAAATAAACGCGTTGTTTACTTTTTTAGCATTTATTCGCAATAACTTTGCGAAAATTCAAAATTTTCAATATCTGAAACTTGTGCTTATTTGTTCTGGCCAATTACAATTTTTCCGCCACATAACAAATATCGCTAACTTTGAAAACGTAAATTATAAAAGCGTTTTCTACTTTTTAGCGTTTTTTCGCAATAACTTTGCGAAAATTCAAGATTTTCAAAATGTGAAACTTGCGCTTAGTTGTGCTGGCCTAGCAAAAGTTTTCCGCCACATGACGAAAATGGCTAACTTTGAAAACTTAAAAAATTATCCGGTTTATACTTTTTACCGTTTTTTCGCAATAACATTGCGAAAATTCAAGATTTTCAAAATCTGAAACTTGTGGTTAGTTGTGCTTGTCTAGTAAAATTTTTCCGCCACAATACAAAAATCGCTAACTTTGAAAACAAAAAACTGGTTTTTACTATTTAGCGTTTTTTTGCTATTACTTTGCGAAAATTCAATATTTTCAAAATCTGAAAGTTGTGCTAAGTTCTGCTAGACTAGCAAAATTTTTCCGCCACATCACAAAAATCACTAACTTTCAAAACTTAAAAAATAATCCGGTTTTTTACTTTCTTACGGTTTTTTCGCAATAACATTGCGAAAATTCAAGATTTTCAAACTCTGAAATGTGTGCTAAGTTTTTCTAGCCTAGTTTAATAACTGAAAAAAGGGGTTTTTTACTTTTTAGCGTTTTTTTTTTGCAATAACTTTGCGAAAAATCAAGACTTTCAAAATCTGAAACTTGCGCTTAGTTGTGCTAGCCTAGCACAATTTTTCCGCCACATGACGAAAATCGCTAACTTTGAAAACTTAAAAAATAATCCGTTTTTTTTAATTTTTTTTACCGTTTTTTTGCAATAACTTTGCGAAAATTCAAGATTCTCAAATTCTGAAATGTGTGCTAAGTTTTTCTAGCCTAGTACAATAACTGAAAAAAGGGGTTTTTTACTTTTTAGCGTTTTTTTTTGCAATAACTTTGCGAAAAATCAAGACTTTCAAAATCTGAAACTTGCGCTTAGTTGTGCTACCCTAGCACAATTTTTCCGCCACATGACAAAAATCGCTTACTTTGAAAACGTAAAATATGAATGCGTTTTTACTGTTTTAGCGTTTTTTCGCAATAATTTTGCGAAAATTCAAAATTTTCAACATCTGAAACTTTGAAAACTTAAAAAATAATCCGGTTTTTTAATTTTTTGCCGTTTTTTCGCAATAACTTTGCAAAAATTCAAGATTTTCAAAGTCTGAAACTTGTGCTAGCTGTGCTAGCCTAGTACAATTTTTCCGACACATGACAAAATTCGCTTACTTTGAAAACTTAACAAATAAACGCGTTGTTTACTTTTTTAGCATTTATTCGCAATAACTTTGCGAAAATTCAAAATTTTCAATATCTGAAACTTGTGCTAATTTGTGCTGGCCTATTACAATTTTTCCGCCACATAACAAAAATCGCTACCTTTGAAAACGTAAAATATAAACGCGTTTTCTACTTTTTAGCGTTTTTTCGCTATAACTTTGCGAAAATTTAAGATTTTCAAAATAAAACTTGTGCTAAGTTTTGCTAGCCTAGCACAATGTTTCCGCCACTGGACCAAAATCGCTTACTTTAAAAACATAAAAAATAAACGGGTTTTATACTTTTATGCGTGTTTTGCAATAACTTTGCGAAAATTCAAGACTTTCAAAATCTAAAACTTGCGCTTAGTTGTGCTGGCCCAGCACAATTTTTCCGCCACATGACGAAAATCACTAACTGTGAAAACTTAAAAAATAAACGTTTTTTTTTTCCTTTTTAACGTTTTTCGCAATAACATTGTGAAAATTCAAAATTTTGAAAATCTGAAATTTGTGCTAAGTTTTGCTAGCCTAGCAAAATTTTTCTTTCACATGACAAAAGTCGCTTTCATTGAAAACGTTAAAAATAAACTGTTTTTTTTTACTTTTTGTAGGGTTTTTTCGAAATAACTTTGGAAAAATTTAAGATGTTCAAAATCTGAAACTTGTGCTAATTTGTGCTATCCTACCACAATGTATCTTTCACATGACAAAAATCGCTTACTTGAAAACGTAAAATATAAACGCGTTTTTTACTGTTGTACCGTTTTTTCACAATAACTTTGCAAAAATTCAATATTTTCAAAGTCTGAAAATCGCTAACTTTGAAAACTTAACAAATAATCCGGTTTCTACTTTTTACCGTTTTTTCGCAATAACATTGCGAAAATTCAAGTTGTGCTTGTCTAGCACTATTTTTCCGCCAAAAGACAAAAATCGCTAACTTTGAAAACAAAAAACGGGTTTTTACTATTTAGCGTTTTTTTGCTATAACTTTGCGAAAATTGAAGATTTTCAAAATCTGAATAATGTTAAGCATTTTGAGAGTGTATCGTCCTCTATAATTTCTCTCTTGCGCTACAATTTTTACGTCGGTAAAGTCAGGCTTATGTCCAGTCAATGTACAGTGGGCCGCAAGTGCGGTCTTTTGTTCTATGGGCCTTTCGAGATTATGTCCTGCTAAATAAACTGTTTACTGTACTGTGTGTCTTTAGTGCAAGTTGATATTTGCCTTTGTTATAAATGTTGGAATGGCTTCAAAGTTTGAAACTTCTGCTAAGTTGTGCGTGCCTAGCACAATTTGTCCGCCACATGACAAAAAACTTTTACTCTGAAAACGTAAAATATAAACACGTTTTTTTTACTGTTTTACCGTTTTTTTGCAATAACTTTGCAACTATTCAAGATTTTCAAAGTGTCAAACTTGTGCTAGTTGTGCTAGCATAGTACAATTTTTCCGACACATGACAAAATTCACTTACTTTGAAAACTTAAAAAATAAACGCGTTGTTTACTTTTTTAGCATTTATTCGCAATAACTTTGCGAAAATTGAAAATTTTTAATATCTGAAACTTGTGCTAATTTGTGCTAGCCTAGTACAATTTTTCCGCCACATAACAAAAATCGCTAACTTTGAAAACGTAAAATATAAATGCGTTTTCTACTTTTAAGCGTTTTTTCGCAATAACTTTACGAAAATTCAAGATTTTCAAAATGTGAAACTTGAGCTTAGTTGTGTTAGCCCAGCACAATTTTTCCGCCACATGACGAAAATCGCTAACTTTAAAAACTTAAAAAATAATCCGGTTTTTTACCTTTTTACCGTTTTTTCCTAATAACTTTGCGAAAATTTAAGATTTTCAAAATCTGAAACTTGCGCTAAAATCTGCTAGTCTAGCAAAATTTTTCCGCCACATGACAAAAATCGCTAACATTGAAAACGTAAAATATAAACGCGTTTTTTACTGTTTTACCGTTTTTTCGCAATAACTTTGCAAAAATTCAAGATTTTCAAAGTCTGAAACTTGTGCTAGTTGTGCTAGCCTAGTACAATTTTTCCGACACATGACAAAATTCGCTTACTTTGAAAACTTAAAAAATAAACGCGTTTTTTACTTTTTTAGCATTATTTCGCAATAACTTTGCGAAAATTCAAAATTTTCAATGTATGAAACTTGTGCAAATTTGTGCTAGCCTAGTACAATTTTTCCGCCATATGACAAAAATCACTAACATTGAAAACGTAAAATATAAACGCTTACTTTGAAAACTTAAAAAATAAACGCGTTTTTTACTTTTTTAGCATTATTTCGCAATAACTTTGCGAAAATTCAAGATTTTCAATATATGAAACTTGTGCTAATTTGTGCTAGCCTAGTACAATTTTCCCGCCATATGACAAAAATCACTAACTATGAAAACGTAAAATATAAATGCGTTTTCTACTTTTTAGCGGTTTCTCGCAATAACTTTGAGAAAATTCAAGATTTTCAAAATCTGAAACTTGCGCTAGGTTGTGCTAGCCTACCACAATGTTTCTTCCACATGACAAAAATCGCTTTTCTTGTTTACCGTTTTTCGCAATAACATTGCCAAAAATCAAGACTTTTTAAATCTGAAACTTGTGCTAAGTTGTGCTAGCCTGGTTCATTTTTCTGCAATTGGACCAAATTCGCTAACTTTAAAACAAAAATCGCTAACTGTTAAAGCTTAAAAAACGCACGCGTTTTTTTACTATTTTAGCGTTTTTTTCCAACAACTTTGCGAAAATTCAAGATATTCAAAATCTGAAACTTGTGCTAAGTTGTGCTCAATTTATCCGCCACATGACGAAAATCGCTAACTTTAAAAATTTACAAATAAACGCGTTAAACGGGTTTTTTTTACTATTTGAGGGTTTTTCGCAATAACTTGGCGAAAATTCAAGATTTTTAAAATCTGAAACTTGTGCTAAGTTTTGCAAGCCTAGCACAATCTTTCCGCCACATTACAAACATCACTAACTTTCATATCAAAAATAAATAAATTGTTTTTTTACTTTTTTAGCTTTTTTTCGCAATAACTTTGCGAAATTCAAGATTTTCCAAATCTGAAACTTGCGCTAGGTTGTGCTAGGCTACCACATTTTTCAGCTACATGACAAAAATCCCTAACTTTGAATTCGTAAAATGTAAACGCGTTTTTACTTTTTTTTTATCGTTTTTTCGCAATAACTTTGCGAAAATTCAAGATTTTCAAAATCTGAAACTTGTGCTAAGTTGTGCTAGCCTAGCACAATTTTTCCGCCACATGACAAAAATCGTTTATTTTTAAAACGTAAAATATAAACGCGTTTTTTACTGTTTTACCGTTTTTTCGCAATAACTTTGAAAAATTTAAGATTTTCAAAGTCTTACAGCCGTATTCATAAAAAAATCTTAATTGGGACTTAAAGTACATATTAGTTAACAAGCACATTTTGCCTAACAAACGATTGTTAAAAAAACGTATTCATAAACACTACTTTAACATATATTCAATTTAATCAATTTGTCGATTCAATGCTGGCAACACGGTCGTTTTGACTTGTCATTTCAATCTTAATGATGCAGTAATACGATTATCAATTATGCGAGTATTCGAACCTATATTTTTTGTTTTGTTTATTTTACAAAGAAATGATTTAATAAACAAAAATATATATATATGCTTACTTGTAAAATAATAAAAACAAAATCATGTTTAAATAAAAGACAAATTGAGATCAATTCGAATACCTTTTTAAAAAAAGCTATTCGAATAACGAATAATATTTTTCTTATTTTGATTGTTTACACATCACTAGTGAACTTTTTACAATTTTCCCTTTTTTGTGTTGTATTTTTTTCATAAAGAAGTTTTTATAAATGAAAATAGAAAAAAAGACGATTGCAAACGCAAAAAATAACGTATCCATTCTACTCGTATATTTTAAAAATATTCGTTGTATTCGAAAAATTCAAAAAATATGTGTGTAAATGTAGACAAACAAACACAAACGTCACTTTAAAACACTGTTAAAGTATGGTCGAAAGAATATTAAAATGCACACATTTAATAATGGTATACCATCTTTATGTATCTTTGGGAGTCCGTAAATTCTGGGGGCATTCGTTGTCTTATTTGTCAAGTAGTTTTTGCTGTTCATGTCTATTATTCCCAAGTTGTATAATTTGCTCACTAATCTGTTGTATTTGTTTTGTAAGGTGGACGTTGGATCCATTTTTAGTCTCTTATAGGTGCACAAGTCTCTAAGTAGTACCGTCATTTTCACTTTGTAGTCATTTTTAAATATGGCAACTGTTTTCCCTCCTTTATCCGCACTCAGTATCAATATGTCATCGTTTTCCTTCAGATATTTTCTTGTCTGTCCCACTGTGTCAACAATTTGTTTATCTTTCCTACTGAGTTTATTTTTGTGCAAGTGGTCGTCTAATAATGATGTGAGCTTAGTTCTTGCAATCTCCTGTTGTTCTCTATCTTCAAGCGTCTGTATGCATTCCTCTCCCTCCGCTATAACTTTAAATAGTGGGAACGTTGTCACATTGTTGGGTAATGCATATTTGGTTTTTGTTGTTGTGTTTACAAACCAATCGTTGTTGAAAGTGGAGTTCTTTGTTGTGTTCTTTCTCTAACGCTTCCAATTTTCTTATGTGTGCTGTTTTGTTGTTGGTCTTGCGTCTGTCGTATAAATATTGTTCACTCTCTATGAGTAACTGGTGGTCTTCTTCTTCTAAATACTGGCTGAAGCGGTCGCCTTCTCTTCTTAACAAATCTTTTTCGTTGCTTATCTCTTTATGTTTACATTGTATTAAAAGTTTTAAAAGCTTCATATGGAAATTAAAGTTATGTTTTTGCGATGTTTTTTTTTCAAATTTGGCGGGATGTTGTTGTGTGTTTTAAATATGTTGTATGTGTTTTTCGTTGAATTGTTTAGAAACTTAGGAATGATGCCTATTTCTTTGCACTTTATAAGAAAGGTTGCAGATGACTTTAAATTTGACAGGTGTTTTTTGTGTTTTGAATATTGTTTCATGGTTGTGTTGTAGTTGTATTTATGTTTAATTTTGTTATATGGTTTCATGATGAATTTAATGCGGTGTGCCTTCCGTGTAGTATGTTGTAAGTGAATAGTTGACCTTTAGTGTTGTTATTTTATGAACTTATTTTTCGGCTTGAGGTCATTTATCTAAACTCCTTGTTCTATGTGTTGTTTAATTTTTATTTATTCCAATATTTCGATTGACTTCGTCAATCATCTTCAGGGGTTGTGCTTATGCACCACATTTCTATATATGTGTGCCGTCTGTGTCCGTTTTGTAATTAATTCTCCTCTCATTAGGTACGTCAATAATGTTAATCATTTCGAGAGTGGATCTTCTTCTATAATTTCTGTCTTGCGCTACAACTTTTACGTCGGTAAAGTCAGGCTTATGTCCAGTCAATGTACAGTGGGCCGCGTGTGCGGTCTTTTGTTCTATGGGCCTATTTACGGCTTTTAGGTCAGATTTGTGGGACGAAATTCATGTCTTAAGTATAGTTTTAGTAGTGCCGACATATAACTTTTGGCATATGTCGGACTTGTAACCATTGCACTTTATTTGGTAAACAATGTCTGATTTATCTTCGTTATTTATTCGAGATTATGTCCTGCTAAATAAACTGTTTACTGTACTGTGTGTCTTTAGTGCAAGTTGATATTTGCCTTTGTTATAAATGTTGGAATGGCTAAGCCTTTCTGAAAAACCCAGCGTTTTTTCGCAATAACTTTGCGAAAATTCAAGATTTTCAAAGTTTGAAACTTCTGCTAAGTTGTGCGTGCCTAGCACAATTTGTCCGCCACATGACAAAAAACTTTTACTCTGAAAACGTAAAATATAAACACGTTTTTTTTTACTGTTTTACCGTTTTTTTGCAATAACTTTGCAACTATTCAAGATTTTCAAAGTCTCAAACTTGTGCTAGTTGTGCTAGCATAGTACAATTTTTCCGACACATGACAAAATTCACTTACTTTGAAAACTTAAAAAATAAACGCGTTGTTTACTTTTTTAGCATTTATTCGCAATAACTTTGCGAAAATTCAAAATTTTTAATATCTGAAACTTGTACTAATTTGTGCTAGCCTAGTACAATTTTTCCGCCACATAACAAAAATCGCTAACTTTGAAAACGTAAAATATAAATGCGTTTTCTACTTTTAAGCGTTTTTTCGCAATAACTTTACGAAAATTCAAGATTTTCAAAATGTGAAACTTGCGCTTAGTTGTGTTAGCCCAGCACAATTTTTCCGCCACATGACGAAAATCGCTAACTTTAAAAACTTAAAAAATAATCCGGTTTTTTACCTTTTTACCGTTTTTCCTAATAACTTTGCGAAAATTTAAGATTTTCAAAATCTGAAACTTGCGCTAAAATCTGCTAGTCTAGCAAAATTTTTCCGCCACATGACAAAAATCGCTAACATTGAAAACGTAAAATATAAACGCGTTTTTTACTGTTTTACCGTTTTTTCGCAATAACTTTGCAAAAATTCAAGATTTTCAAAATCTAAAACTTGTGCTAAGTTGTGCTAGCCTGGTTCAATTTTTCCGACACATGACAAAATTCGCTTACTTTGAAAACTTAAAAAATAAACGCGTTTTTTTACTTTTTTAGCATTATTTCGCAATAACTTTGCGAAAATTCAAAATTTTCAATGTATGTAACTTGTGCAAATTTGTGCTAGCCTAGTACAATTTTTCCGCCATATGACAAAAATCACTAACATTGAAAACGTAAAATATAAACGCTTACTTTGAAAACTTAAAAAATAAACGCGTTTTTTACTTTTTAGCATTATTTCGCAATAACTTTGCGAAAATTCAAAATTTTCAATATATGAAACTTGTGCTAATTTGTGCTAGCCTAGTACAATTTTCCCGCCATATGACAAAATCACTAACTTTGAAAACGTAAAATATAAACGCGTTTTCTACTTTTTAGCGGTTTCTCGCAATAACTTTGAGAAAATTCAAGATTTTCAAAATCTGAAACTTGCGCTAGGTTGTGCTAGCCTACCACAATGTTTCTTCCACATGACAAAAATCGCTTTTCTTGTTTACCGTTTTTCGCAATAACATTGCCAAAAATCAAGACTTTTTAAATCTGAAACTTGTGCTAAGTTGTGCTAGCCTGGTTCATTTTTCTGCAATTGGACCAAATTCGCTAACTTTAAAACAAAAATCGCTAACTGTTAAAGCTTAAAAAACGCACGCGTTTTTTTACTATTTTAGCGTTTTTATCCAACAACTTTGCGAAAATTCAAGATATTCAAAATCTGAAACTTGTGCTAAGTTGTGCTCAATTTATCCGCCACATGACGAAAATCGCTAACTTTAAAAATTCACAAATAAACGCGTTAAACGGGTTTTTTTTACTATTTAAGGGTTTTTCGCAATAACTTGGCGAAAATTCAAGATTTTTAAAATCTGAAACTTGTGCTAAGTTTTGCAAGCCTAGCACAATCTTTCCGCCACATTACAAAAATCACTAACTTTCAAATCAAAAATAAATAAATTGGTTTTTTACTTTTTTAGCTTTTTTTCGCAATAACTTTGCGAAATTCAAGATTTTCCAAATCTGAAACTTGCGCTAGGTTGTGCTAGGCTACCACATTTTTTCAGCTACATGACAAAAATCCCTAACTTTGAATTCGTAAAATGTAAACGCGTTTTTACTTTTTTTTATCGTTTTTTCGCAATAACTTTGCGAAAATTCAAGATTTTCAAAATCTGAAACTTGTGCTAAGTTGTGCTAGCCTAGCACAATTTTTCCGCCACATGACAAAAATCGTTTATTTTTAAAACGTAAAATATAAACGCGTTTTTTTACTGTTTTACCGTTTTTTCGCAATAACTTTGAAAAATTTAAGATTTTCAAAGTCTGACAGCCGTATTCATAAAAAAATCTTAATTGGGACTTAAAGTACATATTAGTTAACAAGCACTTTTTGCCTAACAAACGATTGTTAAAAAAACGTATTCATAAACACTACTTTAACTAATATTCAATTTAATCAATTTGTCGATTCAATGCTGGCAACACGGTCGTTTTGACTTGTCATTTCAATCTTAATGATGCAGTAATACGATTATCAATTATGCGAGTATTCGAACCTATATTTTTGTTTTGTTTATTTTACAAAGAAATGATTTAATAAACAAAAATATATATATATGCTTACTTGTAAAATAATAAAAACAAAATCATGTTTAAATAAAAGACAAATTGAGATCAATTCGAATACCTTTTTAAAAAAAGGTATTCGAATAACGAATAATATTTTTCTTATTTTGATTGTTTACACATCACTAGTGAACTTTTTACAATTTTCCCTTTTTTGTGTTGTATTTTTTTCATAAAGAAGTTTTTATAAATGAAAATAGAAAAAAAGACGATTGCAAACGCAAAAAATAACGTATCCATTCTACTCGTATATTTTAAAAATATTTTTTTCTTCGTTGTATTCGAAAAATTCAAAAAATATGTGTGTAAATGTAGACAAACAAACACAAACGTCACTTTAAAACACTGTTAAAGTATGGTCGAAAGAATATTAAAATGCACACATTTAATAATGGTTTACAAAACGATTATTAAGCTAATAATCGTTTATGAATACAGTTTTCATACTTTAAGCTTAACAATCGTTTGTAAAGCTGTTTTAATTTTTTATGAATACGGCTGTGAAACTTGTGCTAGTTCTGCTAGCCTAGTACAACTTTTCCGACACATGACAAAATTCGCTTAGTTTGAAAACTTAAAAAATAAACGCGATGTTTACTCTTTTAGCATTATTTCGCAAAAAAAAATTCAAGATTTTTAAAATCTGAAACTTGTGCTAAGATGTGCTAGCCTACCACAATGTTTTTTTCACATGACAAAAATCGATTACGTTGAAAACTTTAAAAATAAACTGTTTTTTTTACTTTTTGTACTTTGCAAAAATTTAAGATGTTCAAAATCTGAAACTTGTGCTAAGTTGTGCTCGCCTAGCACAATGACGCCACATGACGAAAATTGCTAACTGTGAAAACTTAAAAAATAAACGGTTTTTTTTCTTTTTACCGTTTTTTCGCAATAACATTGTGAAAATTCAAGATTTTCAAAATCTAAAACTTGCGCTAAGTTTTGCTAGCCAAGCACAATTTTTCCGCCACTCGACCCAATTCGCTTACTTTAAAAACATAAAAAATTAACGGGTTTTATACTTTTATGCGTGTTTTGCAATAACTTTGCGAAGATTCAAGACTGTTTAGCTCGGTTGTTTTATTTCGGTCTGTTGCTTTTACACATTGAACAGGGATTAAACCGGCTCAAGATCTCTTGCTTCTATTTTTAAATAGAAGACAAGTTTTTAACAAAATGCCAAAGTAACAAAATCTAAAACTCGTGCTAAGTTGTGCTAGCCTAGCACAATTTTTCCGCCACATGACGAAAATCGCTAACTTTGAAAACGTATAAATAATCAGGTGTTTTACTTTTTTTTACCGTTTTTTCGCAATAACATTGCGAAAATTCAAGATTTTCAAAATCTGATCATTGAAAACTTAAAAAAGATCCGGGTTTTTTTTTCTTACGGTTTCTTCGCATTAACATCGTGAAAATTCAAGATTTTCAAAGTCTGAAATTTGTGCTAAGTTTTGCTAGCCTGGCTCATATTTTCCACAACTGGACAAAATTCGCTTACTTTGAAAACTTAAGAAATAAACGGGTTTTTTACTTTTTAGCATTTTTTGCAATAACTTTGCGAAAATTCAAGATTTTCAAAATCTAAAACTTCTGCTAAGTTTTGGTAGCCAAGCAAATTTTTCCGCCACTCGACCAAAATCGCTTACTTTAAAAACATAAAAAATAAACGGGTTTTTATACTTTTATGCGTGTTTTGCAATAACTTTGCGAAGATTCAAGACTGTTTAGCTCGTTTGTTTTATTTCGGTCTGTTGCTTTTACACATTGAACAGGGATTAAACCGGCTCAAGACCTCTTGCTTCTATATTTAAATAGAAGACAAGTTTTTAACAAAATGGCAAAATCTAAAACATGTGCTAAGTTGTGCTATCCTAGCACATTTTCCCGCCACATGACGTAAATCGCTAACTTTGAAAACTTAAAAAATAATCCGGTGTTTTACTTTTTTACCGTGTTTTCGCTTCGTTTTCAAAATCTGATCTTTGAAAACTTAAAAAATAATCCGGGTTTTTACTTTCTTACGTTTTTTTTGCAATAGCATTGCGAAAATTCAAGATTTTCAAAGTCTGAAATTTGCGCTAAGTTTTGCTGGCCTAGCACAATAACTGAAAAAAGGGTTTTTTTTACTTTTTAGCGTTTTTTTGCAATAACTTTGCGAAAAATCAATACTTTTAAAATCTGAAACTTGTGCTAAGTTGTGCTAGCCTTGTTCATTTTTTCCGCAACTGGACAAAATTAGCTTACTTTGAAAACTTAAGAAATAAACGGGTTTTTTACTTTTTAGCATTTTTTGCAATAACTTTGCGAAAATTCAACATTTTCAAAATCTAAAACTTGTGCTAAGTTTTGCTAGCACAATTTTTCCGCCACTCGACCAAAATCGCTTACTTTAAAAACATAAAAAATTAACGGGTTTTATACTTTTATGCGTGTTTTGCAATAACTTTGCGAAAATTCAAGACTGTTTAGCTGGTTTGTTTTATTTCCGTCTGTTGCTTTTATACATTGAACAGGAATTAAACCGGTTCAAGACCTCTTGCTTCTATATTTAAATAGAAGTCAAGTTTTTAACAAAATGGCAAAGTGACAAAATCTAAAACTTGTGCTAAGTTGTGCTGGCCTAGCACAATTTTTCCGCCACATGACGAAAATCGCTAACTGTGAAAACTTAAAAAATAAACGGTTTTTTTCTTTTTTACCGTTTTTCGCAATAACATTGTGAAAATTCAAAATTTTCAAATTCTGAATTTGTGCTAAGTTGTGCTATCCTAGCACATTTTTCCGCCACATGACGAAAATCGCTAACTTTGAAAACGTTAAATATAAACGCGTTTTTTTTCTTTTTTAGCGTTTTTTGCAATAACTTTGCGAAAATTCAAGATTTTCAAAATCTAAAACTTGTGCCAAGTTGTGCTAGCACAACAATAAACGGGTTATTTACTTCTTTATCTTAATTTCGCAAAACTTTGCGCAAATTCAAGATTTTCAAATCTGAAAATTGTGCTTAGTTGTGCTAGCCTACCACAATGTTTCTTTCACATGACAAAAGTCGGTTACATTGAAAATTTAAAAAATAAAATATTGTTTTTTACTTTTTGTGGGTTTTTTTTTCGAAATAACTTTGCAGAAATTTAAGATGTTCAAAATCTGAAACTTGTGCTAAGTTGTGCTAGCCTATCACAATTTTTCCGCCACATTTCAAAAATCGCTTGCTGTTAAAGCTTAAAAAACGCACTCGTTTTTTACTATTTTAGCGTGTTTTTCCAATAACTTTGCGAAAATTCAAGATGTTTGAAATCTGACGAAAATAGCTAACTTTGAAAACTTCAAAAATAAACGCGTTCAACGGGTTTTATTTCTATTTAAGGGTTTTTTCGCAATAACTTGGCGAATATTCAAGATTTCTAAAATCTGAAACTTGTGCTAAATTTCCGCCACATTACAAAAATCTCTAAATTTCAAAACAAACAAGTAAAAAATGTTAAGTTTAGCTGTGCCGAACTTTGGATACCCTCCATCAGATTCCCAAACAAAAAACTATTTTTTTTTAATTTTTGTAATTTATTTATTGTAATTTAGTTAAAGCAATATAACTAATATAATTTATTATAACTGGACTCCGGCGAAAGATTTTGTCTGGTTTGCCTTCTTCGCAATGTTTCTCTTGCGTTTTCAACCAGACGGTTTACTGGGTTCATTCGATAATGCCTTATACGTAAACTTGCCCTTATTCTAAGATTACCTGACCGAGTTTAAGCCATTTGGCTTCTGGAAGATGCTATTCCTGCTCCCGCGCTGTATACGTTTCATCTTGTCGCCTTGCCGATCTTCTTCGTGTGTTCCGTTCTCGTTCACTTTGCATATATGTGGGGTCCTGGCGTCGCAGTGACCGCCGCCGATTGGTCCTTCTTCGTTTTCCGTGCATGTATGTTTTATTTTGTCGTCGTGATGACCGCCATTGCGTATTCCGTTGTCGTTCATTTTGCATACATGTGGGGTCCTGTCTTCGAAGTGATCGCCGCCGATTCGTCCTTTCTCGTTCTCCTTGCATGTATGTTGAATTTTGTCGTCGTGATGACCGCCTTTGCGAATTCCATTCTCGTTCAATTTGCATATATGTAGGGCTCCGTCGTCGCAGTAAACGCCGCAGATTGGTCTTTTTCGTTCCCCTTGCATGTACGTTGTATCTTGTCGTCGGGATGACCTCCTTTGTGTATTCCATTCTCGTTCACTTTGCATATATGTGGGGTTCCGTCGTCGCAGTGAACGCCGCAGGTTGGTCCTTCCTCGTTCCTCTTGCATATATGCTGGATCTTCACGATGTGATGAACGTTCTTCTGTATTCCTTTCCTGTTCTTCATTTCTATAGCCTGTGTTTTGTCTTCTCGATGCGTGGGCATCGCGATCAGGCTGACGCTCCTGCTGACGATATTCGGCATTCAGTCTTCTGGCTGCAATGCGTTGAGAGTTTCTGGTTCCATATTCTGCATTTTCTTCTATGTGTTGAATAACTGCCTGTCTGACCAAACGTCTTCTCTGTTGGGCAGATTGTCTTCGCAGTCTTGGCATACTTTTATAAAAAAATATGTAATATCAACCAAATTTGGTACAGAAGTATGTTCTATATAGAATGCTTTATGTGAAATACTTCATTTCGATAGTTCAAGTATGCGATGAGTTATCTACATATTATTTCTCAAGGCCCTTAAAGCTGTTTGTATGGGAGGTATCAGAAGGGACTACCCAATCTCAACTCAAATTGGTCCAGAAGTGTGCGCTATATAGAAATGTTTATGTGTAAAATTTCAAAGTGTGTTCTATATATACATCTTTATGTGGAAAATTTCATATCGATAGGTCAAGTTTGTGGTGAGTTATCGTCATAGTATTTCTCAAGGCCCATAAGACCGTTTGTATGGGAGGTACAATAAATGGTGGCCCAATCTAAACCATTTTTACATAGATGATTGCGCCTATATAGAGATTATTATTTGCAAAATTTCAGTAAGTTTGCTCAAGAAACTTGACGGATATTTCCAAATAAAAAACTAATTTTTATGAGGTCGTGTCGGTTGAGGGTCTCCAACACCAACTTCCCGTAGAGCTATGTAGCCCATTTTCAATACGAACCATGCTAGGATAGCTATACATGTTTGTGCCAAATTTCAGCTCCCTAGCTGTTTTCATGCAGGCTCTATATTGTTTTAGACGGACAGCCGGACAACATGGCTAGATCGTCTTAGAATTTTACGAGGATCAAGAATATATATACTTTGTTGGGTCTCCGATGAATATTTCAAGGTGTTACAGACAGAGTGACAAAAATAATATACCCTCCATTGTATAATGGAGGGTACAAAAAAAATAAATTGGTTTTTTACTTTTTTTTTCGCAATAACTTTGCGGAAATTCAAGATTTTAAAATCTGAAACTTGCGCTAGGTTGTGCTAGCCTACCACATTTTTTTAGCTACATGACTTAAATGGCTAACTTTGAATTCGTAATATAAAAACGCGTTTTTAACCTTTTTAGCATTTTTTCGCAATAACTTTGCGAAAATTCAAGATTTTTAAAATCTAAAACTTGTGCTAAGTAATGCTAGCGTAGCACAATTTTTCGCTACATGACTTAAATCGCTATCTTTGAAAACGTAAAATATAAACGCGTTTTTTTACTTTTTTAGCGTTTTTTCGCAATAACTTTGCGAAAAGTCATGATTTTCAAAATCTGAAACTTGTGCAAAGTTGTGCTAGCCTAGCACAATTTTTCCCCCACATGACAAAAATCGCTTACCTTTTAAACTTTAAAAATAAACGCTTTGTTTAATTTTTTAGAATTTTTTCGCAATAACTTTGCGAAAATTAAAAATGTTCAAAATCTGAAACTTGTGCTAAGTTGTGCTAGCCTAGTACAATTTTTCCGCCACGTGACAAAAATCCCTAACTTGGAAAACGTAAAATATAAACGCTTTTTCTACTTTTTAGCTTTTTTTCGCAATAACTTTGCGAAAATTCAAGATTTTCAAAATCTAAAACTTGTGCTAAGTTTTGCTAGCCAAGCACAATTTTTCCACCACTCGACCAAAATTTCTTACTTTAAAAACATAAAAAATAAACGGGTTTTATACTTTTATACTTTTATGCGTGTTTTGCAATAACTTTGCGAAAATTCAAGACTGTTTAGCTCGTTTGTTTTATTTCAAACGAAATTTTACACATTGAACACGGATTAAACCGGCTCAAGACCTCTTGCTTCTATATTTAATAGAAGACAAGTTTTTAACAAATGGCAAAGCGACAAAATCTAAAACTTGTGCTAAGTTGTGCTAGCCTAGCACAATTTTTCCGCCACATGACGAAAATCGCTAACTTTGAAAACTTAAAAAATAATCCGGTGTTTTACTTTTTTACCGTTTTTTCGCTTCGTTTTTAAAATCTGATCTTTGAAAACTTAAAAATAATCCGGGTTTTTACTTTCTTACGGTTTTTTCGCAATAACATTGCGAAAATCCAAGAATTTCAAAGTCTGAAATTTGTGCTAAGTTTTGCTAGCTTAGCACAATAACTGAAAATAGGGTTTTTAACTTTTTAGTGTTTTTTTGCAATAACCTTTGCGAAAAATCAATATTTTCAAATCTGAAACTTGTGCTAAATTGTGCTAGCCTGGTTCATTTTTTCCGCAACTGGACAAAATTGAAAACTTAAGAAATAAACGGGTTTTTTACTTTTTAGCAACAACTTTGCGAAAATTTAAGATTTTCAAAATCTTAAACTTGTGCTAAGTTTTGCTAGCCAAGCACAATTTTTCCGCAACTCGACCAAAATCGCTTACTTAAAAACATAAAAATAAACGGTTTAATACTTTTATGCGTGTTTTGCAATAACTTTGCGAATATACAAGACTGTTTAGCTCGTTTGTTTTATTTCGGTCTGTTGCTTTTACACATTGAACAGGGATTAAACCGGTTCAAGACCTCTTGCTTCTATATTTAAATAGAAGACAAGTTTTTAACAAATGGCAAAGTACAAAATCTAAAACTTGTGCTAAGTTGTGCTGGCTTAGCACAATTTTTCCGCCACAACGACGAAAATCGCTAACTGTGAAAACTTAAAAAATAAACGTTTTTTTTTCTTTTTACCGTTTTTCGCAATAACATTGTGAAAATTCAAATTCACATTTTTCCGCCACATGACGAAATTCGCTAAGTTAAAACCGTAAAATATAAACGCGTTTTTTTTCTTTTTAGCGTTTTTTGCAATAACTTTGCGAAATTCAAGATTTTCAAAATCTAAAACTTGTGCTAAGTTGTGCTAGCCTGGTTCAATTTTTCCGACACATGACAAAAGTCGCTTGCTTTGAAAACTTAAAAAATAAACGCGTTGTTTACTTTTTTAGCATTTTTTTCGCAATAACTTTGCGAAAATTCAAAAGCTGAAACTTGTGCTATCCTAGTAAAATTTTTCCGCCACATGACAAAAATCGCTAACTTTGAAAACGTAAAATATAAACGCGTTTTCTACTTTTAGCGTGTTTTGCAATAACTTTGCGAAAACTCAAGATTTTTAAAATCTAAAACTTGTGCTAAATTGTGCTAGCATAGCACAATTTTTTCCGCCAATCGACCAAAATCGCTTACTTTAAAACTTAAAAAATAAACGGGTTTTTTACTTTTAATCGTGTTTTGCAATAACTTTGCGAAAATTCAAGACTTTCAAAATTTGTTCTAAGTTGTGCTGGCCTAGCACAATTTTTCCGCCACATGAAGAAAATCGATATCTGTGAAAACTTAAAAATTAAACGAGTTGTTTTCTTGTTTATCGTTTTTTCGCAATAACATTGCGAAAAATCAAGACTTTCAAAATCTGAAACTTGTGTTCAAGAATGAACATAGCATTTAACTCTATCTACTTATACATAATTATCTCCCATTAATGTGAGGTTTTTCCGCATGAGCGTCCTACTTCGGGTCACTATCATATTTTGTTCTTATCTATGACGCATATGTTATTACTTTATTTAAATTGGTTTATCGCTCATGTCCATGGCATTCCTAAACTAACAGTCCTTTTCTCTAATACATACTCGTATGCTGTGCATGTGCATACATGCTGTTTGTCATACACATGCTATACCGCCAACGATGTTGGTAATCTTCCATTCTTCTCGTTCTTTCTTATCTTAAGATATTGATCTCTTTTAGTTAAGGGTGGAAATTCAGAATTGTAAGTAGTATATAAGTTAATGAAATTGTATGAATAAATTGAGTATCAAAACTGATCTTGAACGACTCAGTCATTTTCGCCTTCTGCAACACTTCCTAACATTTTGGTCCTTCGAAAGTAGAAGAAACTAGCTACGAAACAGTCTTTCTGAAAAAAAAAATAATAAAAAAGAAAAATTCATAATGGATCGTGTTACATTGTACAACCAGCAAAAACAATATAAAGCTGAGATTCACAATATATACGCCAAGGCACTAGAAAAAGGCTTCCGTTCGATACAAGTGAAAACAACGCTAGATATTTTAAATAAATTGTGGGAACAATTCAGTTTAAACCATCAGAAGCTTGAATTCATGGGAGTAAAAGGTGACCACTATTTCATTGAGAACTTCGGACTAGCTACGAAAAATTTAGTGGCAGAGGCAAGGAAATTGATAGAAGAGTCAATGAACAACACTGAAGATCCAGATGCTCAAAAATCCGCAGCAGATCTGTCTGCAAAAACCAATCCGGGTGAATCGCTTTCTATACAAGAAAGCCAATGAAGCAATGTAGAAAATGCTAGAACTACAAACGCAAAACGAACTATTCCAGCAATTTATGGAGTTCATGAACTCGATTTAAGAAAAAAAGGCTGAGAAAACATTCACAATCCCGGATCCTGCAGTGAACCCATCTGAAAATATTGACGAGAAAACAATTGCTTGGCTTTTTCAATACAGAAGGGAAATCACAAAACTCAGGGACAACTTAGTAGAGACACAAACTACTAACAGCATATTCCACTTAGAAACACAAAAAACATCATGGCAAGGTCAGACGGAGTCAATAAAGCAGTTATACATCAAGCTCAGCACAGAATTACTTATAAAGGAAGATATTCTTGAAGAATTAGAAGAAATCGCATTAGAATACGAGTCGGCATATTCTATCTTGACAAACAAAATAAGTAATCTCACGGAAACTAAAAAGTCGGTGGAACTGGAAAAAATAAAAATTCCAGTCTTCGATGGAAATGTACAGGAATGGTCTTCTTTTCACGACCTTTTCAAAAAATTTGTGCACGTCAATACCAAAAAACCGAGCGTTGAGAAGCTTCTACGTCTAAAAACATTGTTTAAAGGAGAAGCAATTAAACTAATTCAACATCTACCTACGACAGAAAGCAACTACCAAACTACCAACAAACGAATTTTATTTACGACTCTTATGGATAAAATTCTAAAACAGCCGCACATATGTAGCTTCTCAATCACAAACATAAAAAGTCTACTTGACACCTCAAAAGAATGTGTTCAAGCTTTGAATGCAATGGGCCTCAACACAGAGGCGGCAGATCCAATAATAGCTCGAGTAATCATCAGGAAACTCGACAAAGACGGTATACTACTCTACGAACAAAATACGAAAAACCAACGGATACTCAATTACTAGAAGATGTGTCGAACAACAATACAGAGCACTTGAATCAGCCCAGATAAAAAGAACGGTCGTGTTTCCAAAACATCAACAAAAATCAGCATCATACTTGGCGAATCAACCATATTGCTTCTATTGCCAAGGAAATGACCACAAAACGTATGCCTGTGCAAAATTATTAACGATACAAATAAAAGAACGAGACGCGTGGGCAAGAACATCAAAAATCTGTAAAAACTGCATGGGACACAAGATGGATATGAGATGTTTATCGAAGAGTAGATGCCAGATATGCGGTAAAACACATCATACAATTCTTCATTTCAACCTAAACAAAGAAAAATCGACATCTATGACAACGAACTCAACACCACATGTTTTAGTGGCCACATCTCAAGTACAGGTTAAATCATTGCAAGGGAAGTTCATAATCCTTCGTGCTTTGATTGACCGAGGCTCACAAAGTACATCAATAAGCGAGGAAGCCGCCCAAATATTACGTCTGCCAAGAGCCAAAGCAAACACTAGGCTTCATGGGCTAGGAGACACAGTGGTAGGCGTTGCCAAATCTAAAGTTAAATTGGAAATTCGTCCACGATTTATAAGTAAGTACACGTTAGAAACAGAAGCATTAATTTTACCATCATTAGCAGCAGCTCATCCAGATGCGTCATTCAAATATGACATTCAAAGGTGGCGTAACTTCAACTTAGCAGATCCTAGTTTCAATAAATCTGATAGGATTGATTTAGTTATCGGGGCCGATCTATTTGTGAAAATACTCGATGAGGGTATTCACCGCGAAGAAGACATAATGGGTCAAAATACCAAGCTGGGGTGGATACTATCTGGAGTATTGACCATTCGCAAGCCTAACAACAAACGTGTGGCAGCTGTTACTACGAATATCGAACGGTTCTGGGAAATTGAAGAAATTGACGAAAATTCAAGTTCTACCGAAGACGACGAATGCCTCGAATTTTATGCGTCAACAACCCAGAGAGGAGAAGATGGAAAATTAATTGTCCAGCTTCCATTCAAAGAAGATACAGCATTGGGCGATTCGTATAAAAGAGCATTGGCACGTTTTATAAGCCTTGAGACAAGGCTACAGAAGGATAATAACCTGCAGTCAGAGTACATAAATGAATACATCTCAATGGGACACATGAAGAAATTAGCAACGACAGAACCGGTCGAATACTATCTGCCACACCAAGCTGTTTTTCGTGAAAGTAGCATAACAACAAAAGTTCGAGTAGTTTTGAACGCATCCTCTAAGACATCAAACGGCAAAAGTCTTAATGATATATTACGTGTTGGGCCAAAACTACAGAAAAATATATTCGACATCATCGCAAAGTGGAGAAGTTGGAAAGTCGTCAACTCAGCAGATGTAGAAAAAATGTTTCGACAAATAAATATAGGAGAAATTGATCAGAAATATCAAAATATTCTCTGGAGAGAAAACCCATATGTGCCACTGGATACGTATAGGCTGACCACAGTAACATACGGCACCGCATCAGCACCGTTTTTAGCAATAATAACTCTACACAAAATTGCTAATTATTGTGATGTGCCAGCCATCTCCCATGCTATAAAGAATGACTTTTACATCGACGACTTGCTCACAGGAGCAGATACGATAGAACACTGTAAAGAACTTCTATCAAATATTTCATCACACTTGGAGAAGTTTGGATTTCATCTAAGAAAATGGACATCTAACAGCGTCGAGGTCCTAGGAATGATAAGTGTCAAAAACAATAACGAAGTTCTAGATATTGGGGAAGACGCCGCTATAAAAACATTGGGCCTTCAATGGAATCCACAACACGACACTTTTAAATTCACCATACACGTTGCAGAAATAAAAGTAGTAACAAATCGTTTGGAGCTTTCCTATTTGGCAAGAATATTTGACCCAATGGGATGGTTAACCCCCGTCACGGTCACGGCGAAATTATTCATCCAACATTAATGGAAAATTAACAGCTTAACAAAGAATGGCGAGTTTTTTCACAGCATGTTCCATCGCTAAAAGAAATTAAAATAAACCAATGGCTACATAATACGCTGCATTCAAAATTCCAGCTTCATGGCTTTGCTGACGCATCAGAAAAGGCGTATGCAGCGGTGGTTAGAGCTGTCAAACTATCGAAAGCACTATCGATAGTATCGATAGTTTTTTTTTTGAGCGAATATCGATAGTTTTAAATCACTATCGATAGTATCGGCAAAATGTCATCACTTACGCATATGTTGTGACGCTGTGACTTGTTGGGTACGAGAAATAAACAACAGCTAAGTAATTATTAAATTTAAGTTGACGGTTCTACAAATCATGGAGAAGTTCCTGAAGAGATAAAAAAGTAAGATCTAATTAATGATTTTCTGTTCGATATTTGTGTGTATTTACATTTACATTTTTAACAACGTATATAGCAGACTCAGCCAGCGTGGGCAAGAACATCAAAAATCTGTAAAAACTGCATGGGACACAAGATGGATATGAGATGTTTATCGAAGAGTAGATGCCAGAAATGCGGTAAAACACATCATACAATTCTTCATTTCAACCTAAACAAAGAAAAATCGACATCTATGACAACGAACTCAACACCACATGTTTTAGTGGCCACATCTCAAGTACAGGTTAAATCATTGCAAGGGAAGTCCATAATCCTTCGTGCTTTGATTGACCGAGGCTCACAAAGTACATCAATAAGCGAGGAAGCCGCCCAAATATTACGTCTGCCAAGAGCCAAAGCAAACACTAGGCTTCATGGGCTAGGAGACACAGTGGTAGGCGTTGCCAAATCTAAAGTTAAATTGGAAATTCGTCCACGATTTATAAGTAAGTACACTTTAGAAACAGAAGCATTAATTTTACCATCATTAGCAGCAGCTCATCCAGATGCGTCATTCAAATATGACATTCAAAGGTGGCGTAACTTCAACTTAGCAGATCCTAGTTTCAATAAATCTGATAGGATTGATTTAGTTATCGGGGCCGATCTATTTGTGAAAATACTCGATGAGGGTATTCACCGCGAAGAAGACATAATGGGTCAAAATACCAAGCTGGGGTGGATACTATCTGGAGTATTGACCATTCGCAAGCCTAACAACAAACGTGTGGCAGCTGTTACTACGAATATCGAACGGTTCTGGGAAATTGAAGAAATTGACGAAAATTCAAGTTCTACCGAAGACGACGAATGCCTCGAATTTTATGCGTCAACAACCCAGAGAGGAGAAGATGGAAAATTAATTGTCCAGCTTCCATTCAAAGAAGATACAGCATTGGGCGATTCGTATAAAAGAGCATTGGCACGTTTTATAAGCCTTGAGACAAGGCTACAGAAGGATAATAACCTGCAGTCAGAGTACATAAATGAATACATCTCAATGGGACACATGAAGAAATTAGCAACGACAGAACCGGTCGAATACTATCTGCCACACCAAGCTGTTTTTCGTGAAAGTAGCATAACAACAAAAGTTCGAGTAGTTTTGAACGCATCCTCTAAGACATCAAACGGCAAAAGTCTTAATGATATATTACGTGTTGGGCCAAAAGTACAGAAAAATATATTTGACATCATCGCAAAGTGGAGAAGTTGGAAAGTCGTCAACTCAGCAGATGTAGAAAAAATGTTTCGACAAATAAATATAGGAGAAATTGATCAGAAATATCAAAATATTCTCTGGAGAGAAAACCCATATGTGCCACTGGATACGTATAGGCTGACCACAGTAACATACGGCACCGCATCAGCACCGTTTTTAGCAATAATAACTCTACACAAAATTGCTAATTATTGTGATGTGCCAGCCATCTCCCATGCTATAAAGAATGACTTTTACATCGACGACTTGCTCACAGGAGCAGATACGATAGAACACTGTAAAGAACTTCTATCAAATATTTCATCACACTTGGAGAAGTTTGGATTTCATCTAAGAAAATGGACATCTAACAGCGTCGAGGTCCTAGGAATGATAAGTGTCAAAAACAATAACGAAGTTCTAGATATTGGGGAAGACGCCGCTATAAAAACATTGGGCCTTCAATGGAATCCACAACACGACACTTTTAAATTCACCATACACGTTGCAGAAATAAAAGTAGTAACAAATCGTTTGGAGCTTTCCTATTTGGCAAGAATATTTGACCCAATGGGATGGTTAACCCCCGTCACGGTCACGGCGAAATTATTCATCCAACATTAATGGAAAATTAATAGCTTAACAAAGAATGGCGAGTTTTTTCACAGCATGTTCCATCGCTAAAAGAAATTAAAATAAACCAATGGCTACATAATACGCTGCATTCAAAATTCCAGCTTCAAGGCTTTGCTGACGCATCAGAAAAGGCGTATGCAGCGGTGGTTAGAGCTGTCAAACTATCGAAAGCACTATCGATAGTATCGATAGTTTTTTTTTTGAGCGAATATCGATAGTTTTAAATCACTATCGATAGTATCGGCAAAATGTCATCACTTACGCATATGTTGTGACGCTGTGACTTGTTGGGTACGAGAAATAAACAACAGCTAAGTAATTATTAAATTTAAGTTGACGGTTCTACAAATCATGGAGAAGTTCCTGAAGAGATAAAAAAGTAAGATCTAATTAATGATTTTCTGTTCGATATTTGTGTGTATTTACATTTACATTTTTAACAACGTAAATAGCAGACTCAGCCAGCGTGGGCAAGAACATCAAAAATCTGTAAAAACTGCATGGGACACAAGATGGATATGAGATGTTTATCGAAGAGTAGATGCCAGAAATGCGGTAAAACACATCATACAATTCTTCATTTCAACCTAAACAAAGAAAAATCGACATCTATGACAACGAACTCAACACCACATGTTTTAGTGGCCACATCTCAAGTACAGGTTAAATCATTGCAAGGGAAGTTCATAATCCTTCGTGCTTTGATTGACCGAGGCTCACAAAGTACATCAATAAGCGAGGAAGCCGCCCAAATATTACGTCTGCCAAGAGCCAAAGCAAACACTAGGCTTCATGGGCTAGGAGACACAGTGGTAGGCGTTGCCAAATCTAAAGTTAAATTGGAAATTCGTCCACGATTTATAAGTAAGTACACTTTAGAAACAGAAGCATTAATTTTACCATCATTAGCAGCAGCTCATCCAGATGCGTCATTCAAATATGACATTCAAAGGTGGCGTAACTTCAACTTAGCAGATCCTAGTTTCAATAAATCTGATAGGATTGAATTAGTTATCGGGGCCGATCTATTTGTGAAAATACTCGATGAGGGTATTCACCGCGAAGAAGACATAATGGGTCAAAATACCAAGCTGGGGTGGATACTATCTGGAGTATTGACCATTCGCAAGCCTAACAACAAACGTGTGGCAGCTGTTACTACGAATATCGAACGGTTCTGGGAAATTGAAGAAATTGACGAAAATTCAAGTTCTACCGAAGACGACGAATGCCTCGAATTTTATGCGTCAACAACCCAGAGAGGAGAAGATGGAAAATTAATTGTCCAGCTTCCATTCAAAGAAGATACAGCATTGGGCGATTCGTATAAAAGAGCATTGGCACGTTTTATAAGCCTTGAGACAAGGCTACAGAAGGATAATAACCTGCAGTCAGAGTACATAAATGAATACATCTCAATGGGACACATGAAGAAATTAGCAACGACAGAACCGGTCGAATACTATCTGCCACACCAAGCTGTTTTTCGTGAAAGTAGCATAACAACAAAAGTTCGAGTAGTTTTGAACGCATCCTCTAAGACATCAAACGGCAAAAGTCTTAATGATATATTACGTGTTGGGCCAAAACTACAGAAAAATATATTCGACATCATCGCAAAGTGGAGAAGTTGGAAAGTCATCAACTCAGCAGATGTAGAAAAAATGTTTCGACAAATAAATATAGGAGAAATTGATCAGAAATATCAAAATATTCTCTGGAGAGAAAACCCATATGTGCCACTGGATACGTATAGGCTGACCACAGTAACATACGGCACCGCATCAGCACCGTTTTTAGCAATAATAACTCTACACAAAATTGCTAATTATTGTGATGTGCCAGCCATCTCCCATGCTATAAAGAATGACTTTTACATCGACGACTTGCTCACAGGAGCAGATACGATAGAACACTGTAAAGAACTTCTATCAAATATTTCATCACACTTGGAGAAGTTTGGATTTCATCTAAGAAAATGGACATCTAACAGCGTCGAGGTCCTAGGAATGATAAGTGTCAAAAACAATAACGAAGTTCTAGATATTGGGGAAGACGCCGCTATAAAAACATTGGGCCTTCAATGGAATCCACAACACGACACTTTTAAATTCACCATACACGTTGCAGAAATAAAAGTAGTAACAAATCGTTTGGAGCTTTCCTATTTGGCAAGAATATTTGACCCAATGGGATGGTTAACCCCCGTCACGGTCACGGCGAAATTATTCATCCAACATTAATGGAAAATTAACAGCTTAACAAAGAATGGCGAGTTTTTTCACAGCATGTTCCATCGCTAAAAGAAATTAAAATAAACCAATGGCTACATAATACGCTGCATTCAAAATTCCAGCTTCATGGCTTTGCTGACGCATCAGAAAAGGCGTATGCAGCGGTGGTTAGAGCTGTCAAACTATCGAAAGCACTATCGATAGTATCGATAGTTTTTTTTTTGAGCGAATATCGATAGTTTTAAATCACTATCGATAGTATCGGCAAAATGTCATCACTTACGCATATGTTGTGACGCTGTGACTTGTTGGGTACGAGAAATAAACAACAGCTAAGTAATTATTAAATTTAAGTTGACGGTTCTACAAATCATGGAGAAGTTCCTGAAGAGATAAAAAAGTAAGATCTAATTAATGATTTTCTGTTCGATATTTGTGTGTATTTACATTTACATTTTTAACAACGTATATAGCAGACTCAGCCAGCAAAGAAAATGTAATTGATAGTGGCAATATGAACAGTCGTAGCGAATCTGATAAGGGATTGGAAAAAATAAGAACAAGAAAGATATCATCAGAAGCATGGGCCTTTTTTTGAAAAAACGAAAGATGGAAAACATGCTAAATGTCGTGTCTGCTCCCAAACATATAAAACCAGCGGCAACACTTCGAACCTTTTCGATCATCTTAAACGAGCTCACCCCACTTTCCGAGAATTGCCAAAACCAGCAAATACTATCAAACATTTTTTTAAAAACGCTGATACGTATGCATCCACCTCGGAACGTAAAAAAGAGATTGACAGTGCCTTAATGTGTATGATTGCTTCCGATGTCCAGCCATTCAGCATTGTCAATGACAAGGGGTTTCAGAAATTTATAAAATGTTTAGACCCTCGCTACGATTTGCCATCTCGTAATACATTACAAAATGTGCATATGGCAAATTTGTACAAAGAAATAAAAGATAAATTGCAACAGAATTACTTATAAAGGAAGATATTCTTGAAGAATTAGAAGAAATCGCATTAGAATACGAGTCGGCATATTCTATCTTGACAAACAAAATAAGTAATCTCACGGAAACTAAAAATCGGTGGAACTGGAAAAAATAAAAATTCTAGTCTTCGATGGAAATGTACAGGAATGGTCTTCTTTTCACGACCTTTTCAAAAAATTTGTGCGCGTCAATACCAAAAAACCGAGTGTTGAGAAGCTTCTATGCTAAAAACATTGTTTAAAGGAGAAGCAATTAAACTAATTCAACATCTACCTACGACAGAAAGCAACTACCAAACTACCAACAAACGAATTTTATTTACGACTCTTATGGATATAATTCTAAAACAGCCGCACATATGTAGCTTCTCAATCACAAACATAAAAAGTCTACTTGACACCTCAAAAGAATGTGTTCAAGCTTTGAATGCAATGGGCCTCAACACAGAGGCGGCAGATCCAATAATAGCTCGAGTAATCATCAGGAAACTCGACAAAGACGGTATACTACTCTACGAACAAAATACGAAACACCAACGGATACTCAATTACTAGAAGATGTGTCGAACAACAATACAGAGCACTTGAATCAGCCCAGATAAAAAAACGGTCGTGTTTCCAAAACATCAACAAAAATCAGCATCATACTTGGCGAATCAACCATATTGCTTCTATTGCCAAGGAAATGACCACAAAACGTATGCCTGTGCAAAATTATTAACGATACAAATAAAAGAACGAGACGCGTGGGCAAGAACATCAAAAATCTGTAAAAACTGCATGGGACACAAGATGGATATGAGATGTTTATCGAAGAGTAGATGCCAGAAATGCGGTAAAACACATCATACAATTCTTCATTTCAACCTAAACAAAGAAAAATCGACATCTATGACAACGAACTCAACACCACATGTTTTAGTGGCCACATCTCAAGTACAGGTTAAATCATTGCAAGGGAAGTTCATAATCCTTCGTGCTTTGATTGACCGAGGCTCACAAAGTACATCAATAAGCGAGGAAGCCGCCCAAATATTACGTCTGCCAAGAGCCAAAGCAAACACTAGGCTTCATGGGCTAGGAGACACAGTGGTAGGCGTTGCCAAATCTAAAGTTAAATTGGAAATTCGTCCACGATTTATAAGTAAGTACACGTTAGAAACAGAAGCATTAATTTTACCATCATTAGCAGCAGCTCATCCAGATGCGTCATTCAAATATGAAATTCAAAGGTGGCGTAACTTCAACTTAGCAGATCCTAGTTTCAATAAATCTGATAGGATTGATTTAGTTATCGGGGCCGATCTATTTGTGAAAATACTCGATGAGGGTATTCACCGCGAAGAAGACATAATGGGTCAAAATACCAAGCTGGGGTGGATACTATCTGGAGTATTGACCATTCGCAAGCCTAACAACAAACGTGTGGCAGCTGTTACTACGAATATCGAACGGTTCTGGGAAATTGAAGAAATTGACGAAAATTCAAGTTCTACCGAAGACGACGAATGCCTCGAATTTTATGCGTCAACAACCCAGAGAGGAGAAGATGGAAAATTAATTGTCCAGCTTCCATTCAAAGAAGATACAGCATTGGGCGATTCGTATAAAAGAGCATTGGTACGTTTTATAAGCCTTGAGACAAGGCTACAGAAGGATAATAACCTGCAGTCAGAGTACATAAATGAATACATCTCAATGGGACACATGAAGAAATTAGCAACGACAGAACCGGTCGAATACTATCTGCCACACCAAGCTGTTTTTCGTGAAAGTAGCATAACAACAAAAGTTCGAGTAGTTTTGAACGCATCCTCTAAGACATCAAACGGCAAAAGTCTTAATGATATATTACGTGTTGGGCCAAAACTACAGAAAAATATATTCGACATCATCGCAAAGTGGAGAAGTTGGAAAGTCGTCAACTCAGCAGATGTAGAAAAAATGTTTCGACAAATATATATATAAATTGATCAGAAATATCAAAATATTCTCTGGAGAGAAAACCCATATGTGCCACTGGATACGTATAGGCTGACCACAGTAACATACGGCACCGCATCAGCACCGTTTTTAGCAATAATAACTCTACACAAAATTGCTAATTATTGTGATGTGCCAGCCATCTCCCATGCTATAAAGAATGACTTTTACATCGACGACTTGCTCACAGGAGCAGATACGATAGAACACTGTAAAGAACTTCTATCAAATATTTCATCACACTTGGAGAAGTTTGGATTTCATCTAAGAAAATGGACATCTAACAGCGTCGAGGTCCTAGGAATGATAAGTGTCAAAAACAATAACGAAGTTCTAGATATTGGGGAAGACGCCGCTATAAAAACATTGGGCCTTCAATGGAATCCACAACACGACACTTTTAAATTCACCATACACGTTGCAGAAATAAAAGTAGTAACAAATCGTTTGGAGCTTTCCTATTTGGCAAGAATATTTGACCCAATGGGATGGTTAACCCCCGTCACGGTCACGGCGAA
This sequence comes from Hydrotaea diabolus, assembly GCA_963513945.1. NCBI lineage: Eukaryota > Metazoa > Arthropoda > Insecta > Diptera > Muscidae > Hydrotaea > Hydrotaea diabolus. The sequence continues at coordinate 2,257,073 of OY740721.1, forward strand.
ATTATTCATCCAACATTAATGGAAAATTAACAGCTTAACAAAGAATGGCGAGTTTTTTCACAGCATGTTCCATCGCTAAAAGAAATTAAAATAAACCAATGGCTACATAATACGCTGCATTCAAAATTCCAGCTTCATGGCTTTGCAGACGCATCAGAAAAGGCGTATGCAGCGGTGGTTAGAGCTGTCAAACTATCGAAAGCACTATCGATAGTATCGATAGTTTTTTTTTGAGCGAATATCGATAGTTTTAAATCACTATCGATAGTATCGGCAAAATGTCATCACTTACGCATATGTTGTGACGCTGTGACTTGTTGGGTACGAGAAATAAACAACAGCTAAGTAATTATTAAATTTAAGTTGACGGTTCTACAAATCATGGAGAAGTTCCTGAAGAGATAAAAAAGTAAGATCTAATTAATGATTTTCTGTTCGATATTTGTGTGTATTTACATTTACATTTTTAACAACGTATATAGCAGACTCAGCCAGCAAAGAAAATGTAATTGATAGTGGCAATATGAACAGTCGTAGCGAATCTGATAAGGGATTGGAAAAAATAAGAACAAGAAAGATATCATCAGAAGCATGGGCCTTTTTTTGAAAAAACGAAAGATGGAAAACATGCTAAATGTCGTGCCTGCTCCCAAACATATAAAACCAGCGGCAACACTTCGAACCTTTTCGATCATCTTAAACGAGCTCACCCCACTTTCCGAGAATTGCCAAAACCAGCAAATACTATCAAACATTTTTTTAAAAACGCTGATACGTATGCATCCACCTCGGAACGTAAAAAAGAGATTGACAGTGCCTTAATGTGTATGATTGCTTCCGATGTCCAGCCATTCAGCATTGTCAATGACAAGGGGTTTCAGAAATTTATAAAATGTTTAGACCCTCGCTACGATTTGCCATCTCGTAATACATTACAAAATGTGCATATGGCAAATTTGTACAAAGAAATAAAAGATAAATTGCAAGCAATTCTTAATGAAGTGGATTACTGCTCAATAACTACGGACTGTTGGACATCTCGTGCAAATGAAGGTTACTTAACTGTCACGTGTCACTTCATCACGAATGAATTCACCTTACGTTCAGCTGTTTTATCAACAAAAAAACTTCTAGTGGCCACCGATCACGGTTCAGATAATATTGCATCTTCGTTGCGTGCTGTTTTCAACGAATGGGGTATTATGGAGAAGGTCGTGTGCGTTGTTACAGATAATGATAGCACTATGATTAAAGCATGTGAGCTGCTACAGAAACGTCATCTGCCATGCTATGCGCACACAATAAATCTTTTAGTTCAAGACTGTTTAGCCCAAACATTTATAAAAGATGTTTTAGCAAAGTGTAAACGAATCGTGACATTTTTTAAGTCCAGCACAATTGCCTACCAAAAGTTTAAAGACGTACAAGCGACCGTTAAACCGTATAGTCTGCTGCAGGAGGTGCCCACACGATGGAATAGCGCATACAGGATGATTGAGAGAATATTGCTTACAAATGACTTTATTTCAACTGTACTGTTAGCAACATTAAAAGCTCCATCGCCTCTGACAGCAGATGAAATTGATTTCTTGAAGGATCTTAAAGAAATTCTATCGCCCTTTGATAATGCCACAGTACAGACGTCATTGAGTTCATCTGTATCGGTTTCCTTAATAATACCATTAACATGTGGCCACTTCCAAAGTCTTCAAGAGCTAAAAGGAAAAATGAAGACATCGGAAGGATTCCAAGCGTGCCTATTCTTAATCGAGCGAATAAAGAAGCGTTTATTTCCTTATCAGGAGCAAACGGCAACAAGATTAGGCACATTATTAGATCCACGGTTTAAAAAAGAAGGATTCCGATCTGTGTGTAATGCAGATCAAGCATCAAAAGCCCTTGAAAATTAAATGGCTGCTATATGTACGGGGCATTCTTCAACTGTAGAACCGTCAACCTCACAAAGCATGAACAATGAACCACAACAGCCACTCCTTAGATTTATGAAAAGTAAAATAGCTAACAAAGTAAGAACAAGCCGAGTTGGCGCAATAGTTTCTACTCGACAGTATTTTGAAAATGCTTCGACAGAAAGTGATCCACTGGAATATTGGAGAGTAAGAATGGTGCTTTAACTACATAACATATTAACATTACATTTATTTTTACAGTATAATGCCAATGACATGTCTTCACTTAAAATCTGTGCGACACGTTATTTATGCATTCCAGCCACTTCAACCGAATCGGAAAGGATGTTCTGGCTTAATAATTTCAGACAGAAGAACTTGCCTAAAATCCAAAAATGTTGACATACTTCTTTTTTAATCAAAAATGACTGGATTACCCAATAATTTTTACTGAGAAAAGAGTGTATTCAATTGTATTGACTATTGAAAATCATCGTATTTTTTCGGATTTCAAAATCTTTACTAGTCATTCAAAAGTATTTTTTTATGTTCCAAAAAATGTTTCATCGCTTTAATGAATTCAAATATTTTATTTTAATTGGAACTTCAAAAAATGCATATTGAAAAATTTTAATTTTTAGTAGAACTTATTTTAATTTTAAATGTAATTTTATGGATTCACCATAAAGCCCTATATATATATATATATATATATATATATATATATATATATATATATATATATATATATATATATATATATATATACAACAAAAGTTCGAGTAGTTTTGAACGCATCCTCTAAGACATCAAACGGCAAAAGTCTTAATGATATATTACGTGTTGGGCCAAAACTACAGAAAAATATATTCGACATCATCGCAAAGTGGAGAAGTTGGAAAGTCGTCAACTCAGCAGATGTAGAAAAAATGTTTCGACAAATAAATATAGGAGAAATTGATCAGAAATATCAAAATATTCTCTGGAGAGAAAACCCATATGTGCCACTGGATACGTATAGGCTGACCACAGTAACATACGGCACCGCATCAGCACCGTTTTTAGCAATAATAACTCTACACAAAATTGCTAATTATTGTGATGTGCCAGCCATCTCCCATGCTATAAAGAATGACTTTTACATCGACGACTTGCTCACAGGAGCAGATACGATAGAACACTGTAAAGAACTTCTATCAAATATTTCATCACACTTGGAGAAGTTTGGATTTCATCTAAGAAAATGGACATCTAACAGCGTCGAGGTCCTAGGAATGATAAGTGTCAAAAACAATAACGAAGTTCTAGATATTGGGGAAGACGCCGCTATAAAAACATTGGGCCTTCAATGGAATCCACAACACGACACTTTTAAATTCACCATACACGTTGCAGAAATAAAAGTAGTAACAAATCGTTTGGAGCTTTCCTATTTGGCAAGAATATTTGACCCAATGGGATGGTTAACCCCCGTCACGGTCACGGCGAAATTATTCATCCAACATTAATGGAAAATTAACAGCTTAACAAAGAATGGCGAGTTTTTTCACAGCATGTTCCATCGCTAAAAGAAATTAAAATAAACCAATGGCTACATAATACGCTGCATTCAAAATTCCAGCTTCATGGCTTTGCAGACGCATCAGAAAAGGCGTATGCAGCGGTGGTTAGAGCTGTCAAACTATCGAAAGCACTATCGATAGTATCGATAGTTTTTTTTTGAGCGAATATCGATAGTTTTAAATCACTATCGATAGTATCGGCAAAATGTCATCACTTACGCATATGTTGTGACGCTGTGACTTGTTGGGTACGAGAAATAAACAACAGCTAAGTAATTATTAAATTTAAGTTGACGGTTCTACAAATCATGGAGAAGTTCCTGAAGAGATAAAAAAGTAAGATCTAATTAATGATTTTCTGTTCGATATTTGTGTGTATTTACATTTACATTTTTAACAACGTATATAGCAGACTCAGCCAGCAAAGAAAATGTAATTGATAGTGGCAATATGAACAGTCGTAGCGAATCTGATAAGGGATTGGAAAAAATAAGAACAAGAAAGATATCATCAGAAGCATGGGCCTTTTTTTGAAAAAACGAAAGATGGAAAACATGCTAAATGTCGTGTCTGCTCCCAAACATATAAAACCAGCGGCAACACTTCGAACCTTTTCGATCATCTTAAACGAGCTCACCCCACTTTCCGAGAATTGCCAAAACCAGCAAATACTATCAAACATTTTTTTAAAAACGCTGATACGTATGCATCCACCTCGGAACGTAAAAAAGAGATTGACAGTGCCTTAATGTGTATGATTGCTTCCGATGTCCAGCCATTCAGCATTGTCAATGACAAGGGGTTTCAGAAATTTATAAAATGTTTAGACCCTCGCTACGATTTGCCATCTCGTAATACATTACAAAATGTGCATATGGCAAATTTGTACAAAGAAATAAAAGATAAATTGCAAGCAATTCTTAATGAAGTGGATTACTGCTCAATAACTACGGACTGTTGGACATCTCGTGCAAATGAAGGTTACTTAACTGTCACGTGTCACTTCATCACGAATGAATTCACCTTACGTTCAGCTGTTTTATCAACAAAAAAAACTTCTAGTGGCCACCGATCACGGTTCAGATAATATTGCATCTTCGTTGCGTGCTGTTTTCAACGAATGGGGTATTATGGAGAAGGTCGTGTGCGTTGTTACAGATAATGATAGCACTATGATTAAAGCATGTGAGCTGCTACAGAAACGTCATCTGCCATGCTATGCGCACACAATAAATCTTTTAGTTCAAGACTGTTTAGCCCAAACATTTATAAAAGATGTTTTAGCAAAGTGTAAACGAATCGTGACATTTTTTAAGTCCAGCACAATTGCCTACCAAAAGTTTAAAGACGTACAAGCGACCGTTAAACCGTATAGTCTGCTGCAGGAGGTGCCCACACGATGGAATAGCGCATACAGGATGATTGAGAGAATATTGCTTACAAATGACTTTATTTCAACTGTACTGTTAGCAACATCAAAAGCTCCATCGCCTCTGACAGCAGATGAAATTGATTTCTTGAAGGATCTTAAAGAAATTCTATCGCCCTTTGATAATGCCACAGTACAGACGTCATTGAGTTCATCTGTATCGGTTTCCTTAATAATACCATTAACATGTGGCCACTTCCAAAGTCTTCAAGAGCTAAAAGGAAAAATGAAGACATCGGAAGGATTCCAAGCGTGCCTATTCTTAATCGAGCGAATAAAGAAGCGTTTATTTCCTTATCAGGAGCAAACGGCAACAAGATTAGGCACATTATTAGATCCACGGTTTAAAAAAGAAGGATTCCGATCTGTGTGTAATGCAGATCAAGCATCAAAAGCCCTTGAAAATTAAATGGCTGCTATATGTACGGGGCATTCTTCAACTGTAGAACCGTCAACCTCACAAAGCATGAACAATGAACCACAACAGCCACTCCTTAGATTTATGAAAAGTAAAATAGCTAACAAAGTAAGAACAAGCCGAGTTGGCGCAATAGTTTCTACTCGACAGTATTTTGAAAATGCTTCGACAGAAAGTGATCCACTGGAATATTGGAGAGTAAGAATGGTGCTTTAACTACATAACATATTAACATTACATTTATTTTTACAGTATAATGCCAATGACATGTCTTCACTTAAAATCTGTGCGACACGTTATTTATGCATTCCAGCCACTTCAACCGAATCGGAAAGGATGTTCAGCAAAGCTGGCTTAATAATTTCAGACAGAAGAACTTGCCTAAAATCCAAAAATGTTGACATACTTCTTTTTTTAATCAAAAATGACTGGATTACCCAATAATTTTTACTGAGAAAAGAGTGTATTCAATTGTATTGACTATTGAAAATCATCGTATTTTTTCGGATTTCAAAATCTTTACTAGTCATTCAAAAGTATTTTTTTATGTTCCAAAAAATGTTTCATCGCTTTAATGAATTCAAATATTTTATTTTAATTGGAACTTCAAAAAATGCATATTGAAAAATTTTAATTTTTAGTAGAACTTATTTTAATTTTAAATGTAATTTTATGGATTCACCATAAAGCCCTATATATATATATATATATATATATATATATATATATATATATATATATATATATATATATATATATATATATATATATATATATATATATATATATATATATATATATATATATATATATATATATATATATATATATATATATATATATATATATATATATATATATATATATATATATATATTCAATGATCTCATGAATTTACTAAGTCATTACGCTTAGCGTTTTTGTTTTTTCTTTTTTTTTCCTTTTATTCTTGAATAAAAATATTTTTTTGTTGTTTAAATGAATTTACTAAGTCATTACGCTTAGCGATTTTGTTTTTTCTTTTTTTCCTTTTATTCTTGAAAAAAAATATTATTTTGTTGTTTAAAATATTTTGGTAATCTGTTCTTAAGGAAAAATAATACTGATTGGTAGATAGTCAGTAAACATGATTTCATCATAGAGCCTTCCTGGCCGACTTTAACCGGTGCTATACCACTGCATTATGTGACTTAGTGCTGGTGATAGTAACACCTGAAAGAAAGACAGGTGATACAGCCAACGTTTTGTATACGAATCTGAATCTGTCCATCTGTTTCTTGTATGACTTGATATAGTAAAATACTATATTGGAAATTGAATTGGTGAATTGTTCCTGAGGATTTTTTTTAGGGAGGAATTTTTATTCATAATTGCGCTGATTATATATCCGATAGTATCGATAGTTTGAAAACAAACTATCGAAACTATCGAATGGGACGAATATCGATAGTTTGACAGCTCTAGAGGTGGTATACATAAAAGCAGGATCCAAAACAACAATTGTAGCTGCAAAGAGTAAGGTGAATCTAACAAAAAACAAGAAACCCCTTCCGAAGTTGGAACTCTGCGCAGCACACCTTTTAGCTAAGTTACTAAGCAAGGTCAAATCTGTCTTCAAAAGCGAAACAGAAATCTATGCTTGGAGTGATTCTACTATAGCTTTATCATGGATAAACAATTCAACGAACAAAGACAAGTTTATCAGAACCCGAGTTTCAGAAATATCCCAGTTAATTCCAATGGCAAAATGGCGTTACGTTAAATCAAAGGAAAATCCTGCTGACATCGCTTCCAGAGGTATAACTCCAGAGAAACTACAACATTACTACCTTTGGTGGAATGGACCACACTGGTTGGCAAATGACGAAGACAATTGGTCGAAGGAGCAGCCTGAGTATGTAGTAGTCGCAACAACTAGAAAGTCTCACACGCCGATTTTCATCTTTCCGCAAGATTAAACGGGTATTTGCATACGTTCTGCGATTTGTTAACAAGCTCAAAGGCGCAAGGAATCTACCAAATTATTTAACGGCAGAAAAACTTCAAAAGGCGGAAATAGTGATTATAAAGGGTCACCAGAGTGCTGAAATGATGAGTGAAAGAGTTCAGTTAGGCAACAACTGTACATTGTATCACCACAGCAAGATAGCATCTCTACATCCACAACTAGACTGTAATGGCATCATAAGAGTAGGCGGCCGCCTAGAATTCTCTGGACTATCATATGATGAGAATCATCCCGTAATTATACAAAAATCCCCACTAGCGGATTTAATAATACACGAGACCCATAAGGTCACACTTCACGGGGGTAATCGTCTTATGGAGAATATTATACGAAGAAAATATTGGATTACTGGACTAAAAAATAGCATTAAAGGGTGTATCCGAAAATGCATTAAATGTCAGAGGTACAAGCAGAATATTCGAAATCAACTAATGGGAAGCCTCCCTCGGTATCGTGTGAACATATCTCATCCTTTTACATATTGTGGGGTGGATTATGCCGGACCACTTCAAATAAAGTGTTCGAATGGAAGAGGCCAAAAATCGTTTAAAGGTTATATTGCAGTGTTTGTATGTATGCCAACCAAGGCAGTACATCTGGAAGCTGTCAGCAGCTTAACTACAGAAGCCTTTCTTGCTGCACTCAAGCGATTTTTCGGCATAAGAGGAAAGTTCAGTAATATATACTCGGACAATGGCTCGAATTTCATTGGCGCATCGAAGCAACTGGATAAAGATTTCGTAGCAGCAATTAAAAATAATTCCAAGCTAGCGCCGATACTAAAAGAAGAAAACATAAAGTGCCATTTTATTCCCCGAGCAAATACTCATTTTGGAGGGATTTGGGAAGCTGCAGTCAAATCGATGAAATATCACCTTAAGAGAGTTATAGGTGAGAACAAATTAACGTACGAAGAACTCAGCACTTTGCTGGCGCAGATAGACGCGATTTTAAACTCAAGGCCATTGCATGAAATAAGTAATAACGAGCTGGAAGTCTTGAAGCCAGGACACTTTTTTAGTAGGGTGTCCTGAAGGAAACGAAGAAGGCAAATTAACATGTTTGGATAGATGGAAGCCTCTACAAAAATTAAAAACTCACTTTTGGAAGAAATGGAAGACGGAATATATGTTATCACTACAGCAACGTATAAAATGGAAAAAGCCGTTTGAAAACATTAAAGAAGGCCAAGTTGTTATAATAAGAAATGAGGATACTCATCCCGCTCGATGGCCACTTGGAAAAGTGATCAAGGCCCATGGCGGAGCGGATGGAGTTGTAAGAGTAGTAACTCTTGAAACGGAAAATGGTATTATTAAAAGGCCAGTCCACAAGCTGTGTCATTTGGAACATCTAAAAACAGAAGAAAATGGGACTCGTTCCGATCAATGTCCTCAAATCACAAACCATTACGTTCTGTAAAATCAAATTACGTCAGGAATCAACCAAGGAAAACTAATACAGCCATTCTGTGTTTAATTTGGTTTCTGTGGATGGGTTCAACGGCGCATGCAACTGGAGTAACGACAATCCAAGAAATAAAGGAGCATATGGCAATATATCTAGATCCGATCAATCAAATAAATATAGTGTCATCGTCATGGAACCTTATAATATATTACGAAAGGAAACCGTACACAACAGAAATACTTGATCGATCGAAGGAAATATGTCCAAAACTTCAGACGTTTGAAGATCACTGCTGGGCCGTCGTACGAAATATGGAGTACCAGATACAAAAAATAAGATCTAGTAACGATTTACTACTTACAAAGGAGACTCGAGCTAAACGAGGTGCACCGCTGAAATTTATTGGTTCATTCTACCACATACTATTTGGTCTAATGGATGATGATGACCGGCAGAATTTTGAGAGTAATATGAGAAACCTGTTGGAGAATCAGCAAAATCTCAACGAATTATCAAAGAACCAAACTTAAGTTTAGACTCGACTGTCAATCTTATGCAACGGACAGTGGAAGACGTTGAATCTAACATCGAACAAATAAAATCAAGGATAGAAAACATTAGCATGAAAACGAACGAACAATTTTTCGTATATAGAGAGTCCACTCGATTTTTTATGATTTCAACACAACTTAACGAGCTCATAGAGGAGTGTAAGGAAGTCCAAAAGGAAGCGGTTGATTTATTACTCGATGTCAATCATGGAAAGGTTCATCCAGCCTTAATGACTCCCCAGCAAATGCAAGCCGAAATTTTAAGAATTCGAGACTCTTTGCCCAATAAATTAGTCCTACCTGAAAAGCACACCGGAACAGAGCTAAGGTATGGCATCTGTTGTCAGGAAAGGGTATATTCGTTGGAACTAAACTCATTATAGATTTGAAAATTCCACTGTTTAACAGACAGGTATCTCAGTTTTACAGAATCATACCAATACCTGTAAAACACAACGACATTGTACTAATTCCACGAGTAAAGGCTCCATACATCGTGTACAGTTATGAGCTAGATTCTTATCACTATCTCACTCAAGCCGATTTAAACGGATGTAAGAAGACATTGGGCAATCAAATTGTTTGTGAAGAGAATTTTGCATGGATAGACGTTGACACTAATCATTGTGAGCTGTCACCTATCAAGCCACAAATAAACCTCAGCTGTACTTATGACGAAGTTGAGGAAACTTATTTCTGGGCCGAATTACACAACAAAGGTAGCTGGCTATTCAATACCTTCGGGATCACAGCTGTTCATATTAAATGCGAAAATCAACAGCAATACATTCTACAACATCCTGCTAAAGGTTTCAAGTTACGGGCCGAGAATAGACGTCAATTCCACGATTTCCTGATGAAAGACATCGATCCAAACGAAAATGACCTTATCAAGCCTATTGGAAATCTTCTTATCCATCATGACAAGGAGTTCAGAGAGCTGAGGAATAATGTGGATCATTTGAAGAAACAGAGTGTCGAGTTGAAGGGGCTTGCTTTCCATCATATTAGCGGGCATGCATCGCTTGGACTTGTAACTGTAGTAATTATAATTATAATATTTGCAAAGAAACTACTTCGGACTAGACATATCGCAGCAATCACTTTTGGCCCCGCGCAAAATGTTCAAGAATGAACATAGCATTTCTCTCTACCTACTTATATATAATTATCTCCCATTAATTCAGGTCACTATCATATTTTGTTCTTATCTATGACGCATATGTTATTACTTTATTTATATTGGTTTATCGCTCATGTCCATGGCATTCCTAAACTAATAGTCCTTTTCTCTAATACATATGCTGTGCATGTCATACACATGCTATACCGCCAACGATGTTGGTAATCTTACATTCTTCTCGTTCTTTCTTATCTTAAGATATTGATCCCTTTTAGTTAAGGCTGGAAATTTAGAATTGTAAGTAGTATATAAGTTAATGAAATTGTATGAATAAATTGAGTATCAAAACTGATCTTGAACGACTCAGTGATTTTCGCCTTCTGCAACACTTCCTAACAACTTGTGCTAAGTTGTGCTAGCCTGGTTCATTTTTTCCGCAACTGGACAAAATTCGCTCACTTTGAAAACTTAAAAAATAATCCGGTTTTTACTTTCTTACGGTTTTGTGCTAGCCTTACTTTGAAAACTAAAAAAAGGAGATTTTACTTTTCAGCGTTTTTTCGCAATAACTTTGCGAAAATTCAAGATTTTCAAAATCTGTAACTTGTGCTAGGTTGTGCCAGCCTACCACAATTTTTCCGCCACATTACAAAAATCGCTAACGGTTAAATCTTAAAAACGCACGCGTTTTTTACTATTGAAGCTTTTTTTTCCAATAACTTTGCGAAAATTCAAGATTTTCAAATCTGAAACTTGTGCTTAGTTGTGCTAGCCTAACACAATGTTTCTTTCACATGACAAAAATCTCTTACATTAAAAACTTAAAAAAAATGTTCTTTTTTTACTTTTTGTAGGGTTTTTTCGAAATAACTTTGCAAAATTTAAGATGTTCAAAATCTGAAACTAGTGCTAAGTTGTGCCAGTAATCCAAAATATTGGATTACTGGACTAAAAAATAGCATTAAAGGGTGTATCCGAAAATGCATTAAATGTCAGAGGTACAAGCAGAATATTCGAAATCAACTAATGGGAAGCCTCCCTCGGTATCGTGTGAACATATCTCATCCTTTTACATATTGTGGGGTGAATTATGCCGGACCACTTCAAATAAAGTGTTCGAATGGAAGAGGCCCAAAATCGTTTAAAGGTTATATTGCAGTGTTTGTATGTATGCCAACCAAGGCAGTACATCTGGAAGCTGTCAGCAGCTTAACTACAGAAGCCTTTCTTGCTGCACTCAAGCGATTTTTCGGCATAAGAGGAAAGTTCAGTAATATATACTCGGACAATGGCTCGAATTTCATTGGCGCATCGAAGCAACTGGATAAAGATTTCGTAGCAGCAATTAAAAATAATTCCAAGCTAGCGCCGATACTAAAAGAAGAAAACATAAAGTGCCATTTTATTCCCCGAGCAAGTACTCATTTTGGAGGGATTTGGGAAGCTGCAGTCAAATCGATGAAATATCACCTTAAGAGAGTTATAGGTGAGAACAAATTAACGTACGAAGAACTCAGCACTTTGCTCGCGCAGATAGACGCGATTTTAAACTCAAGGCCATTGCATGAAATAAGTAATAACGACCTGGAAGTCTTGAAGCCAGGACACTTTTTTAGTAGGGTGTCCTGAAGGAAACGAAGAAGGCAAATTAACATGTTTGGATAGATGGAAGCTTCTACAAAAATTAAAAACTCACTTTTGGAAGAAATGGAAGACGGAATATATGTTATCACTACAGCAACGTATAAAATGGAAAAAGCCGTTTGAAAACATTAAAGAAGGCCAAGTTGTTATAATAAGAAATGAGGATACTCATCCGCTCGATGGCCACTTGAAAAAGTGATCAAGGCCCATGGCGGAGCGGATGGAGTTGTAAGAGTAGTAATTCTTGAAACGGAAAATGGTATTATTAAAAGGCCAGTCCACAAGCTGTGTCATTTGGAACATCTAAAAACAGAAGAAAATGGGACTCGTTCCGATCAATGTCCTCAAATCACAAACCATTACGTTCTGTAAAATCAAATTACGTCAGGAATCAACCAAGGAAAACTAATACAGCCATTCTGTGTTTAATTTGGTTTCTGTGGATGGGTTCAACGGCGCATGCAACTGGAGTAACGACAATCCAAGAAATAAAGGAGCATATGGCAATATATCTAGATCCGATCAATCAAATAAATATAGTGTCATCGTCATGGAACCTTATAATATATTACGAAAGGAAACCGTACACAACAGAAATACTTGATCGATCGAAGGAAATATGTCCAAAACTTCAGACGTTTGAAGATCACTGCTGGGCCGTCGTACGAAATATGGAGTACCAGATACAAAAAATAAGATCTAGTAACGATTTACTACTTACAAAGGAGACTCGAGCTAAACGAGGTGCACCGCTGAAATTTATTGGTTCATTCTACCACATACTATTTGGTCTAATGGATGATGATGACCGGCAGAATTTTGAGAGTAATATGACAAACCTGTTGGAGAATCAGTGATCAAGGCCCATGGCGGAGCGGATGGAGTTGTAAGAGTAGTAATTCTTGAAACGGAAAATGGTATTATTAAAAGGCCAGTCCACAAGCTGTGTCATTTGGAACATCTAAAAACAGAAGAAAATGGGACTCGTTCCGATCAATGTCCTCAAATCACAAACCATTACGTTCTGTAAAATCAAATTACGTCAGGAATCAACCAAGGAAAACTAATACAGCCATTCTGTGTTTAATTTGGTTTCTGTGGATGGGTTCAACGGCGCATGCAACTGGAGTAACGACAATCCAAGAAATAAAGGAGCATATGGCAATATATCTAGATCCGATCAATCAAATAAATATAGTGTCATCGTCATGGAACCTTATAATATATTACGAAAGGAAACCGTACACAACAGAAATACTTGATCGATCGAAGGAAATATGTCCAAAACTTCAGACGTTTGAAGATCACTGCTGGGCCGTCGTACGAAATATGGAGTACCAGATACAAAAAATAAGATCTAGTAACGATTTACTACTTACAAAGGAGACTCGAGCTAAACGAGGTGCACCGCTGAAATTTATTGGTTCATTCTACCACATACTATTTGGTCTAATGGATGATGATGACCGGCAGAATTTTGAGAGTAATATGGGAAACCTGTTGGAGAATCAGCAAAATCTCAACGAATTATCAAAGAAACAAACTTAAGTTTAGACTCGACTGTCAATCTTATGCAACGGACAGTGGAAGACGTTGAATCTAACATCGAACAAATAAAATCAAGGATAGAAAACATTAGCATGAAAACGAACGAACAATTTTTCGTATATAGAGAGTCCACTCGATTTTTTATGATTTCAACACAACTTAACGAGCTCATAGAGGAGTGTAAGGAAGTCCAAAAGGAAGCGGTTGATTTATTACTCGATGTCAATCATGGAAAGGTTCATCCAGCCTTAATGACTCCCCAGCAAATGCAAGCCGAAATTTTAAGAATTCGAGACTCTTTGCCCAATAAATTAGTCCTACCTGAAAAGCACACCGGAACAGAGCTAAGGTATGGCGTCTGTTGCCAGGAAAGGGTATATTCGTTGGAACTAAACTCATTATAGATTTGAAAATTCCACTGTTTAACAGACAGGTATCTCAGTTTTACAGAATCATACCAATACCTGTAAAACACAACGACATTGTACTAATTCCACGAGTAAAGGCTCCATACATCGTGTACAGTTATGAGCTAGATTCTTATCACTATCTCACTCAAGCCGATTTAAACGGATGTAAGAAGACATTGGGCAATCAAATTGTTTGTGAAGAGAATTTTGCATGGATAGACGTTGACACTAATCATTGTGAGCTGTCACCTATCAAGCCACAAATAAACCTCAGCTGTACTTATGACGAAGTTGAGGAAACTTATTTCTGGGCCGAATTACACAACAAAGGTAGCTGGCTATTCAATACCTTCGGGATCACAGCTGTTCATATTAAATGCGAAAATCAACAGCAATACATTCTACAACATCCGGCTAAAGGTTTCAAGTTACGGGCCGAGAATAGACGTCAATTCCACGATTTCCTGATGAAAGACATCGATCCAAACGAAAATGACCTTATCAAGCCTATTGGAAATCTTCTTATCCATCATGACAAGGAGTTCAGAGAGCTGAGGAATAATGTGGATCATTTGAAGAAACATAGTGTCGAGTTGAAGGGGCTCGCTTTCCATCATATTAGCGGGCATGCATCGCTTGGACTTGTAACTGTAGTAATTATAATTATAATATTTGCAAAGAAACTACTTCGGACTAGACATATCGCAGCAATCACTTTTGGCCCCGCGCAAAATGTTCAAGAATGAACATAGCATTTCTCTCTACCTACTTATATATAATTATCTCCCATTAATTCAGGTCACTATCATATTTTGTTCTTATCTATGACGCATATGTTATTACTTTATTTATATTGGTTTATCGCTCATGTCCATGGCATTCCTAAACTAATAGTCCTTTTCTCTAATACATATGCTGTGCATGTCATACACATGCTATACCGCCAACGATGTTGGTAATCTTACATTCTTCTCGTTCTTTCTTATCTTAAGATATTGATCCCTTTTAGTTAAGGCTGGAAATTTAGAATTGTAAGTAGTATATAAGTTAATGAAATTGTATGAATAAATTGAGTATCAAAACTGATCTTGAACGACTCAGTGATTTTCGCCTTCTGCAACACTTCCTAACAACTTGTGCTAAGTTGTGCTAGCCTGGTTCATTTTTTCCGCAACTGGACAAAATTCGCTCACTTTGAAAACTTAAAAAATAATCCGGTTTTTACTTTCTTACGGTTTTGTGCTAGCCTTACTTTGAAAACTAAAAAAAGGAGATTTTACTTTTCAGCGTTTTTTCGCAATAACATTGCGAAAATTCAAGATTTTCAAAATCTGTAACTTGTGCTAGGTTGTGCCAGCCTACCACAAATTTTCCGTCACATTACAAAAATCGCTAACCGTTAAATCTTAAAAACGCACGCGTTTTTTACTATTGAAGCTTTTTTTTCCAATAACTTTGCGAAAATTCAAGATTTTCAAATCTGAAACTTGTGCTTAGTTGTGCTAGCCTAACACAATGTTTCTTTCACATGACAAAAATCTCTTACATTAAAAATTTAAAAAAAATGTTCTTTTTTTTACTTTTTGTAGGGTTTTTTCGAAATAACTTTGCAAAATTTAAGATGTTCAAAATCTGAAACTAGTGCCAAGTTGTGCTAGCCACAATTTTTCCGCAACATTTCAAAAATCGCTAACTGTTAAAGATTAAAAAACGCACGCATTTATTTACTATTTTAGGGTTTTTTCCAACAACTTTGGGAAAATGCAAGATGTTCAAAATCTGAAACTTGTGCTAAGTTGTGCTAGCCTAGCACAATTTTTCCGCCACATGACAAAAATCGTTTACTTTGAAAACGTAAAATATGAACGCGTTTTTTACTATTTTACCGTTTTTTCGCAATAACTTTGCAAAAATTCAAGATTTTCAAAGTCTGAAACTTGTGCTAGTTGTGCTAGCCTAGTAAAATTTTTCCGACACATAACAAAATTCGCTTACTTTGAAAACTTAAAAAATAAAAGCGTTGTTTACTTTTTTAGCATTTCTTCGCAATTACTTTGCGAAAATTCAAAATTTTCAATATCTGAAACTTGTGCTAATTTGTGCTAGCCTAGTACAATTTTTCCGCCACATGAGAAAAATCGCTAACTTTGAAAGCGTAAAATATAAACGCGTTTTCTACTTTTTAGCGTTTTTTCGCAATAATTTTGCGAAAATTCAGGATTTTCTAAATGTGAAACTTGTGCTAAGTTGTGCTTTTCTAGCACAATTTTCCGCCAAATGACAAAAATCGCTAAAATTGAAAACAAAAAAACGGGTTTTTACTTTTTAGCGTTTTTCTGCAATAACTTTGCGAAAACTCAAAATTTTCAAAATCTGAAACTTGTGCTTAGTTGTGCTAGCATAGCACAATTTTTCCGCCACATGACAAAAATCTCTTACTTTGAAAACGTAAAATATGAATGCGTTTTTACTGTTTTAGCGTTTATTTCGCAATAACTTTGCGAAAATTCAAGATTTTCAAAGTCTGAAACTTGTGATAGTTGTGCTAGCCAGAACAATTTTTCCACTACATGTCAACATTCGCTTACTTTGAAATATGAATGCCTTTTTACTCTTTTAGCGTTTTTTTCGCAATAACTGCGAAAATTCAAGATTTTCAGAGTTTGAAACTCGTGCTAAGTTGTGCGTGCCTAGTACAATTTTTCCACTACATGTCAACATTCGCTTACTTTGAAAACTTAAAAAATAAACGCGTTGTTTACTTTTTAAGCATTTTTTTGCAATAACGTTGCGAAAATTAAAGATTTTCAAAATCTGAAACTTTTGCTAAGTTCTGCTAGCCTTACACATTTTTCCGCCACATGACAAAAATCGCTAACTTTGAAAACTTAAAAATTAATTTGGTTTTTTACTTTCCTACGGTTTTTTCGCAATAACATTGCAAAAATTCAAGATTTTCGAAGTCTGATTTGTGCTAAGTTGTGCTAGCCTAGCACAATAACTAAAAAAGTTTTTTTTTACTTTTAAGCGTTTTTTCGCAATAACTTTGGGAAAATTCAAGACTTTCCTAGCACAATTTTTCCGCCACATGACAAAAATCGCTTACTTTGAAAACAAAAAAACGGGTATTTACTTTTTAGCGTTTCTTTGCAATAAGTTTGCGAAAATTCATAATTTTCAAAATCTGAAACTTGTGCTAAGTTGTGCTGGCCTAGCACAATTTTTCCGCCACATGACAAAAATCGCTTACTTTGAAAACGTAAAATATGAATGCGTTTTTTTTGAAACTTGTGCTAAGTTGTGCGCGCCTAGTACAATTTTTCTACTACATGTCAACATTTGCTTACTTTGAAAACTTTAAAAAAAACGCGTTGTTTACTTTTTAAGCATTTTTTTGCAATAACGTTGCAAAAATTAAAGATTTTCAAAATCTGAAACTTGTGCTATGTTCTGCTAGCCTAGCAAAATTTTTCCGCCACATGACAAAAATCGCTAACTTTGAAAACGTAAAATATAAACGCGTTTTCTACTTTTTAGCGTGTTTTGCAATAACTTTGCGAAAATTCAAGACTTTCAAAATCTAAAACCTGTGCTAAGTTGTGCTGGCCTAGCACAATTTTTCCGCCTCATGACGAAAACCGCTAACTGTGAAA
The DNA here is from genome assembly GCA_963513945.1 of Hydrotaea diabolus. NCBI lineage: Eukaryota > Metazoa > Arthropoda > Insecta > Diptera > Muscidae > Hydrotaea > Hydrotaea diabolus. Next base: position 2,274,739 of record OY740721.1, read on the forward strand.
CCTTTAAAAATAAACGGTTTTTATTACCGTTTTTTCGCAATATCACTGCGAAAATTTAAGATTTTCAAAATCTGAAACTTGTGCTATGATGTGGTAGCCTAGCACATTTTTTCCGCCACATGACGAAAATCGCTTAATTTGAAAACTTAAAAAAATCCGGTTTTTTTACTTTATTACCGTTTTTTCGCAATAACATTGCGAAAATTCAAGAATTTCAAAATCTAAAACTTGTGCTAAGTTGTGCTGGCCTAGCACAATTTTTCCGCCACATGACGAAAACCGCTAACTGTGAAAAATTTAAAAATAAACGGTTTTTATTACCGTTTTTTCGCAATAACATTGCGAAAATTCAAGATTTTCAAAATCTGAAATTTGTGCTAAGTTATGCCAGCCTAGCACATTTTTTCCGCCACATGACGAAAATCGCTAAATTTGAAAACTAAAAAAATAATCCGGTTTTTTACTCTTTTACCGTTTTTCGCAATACCAATGCGAAAAATCAAGACTTTCAAATTCTGAAACTTGTGCTAAGTTGTGCTAGCCTGGTTCATTTTTTCCGCGACTGTACAAAATTCGCTTACTTTGAAAACTTAAAAAATAAACGGGTTTTTTACTTTTTAGCATTTTTTGCAATAACTTTTCGAAAATTTAAGATTTTCGAAATCTAAAACTTGTGCTAAGTTTTGCTACCTAGCACAATTTTTCCGCCACTCGACCAAAATCGCTAACTTTAAAAGCATTAAAAAATAAACGGGTTTTATACTTTTATGCGTGTTTTGCAATAACTTTGCGAAAATTCAAGACTTTCAAAATCTAATACTTGTGCAAAGTTGTGCTGGCCTAGCACAATTTTCAGCCACATGACGAAAATCGCTAACTGTGAAAACTTAAAAACTAATCAGCGTTTTTACTTTCTTACGGTTTTTTTGCAATACCATTGCGAAAATTAAGATTTTCAAAGTCTGATTTATGCTAAGTTGTGCTAGCCTAGTAAAATTTTTCATCCACATGACGAAAATCGCTAACTTTTAAAACCTAAAAACTTATCCGGTTTTTTACTTTCTTACGGTTTTTTCGCAATAATATTGCGAAAATTCCAGATTTTCAAAGTCTGATTCTACAATCTGACAATCTATCCCACAATCTTTTGCCCACATTACAAATTTTTTGCAATAACGTTGCGAAAATTAAAGATTTTCAAAATCTGAAACTTGTGCTAATTTGTGCTAGCCTAGTAAAATTTTTCCTCCACATGACGAAAATCGCTAACTTTCAAAACCTAAAAACTTATCCGGTTTTTTATTTTCTTACGGTTTTTTCGCAATAATATTGCGAAAATTCAAGATTTTCAAAGTCTGATTCTACAATCTGACAATCTAGCCTAGCACAATCCTTTGCCCACATTACAAATATCGCTAAATTTCAAAAAAAAAAGAATAAATTGGTTTTTTACTTTTTTTAGCTTTTTTCGAAAATTCAAGTTTTACAAAATCTGAAGCTTGCGCTAGGTTGTGCTAGCCTACCACATTTTTCAGCATGGCGAAAATCGCTAACTTTGAATTTGTAAAATATAAACTCGTTTTTTACTTTTTTAACGTTTTTTTTCGCAATAACTTTGCGAAAATTCAAGATTTTCAAAAACTTGTGCTAAGTTGTGCGTGCCTAGTGAAATTTTTTCACTACATGTCAACATTCGCTCACTTTGAAAACTTAAAAAATAAACGCGCTGTTTACTTTTTAAGCATTTTTTTGCAATAACGTTGCGAAAATTTAAGATTTTCAAAATCTGAAACTTGTGCTAAGTTATGCTAGCCTAGCAAAATTTTCCCGCCACATGACAAAAATCGCTAACTTTGAAAACGTAAAATATAAACGCGTTTTCTACTTTTTAGCGTGTTTTGCAATAACTTTGCGAAAATTCAAGACTTTCAAAATCTAATACTTGTGCTAAGTTGTGCTGGCCTAGCACAATTTTTCAGCCACATGACGAAAATCGCTAACTGTGAAAACTTAAAAACTTATCCGGTTTTTTACTTTCTTACGGTTTTTTGCAATAACATTGTGAAAATTCAAGAGTTTCAAAGTCCGATTTGTGCTTAGTTGTGCTAGCCTAGCACATTTTTCCGCCACATGACGAAAATCGCTAACTTTGAAAACTTAAAAATTTATCTGGTTTTTTACTTTCCTACGGTTTTTTCGGAATAACATTGCAAAAATTTAAGATTTTCAAAGTCTAATATGTGCTAAGTTGTGCTAGCCTAGCATAATAACAAAAAAGGTTTTTTTTTTACTTTTTAGCGTTTTTCGCAATACCTTTGCGAAAATTCAAGACTTTTCTAGCACAATTTTTCCGCCACATGACAAAAATCGCCAACTTTGAAAACAAAAAAAACCGGTATTTACTTTTTAGCGTTTTTTTGCAATACCTTTGCGAAAATTCATAATTTTCAAAATCTGAAACTTGTGCTAATTTTTTCTAGCCTAGCACAATTTTTCCGCCACATGACAAAAATCGCTTACTTTGAAAACGTAAAATATGAATGCGTTTTTATTTTTTACCGCTTTTTCGCAATAACATTGCGAAAATTCAAGAATTTCAAAATCTAAAACTTGTGCTAAGTTGTGCTGGCCCAGCACAATTTTTCCGCCACATGACGAAAACCGCTAACTGTGAAAACTTTAAAAATAAACGGTTTTTATTACCGTTTTTTCGCAATAACTTTGCGAAAATTCAAGATTTTCAGAGTTTGAAACTTGTGCTAAGTTGTGCGTGCCTAGTACAACTTTTCCACTACATGTCAACATTCGCTTACTTTGAAAACTTCAAAAAAATAAACGCGTTGTTTACTTTTTAAGCATTTTTTTGCAATAACGTTGCGAAAATTCAAGATTTTCAAAATCTGAAACATGTGCTAAGTTGTGCTAGCTTAGCACAATTTTTCCGCCACATGAAGAAAATCGCTAACTTTGAAAACTTAAAAAATAATCCGGTTTTTTTTAATTTTTTACCGTTTTTTCGCAATAACATTGCGAAAATTCAAGGTTTTCAAAATCTGAACTTTGAAAACTTTAAAAAAAATCCGCTTTTTTTACTTTCTTACGGTTTTTTCGCAATACCATTGCGAAAATTCAAGATTTTCAAAGTCTGATTTGTGCTAAGTTTTGCTAGCCTAGCACAATAACTGAAAAAAGGTTTTTTTTACTTTTCAGCGTTTTTTTGCAATAATTTTGTGAAAAATCAACTTGTGCTAAGTTGTGCTAGTCTGGTTCATTTTTTCCGCAACTGGACAAAATTCGCTTACTTTGAAAACTTAAAAAATAAGCGGTTTTTTTACTTTTTTGCAATAACTTTGCGAACATTCAAGATTTTCAAAATCTAAAACTTGTGCTAAGTTGTGCTGGCCTAGCACAATTTTTCCGCCACATGACGAAAATCGCTAACTTTGAAAACTTAAAAACTAATTCGGTTTTTTACTTTCTTACGGTTTTTTCACAATAACATTGCGAAAATTTAAGATTTTCAAAGTCTGATTTGTGCTAGCCTAGCACAATCTAGATTAGCACAATCTTTCCGCCACATTACAAAAATTGCTAACTTTCAAAAAAAAAATTGGTTTTTTACTTTTTAAGTTTTTTTTCGCAATAATTTGCGAATATTCAAGGTTTTCAAAATCTGAATCTTGCGCTAAGTTGTGCTAGCCTAGCACAATTTTTACGTCGCATGACGAAAATCGCTAACTTTGAAAACTTAAAAAACAATCCGTTTTTTTTACTTTGTTACCTTTTTTTCGCAATAACATTGCGAAAATTCAAGATTTTCAAAATCTGAACTTTGAAAACCTTAAAAAATAATCCAGTTTTTGAATTTCTTACGGTTTTTTTCGCAATACCATTGCGAAAATTCAAGATTTTCTAAGTGTGAAATTTGTGCTTAGTTTTGCTAGCCTAGCACAATTTTTCCGCCACTCGAACAAAATCGCTTACTTTAAAAACAAAAATAAACTGGTTTTATACTTTTATGCGTGTTTTGCAATAACTTTACGAAAATTCAAGACTTTCAAAATCTAAAACTTGTGCTAAGTTGTGCTGGCCTAGCACAATTTTACCGCCACATGACGAAAATCGCTAACTTTGAAAACTTAAAAACTAATCCGGTTTTTTACTTTTTATGGTTTTTCGCAATAACTTTGCGAAAACTCAAGATTTTTCAAATCTGAAACTAGCCTACCACCATTTTTCCGCTTACTTTGAATTCGTAACCTTAAAACGCTTTTTTAACCTTTTTAGCGTTTTTTTCCTTTTAAGCTTTTTTCGCAATAATTTGCGAATATTTAAGATTTTCAAAATCTGAAACTTGCGCTAAGTTGTGATAGCCTAGCACAATTTTTCCGCCACATGAAGAAAATCGCTAACTTTGAAAACTTAAAAAATAATCCGGTTTTTTAATTTTTTACCGTTTTTTCGCAATAACATTGCGAAAATTCAAGGTTTTCAAAATCTGAACTTTGAAAACTTAAAAAAAAAATCCGCTTTTTTTACTTTCTTACGGTTTTTTCGCAATACCATTGCGAAAATTCAAGATTTTCAAAGTCTGATTTGTGCTAAGTTGTGCTAGCCTAGCACATTTTTCCGCCACATGACGAAAATTGCTAACTTTGAAAACTTAAAAATTAATCCGGTTTTTTACTTTCCTACGGTTTTTTTGCAATAACATTGCGAAAATTCAAGATTTTCAAAGTCTGATTTATGCTAGGTTGTGCTAGCCTACTACAATTTTTCCTAACAATTTTTCGCTAACTGTTAAATCTTAAAAACGCCCGCGATTTTTTACTATTTTAGCGTTTGTTTTATTTCGGTCTGTTGCTTATACACATTGAACAGGGATTAAACCGGCTCAAGAACTATTGCTTCTTTATTTAAATAGAAGATAAGTTTTTAACAAAATGGCAAAGTGACATTGATTTTCGTGACTGCACACTACTTTTATCATGATTTCGGGTCCGTGACAACCCTCTTCAGAAAGCCTTGCTGCAATTGTTGAAAGTAAAACCGAACTCTATAAGGCCAGGCTCTCCCCAAACGAATGAGAACTACTGTTGTAAACCTTACTTTTCAAGTTTTCTTCACACAATTGCCCACGAAAATACAACTCACTCTTGCACCCTCTAAAGAGACTCCACATCGAGAGCCATCAATAGATTTATTTTACAACGTGTGTGTGTGTTGTAAAAAGAGTTTAGTTGACTATGTCAACTTGTGTGCCGTGCATGTACGTATGTTTAGCTCGTTTGTTTTATTTCGGTCTGTTGCTTATACACATTGACAGGGATTAAACCGGATCAAGACCTCTTGCTTCTATATATTAATAGAAGACAAGGCTTTAACAAAATGGCAAAGTGACATCGATTTTCGTGGCTGCACACACTACTTTTATCATGATTTTGGGTCTGTGACAACCCTCTTCAGAAAGCCTTGCTGCAATTGTTGAAAGTAAAACCGAACTCTATAAGGCCAGGCTCTCCCCAAACGAATGAAAACTACTGTTGTAAACCTTACTTTTCAAGTTTTCTTCACACAATTGCCCACAAAAAAATCACTCACTCTTGCCACCTCTAAAGAGACTCCACATCGAGAGCCATCAATAGATTTCTTTTACAACTTGAGTGTGTGTTGTAAAAAGAGTTTAGTTGACTATGTCAACTTATGTGCCGTGCCGTGCATGTACGTATGTTAAGCTCGTTTGTTTTATTTCGGTCTGTTGCTTATACACATTGAACAAGGATTAAACCGGCTCAAGACCTCTTGCTCCTATATTTAAATAGAAGACAAGTTTTTAACAAAAGCGTTTTTTTTTCAATAACTTTGTGAAAATTCAAGATGTTCAATATCTGCTAGGTTGCGCTAGCCTACCACAATTTTTCCGCCACATTAAAAAATCGCTAACTTTGAAAACGTAAAATATAAACGCGTTTTCTACTTTTTAGCGTGATTTGCAATAACTTTGCGAAAATTCAAGATTTTCAAAATCTAAAACTTGTGCTAAGTTGTGCTAGTCTAGCACAATTTTTTCGCCACAGGACGAAAATCGTTTACTTTGACAACGTAAAATATAAAAGCGTTTTTTACTGTTTTACCGTTTTTTCGCAATAACATTGCCCAAATTCAAGATTTTCAAAATCTAAAACTTGTGCTAAGTTGTGCTAGCCTAGCACAATTTTTCCGCCACATGACGAAAATCGCAAACTTTGAAAACTTAAAAACTAATCCGGTTTTTTACTTTCCTACGGTTTTTTCGCAATAATATTGCGAAAATTCAAGATTTATAGTCTGATTTGTGCTAGCCTAGCACAAGCTAGCCTAGCACTATCTTTCCGCCACATTACAAAAATTACTAACTTCAAAAAAAAATTGGTTTTTTACCTTTTTAGCTTTTTTTCGCAATATTTTGCGAAAATGCAAGATTTTCAAAATCTGAAACTTGCGCTAGGTTGTGCTAGCCTACCACATTTTTTCAGCTACATGACAAAAATCGCTAACTTTGAAAACTTAAAAAATAATAAGGTTTTTTTTACTTTTTTCCGGTTTTTAGCAATAACATTGGGAAAATTCAAGATTTTCAAAATCTGAAACTTGCGCTAAGTTGTGCTAGCCTAGCACAATTTTTCCGCCAAATGACGAAAATCGCTAACTGTGAAAACTTAAAAAATAAACGGTTTTTTTTCTTTTTTTCGCAATAACATTTCGAAAATTCAAGATTTTCAAAATCTGAAACTTGCGCTAAGTTGTGCCAGCCTAGCACAATTTTTCCGCCACATGACAAAAATCGCTAACTTTGAAAACGTAAAATATAAACACGTTTTCTCCTTTTTAGCGTATTTTGCAATAACTTTATGAAAATTCAAGATTTTCAAAGTCTGAAACTTGTGCTAGTTGTGCTAGCTAGCCAGTACAATTTTTCCGACACATGACAAAAGTCGCTTGCTTTGAAAACTTAAAAAATAAACGCGTTGTTTACTTTTTTAGCATTTTTTCGCAATAACTTTGCGAAAATTCAAAATTTTCAAAATCTGAAACTTGTGCTATCCTAGTAAAATTTTTCCGTCACATGAAAAAAATCGCTAACTTTGAAATCGTAAAATATAAACGCGTTTTCTTTTTTTTAGCGTGTTTTGCAATAACTTTGCGAAAATTCAAGATTTTCAAAATCTGAAACTTGCGCTAAGTTGTGCTAGCCTAGCACAAGTTTTCCGCCACATGACGAAAACTGCTAACTGTGAAAACATTAAAAATAAACGGTTTTTTTTACCGTTTTTTCTCAATAACATTGCGAAAATTCAAGATTTTCAAAATCTGAAACATGTGCTAAGTTGTGCTGGCCTAGCACAATTTTTCCGCCTCATGACGAAAACCGCTAACTGTGAAACCTTTAAAAATAAACGGTTTTTATTACCGTTTTTTCGCAATATCACTGCGAAAATTTAAGATTTTCAAAATCTGAAACTTGTGCTAAGATGTGGTAGCCTAGCACATTTTTTCCGCCACATGACGAAAATCGCTTAATTTGAAAACTTAAAAAAATCCGGTTTTTTTACTTTATTACCGTTTTTTCGCAATAACATTGCGAAAATTCAAGAATTTCAAAATCTAAAACTTGTGCTAAGTTGTGCTGGCGTAGCACAATTTTTCCGCCACATGACGAAAACCGCTAACTGTGAAAATTTTAAAAACAAACGGTTTTTATTACCGTTTTTTCGCAATAACATTGCGAAAATTCAAGATTTTCAAAATCTGAAATTTGTGCTAAGTTATGCCAGCCTAGCACATTTTTTCCGCCACATGACGAAAATCGCTAAATTTGAAAACTAAAAAAATAATCCGGTTTTTTACTCTTTTACCGTTTTTCGCAATACCAATGCGAAAAATCAAGACTTTCAAATTCTGAAACTTGTGCTAAGTTGTGCTAGCCTGGTTCATTTTTTCCGCGACTGTACAAAATTCGCTTACTTTGAAAACTTAAAAAATAAACGGGTTTTTTACTTTTTAGCATTTTTTGCAATAACTTTTCGAAAATTTAAGATTTTCGAAATCTAAAACTTGTGCTAAGTTTTGCTACTTGTGCTAAGTTTTGCTAAGTTTTGCGTGTTTTGCAATAACTTTGCGAAAATTCAAGACTTTCAAAATCTAATACTTGTGCAAAGTTGTGCTGGCCTAGCACAATTTTCAGCCACATGACGAAAATCGCTAACTGTGAAAACTTAAAAACTAATCAGCGTTTTTACTTTCTTACGGTTTTTTTGCAATACCATTGCGAAAATTAAGATTTTCAAAGTCTGATTTATGCTAAGTTGTGCTAGCCTAGTAAAATTTTTCATCCACATGACGAAAATCGCTAACTTTTAAAACCTAAAAACCTATCCGGTTTTTTACTTTCTTACGGTTTTTTCGCAATAATATTGCGAAAATTCCAGATTTTCAAAGTCTGATTCTACAATCTGACAATCTATCCCACAATCTTTTGCCCACATTACAAATTTTTTGCAATAACGTTGCGAAAATTAAAGATTTTCAAAATCTGAAACTTGTGCTAATTTGTGCTAGCCTAGTAAAATTTTTCCTCCACATGACGAAAATCGCTAACTTTCAAAACCTAAAAACTTATCCGGTTTTTTATTTTCTTACGGTTTTTTCGCAATAATATTGCGAAAATTCAAGATTTTCAAAGTCTGATTCTACAATCTGACAATCTAGCCTAGCACAATCCTTTGCCCACATTACAAATATCGCTAAATTTCAAAAAAAAGAATAAATTGGTTTTTTACTTTTTTTAGCTTTTTTCGAAAATTCAAGTTTTACAAAATCTGAAGCTTGCGCTAGGTTGTGCTAGCCTACCACATTTTTCAGCATGGCGAAAATCGCTAACTTTGAATTCGTAAAATATAAACTCGTTTTTTACTTTTTTAACGTTTTTTTTCGCAATAACTTTGCGAAAATTCAAGATTTTCAAAAACTTGTGCTAAGTTGTGCTAGCCTAGCACAATTTTTCCGCCACATGAAAAAAATCGTTTACTTTGAAAACGTAAAATATAAACGCGTTTTTTACTGTTTTACCATTTTTTCGCAATAACTTTGCAAAAATTCAAGATTTTCAAAGTCTGAAACTTGTGCTAGTTGTGCTAGCCAGTACAATTTTTCCACTACATGTCAACATTCGCTTACTTTGAAATATGAATGCGTTTTTACTGTTTTAGCGTTTTTTCGCAATAACTTTGCGAAAATTCAAGATTTTCAGAGTTTGAAACTTGTGCTAAGTTGTGCGTGCCTAGTGAAATTTTTCCACTACATGTCAACATTCGCTCACTTTGAAAACTTAAAAAATAAACGCGCTGTTTACTTTTTAAGCATTTTTTTGCAATAACGTTGCGAAAATTTAAGATTTTCAAAATCTGAAACTTGTGCTAAGTTGTGCTGGCCTAGCACAATTTTTCAGCCACATGACGAAAATCGCTAACTGTGAAAACTTAAAAACTTATCCGGTTTTTTACTTTCTTACGGTTTTTTGCAATAACATTGTGAAAATTTAAGAGTTTCAAAGTCCGATTTGTGCTTAGTTGTGCTAGCCTAGCACATTTTTCCGCCACATGACGAAAATCGCTAACTTTGAAAACTTAAAAATTTATCTGGTTTTTTACTTTCCTACGGTTTTTTCGGAATAACATTGCAAAAATTTAAGATTTTCAAAGTCTAATATGTGCTAAGTTGTGCTAGCCTAGCATAATAACAAAAAAGGTTTTTTTTTACTTTTTAGCGTTTTTCGCAATACCTTTGCGAAAATTCAAGACTTTTCTAGCACAATTTTTCCGCCACATGACAAAAATCGCCAACTTTGAAAACAAAAAAAAACCGGTATTTACTTTTTAGCGTTTTTTTGCAATACCTTTGCGAAAATTCATAATTTTCAAAATCTGAAACTTGTGCTAATTTTTTCTAGCCTAGCACAATTTTTCCGGCACATGACAAAAATCGCTTACTTTGAAAACGTAAAATATGAATGCGTTTTTATTTTTTACCGCTTTTTCGCAATAACATTGCGAAAATTCAAGAATTTCAAAATCTAAAACTTGTGCTAAGTTGTGCTGGCCCAGCACAATTTTTCCGCCACATGACGAAAACCGCTAACTGTGAAAACTTTAAAAATAAACGGTTTTTATTACCGTTTTTTCGCAATAACTTTGCGAAAATTCAAGATTTTCAGAGTTTGAAACTTGTGCTAAGTTGTGCGTGCCTAGTACAACTTTTCCACTACATGTCAACATTCGCTTACTTTGAAAACTTCAAAAAAATAAACGCGTTGTTTACTTTTTAAGCATTTTTTTGCAATAACGTTGCGAAAATTAAAGATTTTCAAAATCTGAAGCTTGTGCTAAGTTGTGCTAGCCTAGGACAATTTTGCCGCCACATGACAAAAATCGTTTAGTTTGAGAACGTAAAATATAAACGCGTTTTTTTACTGTTTTAACGTTTTTTCGCAATAACTTTGCGAAAATTCAAGATTTTCAAAGTCTGAAACTTGTGCTAGTTGTGCTAGCTAGCCAGTACAATTTTTCCGACACATGACAAAAGTCGCTGGCTTTGAAAACTTAAAAAATAAACGCGTTGTTTACTTTTTTAGCATTTTTTCGCAATAACTTTGCGAAAATTCAAAATTTTCAAAATCTAAAACTTGTGCTATCCTAGTAAAATTTTTCCGTCACATGAAAAAAATCGCTAACTTTGAAATCGTAAAATATAAACGCGTTTTCTTCTTTTTAGCGTGTTTTGCAATAACTTTGCGAAAATTCAAGATTTTCAAACACAATTTTTCCGCCACATGACAAAAATCGCTAACTTTGAAAACGTAAAATATAAACGCGTTTTCTACTTTTTTAGCGTGTTTTGCAATAACTTTGCGAAAATTCAAGATTTTCAAAATCTGAAACTTGCGCTAAGTTGTGCTAGCCTAGCACAAGTTTTCCGCCACATGACGAAAACTGCTAACTGTGAAAACATTAAAAATAAACGGTTTTTTTTACCGTTTTTTCGCAATAACATTGTGAAAATTCAAGATTTTCAAAATCTGAAACATGAAAACTTAAAAAATAATCCGGTTTTTTTAATTTTTTACCGTTTTTTTCGCAATAACATTGCGAAAATTCAAGGTTTTCAAAATCTGAACTTTGAAAACTTTAAAAAAAATCCGCTTTTTTTACTTTCTTACGGTTTTTTCGCAATACCATTGCGAAAATTCAAGATTTTCAAAGTCTGATTTGTGCTAAGTTTTGCTAGCCTAGCACAATAACTGAAAAAAGGTTTTTTTTTACTTTTCAGCGTTTTTTTGCAATAACTTTGCGAAAAATCAACTTGTGCTAAGTTGTGCTAGTCTGGTTCATTTTTTCCGCAACTGGACAAAATTCGCTTACTTTGAAAACTTAAAAAATAAGCGGTTTTTTTACTTTTTTGCAATAACTTTGCGAACATTCAAGATTTTCAAAATCTAAAACTTGTGCTAAGTTGTGCTGGCCTAGCACAATTTTTCCGCCACATGACGAAAATCGCTAACTTTGAAAACTTAAAAACTAATTCGGTTTTTTACTTTCTTACGGTTTTTTCACAATAACATTGCGAAAATTTAAGATTTTCAAAGTCTGATTTGTGCTAGCCTAGCACAATCTAGATAAGCACAATCTAGATTAGCACAATCTTTCCGCCACATTACAAAAATTGCTAACTTTCAAAAAAAAAATTGGTTTTTTTACTTTTTAAGTTTTTTTTCGCAATAATTTGCGAATATTCAAGATTTTCAAAATCTGAATCTTGCGCTAAGTTGTGCTAGCCTAGCACAATTTTTACGCCGCATGACGAAAATCGCTTACTTTGAAAACTTAAAAAACAATCCGTTTTTTTACTTTGTTACCTTTTTTTCGCAATAACATTGCGAAAATTCAAGATTTTCAAAATCTGAACTTTGAAAACCTTAAAAAATAATCCGGTTTTTGAATTTCTTACGGTTTTTTTCGCAATACCATTGCGAAAATTCAAGATTTTCTAAGTGTGAAATTTGTGCTTAGTTTTGCTAGCCTAGCACAATTTTTCCGCCACTCGAACAAAATCGCTTACTTTAAAAACAAAAATAAACTGGTTTTATACTTTTATGCGTGTTTTGCAATAACTTTACGAAAATTCAAGACTTTCAAAATCTAAAACTTGTGCTAAGTTGTGCTGGCCTAGCACAATTTTACCGCCACATGACGAAAATCGCTAACTTTGAAAACTTAAAAACTAATCCGGTTTTTTACTTTTTACGGTTTTTTCGCAATAACTTTGCGAAAATTCAAGATTTTTCAAATCTGAAACTAGCCTACCACCATTTTTCCGCTAACTTTGAATTCGTAACCTTAAAACGCTTTTTTAACCTTTTTAGCGTTTTTTTCCTTTTAAGCTTTTTTCGCAATAATTTGCGAATATTTAAGATTTTCAAAATCTGAAACTTGCGCTAAGTTGTGATAGCCTAGCACAATTTTTCCGCCACATGAAGAAAATCGCTAACTTTGAAAACTTAAAAAATAATCCGGTTTTTTAATTTTTTACCGTTTTTTCGCAATAACATTGCGAAAATTCAAGGTTTTCAAAATCTGAACTTTGAAAACTTAAAAAAAAAATCCGCTTTTTTTACTTTCTTACGGTTTTTTTCGCAATACCATTGCGAAAATTCAAGATTTTCAAAGTCTGATTTGTGCTAAGTTGTGCTAGCCTAGCACATTTTTCCGCCACATGACGAAAATTGCTAACTTTGAAAACTTAAAAATTAATCCGGTTTTTTACTTTCCTACGGTTTTTTTGCAATAACATTGCGAAAATTCAAGATTTTCAAAGTCTGATTTATGCTAGGTTGTGCTAGCCTACTACAATTTTTCCTAACAATTTTTCGCTAACTGTTAAATCTTAAAAACGCCCGCGATTTTTTACTATTTTAGCGTTTGTTTTATTTCGGTCTGTTGCTTATACACATTGAACAGGGATTAAACCGGCTCAAGAACTATTGCTTCTTTATTTAAATAGAAGATAAGTTTTTAACAAAATGGCAAAGTGACATTGATTTTCGTGACTGCACACTACTTTTATCATGATTTCGGGTCCGTGACAACCCTCTTCAGAAAGCCTTGCTGCAATTGTTGAAAGTAAAACCGAACTCTATAAGGCCAGGCTCTCCCCAAACGAATGAGAACTACTGTTGTAAACCTTACTTTTCAAGTTTTCTTCACACAATTGCCCACGAAAATACAACTCACTCTTGCACCCTCTAAAGAGACTCCACATCGAGAGCCATCAATAGATTTATTTTACAACGTGTGTGTGTGTTGTAAAAAGAGTTTAGTTGACTATGTCAACTTGTGTGCCGTGCATGTACGTATGTTTAGCTCGTTTGTTTTATTTCGGTCTGTTGCTTATACACATTGACAGGGATTAAACCGGATCAAGACCTCTTGCTTCTATATATTAATAGAAGACAAGGCTTTAACAAAATGGCAAAGTGACATCGATTTTCGTGGCTGCACACACTACTTTTATCATGATTTTGGGTCTGTGACAACCCTCTTCAGAAAGCCTTGCTGCAATTGTTGAAAGTAAAACCGAACTCTATAAGGCCAGGCTCTCCCCAAACGAATGAAAACTACTGTTGTAAACCTTACTTTTCAAGTTTTCTTCACACAATTGCCCACAAAAAAATCACTCACTCTTGCCACCTCTAAAGAGACTCCACATCGAGAGCCATCAATAGATTTCTTTTACACCTTGAGTGTGTGTTGTAAAAAGAGTTTAGTTGACTATGTCAACTTGTGTGCCGTGCCGTGCATGTACGTATGTTAAGCTCGTTTGTTTTATTTCGGTCTGTTGCTTATACACATTGAACAAGGATTAAACCGGCTCAAGACCTCTTGCTCCTATATTTAAATAGAAGACAAGTTTTTAACAAAAGCGTTTTTTTTCAATAACTTTGTGAAAATTCAAGATGTTCAATATCTGCTAGGTTGCGCTAGCCTACCACAATTTTTCCGCCACATTAAAAAATCGCTAACTTTGAAAACGTAAAATATAAACGCGTTTTCTACTTTTTAGCGTGATTTGCAATAACTTTGCGAAAATTCAAGATTTTCAAAATCTAAAACTTGTGCTAAGTTGTGCTAGTCTAGCACAATTTTTTCGCCACAGGACGAAAATCGTTTACTTTGATAACGTAAAATATAAAAGCGTTTTTTACTGTTTTACCGTTTTTTCGCAATAACATTGCCCAAATTCAAGATTTTCAAAATCTAAAACTTGTGCTAAGTTGTGCTAGCCTAGCACAATTTTTCCGCCACATGACGAAAATCGCAAACTTTGAAAACTTAAAAACTAATCCGGTTTTTTACTTTCCTACGGTTTTTTCGCAATAATATTGCGAAAATTCAAGATTTTCAAAATCTGAAACTTGCGCTAGGTTGTGCTAGCCTACCACATTTTTTCAGCTACATGACAAAAATCGCTAACTTTGAAAACTTAAAAAATAATAAGGTTTTTTTTTTTACTTTTTTCCGGTTTTTAGCAATAACATTGGGAAAATTCAAGATTTTCAAAATCTGAAACTTGCGCTAAGTTGTGCTAGCCTAGCACAATTTTTCCGCCAAATGACGAAAATCGCTAACTGTGAAAACTTAAAAAATAAACGGTTTTTTTTTCTTTTTTTCGCAATAACATTTCGAAAATTCAAGATTTTCAAAATCTGAAACTTGCGCTAAGTTGTGCTAGCCTAGCACAATTTTTCCGCCACACGACAAAAATCGCTAACTTTGAAAACGTAAAATATAAACACGTTTTCTCCTTTTTAGCGTATTTTGCAATAACTTTATGAAAATTCAAGATTTTCAAAGTCTGAAACTTGTGCTAGTTGTGCTAGCTAGCCAGTACAATTTTTCCGACACATGACAAAAGTCGCTTGCTTTGAAAACTTAAAAAATAAACGCGTTGTTTACTTTTTTAGCATTTTTTCGCAATAACTTTGCGAAAATTCAAAATTTTCAAAATCTGAAACTTGTGCTATCCTAGTAAAATTTTTCCGTCACATGAAAAAAATCGCTAACTTTGAAATCGTAAAATATAAACGCGTTTTCTTTTTTTTAGCGTGTTTTGCAATAACTTTGCGAAAATTCAAGATTTTCAAACACAATTTTTCCGCCACATGACAAAAATCGCTAACTTTGAAAACGCAAAATATAAACGCGTTTTCTACTTTTTAGCGTGTTTTGCAATAACTTTGCGAAAATTCAAGATTTTCAAAATCTGAAACTTGCGCTAAGTTGTGCTAGCCTAGCACAAGTTTTCCGCCACATGACGAAAACTGCTAACTGTGAAAACATTAAAAATAAACGGTTTTTTTTTACCGTTTTTTCTCAATAACATTGCGAAAATTCAAGATTTTCAAAATCTGAAACATGTGCTAAGTTGTGCTAGCTTAGCACAATTTTTCCGCCACATGAAGAAAATCGCTAACTTTGAAAACTTAAAAATAATCCGGTTTTTTTTAATTTTTTTACCGTTTTTTCGCAATAACATTGCGAAAATTCAAGGTTTTCCAAATCTGAACTTTGAAAACTTTAAAAAAAATCCGCTTTTTTTACTTTCTTACGGTTTTTTCGCAATACCATTGCGAAAATTCAAGATTTTCAAAGTCTGATTTGTGCTAAGTTTTGCTAGCCTAGCACAATAACTGAAAAAAGGTTTTTTTTTACTTTTCAGCGTTTTTTTGCAATAACTTTGCGAAAAATCAACTTGTGCTAAGTTGTGCTAGTCTGGTTCATTTTTTCCGCAACTGGACAAAATTCGCTTACTTTGAAAACTTAAAAAATAAGCGGTTTTTTTACTTTTTTGCAATAACTTTGCGAACATTCAAGATTTTCAAAATCTAAAACTTGTGCTAAGTTGTGCTGGCCTAGCACAATTTTTCCGCCACATGACGAAAATCGCTAACTTTGAAAACTTAAAAACTAATTCGGTTTTTTACTTTCTTACGGTTTTTTCACAATAACTTTGCGAAAATTTAAGATTTTCAAAGTCTGATTTGTGCTAGCCTAGCACAATCTAGATTAGCACAATCTTTCCGCCACATTACAAAAATTGCTAACTTTCAAAAAAAAATTGGTTTTTTACTTTTTAAGTTTTTTTTCGCAATAATTTGCGAATATTCAAGATTTTCAAAATCTGAATCTTGCGCTAAGTTGTGCTAGCCTAGCACAATTTTTACGCCGCATGACGAAAATCGCTAACTTTGAAAACTTAAAAAACAATCCGTTTTTTTACTTTGTTACCTTTTTTTCGCAATAACATTGCGAAAATTCAAGATTTTCAAAATCTGAACTTTGAAAACCTTAAAAAATAATCCGGTTTTTGAATTTCTTACGGTTTTTTTCGCAATACCATTGCGAAAATTCAAGATTTTCTAAGTGTGAAATTTGTGCTTAGTTTTGCTAGCCTAGCACAATTTTTCCGCCACTCGAACAAAATCGCTTACTTTAAAAACAAAAATAAACTGGTTTTATACTTTTATGCGTGTTTTGCAATAACTTTACGAAAATTCAAGACTTTCAAAATCTAAAACTTGTGCTAAGTTGTGCTGGCCTAGCACAATTTTACCGCCACATGACGAAAATCGCTAACTTTGAAAACTTAAAAACTAATCCGGTTTTTTACTTTTTACGGTTTTTTCGCAATAACTTTGCGAAAATTCAAGATTTTTCAAATCTGAAACTAGCCTACCACCATTTTTCCGCTTACTTTGAATTCGTAACCTTAAAACGCTTTTTTAACCTTTTTAGCGTTTTTTTCCTTTTAAGCTTTTTTCGCAATAATTTGCGAATATTTAAGATTTTCAAAATCTGAAACTTGCGCTAAGTTGTGATAGCCTAGCACAATTTTTCCGCCACATGAAGAAAATCGCTAACTTTGAAAACTTAAAAAATAATCCGGTTTTTTAATTTTTTACCGTTTTTTCGCAATAACATTGCGAAAATTCAAGGTTTTCAAAATCTGAACTTTGAAAACTTAAAAAAAAATCCGCTTTTTTTACTTTCTTACGGTTTTTTCGCAATACCATTGCGAAAATTCAAGATTTTCAAAGTCTGATTTGTGCTAAGTTGTGCTAGCCTAGCACATTTTTCCGCCACATGACGAAAATTGCTAACTTTGAAAACTTAAAAATTAATCCGGTTTTTTACTTTCCTACGGTTTTTTTGCAATAACATTGCGAAAATTCAAGATTTTCAAAGTCTGATTTATGCTAGGTTGTGCTAGCCTACTACAATTTTTCCTAACAATTTTTCGCTAACTGTTAAATCTTAAAAACGCCCGCGATTTTTTACTATTTTAGCGTTTGTTTTATTTCGGTCTGTTGCTTATACACATTGAACAGGGATTAAACCGGCTCAAGAACTATTGCTTCTTTATTTAAATAGAAGATAAGTTTTTAACAAAATGGCAAAGTGACATTGATTTTCGTGACTGCACACTACTTTTATCATGATTTCGGGTCCGTGACAACCCTCTTCAGAAAGCCTTGCTGCAATTGTTGAAAGTAAAACCGAACTCTATAAGGCCAGGCTCTCCCCAAACGAATGAGAACTACTGTTGTAAACCTTACTTTTCAAGTTTTCTTCACACAATTGCCCACGAAAATACAACTCACTCTTGCACCCTCTAAAGAGACTCCACATCGAGAGCCATCAATAGATTTATTTTACAACGTGTGTGTGTGTGTTGTAAAAAGAGTTTAGTTGACTATGTCAACTTGTGTGCCGTGCATGTACGTATGTTTAGCTCGTTTGTTTTATTTCGGTCTGTTGCTTATACACATTGACAGGGATTAAACCGGATCAAGACCTCTTGCTTCTATATATTAATAGAAGACAAGGCTTTAACAAAATGGCAAAGTGACATTGATTTTCGTGGCTGCACACACTACTTTTATCATGATTTTGGGTCTGTGACAACCCTCTTCAGAAAGCCTTGCTGCAATTGTTGAAAGTAAAACCGAACTCTATAAGGCCAGGCTCTCCCCAAACGAATGAAAACTACTGTTGTAAACCTTACTTTTCAAGTTTTCTTCACACAATTGCCCACAAAAAAACCACTCACTCTTGCACCTCTAAAGAGACTCCACATCGAGAGCCATCAATAGATTTCTTTTACAACTTGAGTGTGTGTTGTAAAAAGAGTTTAGTTGACTATGTCAACTTGTGTGCCGTGCCGTGCATGTACGTATGTTAAGCTCGTTTGTTTTATTTCGGTCTGTTGCTTATACACATTGAACAAGGATTAAACCGGCTCAAGACCTCTTGCTCCTATATTTAAATAGAAGACAAGTTTTTAACAAAAGCGTTTTTTTTTCAATAACTTTGTGAAAATTTAAGATGTTCAATATCTGCTAGGTTGCGCTAGCCTACCACAATTTTTCCGCCACATTAAAAAATCGCTAACTTTGAAAACGTAAAATATAAACGCGTTTTCTACTTTTTAGCGTGATTTGCAATAACTTTGCGAAAATTCAAGATTTTCAAAATCTAAAACTTGTGCTAAGTTGTGCTAGTCTAGCACAATTTTTTCGCCATAGGACGAAAATCGTTTACTTTGACAACGTAAAATATAAAAGCGTTTTTTACTGTTTTACCGTTTTTTCGCAATAACATTGCAAAAATTTAAGATTTTCAAAGTCTGAAACTTGTGCTAGTTGTGCTAGCCAGTACAATTTTTCCGAAACATGACAAAATTCGCTTACTTTGAAAACATAAAAAATAAACGCGTTTTTTACTTTTTAGCATTTTTTGCAATAACTTTGCCCAAATTCAAGATTTTCAAAATCTAAAACTTGTGCTAAGTTGTGCTAGCGTAGCACAATTTTTCCGCCACATGACGAAAATCGCAAACTTTGAAAACTTAAAAACTAATCCGGTTTTTTACTTTCCTACGGTTTTTTCGCAATAATATTGCGAAAATTCAAGATTTATAGTCTGATTTGTGCTAGCTGCACGATTAAAAGACAACCGCACTATTTGAATATTTGTAAGACACTGAATTTTATTTAAATAATTTCAAATTACAATCTAATACCTACGACTAAATGACAGAGATAGCTATATATTGAAATAGGTACTTTATACATTCTAACAAGTTTCTTTAATGATACTTCAGCCAATCAGAGTATGACAAATAATTCCTAAGCTGATTTCTAATCATCGCGACCCTAAACAAATAACAGATAAATGTCTGTCACACGCATGTGTGGCTGAACTGATTTCTAATCATCGCGACCCTAATCAAATAACAGATAAATGTCTGCCACACGCATGTGTGGCTGAACAGATTTCCTATCATAGCGACCCTAAACAAATAACAGATACGTGTCTGCCACACGCATGTGGGTTGTAATATTCTGTCAACAAGTGCTGTCCTGCGCACAATGGAAATTTCCACCCATCATTCTCGTCCCCTTTTTCCTTGAACAGATTTTAATTACCAACACGAAGATTAACCAACCCTCGACCACATGGAAGTTTTACTGCCTAAACCAAGGGACTGTCATAAAATCAGTCGTCTGTCTGTCGCCTCTCTCACTATCATACGCCACACACACAGATCCCATGAATATTCCAGCCAGTCATAAACTATACCCAAACGTCCGTATCATAAAACCTATACAGTTTTCTCTTGTCTCGAATTTCGTCCTCTAAACATAATTTTAATTATACCATGTTAAGATTTCCAACTAAATCTTAACATTCTGCGGCCGGCGAATAATTATATTAGATTTATTTCTAAGGACACATTTATA
Source organism: Hydrotaea diabolus (assembly GCA_963513945.1). NCBI lineage: Eukaryota > Metazoa > Arthropoda > Insecta > Diptera > Muscidae > Hydrotaea > Hydrotaea diabolus. The sequence goes on from OY740721.1 coordinate 2,294,633, forward strand.
TACTATAAAAATTAATATTACTAAAGCTAAAATTGAACTGATAGTTAACGAGGCATGGCCGCTCACATGATGCCAGTTCAACCCCTTCAGGTGAACACCATTCGTCTTCATTAACTGGATTTCTTCACGTAGCTGCTCGATCTCAGTATGATGGTCAATGTTGTCAACATGGAATGGCTGTATGATGCTGATGTTGTCGATTTCCTTAAAAAGATACGAGGAAAACTCTGCATGCAGCTCTGACCGGACATCTTGGGGTGCTGATAATATGGTGCGTCCAACACGTGCTGTACATCCAGGTTCTAACATCAGAACGCCTTGAAGCGGTAACTCATAAACTTCCTGTGTTTTTGATGAGCATAGTACATGGGCTGTAGCTCGGCTGTAGATTAGCAGCAAATGAGCAATCATAACTATTGCTAGGTTTCAGAGATGCTAGCTCACACGAGTTGTCGTTTGCGTCTTCCCATGCCCAGTTGCCTTTGCACAGGTATTCGTCATCACTGTTCTTCTGACATTGATTCAGTAGCGGCTGTGTTATTAGATGATATGAATTTATACCGTAATTGTAGACAAGGAATTGCTGTTTTAGTACCGCCACCACCTTACTGCTGCCTTTTACTATGGGAAGTGGAATCACGTGGAAAACTTCAGACGACTGTCTCTCCAGTAACGGAATTTGAATATCGATTACCAACTTTTCGTCCACAAATATACCTCGAGCGGACATCAATCGGTATAAAGTTGGCAACACAGCTTCCTTCGACCTTCCCGGTAACCGCAACTGACCAGGCAATTGCTCATTAATTCTTGTTATTTCTGCTTGCAATTTACTTGGTCGGATTAACATTGGGTTTATCTTCCCGTGGTTAATGTCGATTAGTAATCCGATGACCTGAGCTTGAACCTTTTCTGCTTCACCGAAGATATTTTCCAGCTGACCCGTCATCATAAAGAAATTAATTGATTCCTTGTATACAAAATAGTCTGTATTCAACAGTTCGCTTATGTTGTTCACCTTTTCGTTAATAGCCCGGAACTGAATGTTGACGTCGTCCGTTGTCTTTTTGAGGATATTCAACGTAGATTCCACAACCGACGTCTGCTTTTCAGCTAAGTATTTGAGGTTGTGCTGATTTTCTAAAAGGTTCTTCATGTTATCTTCTATGTTGGCTCTGTCATCTGCATCCATTACCCCAAAAAGAAGGTGATATAAAGAACCGACAAATTCAAACGGAGCTCGCTTGCTGCGACTTCGTTCCTGGTGCGAAAACAACTTATCATTTTCGTACAGATCGTTAAGCCGGTTGCTCATACTGTCGAGCACTGAGGCGCACTGCTTCTCAAATTCTCTCAATCTTGCACAAAGTTGTTGGCATTTTTTCAACATATCGTCTAAATGGTTGACTGTTTTAAAGTAGGGCTCCATATTGTAGTACGATACCAGATTCCAGGATGCTGTAACACGGTCCATCGTACCAATCTTGTCCATATACATAATGGTTCGATTGCCCAATTCCCGTACCGTTGCCCCATGCTTCTGCGTTGATAGCGCTCGAACCGAACTTGTCATTAGCAAAAGTATAAATGCAACCAGCACAGAAATGCTGGCCTTTGTTTCGGTCTTCTTTTTTGCGATCGTAGTTATGAAAGATTTGGTTTTATCATCTGCCTTCGGTCTCTCATCATCATATTTAACTACATCCAAAGGACATAGTTTATGTATAGGCCGCTTCAACATCCCGTCTTGCGTCTTCAGTGTCACCACTCGAACCTTATCGTCTTTTCCTTCATGCAGCTCGACTATTTTCCCCAGTGGCCATTTTGCCGGTGCCGTGTTTTCGTCCTTTATTAACACTAACTGGCCCAGCTTTAAATTTGGTGACGCTAGCTTCCATTTCGCACGTTGTTGCAGGCTGCACAAATAATCGTTGCGCCACTGAGACCAAAAATCTTTTTTCATCTTTTGAATTAGTTTCCATCTATCCAGGGAACTAATTTTGGTGTCATCGTTGGCCTCTGGCACATCTAAGAGAGCTCGTCCAATTAGTAAGTGGCCTGGAGTTAGCATCTCACAATTATCTGGATCTTCACCAAATTCACCAAGTGGTCGAGAATTCAATACCGCTTCTATTTGCACCAATAACGTAGCCATTTCTTCATATGTTAGCTTCGACTCGCCAACTACCCGCTTCAAATGATGCTTCACAGATTTCACAGCCGCCTCCCACAATCCTCCGAAGTGAGGAGCTCCGGGGGGAATAAAATGCCACCGTACTCTTTCCGATGATAGCACTTCTGCAAGCGATGAGTTCTGCTGCAACGCCCTGTAGTATTCTTTGTCCAGTTTCCTTGCGGCTCCTACAAAATTTGTGCCATTGTCTGAGTAGATGTGAGCACTTTTGCCTCGTCGACAGAAGAACCACTTGAGAGCCGCCATGAACGCATCAGTCGTAAGGTCACTGACGGCTTCCAGATGCACCGCCTTTATTGACATACACACAAATACCGCAATGTACCCTTTGTATGATTTCTGGCCTCTTCCACGGGACATCCTCATCTGGATGGGTCCTGCATAATCAATGCCAGCGTGTTCAAATGGATGCGATATCGAAACTCTACTGCTTGGAAGATTGCCCATTAATTGACCTGCTGCTTCACGCCGATATCGTATGCATTTCACACAGCATCTCACCATTTTTTTAAGTAAATTTTTTGCGCCTATCACCCAAAATTTGCCTCTAAGCACATTCTCCATGACCTTCGCACCGCCATGCAAAGTTGTTCTATGCACGTCGTCAATTATCAGTTGGACCAGATGAGATTTTCCTAATATAACGGGATGTTTCCTGTCATAGCTTATTTGTGCATTTGCTAACCGTCCACCAACTCGCAAAATTCCATATTTGTCCATAAACGGATTTAGACCACATATTTTGCTTTTTGTGGGTATCTCTTTGCTGTTATTTAAGAATGCGATTTCATCTGCAAATAATTCGCCTTGCACGATTTTAAGAATTGTCCACTCTGCTTCCACCAGCTCATCCACTGTTAGATAGTCCGATAAGATCGGCTTCCTCTTGGCCCCGTTAATAAATCTTCGAACATAGGCTACTATACGTATCAACTTTCTGTACGAGCTTATCTTTAAGATCATCTTGGCGATAGTGTTGTTCTCTCTTCCAACTGCCTGTGTTGCACCGCTGAATGTAGATGGAGTACCGACCGGCCACGAGTTCTTATCTTTCAGCCAATGAGGACCATTCCACCATAATTTATGAGATACCAATTGTTCTGGACTCATCCCTCTTGATGCTGCATCCGCCGGATTATCTTTTGATCGAACGTGTTTCCATGTAACCAACGGAGTCACCTCTCTTATGTCTTTCACACGAACCCGGATGAATCTATCTTTCACTTTGTCAGAACCTGCAATCCAGGATAACGCTATTGTTGAGTCACTCCACGCATAAATAGTAGGGTCCTGATCAATTAATTTAACCACATTGCTTATGAGTTTGGCCAAAAGATGCGCTGCACATAGTTCCAGCTTCGGTAGGGTCTTCTTATTTTTTATCGGGTTCACCTTTGATTTCGCAGCCAGGAGTGTTACTGCACGCGAAACTCTGATGTACACTACAGCAGCATAAGCTCTTTTCGAAGCATCAGCAAACCCATGTAGTTCCAACCCCATTGCCGACGATGTTGATAACCAACGAGGAATCTTTACCACTTCTACAGCAGGTAGCGTTGCTATAACTGCTTTCCACTCCTTCTTCATATCAACGCTTAACTGCACGTCCCATTTTAAATCCATAAGCCACAGCTTTTGGATGAATAGCTTTGCCATTGTAGTTATAGGCGCTAACCAACCCAACGGATCATAAATTTTTGCAAGTTTCGACAGAGCCTTCCGCTTTGTTAGCTCTTTATTATCATCTGTCATTTCGCCTTCTTCAATTCTGATGTTATTATTATTGCCCACGTCTGGTATTTTGCCAAGTATCTCCTTAGCATTAGACATCCATTTTCGCAATGTGAAACCAAACTTTTCTAATTGGCTACTTATTTCGGTCTGGATCTTGCTGCATTCGTGCTTGGAGTCTGCGCCCGTCATCAAGTCATCCATATAGAAATCGCCTTTTATAATCTCATGCAACTTAGGATTACGTTCGCTACACTCATTTGCTATCTCCAATAACGCCCTCTTTGCCAAGAATGGTGCACACGCTGTTCCGTAAGTGACCGTCTGCAGAAGGAACTCTTCCACTGGTCTCCTCGGATTTTCACGCCATAAGATGGTCTGATATGGCTGGTCTTCTTCCGCTATTAGCACTTGACGATACATCTTTTCCACATCAGCAACTAGTACATATCTCCAAAACCTCCATTTTACAAGAATTTGAAAAATGTCACGCTGCAATTTTGGCCCACACTCTAGAACATCGTTTAAGCTGTTGCCATTTGTCGTCTTAGCGGATGCATCGAATACCACACGAACTTTTGTTGTAAGGTGGTTCTCTCTAATTACTGCGTGGTGTGGCAAATAGTACTTGCCCATCATATTGCTCGGCACCTTCTTCATGTGACCCATTTTTATGCAGTCTTTCATAAATGCGTCGTATTCACCCTTTAGCTTTTCATCCCGCTGAAACTTCTTCTCCAAAGAGCTAAGCCGAGCCATTGCCATTTTTCTGGAATCTCCTAGATCCTTGCAGTTCTTGAAAGGCAGCCGTACTACAAACCTGTTTTCCTCATTCAACGATGTAGTAGTAGTGAACAGCTGCTCACATTTTTCATCATCTTCAGTTACGCCCTCTTCTTCTTGCACCTCTTCCATCTCCCAGAATCGTTCCAATTCTTTAGTTACTGCCATTATTACATTCGTGGATGGTCGACCGTCTACGTTGCCACTGAGTATTAATCCAAGGGACGTTTCTTGCCCAGATATCGAATCTATTTTTACTATTCCACCTTGAATGATCTCGTGATACAAATCTGCTCCAATCAATAAATCAATTCTGTCCGTCTTATGAAACAGCGGGTCAGCCAAACAATAATTTTTCCACTTACTCACATCCATATCCAGGTTTTTATCAGGTTGAGCCGATGACAACTTCGTTAGAACCATTGCATTTGCGATATGCTGTACATCACTCTGGAATCGTGGTTTTATTTCAATTTGTACCGTTGATTTAGATACGCCTACTGTCGTATTACCTAGACCCACTAATTCCGTGATACTCTTCTTTCTTGGCAGCCCCAAAATGTGCGCGGCCTCCTCTGATATTGAAGTTCGTTGCGATCCTTGATCGATCAGGGCTCGCATCAAGATCATCTCGCCACTTGCTGCTTTCACTCGAACCATCGCCGTTGCCAGCAGAGTAACTGCATTATTTTCTATAGCCAACTGCGCTCTTGAATTTGCCCTTTTGGCCTCCTGTGGTTTCGTCGCTGCTTCATTGTGGTTGTGCAGCAACAAGTGATGCCTTCCACCACACTTCTCGCATTTGTTGTTGAATTTGTAACACCTTCTATCTGATTTGTGAGACAAGCAAACTATGCACATTTTTGCTTTACACGCCCAGGAATATCTTTCACCAACCGGGATTTGGGCAAGCTTTCGGCATTCAATCACTATATGACCCGGTGTATTGCAATACAAGCAAGATTTTTGTGATGCCTGAAACACACTCGACGTTTTGATTCTTTGACTCGCTACATTTCCTCTCTTCACATTTACGGATTCTAGCGCCAAGTACTGTTGCTCTAAAAACTCCATCACATCTTGAAGCCGCTGTATTTCTTTTGTTTTTCGTACGCATTGTTCGTATCTTAACAAACCTTCTTTATCCAGCTTTCGGATCAGAATTCTGGCTATGAACGGATCCGCGTCATCCATTTGCATCCCCATGGCTTTCAGGGCTTGGTATGACTCGGTTGCAGTATCTAGCAACTGTTTGATACTTCCAGGATTTTGTATGTTTATGGATCCATGATCAATTATTTTGTCAAATAGCGTACAGAATAACAACCGTCTGTTATTGTATCTCTGCTCCAGTATGCTCCATGCCGCTTTGTAATTTTCACCTGTCACCTGAAGATGTTGTATAAGTCTTGCCGCATCACCTCTTACTACACTTTTAAGTCGGTAGAATTTTTCAACATCATGCAGGTTCTTCTTAGCATCCACAAGTTGCGAAAAAATTTCATGAAATGAATTCCAGCTGTCCACATTGCCATTAAAATTTGGAATTTTCAGCTCTTCCAATTTCGTTGATGTGTACCTTTCCATATTATGTACCTCTTCATATCTACAGGCCATCTCTTCCATTATTTTCTCATAGATGGCTCGCATTTCGCTGAATTGGTCGTCTATATCTTCATCATCAAAGTTCCCATCGCAAATTTTGTCATAAATTGCTTGGATATCCTTGTATTGGCTTTCAACACTAGATCGGCTTATGTCCAACAACCCTTTTGTTGCTTCCGGCAGCCGACTTCTAACAACTGCAATCTTTTCGTCCAACTGCACCATTCTTTGCTGGAAACGTCTTGTCAACTTTTCAGCCACGTTAATCGACTCTTTTCCTCTCCAGAATCTTTTATTTTCTTCCGCAAGTACGTCATTTTTCTCTTCAACGTACACTTCCTTTCGCCTGGATAAATTCAACTCATCCGCCTTTGCTGGAGTACTTTGTTTCGATCCAGATGAACCCAGTCCACCTTGGGAAGAACCATATTCACCCCTGTCTTTCAGCGCGTTATCAGCATACTGCTCCTTTATCTTGGATGAATCCAACTTTGCTGTAGCTGCTAAATCCACTCCGGTGTCAACAGATTCTAACTGCGAAGACACATCTGAGCTTTTAATACCAACTAGGTTTGGGGAAATCGTACCAGATTTTCCTTTCCGAGCATTTCCCTCAAATTCGTCTAAAATGCTTTGCATCCTTTTGTATGCAGCCGATGCTCCTGCTTCCATTTTTGGTAGTTCGGGGTCATCCTTGTACGGCGTTTCACAAACGGCTTCATACGTGTTTTTGTAGCACTCCCAAACTCCCACCAACCATTTCCTGTGCCTTTTTACATCAACAGGTAACATCTCCTGGACATCTATTTCGTCCGCCTTTATTTTTAATGTGTACACTAAATCCATTAGTTTGTCCACCAATTTTCCCGCTGCTGCTTTGGTAACCGACATTTTGTTTTCCTTTTTTGTTTTTATTCCGATATATGTATATTAAATTCACCACGACCTTTACCGCGTTTTTCAAATATTATTTTTTTTTATTATTTTTAGCGATTTTAACACAATATTTTTTTTTTTTTACTCTACCAGGACTTATGTATGTATATTTTTACACACACTATTACTAGTCACTGGCGCCTTTTTTTTATGGTTGATTTTTTTTTTTTTCAACCGAAACGTGCACTCATCCGACCGAAATTATTTTTCGCGATATTGAGATACTCGTTTTTTTTTTTTTAAAGAAAAGTTCGAAGGACCAATGCACGATTAAAAGACAACCGCACTATTTGAATGTTTGTAAGACACTGAATTTTATTTAAATAATTTCAAATTACAATCTAATACCTACGACTAAATGACAGAGATAGCTATATATTGAAATAGGTACTTTATACATTCTAACAAGTTTCTTTAATGATACTTCAGCCAATCAGAGTATGACAAATAATTCCTAAGCTGATTTCTAATCATCGCGACCCTAAACAAATAACAGATAAATGTCTGTCACACGCATGTGTGGCTGAACTGATTTCTAATCATCGCGACCCTAATCAAATAACAGATAAATGTCTGCCACACGCATGTGTGGCTGAACAGATTTCCTATCATAGCGACCCTAAACAAATAACAGATAAGTGTCTGCCACACGCATGTGGGTTGTAATATTCTGTCAACAAGTGCTGTCCTGCGCACAATGGAAATTTCCACCCATCATTCTCGTCCCCTTTTTCCTTGAACAGATTTTAATTACCAACACGAAGATTAACCAACCCTCGACCACATGGAAGTTTTACTGCCTAAACCAAGGGACTGTCATAAAATCAGTCGTCTGTCTGTCGCCTCTCTCACTATCATACGCCACACACACAGATCCCATGAATATTCCAGCCAGTCATAAACTATACCCAAACGTCCGTATCATAAAACCTATACAGTTTTCTCTTGTCTCGAATTTCGTCCTCTAAACATAATTTTAATTATACCATGTTAAGATTTCCAACTAAATCTTAACACTAGCCTAGCACAAGCTAGCCTAGCACTATCTTTCCGCCACATTACAAAAATTACTAACTTCAAAAAAAAATTGGTTTTTTACCTTTTTAGCTTTTTTTTCGCAATATTTTGCGAAAATTCAAGATTTTCAAAATCTGAAACTTGCGCTAGGTTGTGCTAGCCTACCACATTTTTTCAGCTACATGACAAAAATCGCTAACTTTGAAAACTTAAAAAATAATAAGGTTTTTTTTTACTTTTTTCCGGTTTTTAGCAATAACATTGGGAAAATTCAAGATTTTCAAAATCTGAAACTTGCGCTAAGTTGTGCTAGCCTAGCACAATTTTTCCGCCAAATGACGAAAATCGCTAACTGTGAAAACTTAAAAAATAAACGGTTTTTTTTCTTTTTTTCGCAATAACATTTCGAAAATTCAAGATTTTCAAAATCTGAAACTTGCGCTAAGTTGTGCTAGCCTAGCACAATTTTTCCGCCACATGACAAAAATCGCTAACTTTGAAAACGTAAAATATAAACACGTTTTCTCCTTTTTAGCGTATTTTGCAATAACTTTATGAAAATTCAAGACTTTCAAAATCTAAAACTTGTGCTAAGTTGTGCTGGCCTAGCACAATTTTTCCGCCACATGACGAAAATCGCAAACTGTGAAAACTTAAAAAATAAACGGGTTTTTTCTTTTTTACTGTTTTTTCGCAATAACATTGCGAAAATTCAAGATTTTCAAAATCTGAAACTTGCGCTAAGTTGTGATAGCCTAGCACAATTTTTCCGCCACATGACGAAAATCGCTAACTTTGAAAACTTTAAAACTAATTCGGTTTTTTACTTTCTTACAGTTTTTTCGCAATAACATTGCGAAAATTTAAGATTTTCAAAGTCTGATTTGTGCTAGCCTAGCACAATCTAGCTTAGCGCAATCTTTCCGCCACATTACAAAAATTGCTAACTTTCAAAAAAAAATTGGTTTTTTACTTTTTAAGTTTTTTTTCGCAATAATTTGCGAATATTCAAGATTTTCAAAATCTGAATCTTGCGCTAAGTTGTGCTAGCCTAGCACAATTTTTACGCCGCATGACGAAAATCGCTAACTTTGAAAACTTAAAAAACAATCCGTTTTTTTACTTTGTTACCTTTTTTTCGCAATAACATTGCGAAAATTCAAGATTTTCAAAATCTGAACTTTGAAAACCTTAAAAAATAATCCGGTTTTTGAATTTCTTACGGTTTTTTTCGCAATACCATTGCGAAAATTCAAGATTTTCTAAGTGTGAAATTTGTGCTTAGTTTTGCTAGCCTAGCACAATTTTTCCGCCACTCGAACAAAATCGCTTACTTTAAAAACAAAAATAAACTGGTTTTATACTTTTATGCGTATTTTGCAATAACTTTATGAAAATTCAAGACTTTCAAAATCTAAAACTTGTGCTAAGTTGTGCTGGCCTAGCACAATTTTACTGCCACATGACGAAAATCGCTAACTTTGAAAACTTAAAAACTAATCCGGTTTTTTACTTTTTACGGTTTTTTCGCAATAACTTTGCGAAAATTCAAGATTTTTCAAATCTGAAACTAGCCTACCACCATTTTTCCGCTTACTTTGAATTCGTAACCTTAAAACGTTTTTTTAACCTTTTTAGCGTTTTTTTTCCTTTTAAGCTTTTTTCGCAATAATTTGCGAATATTTAAGATTTTCAAAATCTGAAACTTGCGCTAAGTTGTGATAGCCTAGCACAATTTTTCCGCCACATGAAGAAAATCGCTAACTTTGAAAACTTAAAAAATAATCCGGTTTTTTAATTTTTTACCGTTTTTTCGCAATAACATTGCGAAAATTCAAGGTTTTCAAAATCTGAACTTTGAAAACTTAAAAAAAAATCCGCTTTTTTTACTTTCTTACGGTTTTTTCGCAATACCATTGCGAAAATTCAAGATTTTCAAAGTCTGATTTGTGCTAAGTTGTGCTAGCCTAGCACAATTTTTCCGCCACATGACGAAAATCGCAAACTTTGAAAACTTAAAAACTAATCCGGTTTTTTACTTTCCTACAGTTTTTTCGCAATAATATTGCAAAAATTCAAGATTTATAGTCTGATTTGTGCTAGCCTAGCACAAGCTAGCCTAGCACAATCTTTCCGCCACATTACAAAAATTACTAACTTCAAAAAAAAAATGTTTTTACCTTTTTAGCTTTTTTTCGCAATATTTTGCGAAAATTCAAGATTTTCAAAATCTGAAACTTGCGCTAGGTTGTGCTAGCCTACCACATTTTTTCAGCTACATGACAAAAATCGCTAACTTTGAAAACTTAAAAAATAATAAGGTTTTTTTTTTACTTTTTTTCCGGTTTTTAGCAATAACATTGGGAAAATTCAAGATTTTCAAAATCTGAAACTTGCGCTAATTTGTGCTAGCCTAGCACAATTTTTCCGCCAAATGACGAAAATCGCTAACTGTGAAAACTTAAAAAATAAACGGTTTTTTTTCTTTTTTTCGCAATAACATTTCGAAAATTCAAGATTTTCAAAATCTGAAACTTGCGCTAAGTTGTGCTAGCCTAGCACAATTTTTCCGCCACATGACAAAAATCGCTAACTTTGAAAACGTAAAATATAAACACGTTTTCTCCTTTTTAGCGTATTTTGCAATAACTTTATGAAAATTCAAGACTTTCAAAATCTAAAACTTGTGCTAAGTTGTGCTGGCCTAGCACAATTTTTCCGCCACATGACGAAAATCGCAAACTGTGAAAACTTAAAAAATAAACGGGTTTTTTCTTTTTTACTGTTTTTTCGCCTAGCAAAATTTTTCCGCCACATGACGAAAATCGCTAGCTTTGAAAACTTAAAAAATAGTCCGGTTTTTTTACTTTTTTAACGTTTTTTCGCAATAACGTTGCGAAAATTCAAGATTTTCAAAAACTGAACTTAGAAAACTTAAAAAATAATCCGGTTTTTTACTTTTTTACGGTTTTGAGCAATACCATTGCGAAAATTCAAGATTTTCAAAGTCTGAAATTTGTGCTAAGTTTTGCTAGCCTAGCACAATAACTGAAAAAAAGTTTTTTTTACTTTTCAGCGTTTTTTTGCAATAACTTTGCGAAAAATCAACTTGTGCTAAGTTGTGCTAGTCTGGTTCATTTTTTCCGCAACTGGACAAAATTCGCTTACTTTGAAAACTTAAAAAATAAGCGGTTTTTTTACTTTTTTGCAATAACTTTGCGAACATTCAAGATTTTCAAAATCTAACACTTGTGCTAAGTTGTGCTGGCCTAGCACAATTTTTCCGCCACATGACGAAAATCGCTAACTTTGAAAACTTAAAAACTAATTCGGTTTTTTACTTTCTTACGGTTTTTTCGCAATAACATTGCGAAAATTCAAGATTTTCAAAGTCTGATTTGTGCTAGCCTAGCACAATCTAGCTTAGCACAATCTTTCCGCCACATTACAAAAATTGCTAACTTTTAAAAAAAAAATTGGTTTTTTACTTCTTAAGTTTTTTTCGCAATAATTTGCGAATATTCAAGATTTTCAAAATCTGAATCTTGCGCTAAGTTGTGCTAGCCTAGCACAATTTTTACGCCGCATGACGAAAATCGCTAACTTTGAAAACTTAAAAAACAATCCGTTTTTTTACTTTGTTACCTTTTTTTTCGCAATAACATTGCGAAAATTCAAGATTTTCAAAATCTGAACTTTGAAAACCTTAAAAAATAATCCGGTTTTTGAATTTCTTACGGTTTTTTTCGCAATACCATTGCGAAAATTCAAGATTTTCTAAGTGTGAAATTTGTGCTTAGTTTTGCTAGCCTAGCACAATTTTTTCGCCACTCGAACAAAATCGCTTACTTTAAAAACATAAAAATAAACTGGTTTTATACTTTTATGAGTGTTTTGCAATAACTTTACGAAAATTCAAGACTTTCAAAATCTAAAACTTGTGCTAAGTTGTGCTGGCCTAGCACAATTTTACCGCCACATGACGAAAATCGCTAACTTTGAAAACTTAAAAACTAATCCGGTTTTTTACTTTTTACGGTTTTTTCGCAATAACTTTGCGAAAATTCAAGATTTTTCAAATCTGAAACTAGCCTACCACCATTTTTCCGCTTACTTTGAATTCGTAACCTTAAAACGCTTTTTTAACCTTTTTAGCGTTTTTTTCCTTTTAAGCTTTTTTCGCAATAATTTGCGAATATTTAAGATTTTCAAAATCTGAAACTTGTGCTAAGTTGTGCTAGCCTAGCACAATTTTTACGCCGCATGACGAAAATCGCTAATTTTGAAAACTTAAAAAACAATCCGTTTTTTTACTTTTTTACCGTTTTTTCCCAATAACATTGCGAAAATTCAAGATTTTCAAAATCTGAACTTTGAAAACCTTAAAAAATAATCCGGTTTTTTACTTTCTTACGGTTTTTTTTCGCAATACCATTGCGAAAATTCAAGATTTTCAAAGTGTGAAATTTGTGCTTAGTTTTGCTAGCCTAGCACAATTTTTCCGCCACTCGACCAAAATCGCTTACTTTAAAAACATAAAAATAAACTGGTTTTATACTTTTATGCGTGTTTTGCAAAAACTTTGCGAAAATTCAAGACTTTCAAGATCTAAAACTTGTGCTAAGTTGTGCTGGCCTAGCACAATTTTACCGCCACATGACGAAAATCGCAAACTCTAAAAACTTAAAAACTAATCCGGTTTTTTACTTTTTACGGTTTTTTCGCAATAATTTTGCGAAAATTCAAGATTTTTCAAATCTGAAAATAGTCTACCACCATTTTTCCGCTTACTTTGAATTCGTAACATAAAAACGCTTTTTTTAACCTTTTTAGCGTTTTTTCCAATAACTTTGCGAAAATTCAAGATTTTCAAAATCTGAAACTTGTGCTAAGTTGTGCTAGCCAGCAAAATGTTAACTTTGAAAACATAAAATATAAACTTTTTTTTTTACTTTTTTAGCGTACTTTCACAAAACTGTGCGCAAATTCAAGATTTTCAAATCTGAAACTTGTGCTTAGTTGTGCTAGCCTACCACAATGCTTCTTTCACATGACAAAAATAGCTTACATTGAAAACTTTAAAAATAAACTGTTTTTTTGCTTTTTGTGGGTTTTTTTCGAAATAACTTTGCAATATAAGATGTTCAAAATCTGAAACTTGTGCATAGTTGTGCTAGCCAATATTTTTCCGCCACATTTAAAAAATCTCTAACAGTTAAAGCTTAAAAATCGCACGCGTTTTTTTTACTATTTTAGCGTTTTTTACAAATAACTTTGCGAAAATTAAGATGTTCAAAATCTGAAACTTGTGCTAAGTTGTGCTAGCCTACCACAATCTTTCAGCCACATTACAAATATCGTTAACTGCTAAAGCTTAAAAAACGCACACGTTTTTTTACTATTTTAGCGTTTTTTTCCAATAACTTTGCGAAAATTCAAGATGTTCAAAATCTAAAACTTGTGCTAAGTTGTGCTAGCTTAGCACAATTTATCCGCCACATGACGATAATCGCTACCTGTTAAAGCTTAAAAAACGCACACGTTTTGCACTATTTTAGCGTTTTTTTCCAATAACATATTTTAGCGTTTTTTTCCAATAACATTGCAAAAATTCAAGATGTTCAAAATCTGAAACTTGTGCTAAGTTGTGCTAGCCTACCACAATCTTTCAGCCACATTACAAATATCGTTAACTGCTAAAGCTTAAAAAACGCACACGTTTTTCACTATTTTAGAGTTTTTTTCCAATAACTTTTCGAAAATTCAAGATGTTCAAAATCTGAAACTTGTGCTAAGTTGTGCTAGCCTAGCACAATTTATCCGCCACACGACGACAATCGATAACTGAGAAAGCTTAAAAAACGCACACGTTTTGCACTATTTTAGCGTTTTTTTCAATAACTTTGCGAAAATTCAAGATGTTCAAACTCTGAAACTTGTGCTAAGTTGTGCTAGCCTTGTACAATCTTTACGCCACATTACAAAAATCGCTAACTTTCAAAATAAAAGAAATTAAACTGTTTTTTTTACTTTGTTAGCGCTTTTGTGCAATAACTTTGCAAAAATTCAAGATTTTCAAAATCTCAAACTTGCTCTAAGTTGTGCTATCCTAGCACAATTTTTCCGCCACATGATGAAAATCGCTAACTCTGAAAACCTTAAAAATAATCCGGGCTTTAAATTTTTTACCGTTTTTGCAATATCATTGCAAAAATTCATGATTTTCAAAATCTGAAACTTGTGCTAAGTTGTGCTAGCCTAGCACAATCTTTCAGCCACATTACAAAAATCGCTAATTTTCAAAACAAAAAAAAATGAATTGGTTTTTTACTTTTTTAGCTTTTTTTCGCAATAACTTTGCGAAAATTCAAGATTTCAAAATCTGAAACTTGCGCTAGGTTGTCCTAGCCTAGTACAATTTTACATGACTAAAATCGCTAACTTTGAATTCGTAAAATAAAAAATTTCTTTTTTACCGTTTTTTCGCAATAACATTGCGAAAATTCAAAAATTTTAAAATCTGAAATTTGTGCTAAGTTGTGCTAGCCTAGAACAGTTTTCCGCCACATGACGAAAATCGCAAACTTTGAAAACTTAAAAAATAATCAGGTTTTTTACTTTCTTACGGTTTTTTTTCGCAATAACATTGCGAAAATTCAAGATTTTCAAATTCACAATCCTTCCACCACATTACAAAAATCGCTAACTTTCAAAACAAAAAAATAAACTGGTTTTTAACTTTGTTAGCGCTTTTTTGCAATAGCTTTGCAAAAATTCAAGATTTTCAAAATCTGAAACTTGCGCTAAGTTGTGCTATCCTAGCACAATTTTTCCGCCACATGATGAAAATCGCTAACTCTGAAAGTCTTATAAATAATCCGGTTTTTAAATCTTTTACCGTTTTTGCAATAACATTGCAAAAATTCAAGATTTTCAAAATCTGAAACTTGTGCTAGCCTAGCACAATCTTTCCGCCACATTACAAAAATCGCTAACGTTCAAACCAAAAAATAAACTGGTTTTTTACTTTGTTATCGCTTTTTTGCAATAACTTTGCGAAAATTCAAGATTTTCAAAAGCTGAAACTTGCGCTAAGTTGTGCTAGTCTAGCACAATTTATCCGCCACAGGACGAAAATCGCTAACTGTTAAAGCTTAAAAACCGCACACGTTTTTCACTATTTTAGCGTTTTTTTTTTCAATAACTTTGCAGAAATTCAAGATGTTCAAAATCTGAAACTTGTGCTAAGTTGTGCTAGACTAGCACAATTTATCCGCCACATGACGACAATCGCTAACTGTTAAAGCTTAAAAAACGCACACGTTTTGCACTATTTTAGCGTTTTTTCGCAATAACTTTGCGAAAATCTAAGATGTCCAAAATCTGAAACTTGTGCTAAGTTGTGCTAGCCTTGCACAATCTTTCCGCCACATTACAAAAATCAATAACTTTCAAAACAAAAAAATAAACTGTTTTTTTACTTTGTTAGCGCTTTTTTGCAATAACTTTGCAAAAGCTCAAGATTTTTCAAATCTGAAACTTGCGCTAAGTTGTGCTAGCCCAGTACAATTTTTCCGCCACATGACAAAATTCGCTAACTTTGAACTCGTAAAATAAAAACGCGTTTTTAGCCATTTTAGCGTTTTTTCCAATAACTTTGCGAAAATTCAAGATGTTCAGAATCTGAAACTTGTGCTAAGTTGTGCTAGCCTTGCACAATCTTTCCGCCACATTACAAAAATCGCTAACTTTCAAAACAAAAAATAAACTGGTTTTTTACTTTGTTAGCGCTTTTTTGCAATAACTTTGCGAAAATTCAAGATTTTCAAAAGCTGAAACTTGCGCTAAGTTGTGCTAGGCTAGCACAATTTATCCGCCACAGGACGAAAAACGCTAACTGTTAAAGCTTAAAAAACGCACACGTTTTTCACTAGTTTAGCGTTTTTTTCCAATAACTGCGAAAATTCAATATGTTCAAAATCTGAAACTTGTGCTAAGTTGTGCTAGCCTAGCACAATTTATCCGCCACAGGACGACAATCGCTAACTGGTAAAGCTCATAAAACGCACAGGTTTTGCACTATTTTAGCGTTTTTTTCAATAACTTTGCGAAAATTCAAGATGTTCAAAATCTGAAACTTGTGCTAAGTTGTGCTAGCCTATCACAATTTTTCCGCCACATGACAAAAATCGCTAACTTTGAAAACCTTAAAAATAATCCGGTTGTTAACTTTTTTTTACCGTTTTTCGCAATAACATTGAAAAAATTCAAGATTTTCAAAATCTGAAACTTGGGCTAAGTTGTGCTAGCCTAGCACAATTTTTCCGCCACTCGACCAAAATCGCTTACTTTAAAAACTTAAAAAATAAACGGGTTTTATACTTTTAAGCGTGTTTTGCAAAAACTTTGCGAAAATTCAAGATTTTCAAAATCTGAAACTTGCGCTAAGTTGTGCTAGCCTAGCACAATTTTTCCGCCACATGACGAAAATCGCTAACTTTGAAAACTTAAAAAATAATCCTATGTTTTACCATTGCGAAAATTCAAGATTTTCAAAGTCTGAAATTTGTGCTTAGTTTTGCTAGCCTAGCACAATAACTGAAAAAAGGTTTTTTTTTACTTTTCAGCGTTTTTTTGGAATAACTTTGCGAAAAATCAACTTGTGCTTTCATTTTTATAAACATCTTTATTAACAGACTTATTTACTTATATTCATACATTATCGAGTTTTTATCTATAGATATTACAGCGAATGAGATTTCTAATTACACATGTTGAAGGATTTTTATTTATTAAGAATATTTAAAGGAAAAATAGGAAGACCTTTACATGACAACAAAAGGGGTTTCAGATATCTTTGGAAAATATATATGTATCCAATGTATTATCCTGAAGGAATAGTATATTAGATACATATCGTTTTCTATTAGGTGAATTTTGTGAGTTGCTATCAAGCCAAATCTATACATTCTCTTATCAGTTGATAATAAGAATTCTCATTGTTCTCAAAATACTTATTATTCATTCTCTGTGTGAAGTCATCTAAGAGTTCGTATCCGGTTTCGTCGTGAAGGAGTTGCATTGAGTATTGCCACTGCTTATTATTTATGATCTTTAGACATTTATTTTCTATTGTCTGGAGTTTCTTCCGATGGGTTTTTGCCGCTTTAGACCAGATGGGACTTGCATAAGTCAATGTTGGTCTTATGGCGCTTTTATATATCAAATTTTTATTTTTAATACAAAGTGCCGAGCGTTTATTTAGTATGGGCCAAAGAGCTCTTAACGTTCTGAGCGATTTTTTACAAGTTTCGCTGATGTGATTTGCGAAATTTAGTTTCTTAGCCAAATACACGCCGAGATATTTGACATCATTTTGAATACTGAGGCTATCATTTTCCAAAGGTAATTGACGGTTTGGTAATCTTTTTGGGGAGTTGTTATATGGAAATATAATGCTCTGTGTTTTACTAGGGTTAATTTTGATTTTCCATTTAAAGAAGTAATTTCTACATGCAACAGAGTGTCATTAGACTTAAAGTGATTAACTTCGGTGTTGACAATTTGATCGATTTTGTGTTTATATGAGGAAGTAAGGTAGTTCGAGGCGTAAAATGTATTAGATAATTTTTCTGCTTTCTCCCAGTCAGTCACAATTTTTATGCTTCCCTGTTGGAAATAAGGTATTGTTTTATTGCCTTTTCCTCTTAAACATCTGCTAATTTTCCAGAACGATTTGTCACCTGGTTTTAGTTTCGACAGCATTTTGTTCCACTTATCGTTTCGGTGGGCTTTAATTTTTTTGTTTATCATAGTCGTAAGGAGTTTGCAACATTGTTCGTAAACATAAGCTTCGGATGCAATTGGTGTTCTTTGACTCTTTCGTTTGTACGTTCTACGAGTTTTTATAAGCTTGAGAATATCTGTAGTTTGTTTTCCCATAGATATTGCATTTCGCAGTACAGTGATTTCGTGCATTCAGAACCAATTGTATTAATCTGTCGATTTCGTTGTCAATAGTAAATCTCGAAGAAAGAATAACCACATTTCTTGAAATTCTGTTAGTTATTTTGTTTCTAAAAGCTACCCAGTCAGTAAGTTTATAGTTATAGTGACTAGGACCAAACTCGAAGCCAGAAGTGTTATAAAGATTACAAACCACGGGTCGGTGGTCTGAAGGAATGTCGCTATAAAGTACACTCAAATCCATATGTTTGATATGGACTGTTGCTTAGTACAAGGTCAATAGTTGAATTATTTCGATTTTGTTGGTATGGATAAAAAGTTGGGGTGTTGGGGTAATATACAAAGAAATTGTGTGTCTGTTGGAGATTATGCAGTTTGTTTCTAGCCGTGTTGGCAGTAACGCAGTTCCAAGCAGAGTGTTTTGCGTTAAAATCTCCCAGAATAATGAAGTCATGTTGAATTGTAGTTAACTTTATAATGTCGTCTGCAAAACTTGGTGCATATTTTGGCGAGTATGCTGTAGATATTGTAACTATTCTGTTATTGATTGGTATTTCAATAGCGAGGTTTTCGATTTTTGAAGTGTTCACAACAGGCAGCAGTTTAATAGACCTACGAACAAACAGTGCTACTCCCCCTCCTCTAGAAACTTGCCTGTCGTTGCGGTATATG
Organism: Hydrotaea diabolus; assembly: GCA_963513945.1. Taxonomy (NCBI): domain Eukaryota; kingdom Metazoa; phylum Arthropoda; class Insecta; order Diptera; family Muscidae; genus Hydrotaea; species Hydrotaea diabolus. The sequence continues at coordinate 2,313,537 of OY740721.1, forward strand.
ATAAAGTTTTTGAAATATGTTTTATGATTTTCATTGAGATGTGTTTCATTTAAAGATGCAATATGAATATTTTCCCTTTCAAGTAAACATTCAAATTGAATCCAGTTAGAGAAAGTAGTTATGCCATTTGCATTCCAATGAAGAATTTTGAAGTAAAGTCGACTATCGAGAGCCATACGCGTATTTCACCATTCCCATCACAACTTGAATCTGTTGTACTTTTGTGGTACATTGTTGGAGATCACTCAACGCAGTCGTAAAAATACTAAACAGATCGTCGATGCTAAATAGATCGTTACTTATTTTAGCGCAATCGGCGTAGGACAGCAGTTTACGGGGAGTATTGATGTTGTTGTAATTACTGATAGGAAGATCAGCATTGTTGATCAGTGATGCTTTACGTTGATTGTTATTGTTGTTGTTGTTGTTGTGCCTACGCGGGTTTTGTCTGGTTGCTTTCGCTCTTGTTTCTAAGTAGAGAGAACGCAGAGGGCAGTTCAAATCGTTGGCAGAGTGGTCAGTGCGTTCTTTCCCATGTTTTTTTGCAGTTGGAGCAATAGAAAACCGCAGGTGTTTTGTCTTGTTTCAGGAGTGGGCAATTTTGCGTGTGGTGTTGATTTGCACACATCATAAATGTGGAAAGGCGGTTGCAGTGTTCACCTCCGTGACCGTACATCAAACACTTCCAACATTGCGTTGGATTATCATTCTTTCTGGGTTAATACTTTTTCCAGGACACAATTACGTTGCATATAGCAGTTACATTAGTTAGAGATTTTGGATTAAAATCTTTTCTAGTAAATTGTTCTTTATATACCGCATTATCTACCGAGCTGAATCTGGTTTTAATTTCAGTTATAGATACCGGCGACAAATTGTAACTGTTGAGATCTTTCTTTATATCCTCCGTACTTAGTTTAGGGAGTCCATGCAAAAAAACAGTGTAAAGGCGGTTTTCCTTTGGATTGAACGTGTGGAATTCGATTTCTTTATCCATTAAAATCTTTTTATATTTATCGTAACATTCAGTATTTTTCGGAAATATCTTCGTTCCAATAGATGTTCTTTTGTATGTAGAATTTTTAACTATTTTTTCATCCACTATATTAGACACCGGATCCATATCCATGTCGTTGAGGTCTCCTAGGATACTGAAACGATTTTTTGAAGTTGATGGCAACTGATTGAACTTACTTAAAGGAATAGTACGAGACCATTTTGTTCTCTTCATGTTTGATTTTTTTATATTTAAGTTGTTTGGTTTGGCCTCCGGGGCCATAGCAGAGTTGCCAACTCTGTGTGTATAGAGTAAATTGTCACGCGTATGAGCTCAATAAAAAGAACCGACGACAAATTACAAAGTATACGATTTGTTTTTTTTTACTAAAACTTGTATGCTTCTAACAGCTATCCGCTACTGGAGAGAGATGACCGCACTCTACGAAATATAGCAGACAACTGTTCAACTTGTGCTAAGTTGTGCTAGCCTGGTTCATTTTTTCCGCAACTGGACAAAATTCGCTTACTTTGAAAACTTAAAAAATAAACGGTTTTTTACTTTTTAGCATTTTTTGCAATAACTTTGCGAAAATTCAAGATTTCCAAAATCTAAAACGTGTGCTAAGTTGTGCTAGCCTGGCACAATTTTTCCGCCACATGACGAAAATCGCTAACTTTGAAAACTAAAAAAATAATCCGTTTTTTTTACTTTTTTACCGTTTTTTCGCAATAACATTGCGAAAATTCAAGATGTTCGAAATCTGAACTTTGAAAAGCTTAAAAAATAATCCGGTTTTTTTACTTTCTTACGGTTTTTTCGCTATACCATTGCAAAAATTCAAGATTTTCAAAGTCTGAAATTTGTGCTTAGTTTTGCTAGCCTAGCACAATTTTTCCGCAACTCGAACAAAATCGCTTACTCCAAAAACATAAAAAATAAACGGGTTTTATACTTTTATGCGTGTTTTGCAATAACTTTGCAAAAATTCAAGACTTTCAAAATGTAAAACTTGTGCTAAGTTGAGCTGGCCTAGCACAATTTTACCGCCACATGACGAAAATCGCTAACTTTGAAAACTTAAAAACTAATCCGGTTTTTTACTTTTTACGGTTTTTTCGCAATAACTTTGCGAAAATTCAAGATTTTTCAACTCTGAAACTAGCCTACCACAATTTTTCCGCTTACTTAGAATTCGTAACATAAAAACGCTTTTTTTTAACCTTTTTAGCGTTTTTTACCAATAACTTTGCGTAAATTAAGATGTTCAAAATCTGAAACTTGTGCTAAGTTGTGCTAGCCTTGCACAATCTTTACGCCACACTAAAAGAATAGCTAACTTTCAAACAAAAAAAAATAAAATGGTTTTTTACTTTGTTAGCGCTTTTTGCAATAACTTTGCAAAAATTCAAGATATTGAAAATCTGAAACTTGCGCAAAGTTGTGCTACCCTTGCACAATTTTTCCGCCACATGACGAAAATCGCGAACTCTGAAAACCTTAAAAATAATCCGTTTTTTAAATTTTTTACCGTTTTTGCAATAACATTGCGAAAATTCAAAATGTTCAAAATCTGAAATTTGTGCTAAGTTGTGCTAGCCTAGAACATTTTTCCGCCACATGACGAAAATCGCGAACTTTGAAAACCTTAAAAATAATCCGGTTTTTTAATTTCTTACGGTTTTTTCGCAATAGCATTGCGAAAATTCAAGATTTTCAAATTCACAATCTTTCCGCCACATTACAAAAATCGATAACTTTCAAAACAAAAAAAATAAAATGGTTTTTTACTTTGTTAGCGCTTTTTTGCAATAACTTTGCAAAAACTCAAGATTTTTAAAATTTGAGACTTGCGCTAAGTTGTGCTAGCCTAGCACAATTTTTCCAACACATGGCGAAAATCGCTAACTTTGAAAACCTTACAAATAATCCGGTTTTTAACTTTTTTGCCGTTTTTCGCAATAACATTGAGAAAATTCAAGATTTTCAAAATCTGAAACTTGTGCTAAGTTGTGATAGCCTAGCACAATCTTCCCGCCACATTACAAAAATCGCTAACTTTCAAAACAAAACAAAAACAAATTGGTTTTTTTACTTTTAGCTTTTTTCGCAATTACTTTGCGAAAATTCAAGATTTTCAAAATCTGAAACTTGCGCTAAGTTGTGCTAGCCTAACACAATTTTTCCGCCATATGAAGAAAATCGCTAACTTTGAAACCCTAAAAATAATCCGGTTTTTAACTTTTTACAGTTTTTCGCAATAACATTGCGAATATTCAAGGTTTTCAAAATCTGAAACTTGTGCTAAGTTGTGCTAGCCTAGCACAATCTTTCCGTCACATTAATCTCTAACTTTCAAAACAAAAAAATTAATTGGTTTTTTCCTTTTTTGCTTTTTTTCGCAATAACTTTTCGAAAATCCAAGATTTTAAGATCTGAAACTTGCGCTATGTTCTGCTAGCCTAGTACAATTTTTCGCGACATGACTAAAATCGATATCTTTGAAAACGTAAAATATAAACGAGTCTTTTATATT